>JANBPO010002253.1:0-600000 GCA_024336825.1 Amorphophallus titanum | reverse complement strand
ATATATATATATATATAGAAACAAGAATAAATCAAAGAAACTGCAATAAATCAAATCACCAGTTACATGTTCTCATATATATATATATAGAAATCAAATCACCAATTGCATGTTCTCATATGTATATATATATATATATAGAAACATGAATAAATCAAAAAATTGTCATAAATTAAATCACTAATTACATGTTCTCATATATATATAGAAACAAGAATAAATCAAACCATCAATTAATTATGCGTACATGCTCCTTACCTTGTGAGAGAGAAAGGTGTCATAAATTAATATTTAGGAGACTACAATCTAAGCATAAGAGACGTGAAGACAGAGAGAGAGTGGGAGAGAGAGATATTTTTAAAAAATTATCTTTTATCATTGTTGCAAAAGCCACGAAAGTCATGCGACAAGAATTGGAAAACTTCTTGACATTTTCCCACGGAAGTGACACCAAATGGAACAGAGTATCCTATCCGTTGGGTTGGACCGTGTAGAGAGAGAGCTCTCTGATATCGACTACCCGTATCTGGATAATCATGAACCTTTGCCACATGCAAGCAGTACACACAATAGGGTTCAGTTCTGCTGCACCCACTAAAACTTCCAATGAATAAATAAGACAAGCAGAAGGAAGTTTTCAAAAGGGTGAAAGGTAAAATGACTTTCATGTGTAACCAGCATATACCCTATTTTCTACTAGTGCTACTTTCACTTGCTCATTTTTCAGATTTTATCATATATATATACATATATATATATGCACACCCTCAACAACCCTACTAACCCTTCATGGCCTCATCAGCCTCCTGGGTGGCGACCCCGGTTCATGGTAGCAGTAATTCGATACCTAGTATCAGGTTATCGGTATCATGGACTCTCAGTTCATAGTGGTGATAATTTGACACTGAGTGACGAATTATTGGCATTATGGACTCTGGGACGTTACATGCCATGCCGATGCTGGAGTGGTAACCATTATTATAAGCAAATTCGACATGTGACAAATGCTGACTCCACGAACCCTGCCAATCAAGGAAACACGATCTCAGCATGTCCTCCAGAGTCTGAATAGTCCTCTTTGATTGACCATCTGACTGAGGGTGATATGCCGAAGAGAAAGCTAACTCAGTGCCCCAGGCTTTCTGGAAACTGCGCCAGAAGCCGGAGGTGAAACGTGGGTCACGATCTGACACGAGCGAAATCGGAACACCATGCAGTGGCATGATCTTTTCAATGTACAGCTCGACCAATCTCTGCACACTCCAAGCAACTTTTATCGGCAAAAGCCTAGCTGTTTTTGTCAACCTATCGACCAACAGCCAAACACCATCAAAACCTTGAGGAGTCCGAGGCAAACCCACCACGAAGTCTGTCGTGACATGATCCCATTTTCACTGCAGAATTTCTAACGGCTGAAGCAATCCACCTGGCTTTTGATGCTCGGCTTTTACCTGTTGACAAGTCAAGCACTTGGAGACAAATACTGCCACGTCTCGCTTCATACCTGGCCACCAGAACTGCCTCTTCAGATTTTGATACATCTTGGTAGTGCCGGGGTGAATAGCAAAATGGGATCCATGGGCTTCACTCAGAATTACATTCCTTAACTCCTCAACAGCTGGAATATACAACCGGCCATGAAAGCTGACAACAAGCTCATCATCAAACTCAACATCATGCATCATCACAATGCGGGACAAATCAGAGTCAGCCTATTGGGCCTCCTTAATCTGCTGATATAACACTGAAGTCAAAGCCAGACTGGCACACACAGCAGCCCTCGGATCTGCAGGAATATCTATACTGACCGCATCACTGGGAAGCTGTCCCCACAATTTCCATTCATGAAGTATCAGATGTCTGACCTGCACCTTCCTGCTCAGAGCATCAGCCACCACATTCATTTTACCTGGCTGATAGGAGAGTGTGAAGTCATAATCCTTCATATATTCCATCCATCGGCGCTGTCTGAGATTCAAGTCCTTTTGAGAGAACACATACTGTAAACTCTGATGATCTGTGAAGATCTCAAACTTTTCACCATACAGATAGTGTCTCCAGATTTTCAAAGCAAAGATGACTGCAGCAAGCTCTAAATCATGAGTTGGATAGTTCTCCTCATGCTGTTTCAACTGTCGGGATGCATAAGCGATAACTTTGCCATGTTGCATCAGCACTGCACCCAAGCCTACCCGAGAAGCATCCGTGCAAACCACGAATCCACCCGAGCCAGAAGGTAACACTAGCACTGGAGAAGAAGTGAGAAGCCTTTTCAATTCATTAAAGCTCTGCTCACACTGATCTGACCAGATAAAAGGTACATCTTTATGAGTCAATCTGGTCATCGGTGCTGCAATCTTTGCAAAGTCCTGAATAAACCTGCGGTAATAACTTGCAAGACCCAGAAAACTCCTGATCTCTGTCACGGTCCTCAGTCTCTGCCATTGAAGAACAACCTCAATCTTAGCTGGGTCCACTGCAACTCCATCACCCGAAATCACATGGCTCAGAAAATGAATTTCCCGAAGCCAAAACTCACATTTACTGAATTTAGCATAGAGCTCGTGATCTCGCAGAGTCTATAAAATGATCCTCAGATGTTGTACATGCTCTTCCTCAGAAGCAGAATAGACAAGAATATCATCGATAAATATCACCTTTTGACCACGTGGATGGCTTGTGGGCCAAAGCCCCTCTTCCCCATCGCCCGATTACACCCGAATTCTGAGTGCGCCGCATGTTTGTCCGCCATGTCCAACCTGGCCTGTTCGACCTTGCTTGCTGTCCATTAAGTTGAGTTCCGACCGGGTCCCGTAGATCGTATGATAGCTACCTGCGACTGGTCCAACTGTTCGCACAGAAACCTGACGCCGGCCGTTCCCGCGACCACGTCCAGCGAGGTGAGCAGATGGCCGCCATCTTCTGAGGGTTTGAAGACCTCCCTGTCAGCAACGTCCACGACTTGGTCCCGTCGTGATTGGAGTCCCACAGCGCCCGTACCGGCCAACGCACTACGGCTGCGCCAATCTGTCCTGTGCGGTAGAACTGCACAGGCCCACAGCCGCGACTGCCGTCTCCATCCAATGACAGCAGCTCGGCGCCAGACCTTCAGGCATCCTTTGGCGTCCCTCGACCATCGTCCAGGAGCTGGCTACACCTCGATCGGACGCCCGAGCGAGGTGCACAGTCGTTGTTTGGTTTCCCCTCCCTTTGTTCCCCCTCCTGCGTGAGGGTAGTGCGTGTAGTGAATTGCCCCCATCCCCGTGATCCCCCTCCTTGCGAGGAGTGTAGTAATTGTAATAGCAGGGACATCGCCAAGCCTCCTCGACGTAGCGTGTCCGCCAGCTGCGCATGCTCCTCGGCGCGCCCTCGTCTCTGATCGGTGCCGGTCTCTTCAGACTTGGTAAGGTATAGATCTGACCCTTGCTTCTTGGCATTGCTCTCTTAGTATCTATTCAACGTTCATGCCGAAGGTAAGGAGAGCTCGTTCCAAATTTCCCGAACATTGAGTGCCGACCGTTGCCGTGTGAGAGAGTGTCGTCATACCCTCCCTCGGGCACTGGTTCTGCCTCGGCTGAGTCGGGCGACCTTCAGACCTTAGGTCTGTCCTCCCCCGTATACTCTTAGCGGCTCCAACCGTGTTGGCTGCCCGTGGGTCACCGTCCACCCCTCCATCGTCGGGTTACCCCCCGAATCTGAGTGACGCGCGTGGTCAGTCCGCTATTGCTCGGGTCCTTGGTTCAAGTCATGCTTGCTGTCACATAGGTCCTAGGGCGTCTGATAGCTCGTCCCGCGTCAAATTTGGAGGGAGTATCTCGTGGAGAGATACTTTATCATAGTTGCAAACTCACTCACTCTCTCTCGTCCCGATCCGACGTCACCATTGGGAGTTCCCCCATAGCTACCTACAACTGGTCTGACTGTTCGCCCAGAAACCTAACGCCGGCCGTTCCTGCGACCACGTCCAGCGAGGTGATCAGACGGCCGCCATGTTCTGAGGGCTCGTAGACCTCCTAGTCAGCAGCGTCCCCGACTTGGTGCCGCCGTCCACCCCTCCATCGTTGGGTCACCCCTGAATCTGAGTGACGCGCGTGGTCAGTCCGCCATTGCCCGGGTCTGTGGTTCAAGTCGTACTTGCCGTCACGTAGGTCCTAGGGCGTCTGATAGCTCATCTCGCGTCAAATTTAATCTGACATGGGATGAACCCGGTGGAGACGCGGGACCCTAAGCCAGCAATCAACAAAGCACAAGTTGTCCAGCGACGAAGCTAACAATCGCGCACGCGACGAACTCTATTAGGGGCACGTAGTGACGGTTCGGTGAGCTGTGGCTCGCGACGGGGTCCGACACGGTCCGAGTAGTGCGGAGGGTGGTGGTGGGCCACCCGGGGACAAGTGGTGGGCGCCGATTTCAACCGGACAGACCGATACCGAGGGGAATAGTTCTGGTGTGCACTTGCTCACCGGCAGCAAGATCTCTCATTTCGTGGAATTTTGGGCCAGTCAATCCTCACGCAGCGCTGCAGTCGGAGCTAATACTAAGCAAGCAGGTGGAGCTCGCAGGCCCACAAATGTACATCAGATAATAATAAGAAACCTTGAACTAGTCAAGGGGAGTACAACACAGGAGGGAGATAGAATGTACAACCCAGATTAATAAGAGAGAGAAGGAGGCACGCAGGCCCCAATAATCACATCACATTAACCATTCACCATAAAGAGCATCATCACATGATATCTAAGTCCATGATCATCCATCCACACACAAGATACATCACATGCATCTAACAGTAATTATCACATAATTACAGCGAGATAATTTAGATAATTTCAAAATAATAGTAATTAATTTTGAAATCGCACATATTAACATTCAACTAAACAATTTAGCTAATGCAAATAAGTCTAAACAACTTTAGACCACCATCATTCTCATTCACTGCATGGGCTTAATGATAACGATCAGTTAATTAACCTCATAAGAATCTCATTCTTATAGTAATTAACCTTAATTAATTAGATAACGGGAAATACTTAAAACCATTTTAATATTCCCATTTACTAATTAACTAGGGGTCATATAATGAAAAATATATTAATAAGTTACTAAAACCTTTTTAGAACTCATTATTATAATTTTCAATATTTTCCTGGCATTTTACTGGATTTTATATGCATTTTAAACTATTTAAAATGAATAAAACCCAATATATATATCACATATGTATGTTAATGGGTAAAGGGGTTGGGTTTGGATCCGGTTCGGACCGGATCCGACCCAGGAGGAGGACCCGCGGGGTCCTTCTCCTTCACCCGAATCGGTCGCGGCTAGGGCAAACCCTAGCCGCGCCGCCGCCAAACCAGGCAAGGGGGGAAGCCCCCGCCGCCCCTTCCGCCACCATCCCTGGTGCCGGCCGGTCACCCCACTGCCAATGCAGTCCCTCTAGCCAGTCGCCACCGACCTCACGACGAGGAGAGGTCTCCACCCGTCGGAGAGTGCCACGATGGCTCGCCACCGCCTCCCACTGCTGCCGGACACCACCGGAGGGCCGCGGCTCTCCGTGGAGGACCGTCACCGGTCCCTGCCATCCCGATGGGCGCTAGCAAGGAGCTATTCCAGCCAGAAACGGCCTCCTCCCCACGCCACGAACGGCCATGGCAATCGCGAAGATGTGGTCGATCCAGCCATGCCGGTGGGTCATCCAATGCAAACGTATGTGCGTTTTGATCCTATTGATCTAGGGAACAATTCCGCTAGATCAATCGACCCTTGCTCATCTCATGAGCGACCCAATCGGATGACGAACATCAAGCTCCATGCAAGAATGGGATTGACGAAAAATAATATAGTATTATCAACTTTGATCAAACCAGCAACCTGGCTCTGATACCACTGTAAGGTTTCGACCAGAATGCGCAGCGAAAATCATCGAGACCTTAGATTGCATATCGTTGTCGGTTTCTCAAAATTGAACAAGATCGGTAATCCCTCGAAATAAAGAACAATTCTTCACCTTTGCGGGGTCGAGAATCTCCCAAAACCTCGAAGACGAATGAGTGGAAGATTCTTGAGTCGCTAGCCATCCAAGTGTCCGGCCTCTAGATGTATCCACACGAACAGTGGAAGCTGACAAGATCTCCTCCACGGTCTCCACGTGCCGACCCAATCTCAACACCACCATCCACCGGGGAAGGAGAGAGAGACAGAGAGAGGTGCGCCTCTATGAGAGAGAGAGAGGAGAGAGGGCGGCCAGGGTTAGCCTGTAGCTTGGCCAGGGTTTCTCCCTTCAGCGTATATTTATAGACCTTTGACATTTTTCACAAAAAAATGAATAACTGTCTATAAAGTCCACCCATCCTGGTTTGTCCAATACTCTATTATGTGTGACCCTCTAGGCCCAATAGTCGATTTAGTTTTTCAGCCCATTAAGTAAAGAACTCCTTCTTAACTTAATCAATGTCATTAGATTTTAGTCTCTAATGACTTAAATCTTTATAGTCATTACGATTGTTGGTTAAATTTGCAAATTAATATTTTTTTCTCTTTTAAAAAGCTCATGTTTCTTTTTTTCTTGTAAGGACAGCCAGTTTGGTCCCGGAACCCACAGAACCAGACCGGCCACCTCCGATCCTGATCCGGTTCAGGCTGGTCCGGACCGGCCGGTTCTGCATACCATGCCAATATTGCCTGGGATATGATTCCAAGTTTGTCAAGCAGAAGTGAAGGTGCTATGCAACAAGGATAATAAAAAGTGAGATTCCAAATTCCATGTCGAATGGAAAACATTTCAGCAATAAACTGATAAATCCAAGAAGGGCATTTTGTTGGAAATCAAGTAATCAACTCAATTTTTCCCGTGAATAACTTGGGCCTATAGATTCCCCCATCCTCGGATTCCCCCACATAACAGTGAAGAGAAGAAACCCCAGAAGCAGGATTCACTCTTCCTGCAATCATTCATGCTCTTATCCCCACAAAAAATTTAAATGGTAAGCTACAAGACCCCTCTCCCATCTCATTCTCATTACCACTCCCATGCCTCTTTGTGCTTCCAAGGAAGAAACCTCTTCCAAAAGCTGGTCCTCTCCCTACAATCTTTCCTCCCCACATTGAAGTCACCCACCCACTCCCCCATCGAGGCTTCCATTGCTTCTCCCTTGAAAAACAGATGGTTGCCACCTCTCACCTGACGGCCCTCATGTAGCAGCTGGTACAGTGTCAGACTTCCCGTAGCTGTGGTAATAGAGAACAGACGAGAAGCAGCAAAGTTCAAATGGACACATCATTGAGGAGCAGGAGATGCAAGGCAGAAGCATTTTAGTCCTCTGATTGTCATATGCAGCCCCGAATCAGAGTTCCAAAGGAGGTTCTATCAATTGTTGGTACTGGATTATGCCACTTCGGACCCTGTAACTCAATTCACCCACCAGCATTTTCAAAACTGCACTAACTTGGAGGTTAGAAACGTCCTGTTCACCTAAGTGAACTCTGCATTTCTTGCAATGGAGTAGTTCCAATAATGTTTGAAAAAAGCTCTAGGGAGACGCCAAAAAATTTTCGTGCTGCAAGTATAGTAAACGACCACCTTTTTGTTTTGTTTGCCAGTTTGCAGTGGCTGTAACCAAATGGAAATTACCGGATGCCCCCCACTCCTGGCTTGATGACTTGCTAACTCGTGAAGGAAAAACAGGTTGGAAAGTGGCAAGAAAATTATCTAGAGCGGTAGGAACACCACACAAGTTCAATGGATACCTACAGGGTAGCTTATTATATCAACATGAGAATAAGAAGGTACACTCAAGAAACAAAATCCTGCCTTGTCAACTTCTAGATGTATGTGCCATGAACACGTAAAACATCCATGAAGCTTATAACTTGAACAATTAGGGCGTTTTTGATAACGGGGTGGGGTGAGTTGTTCACATCCTTGGGTGCGAATAACTCACCTCACCCCGGTTAGCGGGCGACGGATGTGAGGAGAAATTGTGAGACCCACAATTTTCTCTCACATATGTTTGCCATCCCGTCTTTGCTATTCGGAAATCAAACACACCCTTACGGAACCAATGCATACAACTTTAGAACTGGTTGCAAGGTCATATAGGGACTACTGCAAGCCTACAACTTCCACTGAAGTTGCATCTCATGATGTAGGAAAATTTGGGCCAGCTATCAGTTCAGTTGTCCAGAACATACATGCCTTTTTTTTTCAGAACATACATGTCTTTTTAGCTTCCTAAAGCAGTAGCATTTTAAGAATTCTTCAGATGGAAGGGAAATACCTTTGGTGGTCAAAAATTCACAAAAATACCCTTAGTGGGTAAAAAATTGCAGAAATACCCCCAGTGGAATCTCTACCCTTTGCTTTTAAAAAAAAGCAGTAGATTGACAAAAGTGGACAGCCTGTTTTGTATACTGATTATAATAATGCTGATGTTGTGCATTTGCTAAAATCTAGATCTTGGGAGACTTTTTTGATTCTACTGGTCGTCTATTCTGCTTGGGTATCTCCATTTGAGTTTGGATTCCTGGAGCATCCAACCGGAGGGCTAGCCATTGCCGATAATGTTGTTAATGGATTCTTTGCCGTGGACATCATCTTGACGTTCTTCGTGGCTTACCTTGACAAGGCCACTTATCTTCTAATAGACAACCCAAGACAGATTGCCTGGCGGTATGCAAGGACATGGTTACTTCTGGATGTCATCTCTACCATCCCATCAGAGCTTGCTCGCAAAGCCTTGCCCCGAAAGTTGAGGTCTTATGGCTTTTTCAACATGCTTCGGCTGTGGCGTCTGCGAAGAGTCAGTGCACTTTTTGCTAGGTGCATACATTAAACACTCAGTTTGATTTTTTTATCCTTTTACTGCTGCCTCTCTCTCTCTGCATATTCATATTCCATCAATATTCAAAGAATTAGGTTGACTATGAGTTGGTGATTTATATATTGCTTGCATTTGTGATGCGGCAGACTGGAAAAAGATAGGAATTTCAACTACTTTTGGGTCCGATGTGCCAAGCTCATCTGTGTAAGTATCTCCCCAAATTCCCAATGTCCTCTTGTTCTGTAGAGTTCTCTTTGCTATTTCACCCTCTCAGTCACCTTTGAAACGCTAATATAGGTGACCCTCTTTGCCGTCCATTGTGCTGGATGCTTCTATTATCTTATTGCTGCAAGGTACCATGACCCAAGTGAAACATGGATTGGAATTGCTATCGAAAACTTTCAAGAGACAAGCCTGTGGATACGATATGTAACCTCAATGTACTGGTCGATCACTACCCTCACAACTGTTGGATATGGGGATCTGCATCCCGTGAACACCAGGGAGATGATATTTGACATTTTTTACATGCTTTTCAACCTTGGGTTGACATCATATCTGATCGGTAATATGACAAACTTGGTTGTCCATGCGACCAGCCGAACCAGAAAATTTGTGAGTCTTTCCGAATGAAATTTACGCATCTGTGTTTGAAATCTTTGTGCTCAATAAAGAGGATGCAAAGTGTTACCATGTTCTTGAATTGTTGAGTGACATGAGTATGTTTTTGTGGATTCTCATGTGAATACCTGGGCATTTTTGGTGCTTTATCTTGCATCTTCAGCGAGATACAATTCAAGCTGCCTCAAGTTTTGCGCAGAGGAACCACCTCCCTCTTCGACTTCAAGACCAGATGCTTGCACATTTGTGCCTGAAGTTCAGAACAGACTCTGAGGGACTTCAACAGCAAGAGACCCTAGATACACTTCCAAAGGCCATTAGGTCCAGTATTTCACATTTCCTATTTTATTCCCTCGTCGATAAGGTGTATTTGTTCCGAGGGGTTTCAAATGATCTTCTCTTTCAGCTGGTAAGACACTCTGATGGTTGCTTTTCTCAGAATGGAGTTTTTAACATCGTAGCATTTAACTAGTAACATCTACTGACACTTAAAAACTCCTTGAAGGTCTCTGAGATGAGAGCTGAATATTTTCCTCCCAAAGAAGATGTCATTTTGCAGAACGAAGCACCAACAGATTTCTACATATTGGTGACTGGTGCTGTGGTAAGACGACACTTTCTTCTCATACCAAGGTGTTATGCACATTCAACATATATGTATTGAAGAATTTCAATTTTATACTCTTCTCCAGATTTTTCATTTGTTTTTCCTTCATTTATTCATTCTTTGTGCCTTGTTTATGGCCCCCTCTATAACCAGTGTACTGATTTCCCCTGCAGGATCTGATTGAGTACAACAATGAAAAGAACATTCTCAATCAAGATTTCAGAATTCTTACCTATATTACCAATCCCAATGATCTTACATTTGTCTTTCCCTCCCAATGCAACTGAACCTCCATTCATGTCTTGCACTATAGAGAGCGCCTTCTTGTCCCCTGTCATATGTCTTGAACAACCGCTGTCCAGGTACCATTTGCTCCCCGTGGCTTCAAGGCATATCTGCAAGAAACAAAATTCTCATCCAATTGTTTTTGGTACCCAAACTAATTTAGGTCTATAGGAGTTAGTCCAATTCTGTGCATATCTTTTCTTGGTCCAAATCGCATGATTTCTTTGTGAGTTTTGATTGAACCAACAATGAGCAATAACATGACCAAATCGACCACAATGAAAGCAATTGACATTTGAAAATCTTATTTGGAATTGGCGTGGTTTGGGTTGGACATGTATTGACTTAGAGTGTGAGCATGAAGCACAATCATTTCCTTTTTCATGCACATAAGATGTAGCAATCTTGTGCTCAAATGATTTTTTATTTTGGGGAATGTACCCCAACCCTTCTTTCTAGAAGTTAACCTTAACTCCCAACAAGTTGTCTAAGTTTTGTTTGCCTTTGACAAACCTAGACAGAGTGAACTGAAGTTCAGCCACTTCTTCAACCAAACTCACATTTTTCTTATCAAGTTCTGAATTTGTGGATTTCAAAACTTCTTCTTCATTTTTTAATTTTTTAAAAACTTCTTCCATTTCAGACATTTTACATGATAACACTTATTTAACTTTTTCAATATCTGAAATTGTCTGTAGCAAGGTTTCTTTTTCTTCAACTAGTTCAAACCATTCCTGCTCAACTTTTTTGAACTTAACCAAAGAACCCTCTTGAGGGATTTATTTTCAGATCTAATTTTCTTATATTTTAAATACAACTTTTCATACTCGAATTCTCATTGTTCATTTGAAATAAAATCTAGATCAGAATTTACCTCAACTGATTCATCCTCATGTGCCATGAGGCACAAGCTTTCCACGAGCTCCTCCAGCTCCTCATCGGATGGTTCGTCCTCTTCATCGTTCCATGTGGTGACCATGGCTTTGGGTTTCTTGAACTTGTCCTTTTTGAATTTTCTTTTCAAATCTGGGCACTCTCCTCTCATGTGCCCAGACTTCTTGCATTCGTAGCAGATGATGTTATTGGGCTTGCTTGGCTCCCCCTTAGTTTGAGCCGACTTTCTTTACCCTTTTTTGAAGTTTCCTTGGAAATTCTTCTTCCTTCTCAAGAACTTCTTTACGTGGCGAGTTAACATGGCCAAGTCTTCTTCCTCGTCACTTCCTTCGGTGGATTCCTCTTCTTGGGAATCATCATCATGTTGGTTGGCTTTCAAAGCCATTGCTTTCTTCTTCTTTGACTCCTCTTCCGTAATTTGCTTGATGTTTATCTCATAAGTCATAAGTTAACCTATGATTTCATCCAAAGACAATATCAACAGATTCTTGGAATCTTCAATGACTGTGGCCTCAGTGTGTCACACGGGTGGAAGAGATTTTAACACCTTCCTTACCAGTTCAGAGTTGGTGTATTCTTTTCCAAGACCTTTGAGACCATTAGTGATCTCTATTAGTCTTGTAAACATTTTAGAGATCGTTTCTTCAGGCTTCATCTTGAAGAGCTCATATATCTGACAAGTAAGTTTGCCTTCGTCTGTTTCACTTTTCAGATGTTCCTTCATAAATGAGTCACAATTTGTCCCATATTTCTTTTTCAGAACTGCACATAAAAATACGAGAAAACTCATTAGGGTGAATGGCACATTGCATGATATTCATAGCTTTGAAATTTACGGTTGATTTTTTAATATCTTCATGAGTCTACTTGTCCTCATCATCGAGAAGGTCATAAGGACCCCTATCCACAACCCTGGGTGAACCGGGATCGCACCATCGAACCGTTCGGGTTGGTCGCCGATCAGATCGGGCAGATCGGCCGGCTCGACAACGGCTTCGAATGGGAGATCTCCCCGACACTCGAACTGAACCGCTGGTATCCGACGCGCGGCACGGTGAAGAACGTCGTGCTCGACTACGGCGGCGTGGTGTCGTCGGCCCGCTGGCAGGTCGACCCGTCGATCTTCGGGAACACCGTCGCCGCCACCGGCAGCCAAGGGTTGACCGCGGTGACTGCGACGTCGGCGTCGATCGGCACGGACCCTCGAGGCCGGTGGGAGTTGGTCGAGTCGTATCCGACCGTCACCCAGCAGGCGACATTGACCGCCCGTGCGCCCGCGCTGTTGGTGCAGGCGGAGCAGCTGGCGGTCGACTGGTCGGTGACGTTGGCCGCGGGGAAGTGGGGCGGCCCGTCATCGGTGTGGATTGGGGACACGGTGACGTTGGCGGTGAAGGACGGGCTGTGGAACTTCGCTGATCCGCATCGGGTCGTCGAGTTGCAGATCGCCGAAGGCGAGTCAGGAGAGCGTGTCGTGACACTCGGGCTGGTCGCGGCATGACCCGCGTCCGCTACTCGGCGCCGATCGACCCGAACGACCGGTTCGCGCAGCAGATCAAGCAGCTGCAGGACCAGGTCGCCGAACTCCAACGGGCGATGTCGGTGGTGTCCGCCACCGCCTACGTCAACTTCGCGCCGTCCGGGACCACTGACATTTCGAGCACGGCAACGTCGTACACGACCTGGCTGTCGACCGGGAACGTCACGGTCCCGGAGTGGGCGACCGCCGCCGACGTCGACCTGGTGGCGTACGGCGTCTACGACGTGACGCAGCCGAACATGCGGTTCTTCTACCGCGCGGTCATCGGTACGGATGTGACATCGGGAGGAACACTGCAGACCGGCATCGGTCTTGCGAACCGCCACGCCATTCCGATCCGAGGCCGCGTAGCTCTGACGGCTACCGGGACGAAAGCCCTCGTGCTTCAGGGGCAGTACTCCGGCGGCGGCGACGGCAGAACCCGCGCAGACACGTCATCCCGGGTCGTCGGCTGGATCACGTGGCGAGCCTGAGGAGGCACTGATGACCATCCGCACCATCCCTCCAGGCGCGCGCGGTTTCGACGCGCTCGGCGACCCCGCCACACCCGCCGTCCTCGCGGCCGACGGCTGGGCGTGGCGGACCTTCTACATCGCCCAGTCGTCGTCGATGTCGAGCAAGTTCACCGACCGTTCTTGGCAGCAGAACCTGCCACGCGTTCACGCCCACCTCGACGCCGGCATCGGGGTCCTCCTCAACTACGAGTCGTCAGCGGCTCGGCCCCTGCAAGGCGGCCAGGTCGGCCGCGGCGACGGCCTGTGGTCCAAGCGCATGTGCGAACAGATCGGCTACCCGACGTCCCTGCCGATCCTCGTGTCGTTCGACACCGAGGTACGCGCCGCCGGCAGGGTCCGCCCCGAAGCCATCGCGTACGGCCGCGAGTTCGCCGCCGCCTGCAACCCGTATCCGATCGGCATCTACGGCGGCCGCCCGATCCTCGACGAACTCGCCGACCTCAACCAGCTCGGCTGGCAGGCGATGGCCTCGTCGTGGTCGTCGGGATCGTGGCCCGCCGCCCGGGTGCACTGGCGACAACGACGCCCGAACGCCCTCGAGCGGCAGCGCTACCCGTACGTCGGGACACCGGCCCGTTGGGCGCTCGACGTGAACGACACCCTCCTCCCGTTCCCCGCCTGGGCCACCGGCGAAGAACACCCCGACCTCGTCACCCCACCACCCACACAGGAGCACGATCACATGGACGTCGATCTCAACGGCATGATCCTCAACATCTCCGGCCAGATCATCCGCCGCGTGCACAACGGCAACTTCGTCTGAATTCATGCACATTCTATTCCATGCACCATACAGAGTTAAATGAGGAGCACAACGAGGGGGAGCACAAAGCTTCATCCACAAATTATAAGATTGACCAAAATTGGGCATCATCTATAGTTTTGCCGACAAATAGATTTTAAGAATTAAGGAGCCTGAGTTCATATTTTTATAAGCCAAACTACAAACATATGCAATGCTATGCCATGCTATGCCATGCAACATTTAACTACTATGTCTTATTGAAACATACATTCAAGCAAACACACACAATATTGTACTAATCAAGCACACACATTACATAATTTCTCCCCCTTTGGCATCATCAAAAAGGAAGGGGGAAAAATAGGTTAGCAAGTGTGCCATCCTGTTGGAGCTTGAAAAACTAATTAGACTTCGGAGAGGATGGAGTTTGTGGACGTCGAATGTAATCCATGATTTCTTGAAACATTCTGGTTTGGGCGTCCAAAGCTTCAGTGTTTGATTCAAGAAAAGTGGTAACACGATGGAATGACTGAGTGTAGGCTTCATGGGAAAGCTTCAAATCAGATATATCTTTGGCAAGGGAATCCATTCTCTCCCCAAATCTATCTAGATGACCATCGATCAAGTCTAATCTGTCAGTGACCATCTAAACCACTGCATAAGGCATTCCCTGATCATGAAGTCCTTGATGATGTTGACCTTCTTCAGCTCCATCATCGTCATCTTCGTCCTCGGAGATAGCTGCTTTGCCACAGCTTTCTACTGTATGTACCAAAACACCATTTCGTAGCTCATAGTTCATGTTATGGCAAATGGAGTGTATAGTATAAATGTCACCCTCACGGAGAGTTTGACAGTTTTCTTGTGAAAAATTAATGGGGCAGAATGTTGCCTCCAATACGTCGTTCTCCTAAAATGAAGTGCAGTCTGTATAATCTCTCATTGTGTTGATCTGAAAATATGAATATTCATATGGCTACAGTCTATTTTCATGTTATTCAATTACACATCTGGTAATTTGATTTAATTTGTATTTAGAAAATTGAATGATTGCATTGGCTGTTGCATGATTCTTCTATATGATTGCACAAACTCTTAGGTGTTACATATGAACATTCTGGTTGCATGACCTATTTGCATATTTTGAACACCTATCCCATCCTTTTAAATAAAAAAGGGGAGCTATATTGCATGTATATACACATATCTACTTGGTTGCATTGTTTGCATTAAATGTGTCATCATTTATATGCATCAAGCTTTAGGCATTTTCAAAGAAATCAAAAATCTAAAAATTAAAGAAAATCACTACTTTTGTTGATGAGTCAACAGTTTTCTAGTGGCTCCAATGATATTGACGTTGTCTTCACTTGAGTGGGCTGTAACTAATCATCTAGACTTCTAACGTGGGCTTTAACTGATTCCTGAATTTCATAAACTTGATTTCTCTGAAATTATCGTCATCTGCATGCTTAAGAATGTTCTGCTTATGTTTAAGGGTGAAAATTGTCTTAGCTCAATATTCATCTACTCTCCATTACTTTCCTCCCACTTTTTGATTATGTCAAAGGGGGAGAAGAAAATCTATGTAATTTGTATCATAAAGTTTGTCATCATCAAAAAGGGAGAGATTGTTGTGTGCCTTGCATGTGATATTTTGATGATAATTAAACTTTATGTCTGTGAAGTTTGTGTGACTTAACTTCATAAATGAAACCTTTGCTTGATGGTTTATGCTTTGCTTAAGATGAGTGTGTTCATTGAAGATTTGCATGAAAATAATATGGTATTGGTTGATGAATGGATGTTCACGAGAACAGTCTGTTTGGAGCATTTCTAAATGAGTGATCTTGTCAAACATAGTTTTGAAGAAGTCTTATCAAGCAAGGAAATTGATTTTGGTGGTGGTGTTTGCTGTGGCGATCTGGGATCCGAGTACCGGAAAGGAATCGATGCGACTCGAACCTCGGCCCGCCTCTTACGAGCCCGAAGACTCGGAAGGGATAAAAGGATAGGTGTGGTGTACATAGAAATAAGAAATGAAGCAGGACAACAGATATAACAAAAATAAACAACTAACTACAACAGAGTCCAGCCCAACAGAAACTACAGTCTAAAACAGTAAAACGTACCACATGCCAAGTGAACACTCGGCCCGGAAGGCTGACAACTAGGAACCTTCACGCCGCTCCCTCGAACCCCGAGGAAGAACTGCCACACCTGAAAACCAGGGGTGAGCCTCCTATCACAGGCTCAGTAGGGATCCCGCGGAATCCCAATCGAGAAAACAATGGCGGAAAGGAAAGTTACGCTAGCCACGGAGGGAATAACAGTAACAACAGGAACAGCAAACCGGTGGCCAGTCAAAACTCTGCACTACAGCTACTCCTACCGGCAACAGAAAACATGACTCGGTCTCCCGTCGGGGGAACAACCAAGTCACGCACCCGACACATGACCCAGTCTCCTGTCGGGGGACGACCAAGCCACGCACCCGACATCTCGATTCCGCGATCGAGAGATAAAAAGACGTGAACTGTCCTAGCCACGCTACAAGGAAACGACACGACTCCTCAGTCGCGGAAACCTGCCCTCACAGCAGGGCTTGAGCCGAAACCACACGGTCTGGAACACAGTCACGACCTCGCTGCAGTGAACTCTACGCCGTCTAGGGAGAACTCTCGACGACGCTCACCAGAAATCCCAGACCTCGACTACGGGAACACTCCCGAAAATAACGCCCGAAACCCCGTCTAGCCGACGAGAAATGAAAACCCGGGACACGACAACTCACGTCACGTGACCGAAGCACCGCCCACTAGAAGAACGACCGGATGCATCTCCTGACGTCTTATACCACGTCACAAGTGTCTAGCTACGACACCCCAGGCGGAGACAGAGACACACCAAGTAACCAGTACCATAAACAAGGACTAGTTGGGGTCGCGCTTGTCAGCGGCGTCTGACGCCCCCAATCTCGTGTGCACACTCAGACCATACGCCCTAGGCCTATCCTCTAGCTAGTTATTCCCCCGAAGCCTAAACTCGGCTCTGCGTGGGGGCCCTACGGTAACCAGCCTAACAACTGTCTCTCTTGGGTAAGTCGCACCACCACTCCCAGGTGGGCCAGCATACGCATGCCGTGGAAGCTACGACTAGTGGACGTGTCACTGGAGGAATAGACCCTCAAGTCAGTGGGAAAACAACGCCTGAATCGGACAAGTACGAGGACTGCTCCTCGTACCAACACTGACTCACGGTGACATAAGCCCAGAACACAACCTCCCGAGACCCCATGACACCCTAACACATGGCACCCACTTGATGCCCATCATCAGTCAGACCACAAGTTAGCACGTGGATCGAGGTCCACTCATCTGAGACTCGAATCGACGAGGAAAGAATCACCAGTTAAACAAAACACAGTAAACGGTTCACCCTGGGCCGTTCCTGTTCACACGGTCAGTCGATGGACCGCTCCAAGACTCAAACGATTCTTCACAGACCATTTGATGGTCTGGCACGACCACCTTTTAACTGCTTAAGAAACACATACACGGTCCTCCCTGGGCCATGCAATATATGCACGGCCCCTCTTGGGACAGCTCCAGATAATGAATGGTTCACAGGGGGCCCTTCCATCTCTAGATAGCACGGGAAGCCAAACGGCCTCACTCAAGCTGTTCAAAACATACACGGTCCAACCCTAGGCCATGTGAAAGGACGAACGGTCCCACTTGGGGCCGTTCAATCACCTAACGGTGTGCAGAGTCAAACGGTCAGCTCGTGACCATTGGAAATGCACACGGTCGGGAAATCATGATTTTTGAAAAGGGAAGGAGGGTTGTTATAAAGTTTTCAGATTATAGAATCTATTGATGATATTCCTTCGTGCATTTGCACATATTTCATCATGCTAATAATTCCCTAGTCCTTGCCTACATGTCATGACAAACGCATAACAGAAGTGACTCCATAATGAGCTATGGTGATGTACTGATGCAATAGAAATGGTGTCCGACTTGAGATCTTAACGTGAATAATTAGGATTCAAACTGAGCCACAGAACTGGAAAACAAAAACTTGACGACTGCAAGATGATCCCACATGCCTTTAGTCTCTTTTTAACGTATAGAAACTAATTAGAAACTATTCTAATGCATCGTTGCCCCCTAAGATTTGAGGTTAGGTGCCTACCTTCGAAATGCTAAACAGACGATTCGGGGATGAGATCCACACCCAAGATCCTCCTAAGCTTCTCCTTTCAACCCCAGGCACTGCAAGATCATCCTCCGCACGTCGAATCATCCTCCACGCACCGGATCGCCCACCCACGCATGATCAAGGTCCCACACTCTCTTCTCATGCAAGAAGGATGGAAGATGGATGAAGAGAATGGTTGCTAAAGGCTTACCACCTAAGAAACCCCCATCCCTATATAGTTTTCAAGCCTCCCAAGGGTTCACCCACATCCCACAAGGCTCAAGCCCGCTCTAAGGTCGCTGGTTTGAAGAGGAGTTAAGTCATGCACCTCTTCGGGATTTGAACAGTCACAACTCTATGTCCATTGGTCATAAATGTGGGTGGACACACTCTTCTATTCTGATCTGGGTTGGGACGTCTTCAGATGAAGTCAAGAAGACTTTCAAATCTAACCTTGAGATGTGGTTTCATTGAATTTCATCAACCCTATCACGAGTTATGATTTTCGCAATATTAACGTTATTTTTCCTCTGTTCCAGTCGTGACTTTTCGGTAGTCTGAGATAGTTTGAGTATAACTCAAGTGTCTAGGCATTTATGGGTTGGGACGTCTATAGGTGAAGTCAACATGACTTCTACATCTAACCTTTGGTCATGGTTTCATCGAATTTCATTATCTCTAGCGAGTTATGATTTTTGTAAAATTTATATTCATTTTCCCCCATTCTAGTTTTGACCTTTTGGTAGCCCAAAGTAATTTGAGTATAACTCTAGTATCCTGATGGAATTTGGCCTCGACCTCAACATAGAAAATGTATCTGACATCCCATTCGAGATTATGGCCTTATTTTTAGGTCATTTCAATAATGCTAAGCGAAGTTGTGAAGTTCTAATTAATTACGTGTGAATTCTCCAAATCGTCACACCTCTTCATGATGGTTGGTGACAATGGGCTCAAGACCTTAGGTTCTGGTGTGAATTGGGTTTCCATCGCAACAGAAGAGTTTGGTTTAAGGGCCCAAGCTTTCAACTGGAACTAGTTTCAGCCAATTTGGATAACTATGGGCCAAGATTTGCTTATTTCAATAGGTGACAGTGTTTTCTATATCTGTTTTGACCTATTTTCATAAACTCCCTCTTAACCCCTATTGGGCCTATTTTCCAAAGTTATAATCTTCATCAAATTGTTCCTCACCCCATGACCGTCGCATGGGCTTTGGTTTCACCTAATTCTAAGCTTCCTAGGTAAAGTTATGAATTCCCTAAGGATCCTTCAATATTCTGTTTAAATTTCTAGTTCATTGTCTTGATGGGTCCGAATTGCACGCAAATGCGGCAGTGCCCAAATTGTTGGTTCTAACAAAAATAAGGGTTCGTGCAGGTCAAATCTAGATTCTATTTATAGGGTTAGATAGGGTTTGAGGGATTAGAATGACCTAGGAGTCCTATTTAGGAGTAGAATTGATCCCTAGAGAGTTCCAGAGAGTTATCCACGCCAAATAGCCTCGCTAGGCTCTGATACCAATTGTTAGGTCCCTTATTGCAAACGTAATCAAGAGAGGGGTGAATTGATTATGCCCTATTTTAAAATTAACTAGATGAGATTCAGAATGAGTGCACAATGGAATCTTCACAAGCTATAAATCGTTCTGAATTGATTCAAGCTCAACAATAAGATGGCATTCAACAATTAACCTATGAATGGAGGTAGATGAAATGGAACAATCGCACAGGCAAACCACATAAAGACACAATGATTTTTAAGGTGGTTCATGACCACAACTGGGCTCCCTGTGTCCATCCCTCACCAAAACCTAGTGAGGCTTACTACGTTGCAACTATAGTAACAAACATGGGGACGAACCCCAAAACACGCACACACGTTGTTTTCATAACACCATATGGGGACGAACCCCAAAACACACACACATACACTACTGAAACATACTCCACAGACGCACACGCTACAAATCGTAGCAAATCAAACGCACTCGGATCTGCACACCACACAATCCGACCACACACTTCAAATATCTTAGTTAATACAAGATTGTTCTATCAAATCAAGATCAAATAACACATGATTTTCAGATCAATCAATAGAAAATTCTACAAGAATAGTTTCCCCCTTTAGATGGCTCCACCCGATGCTCAAATAGACACGAGGATGATCGGATGATGATCCTTGATGTAAATTGACCCTTGAATGTGATCCGAAATAGATGACAACACTTGAACTCAGTGTAGATCTCCTCTTGGTAGTAGGGGGCGAGCTCTCCTCTTCTTCCTCTTCTCCTTCTTCTTCTCCAAGCCTTTTCTTCCTCTTCTCTTGGATCAACTTAGATAAAAACTCCCCAAATTCACAATAGGAGATTATATGGGGAAAATATCAGCCAAAAGGCCCCTCTACCCTTTCTAGAACCATCCTAAAACCTTCTCACATGTTGGAGAGTGAATTAGGGGCATTTTGGACATTTTACCGAGCCTGGATGAGGTTCCACGTGCGAGCCACGTCAGATTCGCACTCACACTCGTGAAGGCCCTATCGCCGTCGGTCGATCGATCTTGAGGGTTCGATCGACTGCCCCATCGGTCGATCGATTTTCAGCCTTCAGTCGACGAACTCTATAAAGAATTCAGTCACTGGGTTCTGGGAATTCGGTCGACTGGACCAATGTCGTCGGTCGACCAGCCAGCCCCTGTTACTTGATTTCAACAAGTCTGTTGCTCCTGTCCAATTCAGGTCGACCAACCCTTGGTTCACCTGTAAAGCACATAAATGAGTGCAATTTGGCTTTAAAACACTTAGATCAAAAGCTACATATCTTAGATTAACATCTTGATCATCATGGACCTCTTTATACCCTGTTGAACACTAAAAAGAGATTTAAACACCCAGTTGGCCACTAAAAAAAATATAAGCATGAAGGCTTTATGCAATTACATCTATTCTCATCAAATCATAAGAAGGTATGAGCATATGAATCAAACCTCAAACCATGAGGGGAATTCAAATCTTCACAAATCAAAGAGCTATCAAGAACTCATCAAGAGTATGAAATCCACCACCTAAAATGTGATTGTTGTTGAGAGTTAACAATGCATTTCTTTCTCATTCAGAGCAATACAATGATCCAGAACTTAAGATATCAAATGACATCCACATTGAGCCCATTTAGTCCAAGAGACTAACATCCATTCCTTTGAATATCACACTAAGAGGAGAATCAAATTAACAAATTTTCTCTTCTGAACATCACGTGATTTCACAGTGAAACTGTTACTTAATGAAGCTCATCAAAATATAATCACATGCAATTCATGATCTATTTACAGATATAAAGTTTTGTCGTTATCAAAAGCACACATATATAGTTTTGTCATTATCAAAAGCACCCGTGACACAATTACTTTAAGATTGCCTGGCTTAGAGATATAAAATCTTACTGAGCTTTTTGCTCACCCTATATTTTGGTTAATTGTTGCAGGAAATGACAATGAACAAGGGAATGGATAAGAGTGAAAGAGTGAATTTTCTTTTACCTAGGTTTATGTAGATGATTAGTGTTTTTACAAGAATTATGTATTTGAAAAAAATGGAAGATTGTATCATGCCTTTAAGGCTTAAGAATTAGTGTTGTAAACCTTATTTGGATGTTATTTCTTTTCATCTACCTCTTGTATTTAGAATTAATTTATACATGCTCTGATCGACACGAATGATTTGACTCGTTCACGTCCCGATATTCCGCGTCGGGACGTGACAACTATGACTTCTTGACTCCCATTTGTTGTCTCTGACTACAGCTCTACTCTAACTTCTTCAGCTCTAACTTCTTTCTCTGACTCTCATCATCTAGTTCTCTGACTCTCATCATCTTGATATCATCTCTCCCCCTTTGCCATCAGCAAAAAAAAATGAGGGGTTTTGAGGAAGCATCCCTACTTATCTCTCCCCATTATATGTCATCGGTTTGAGTAGAAGCATCTTGAGTTGGAGGACCATGTTCAATGAGTGTAGCATTCTGAATTGAAGCTCATAAATCTTCAGCATTCTGATTAATTCTCTGAGCAACAGATCAGAGGTTTCGGTCTGTGGAAAAATGTCGCTCAAGTAGTGCTTCATGAAAAAGATCCATCTTGCCACTTAGCACAATTGTTTGAGTATAGATTATATCTGCTATATGAGTGAGCTATGCATCATGCTGAGATGCATGAATAGGGACCTGAGAGGATGATGCTGGATCTATAACAGGGGACCATTTGTTTCCTTGGTCTTCAATAACTGCTTGTGGGTAGTGACCCTTGAACACATCAACCATGTAATTTATATCGTCTGTGATCATCTGCAGTTTATCTGTTATCTGTGCATAATATCTAGCAAGATGATCATGCTGTGCCTTGGTGTCATAGCAATACTCTACAGCTGTGGCCAATTTGTCATTGTGACTATTAAATCTATCACTCATTCTGCCAATTTGATTTCCAGCAACTGCAAGAACTCCTTGTATATCTCGTACTAATCTATTGAAATTTATGTCAGACTAATTGTTGTCTTTCTAGATTCTAGAAATTCCACTGTTCATTTCCATCCTCAGATGCATTAATTGCTGCTCAAATTTATTCGACATTTCTTTCATGCTAGAGTTGACTTCCATTTTCAACTGAATCATTTGATGCTCAAAGTAATTGGACTGTTCTTTTATAGCAGAATATAATAGCCCAAATTGTGTAGATATATACTGATAAAGAGTACCGGTCTCTTGTGTAGAAGAGGTAGAGGCTCGAGAAGTCTGAGGGTAAGTTGCTGCTACTTGTACCTTAGGAGGAATGTTCTGCTCTTGGTGTTTTGGAGATGCTTGAGGTGAAACATTTGGAGTTTGGTCACCCAACTGAGGTAGACCTTCAATCGACTCTAGTTGAACCTTAGTTCCTTCTTGTAGGTTAGATCCACTGGCAAATGCATCTCAGTCATGAGTACACTTGGTCCGAGGCTCTTTGGTTCTGGATGCAGTAGCTGCAGGCCATTTCTTTGGAGCTGGTAGCTTTCCCTTGCTCCTTGTGGAAGGCGGAGACAGTGATAGAAGAGAAGCAGAAAGGGTTGTGTGAGAAGATAGGGTTAGGAAGAGTAAATAGTAGTGGAGTGTTTTATGCAGGTTCCATACGACGAGGAGATGGAGAAGATGCTTCTGGAGCGTCGAGGGATGGTAGAGATGCTCAGACTGAGGGCTTTTAGAGAGTTACGGTGTGATGGAGAGAAGGTGAAGAAGATGAAGTTTAAAACGTGAGAGATAGCTCAATGTGTGACACTCCGCCCCGGCCGAGCTCTCTAAAATATCCACCCAGTTCGAATCAATTCTGAGACCATTGGCTCGCAATTGCAAAAGCTCCCCAGTATACACAAATTCCCAGGATTCTTTAAGAACCCCTCATGGTCCCACAGGGATATCACCTTCCTTATTATCGCCATTACAGACCTTACGTTTGAATCTGCACATAAATCTTTCCTTGCATTGGCATTGCTTTCTTGCCAATGAATACGCCCTTCTTCGGTGCAAGGTTTTGTGCCCCAACCGATATCTACGCATTATCGCCATTACGGACCTTACGTTCGAATCGACGCATAAATCTTTCCTTGCATTGGCATTACTTTCTTACCAATGAATACGCTCTTCTTCGGTGCAAGGCTTTATGCCCTAGCCGATATATCCACATTATCGTCATTACGGACCTTATGTCCGAATCGGCACATAAATCTTTCCTTGCATTGGCATTACTTTCTTGCTAATGAATACGCTCTTCTTTGGTGCAAGGCTTCGTGCCCTAGCTGACAACTACATGTCGCTACCAGACGCATGAACCAAACGGTCGGAATAGAACATCATACGTCAGCTCGTTATTATGTTACAAAAAAAGAGAAAAAAATGAGGCTTAAAATGGAGATGTCTCGCTGACCTTGTTTAAATATCTCAAACAAGGGTAAAAATGGCTATAACTCAGTTGTGGCGAAAATTCGAAAGGGCGCTACAGGTAAAATCGGGTACCCCGCCACATGAAAACCCGAAAAGGGCGCGTGGGTAAAATCAAGAGGGGGCTGGCCCCAGTGAAAACCCGAAAGGGCACTTGGGTCAGTAAGGTGGTAACCAAAAATTCCTCTTTACCATCATCCCTATGGAACTCTGGATAGGATGTTCGTCACAAGTCCCACTGGAGATCTGCTTCTCTCAAAACCATTAACTCGGACCTTTCGTCCCATTAATGAATAAACCCATCTTTGCTTCGACATTTAGCCAATGTCGATAAACAAACTGGCACAGACCCCTGTCATCATCGACAAGACCAGCCATTATCCCGTTAACCCAGACCTTTCGTTCTCGTTGACCAATAAACAAACTTCTTACTTTGACATTTAGCCAATGCCGATGAACAAACTAGCAATAACCCTTGTCATCATCGATAAGACCAGTCGGTATCCTGTTAACTCGGACCTTTCATCCCCATTAATGAATAAACCTATCTTTGCTTCGGTATTTAGCCAATGTCAATGAACAAATCGGCACTAACCCTCATCATCATCGGCAAGACCGGTCAGTATCCCGTTAACCCTGACCTTTCATCCCCGTTAATGAATAAACCCATCTTTGCTTAGACATTTAGCCAATTTCGATGAACAAACGGGCACTGACCCTCGTCATCATCAGCAAGACTGGTCAGTATCTCGTTAACCCATACCATTCATCCTCATTGACTAATAAACAAACTTCTTGCTTAGGTATTTAGCCAATGTCGATGAACAAATCGGCACTGACCCTTGTCATCATCGCCAAGACCGGTTAGTATCCCATTAACCTGGACCTTTCGTCCTAGTTAACTAATAAACAAACTTCTTGCTTCAACATTTTGCCAATGTCGATGAACAAACCAGCAATGACTCTTGTCATCATCAGCAAGACCGGTCGGTATCCTGTTAACTCAGACCTTTTGTCCCTGTTAATGAATATACCCATCTTTACTTCGACATTTAGCCAATGTCAATGAACAAACCAACACTAACCCTTGTCATCATCGGCAAGACCGGACAGTATCCCGTTAATCTGGACCTTCTGTCCTTATTAATGAATAAATCAATACTTGCTTCGACATTTAGCCAATGCCGATGAACAAACTCCCGCTCGCTGTGACATCAGTTATGCAAATCAACTTATTTCACTGCTTTAATTGTGCACTCTAAGTATCTGATTGGTGATCCATCCTGTGCGTGAGATCTAATTAGTGTTGTTATTGCTAATTTGTTTTTGATTAGTTTCTGGTTATTGTTTGCTAAAATTTAGAGATAGACATATTCATCCCCCTACCTATATCTGTCTTTCTCCTATATCAGGACGCGTAGGGGAGGGAGGGGGAGGGGACGCCGACCGAGGGGGAGGGTGCCGCACAAGGGAGGGGAGATGTCACGCCCCGAGCTAGGAATACAACAGAAGGATTCTTGGGAAACATAGATAGCTTGTGTGGTAAGCCTCTCGCAAGTAAGAAATCAGAGCGCAAGATAATCACAGAAAATTAATTGTTCAAAACTTTAACTTTATTCCATAATAATAACCAAAAAGTACATAATATACTTGACTTTTGACATCCTCATATCATAAGACTAAAAAAATAGAAAAGTACAATATGACTCGACTAGACACTAAGCAGCTATGGCTTCTCTCATTCCATTGGACCTTCAATCACTCTCAGACTTGCTACTTGCACAATCCGAATCTGATTCACTAGTATTTCCTAAAAAGACAAGAAAGTAGGTATGAGCACACTTATCTAGTAGGTATCTTTGCATCAACATGAATGTAATACTTAAATGATTAATGTCTTAGCTGCAGACTTTAAGGTAAAAATGAGAATGTGGGAAATAAGCGATATAAACCAAGACAACCGAGAACATAAAGTCATGAGATATCTGAGCAACTAGACATGAGCGAGTATATAACGTGAATCAAGTAAGATTTAATCATGTAGATGTAAATTGGCCTTTCTTGAACAAGAAAGTATGAGCATGTAACTAGAAAGTACTTACACAATCTTGTAAAGACTATGTACTTGAAAGTCATTTCATAAGCATGTAATGTCCATAATGAGCCTCGTGGTTTCTCACTCGTCTATAAAAAAAAGCACTCCCGGCGCAATGCGACGCCAGCATTCATCGTACCCCATGATTTTTAGCACATTTCTGGCCATCGACCGTGGGGCTAGTGTCGATCCCTTGGACACCGTCCGTGCCCGCTCTTACATCTTCAAGTTACAGATCAAGCTATTTCCATGAGATAATAATAACTTTGGCCAATAATTTCAATTTTCAAGAAAAAGGTTCATGATCAAGTAACCAAGGCATAGAACATTCCCAAGTTGATATGATATTTCAAAGAAAAATTAAAAAGGACATTATGCGACGACGACATTCTGACAACATAACGGTACATTAATTAAGTTCCAAAACTTAACATTAACTTGTTAAACATAGGTTGGGGCTCCAGATAATCCTAAGATCATCTAGGAATTCAAGAAAACCAACCCCAAGGGTCAACCTCGGGTTAGATAGAATCAGGAACCATGCGGTCTTGCCTGGACCATTTTAAGAACTCAAGCGGTCAAGTCTGGACCGCTAGGTAAATCTATGTGGTCGGGTGAAGACCGTTTATGCTGAGTCGAAACCAGAACAAGGAAAGCTTGACTCAGAGAGATATATGGTCATGGGCTGACCGTTTGATAAGAGAAACGGTCACGGGTAGACCGTTAAGTGGGCCTTAGCGGTCACCTGAGGACCGTTTGGTAACCAGAACTCAGAAAACATCGATAGTCTAAGTGCTCTCTAGACAAATTGAATTTTTGAGGGTACAACTAGCCCACGTCCTTGTGAGAATCCCAAGCTCACGGAGACTTACGGAGGCCTTGAAACAAGATCACCTAGTCCGACAGAAGGAATATCCAGCGGAGAGGGTCACAAGTCCAAGATTGTGTGCTTAAGTGCAAAGTGTGACTAATGACATCATACCGGAATATGTGCCATGTACTTAAGAAAATGACTCATAGATAAGAAAGGATCGTTGGGCATTAATGCAATTATGCATTCTTGGGGGTTTAAAATGTAATTAGAGGTTAAATTTCAAAATAAATAAATAAATCAATTTTTTTTAAAAAAACTCACATTTCTCTCTCTCTCTCCCTATTTCTTCTCTCTCTCCCTCACCCCCCTCTCTCTCACGCACGGCCGAACCCCCCCTCTTGTTGGGCTTCGTCCGTCTGGGCCGCAGACGGAGGCATGGAGGACGTCATTGGATTGCTCGCGATGCGAGGGTCGCGTTGACGCCAGCTTCGCCTCTATCTGCGGAGCGTGGAGACGGGTACAGGCGAGAGATCGACGTGGCTTCCTTCGTCCGTTCGACGCCGGAACGCCATTTTCATCGCGATCGAGGTTGGGGGATGGAATCCTCGCCTCGCTAGGGTCATCTCGGTACCCCATGCACACCCGTCCACCATCATTTTTCTCATTTTCTATGCAATATTCCATGGCCATTGTATTTTTGTTTAATTTCTCAAAAATTGTACAATGGGCATCATCTTTATGTTTTAATGGGTTGGAGTGGTATGGAATGGATGGTAGGCTTGGTAGGTTGGTTGTAAAAATTGAAATCCTGTCAATTCGGGTTGACCGGGAGGGGTTTCCACTGAGGTTCGCCTGTTCTCGCCACTGCGGTAATGGCACGGATCTCTAGAGACCATCCCAATGTCCACAGTCCACTACAGACCGTTTAACCCTTTTGGAAGGTCCACAATGGACCGTTCCATCTTTAGCATAGCACCCTTCTAACCGTTCAGCTTTCCAGAACAGTAAGGCGGTGACGATTGAATAGCAAATCCTGGTCCGTTCAGCCCCATAGAGCGGCGTGTCGAGTGACCGCCCTATGAACCCTCCATGCATTGAGCGGTCAATCCCTGGCCATCCCATCCATTGAACGGCTGATCCCTCACCGTTCTGTCTATAGAACCCTGCATAGTGTTAGAATTGAACGGCTCAAATCAAACTGTATAGGCCCATTGAGCGGCCTGTCGTTCGACCGGTCAATCACTGAGCAGCCATGTCCAAACCATTTAATTCCTACAAATTTAAATTGTTAGCATATTCATTCAATTATGCTTTTAATTGCTACATTATCACCATGTTTAGAGTATTTTATAAGCTGTGGCATATTTCTATATCCTGATAGAGTTACTTTCTCTTTCCTTGTGATGGAATCACTAGTCGTAGCCCAGCGACCTCTAGTGTCGGCTCACCTAGGAGAGGTGGAGGGGTAGTCCCGTCACACGATTTTTAAGCTAGTTTCCATGGGCCCTCGCTTGACGGTGGCATCCTACTGGGAGGGAAAACTAGCTAGAGGCCTGGCTCTAGGCAGGAGCCGGTGTGTGCACGCGTGGTCAAAGGCTTGGACTGACACTGACGAGGGTTACTCGGACTAGTTACTTTGTTCTGGTACTATTACGCTTCTCGCTTGTCGTGATCTAGACTTGCGTAGATGCTTGCGACGCAGTGTAAGCCGTCAGTAGACGCATCTGGTTTCACTTTCTAGTGGTCTTCCTTCTTTCTCCTGTCACTTGGTTAGCTGAGGTTTATTCTATTGGTAGATTTAGCTCCTGACGCTTATATTTAAATCAAATTGGCATGTTAGATAGTTGTTGTTAAACTGCTTAAATAGTTTTATAGCTTTACTAGACTATCATTTAATTTACAATGCATGCTTTACTGCTTTTGCATGTTTAGTTGCGAGGTAGGGATTTGTGTGACCCCTACTAAGTCTGGCTGTGACTCACCCTTCCTCTTTCAGGTGAGCCACGGCAGCCATCTCCCGGAGCTTCTTGAGTTTTTGACGGCAGCTCTTAGTAGCCAGCAGTAGCTTGTTAGTTAGTCCTTTTCTTATACTTTTGGCCGGGGTATGCCCTGTGTAGTTGTACAGTTGGACTTTTGTTTCAGTGTCAGACTTGTGGATGTTGTGGATCTGGACTATTATGTATATTTACCACTCTGATATATTTAAATTACTTCTACATTAAAGCTTAAATCATTACTTTAATTAATATTGCGTGTGTAATTTCCATTCGTTATGTATCCCCTCGATAAACTCCTCCAACCCTTACGGGGCCTCATCAGCCTCTTGGGTGGCTTCCCCGAGTTCTTAGTATCGGTAAATCGGTGATATCAATTTATTGGTATCCGGATCTCCCAGGTCGTTACAGGGACCCCTTCATTTTTTCAATGTGTGGGTTTGCACGCTGTTCCTAGAGTTTGCTCCAAGGACCCTCCAATCGCCTGCGCTATTTTCATGCATGATAGAATTTGTCAGCACCGAGCCATGCCCAGCTACGCAACAACTTTTTTCCATCCGGGGCCAACTGGCCAAGGTTTCGGTGGAGTCCCTGGGCACCGTCCATTTTTAGAGTTTGGCGGCACATTCTAGCCCACTGGTCAATCGCCTCTAAAAATGCAAAATGGAAGATGCTAAGGCCTTCTTTCATCCTACTTCAGGTAGCCTAGTGACTCGGCCAATTCTAGAGCCTGAACTAGTCGATTGGGCGTTGGCCATCCGCCCCAGTGTGTTAATCTTCAGAAAGGGATATTGAGCCTTACTATCTTTTCAGATTTAGTCGCAACTTTGGGTATGACCAGCACATCCCTTTGTCGTCCACCCAGTTTAACTTCAAAAGTAGAATGAAGTAGGGTGCGTCCATTGATGATGAGGGCCATGTCTGGTGGGACTTTTTTCATTGGCGGGACTTTTGCACCTTCCGGGTTTTGGCTCCGAGACGTGTTCCATGAGTTACTCCTGAGTATGTTAAATGGTGGAATGCTCAGACCAGCTTTTATAGAAACTTCAAGGTAGAGTGTTGGGATGTGGCAGAGCATAAGTTCCTGAGCAGTCAAGCCGCACCAGTGTTTGATATTAATGAAGCACATCTGAAAAGACTCATGTCTCAGAGGCCCAAAGAAGTAGAGGCATACATTTACGCTTGGAAAGCTTTGAAGAAGTGGGCCTAGAAACCACTGTCGGAGCTGCCAGCCATCAATGAGGATTATTTCTTGCAGACCCTTAAAGGATTAAGTCAGGTGGGGGATGCTCGACTCGATATGCAACAATTTCTTTTGCCTGTAGAGGAGCCTACGCCTTCCGTCGTCCCCTGGCGCTCAGAGGTAGATCGACACTGCCCATATCGAACCTTCATGAAGAAAGAAGACCATACTAAGACATATTATCGCTAGACCTCATTGATGCGGGATAGTGCCGACGTGCAATAGGAAGCTTCAGCTGGAACCGACGTCGAGCAGTTGGTGGGCGGAGATGTCCTACAGCCTGGGCTGGCAGAAGCAGATCTATGCGTAGTGACAAAACTACCAGGCACGGTCAGGCCCGACCTCAGAATGCAATGCCATTGGTGGCAGTACATAGCTGGCTCATGGGAGGAGGTTCAGAGTGAATAGCGTGCACTGGTTCACCGGGAAGAAGCTAGGACGGTTTTCGTAAACAGCCCTAGGTCGTAGGTCTCAAGTTGTTGGAACTGGATGGCGCGATCCATCAAAAAGTGACGTCACGATTAGCCCCGTTGTCAGATTGGGGTGGGCAAGCCCTCATTGTGAAGAAGACTGGACGAACTACCTCCCCTCCAAATATCTAGCCCAATCTTAGAGTATGGATGGAAGGAGGGAGTTCACAATCTAGGGATCATCCTCGGATCTCGAGAGCGCAGGCAGACGGCGCAGTCCCACGAGAATGAGCACCATGGGTAGTCCCGATGTCAGAATGATGTAAGACTAGTGGCGTCATGAAGTAGACAAAAAGTTGAATAATCCACCCAAGCCTCAGGCCCAAGAGCATTGAGAGAAGGCCTGGAGGAATTTTGCAAGTAGAAGGAGGTGATCTATCTTGCGCAGATGGGTAGCAGTGTGCGACTTCACGGGAAGAATTGTTGATGGCGACCCAGAACTCCGATCGATGTGAAACCAATGCTGGAATGGTCATGACTTGAAGCAGCAGCCATGGAAAATTTACCAGGTCTAGATTCGCACGGGACAGGCCTCGAATGTCACTACAACTTGGTGTCATTTTCTCGGTGGACAGAACAGAGCAGCTAGGAGAGAATATGGAGATGAGGGGGCGACGCTTGGAAGGAGGGGAGGCGGAGGGGCTGGGCGTCTCACCCGGCCAGAGGATAGAGGTGGGAGCATAGGTTTTGCACCCTCCCCTTCACAGGGACCACCTAGGGTTTGCCTCCTCTCAAGACACTGTCATCTCCATCTCAAAGATAAAGAAATTATAGTAAAATTCGCAACTGTAATTCATCATTAATTGGAAAAGTGAGTTTACATGATAATTTATAGGAGTTAGGCTAACCCTAACCCTATTTTACCTTCCTATCACTCAAATTTCCCTAGACTCACAAAATAGTGTAAAATTCACACCAAAAATTACAAAAAATAAAAAGACTCGATATTCGCTCGAAATACATTTGGTAAGGAGCCTTAGAAACTGGTGTAGCACCAGGAACCAAATCAATAGGAAAAGTAACCTCCCTCTCTAGAGGAAGACCTAGCAAATCCTCTGGAAACGTATCAGGGTAATCTCTAATAATAAGAATATCCTTCAGTCCCAACTCCTTCTGCTTAGTCAAGGTAACAAAAGCCAAGAATGCCTGACACCTCTTCCTTAACAACCTATCAGCCCGAAGTGTCGAAATTAGAGGCACGCCTTTAGAGTACTTAATGCCTAAAAAGGATAGCTTAGGGTAACCATAGAAGGTCACCATACCCGAGTTACATTGAATGCTAGCACCATGCCTAGCTAACCAATCAGACCCCAGAATTACATTATAGCCGTCCATCTTCATACACACCAAATCAGCAATCAAATTACAATTATTAATCAAGACTTCACTAGAGGGATAAACATACTTAATCTCCAATCCTGATCCAATAGGGATAGTTATCATAAGGTGAGACTCCAAAGGAATAGGTTTCATAGATAGAGTATCGGCAAACTTCTGAGAAATAAACGAATGCGTAGCTCCAGTATCAAAAAGAACAAATGCAGACTTGGAATGAATAGTGAGGGTACCTTCGACCATGGCACCCTCTTTGGTGGTTTTCGCTTCCCTAAGGGCCTGGAGTCTTCCTTGTTGCTTCTGGCTGCCTGCTGCTTCTCTGGTGGAGCTTGCTCATAAATAAGTGGACATTCTGGGATCCTATGGTCCCGACTCCCACATCGTAGGCACACACCCAACTTCCACCAATATTCTTCTACTTTGTGACCCATCCTTTCACAGTATTTGCATACCAGCTTGGACGGGCAGTCAGTGCAGCTCTCTTGTCATTCTCTCTCGATTTCTTATCCTTTTGGAAATTCTGCCCACCATTGGGCCTCTTCTTATTAGAAGCTGGCTTGAAATTTCCTAAGCTATTGGCTTGCTCCTTCCTCTTATCCTTCCCTCGGATTCTATCATTCATTTCCATAGTATCTTCCAACACCTATGCTGACGCACAATCTCTGCATAAGTCTGGATCTCTAATAATGCCAACTAGCTTATATACTGTAGCTGTAGACCATTTAAAAATCACTTGGCCTTCAACAACTTTTCTGTATAAACCAGATGTGGGACATAATGAGACAATCGAGAGAGCTGTACCTCATACTCAGTTATAGATAGGTTCCTCTACCTCATCGAGGTGAACTTAGTGGCCTTCTACTCTTACACACGATCAGAGACATACTTATTGTTGAAGTGCTCAAGAAATTCATCCCACGACACTTGACCATTAGGTAGAATTGGCTCTACTGACTCCCACTAGGCTCGTGCATCCCTCTCTAGTTGAAACGATGCCAACAACACTCTTTCTTGATCACTGCACTGCATCACACAAAATATACGGTCCATCTCCTTGACCCAATGTTCAGTCTTGTCTGGGTCAAGGGATCCGCTAAACTTCGGAGGGTTCATTCTGTGGAAATTCCGATGAAGATCACCTACGTCATGATGTGCTCTACCTTGCGCTACTTGTCGTTATGCCTGGGTCAGTCCTTGGATTGTCCTTTACATCTCCCTCCACTGTGCGCGCTCAGCACCCATTGGAAAGAACTAGGTAGTACCTGCAAGCAACGAGAAAATTAATGATTTTCATTGAATTCTTAGGGTCCACTATTTACACATATATTTATTTGAACTTAGCCCACGGTTCTACCTAATCTCGCCGAACTTAGCCCACGATTCTACCTAATCTCGTCGAGTTTGATCTTAGGGCACTATCGATGTCATGGGTTCTAATGACACTCTAGAATTTAAATAAGGAAACCTAGGGTCTTAAGAAAAGGTAGGCTTTGATACCACAAAAATTGTCATGCCCCGATGCGTAAACAAATGTTCATTTTCCAAATGAATAAACTTTTTATCTGGTTCTCTCTGACGCAGATATTTTTAAGCCCATAGATGCTGGAATTGTTGTGGAAGCCAAAGCAAAAAAGATGTAGAACTTCAAATTGTAAAAAGATCGAGACCAGGATTGTCCCAGAATATCCACACAGCAAAAGATAATGAATTTCAGATTTCTTACACAAAAAATATAATGAAGATAGTAAAAGGACAATCAAAAATACCATCATTAATCTAAACTAGGCTGTCAAATAAATTGTGTTATTCTAGTGAGATAATTTTATAAACCTCAGCGTCTTCTGAGCATCCTAAGGAGGTGAAAATATAGGGTACACACGAACTACGTGCCCTTCTCCCCCACCCCTAGCCAGCGTCTTGCACCTGTAGGATGTTAAACCCCAGAACCTCGCCTTCCCATCACAGTCCAAGGCCTACTTACTTACAAGAGGCAGGCTCACAGGCTCGTGTTGTTGCTTTTCTCATCCTCACTTTTTTTTTGTACTTCCATGTTTGCACATTTTACACCAAATAGCAAATAAGCAAGAATCTAAAGGAGGAAAAAATGGCCACTTGCCAAGTAAAAGAGGCAGAAAGGAAGCCCAACAGAGAAACATATAAAAGTTGGGCACAGCTTGAAAGTGAATTTGAGATTGCAATAGCAATGCAGCACCTTCAATCCAAATTCCAAACTCGAGTCACCAAAGTCAACAGAGAAGTACAAGCTCCACAACAACAAAAGCAAAAATTATTCCTCTTGACCATATTATTACATCAAAGCTCACTGCCTCTAGGCTGCAAATATACTCTCCGTCAAACATCATACTCTCACACATCATTCAAATGTTTCTAGAAAAAGCATTATCAGGCAAGCACCATGATCATTTACAACAGTCAAGTGGAAGAATGCTCTGTCAACTAGTGCAAATTACAGAAAATGGTAATAGCACTCTCTGCTTTCATGTAAAGAAAACAGCATGGCACACCATTTCCACATCGTCCGTTCTTGCAACTTAAACATCACTCACTGGCTGGAACATGAAGCACTAAATATCAATAATATAATGTGCATTAATAACAAAAAACTAACATTGAATAGCATACCAAAGACATTGTTCCCAGTAACAGCTAAATGGGAGTTCACCAGACTATCCTTTGACATGAAAGAATCAAATTTAGCCTTAACAGTTGTTCTCATAGCTTTTCGATCACTTCTTTTGCTCTCTTGGCGATGTTTATGCTTCACGATCCGAGATTTATCTGAGATGAACCAACAGAGTTTTTAGAAAATTTTCAGCAATGACAAAGAATAATGTCAACGGCAAACAGATTCTAACAGATGGTGAACCTTCAATAGCTATAACACAAAAAAATCAGATGCTTTTATCAAGATCTTAGAGATACATGATGACATTTGATTCTTCAGATCCTTCCAAGTTCATAGCTCCATCCCAACCAGACAGACTGACAGAGAAAGGGACAAACTTATCCAGAGACCTTAAAATCTTTCAGACATATAAGTTAATAAAGTTTCGAAGTTTGGCCTGTTCACGGGCTGGTGTCACAATGGTTGCTGTAAATATAATTTAAGAAGTATACCAATAAATTCTTTTGAGGAAAAAAAGTGATAAAGTGGATTACAAGAACAGTCCTTGTTAAACTGAATGTGGTTAAACTGAAGCAAGCAAGATCTTGCTTGTGGACATCCCAACCTCTTAGTTTGAGTCTTGGTATGTGCATCTGTTGATGTGGTATGATGGGAGCGTGGTGTTTGATTTGTATTTTTTGATGTTTACTTTGTATTTGCTTTTACTTATTCTGCTTGTGTGTTGTTAGTAAGTAGCTCTTGGATGTATTGTCTTAAATGGTGAGTGAGAGTGCGTGTAGCAGGAGCTAAAGCCAACTATCTCCCCTCAGCTAACAGACAGGTTGACCATAGCAACTCCACCTTTCGCAGACCATCCTCCCCGTGCGGAACCATGAACGTCGCCAACCAGTAAGCCAAAAAGGCGGCGAGGTGTGTCACGTCTGGCAGACCGTGAGGGTTCCACCCCTCCCGTGGAGCGTAGATGTACTGGCTATAGGTCCTGAAATGCAGCTCCACCTCTGTGTACTCCTCCCAAGGAGTCTGGTCCCTGGCGAACTCCTGGTATGTCACACCCCGACGCAGAATATCGAGACTGGCAGTAGAAATAGACAATCACATGCTAAGCTAAAAAAGTAACACAACATCATAACAAGACTAATTCCATTCATTAAACAACTATTAATTGATCCATACTCCAAATTACATAAACCAATTTAACAAAATATCGACATAACATTCACTTGACAACATTACATTCACTGACTCCATTACAATTTTTTAAAACCCAAAATCTTAGACACGACTAGACAAGACAACTACGAATAGCTCCATACGGCTTCTAACTAGTTCGCTCCATGGCCATCACTCTTGTCCGTCCCCATCAGTTTGTGAGTCCTCACCTGAGCTACCTGAAAAGGGGGGAAATAACTAGGTGAGTGAACACTTAGTAGGTAATAACAGGTAAGTTTAAGTGCTTAGTAAATTAATTACATTTATGCGCGATAACGATTGAATAAAATGACAATACGACAAAGTAACATGACAAAAGAAAGTACGAGATTATGAACATAATGAAAACTAGAAATTTGGCCAACAAGCTAGATTATAATCAAGTTACGAATAATTCAAGTAAGAGATTATTATCGTAGACATCATGCTAGTCATGCACTCGGTGCAATGCCTCACCATGCCATTCAAACTCCCCGAGACACAAGTACTTTTCAGGCGCTCCTCCCAGGACCAGACCAGGACCTTATTATGCGTTGGCATTGATTTAATGGATCCAAGATCCCAAGTTATATCTAGATATTAATCAAGTTAAATGGCCAATTATATCAAGGTATAACTTACCTCAGAAAATCCCAAGGATAGGTTAAAAAAATTCAAGTTATAAGAACCAAGAAGGTCCTTGGATTCAATATCAGGGAAACACGAAAATAACTCTGGAGGATAAGCGGTTTATACCGGGCCGCTTGGAACATGTACGGTCTCAACTAGGGCACACTACCCGGACTGGGCTAAGGATCAGCCTCCACGAAGTCAAGAAAAGGATAGGCCATTCTGGGCCGCTCAAAGAAGAACGGTCATAAATGGGCCATTCAACTTAATATAGATGGTCAAGAATGGGCCGCACAAGGCCAGAAAGACATAACTCCACGGACAGATAAAGGGTCCTTATTGTGCCGCTCCAATGGTAGACAATCCAATAGGGTACGCTCTAGAACATGGATGGTCCAAGACGGTCCATTCCACTAGGCCTGACTTTACTTAACTAGAATTCCACCTTAATTGGGCTCCGGGCTGCCATAAGTGGGGCAGAACTGGACCAGGGTCCAGCCCACTCTCCATTGGTCAGCCTAGGGGTTATTGGGCTGAACAAGACATGGTTTGATCGAAGTTGGATCAAGGTTAATCGACCAAAGTAAATGGCACTAGGCCAGGGATACACGGTTCATAATGGGCCATACACTGATTTGAACGGTCCGTTTTCGGCTACTCAAGACTCAGTCGGTCCAAAAGTGATCCGTGACTCGCAACACAGTAATCAAGCGGTTCGATCACGTGAATAGGTTTAGGTCTTGGTTGTACAACCTGTCTGGCGTCCTAGTGAGAATCTCAGGCTCGCGGAGACTTACGGAGGTCCGGTAATGGAGGTCCTAATCTGACGAAAGGAATATCCAACAGAGAGTCCATGAATGACTGAAAAAATCCGAATGGAATGAGAAAGCCCTCGTCATCCCCGGACCCTTCGCATGGAAATATTGATGAGACCTTCACAAGCCACGCTTAGACCTCGGGTCCACCCCGATCATGGTCATTGTCTTGCCCACATCTTAGGCCTACAGCCTGCTATCTTAAATGTATTTTCTTCAGGACTTAATCTCGAAACGTCTTCCCTGTTGCCTTTCGGCTTTGGAAATATTAATGACGCTAACGCAAGTCTTGCATCGACCGCGGGGGGCCCATCGCAGTATGATCACGGCTTGATCTTGCACCGGGTCGACAAACTTGTTGGTTTCTGACCACTCTGACCAGGATTTAACTAAACGTTTCTCGTTCATCAGAATAATAAATTTGCCGTGCCCTGGCATACATATGCTCCGATTTTCCCCACTACGATTACGATACTCTCATGCCGGACACTCGTCTGAACATTAAATGGTTAGCACGTGACTGACATGATCTCAAATGCTTTCTTCATATCCACGTACGAGGACTTCAGTAGTTCTTAATATATTTTTATGCAACTAATTTTCTGGCCATGAGGTCCTGATTCCCGGCGATTAATCAAGGGTGTTCCACTCTCCGAGGGGATGTAAATGACGCTGCAACCTTTATGGCGTGGCGGATTTTGGTCCTGACACGAACCACATAATCGTTTGACCAATTCAGATCGAGCGCACCATGGGCTTCCATGAAGCCCGAATAAACTGTCACTCTGTGACTGGCACGCCCACGCACTCAAGAAAAAAATAAATAATAACACGTGAATTTTAGTGCATCCACAAGTCTGGCACATCCGGTGGGACCAAAATCACCCTTCATCTTTTCATCGGGATTAAGGGCCTCATGGCCTCCAAATAAACGATGTTTGCCCGCTTTGATGAATTGTAGGTGCTGCCCTCGCCAGCCCTATGGGGAGAAAAGCTAGACTAGGTGTAATTGTCTTGGTGGCCTTGAAGATGCTACTCCGAGGTGCCTGTAGCTCCCGAGAGTCATGAAGGCCGCTGGCAGAAAAGAAAGAAAGAAGAGAGGAGGGGAAAACCAACTCCCCATCCCTAAGAAGAAGAAATGAAAGAGAAGAAGAAAATAAAAAAAAAGAAAAGAAAGAATCGGTGAGAGAGGGTCGCACGACCATGTCTGTCGAGGCCCATACTGAAAAAAGATTACCACAGTGGGATTGATGCGATGGAGCGAACCACTCATCCCCTCCTTGAGAGGGTGAGCGCTCTCCTGCGCACTCACCTTGGTCTATCGTACAAAAAAGAGGAGAAGAAAAGAAAGGACGAAAGAAAGTTGGCAGGCATTGCCGCCCAAGAGAATAAGAAGAAGGCCGACATCCCGCCCTGCTCTAGGAGGGTACAAGTCCATGCTGCAATCCCCTATCCAGCATAAGGCGGCCCCTCGAGTGACAGTTAGAAGGTCCAACAAGCTGCAACTGTAGCCTTTTGAATTCCTCCTCGCCGTGGGGAATGCTTTATAGTAATGGGGCTAAGTACGGTCGCTACTCCCGAAGTGAGCGCACGTATCTACCCCGCATGGGGGCATAAAACATAAGAAACTACACCCCGCTCTAGGGGCATATGAAGAGAAATGCACCCTGCCTTGAGGGGTAGAAGAAGTAGAATCCACCCCAGCCTGGGGGCATAAGAAGTAAAAGACACACCCCTCGCTAGGGGCATAAGAAATAAGAGAATACGCCCCGGCTCAGGGGCATTTGAAGAGAAAATCTACCGCGATATAAGGGCATAAGAAGCAAGAGTACACCCTGACTGAGGGGACATATAAAGAAAGTGATGGGGGCATCTCTCGCCCTTCATATTTTTCAAGACCCCGGTTGCTTGCCAGCATGGCTCCATTGTGTCCGTCCTAACCCCCTTGCTATAATTCCTTTCTCTCCTTCTATAACTATTTTTCATTGTTTTGTCATCCAAAATGAAAATAAAAAATGTCAATTTCTAAACTCCTTAACAGTACATTTTCATTGAGGAGACATCCTACATCTCCCACGAGTACGCCGCAACTTACGGGCCACTCATCCAAGGCCCCTTGAGCGGCCTTCTTTACCCCTCCTCTGAGGGGTCTTTCCCTGTACATTCTTTAGAGTCCTCTTATTCTTCTGTAGGTTAGGTCAGTTAGGTTAGGAATAATGGGTCAAGGGTAGTACCCAAAAGGAAGTCCAAGAGTAAGCAAATTCCTTGTCGATTCCTCCTAGACCAAGCCAATAAGTGCCAAGCATGCCTGGAGATTCCTCAACTGTTAGAAAATCTCATTCAACTGTCAGAGATAGAATGCGGCAAGAATTACACAATTAATAAAGGGTATGGAGTCTACGAGATCACAGATGAGGAATACCCTATTGAAGAGGGGATGAAGAGTATGAGGACACGGCTGATGCCTATGCTAGTGGGATGAGGAGATTTGACGAACCGTCAGCCCTTGTAGAAGAATCAACCAAAGTAATAAACTTGGGAATCGAGGAAGACTCTAGGATCATCCTCATAAGCGATAATCTTCCATCATTAGAAGAAGAGGCATTAATCGAGGTTCTCAAGGAATACAAAGACACGTTCGCATGGAGCTATGAGGATATTCCAAGATTAGATCCCACCTTGGTCGAACACCGCTTAACTCTAAAGACAGGGTTCATCTCGATAAAACAAATGTTAAGATGTTTCCACCCTCAAATGGCTTTTAAGATGAAGGAATATGTCGACAAACTTCACAAAGTCAGGCTTATTAGAGTCATCATTTATTCTCAATGGGTGGCAAATATTGTCCCGATCATGAAGAAGGATGGAAAAGTGAGAATTTATATTGACTTCCGGGACCTTAATCGCGCGTGTCCAAACGATGATTTCCCTTTGCCTCACATTGACGTGTTGATTGACAACACGGCAAGATATGAAACTCTCTCATTCATGGATGACTTTTTGGGTTATAATCAAATTCATTTGGAAGAGGAGGATCAGGATAAGACATCGTTCACTACACCTTGGAGAACATATTGTTACGTGATCATGCCGTTTGGATTGAAAAATGTTGGAGCTACTTACCAAACAGCTATGATGGCCATATTTCATGACATGATGCATGTATACTTAAAGGTGTATGTGGATAATTTGTTGGTGCAATCCAAAACTAGGGCAGAACATCCAAAGGTTATAGCTAAGGTCTTGCAAAGATCAAGGGAGTTTCAATTAAAAATGAATCCAAAGAAGTACGTGTTTGGTGTTTCATCAGGTAAGATATTGGGCTTCATCGTGAGTAAAAGGAGCATTGAGATAGATCCCAACAAAGCTAAAGCCATCAGGGATATGCCGCCTCCCAAAAATTTGAGGGAAGTTCGAGGATTAATTGGGAGGTTACAATTCATTCGTCGGTTTGTGTCTCAATACTCACAAAGGTGCAAACCTTTTTAAGAGTTGACCAAGTCGGGAGTACAATTCCATTGGGATTCTAAGTGCCAAAAGGGTTTTGAAGGATTAAAGGAATATCTGGCCAATCCACCTGTTCTCATTCCACCCACACCAGGTAAACCTCTGATCCTCTATGTCTCTGTTCTGGATGACTCTGTGGGAGTCATTTTGGCACAAGCCGACGAGAGGGCAAGGAAATGGCAACATATTACTTTTCCAAACTTCTAAACCCCTGTAAGAAGAAGTACACAACTATGGAAAAAACTTGCCCCGCTCTTGTGTGAGTGGTGCAGAAATTAAAACACTACTTTTTGGCTCACGAAGTTCATCTGATTGCCCGAATGAACCCCTAGTGATCTACATCGAGCCTTTTCTATATTTTCTTGAGTCAATTATTGTAATTTTCTCTTTATTTGAGTCTAGAGTACTCTTTCTTTTGAAGAATTATGTAAATAAAGATATTTGGAGTTATTAATGAATAAAGGACTTGGTATTATCTTGCTTGGTGCACTCTGTCTTATGTGTCGAATTACCTCGTGCTCTGATTGACATGATTGACAGAAACTCGTCACGTGTTCTTGGGTTCCTTCTGCGCTCAGGGTGTGACAATTTTTGTGGTATCAGAGCCAGGGTTTTCAATTTCCTAGGTTACCAAAGTCCAAGGATAAGTTTATATATTACACCCGATGAGATGGGTAGAGCCACGGGTTAAGTCAACATAGGACATTAAACCTTATAGTTTGGTCACATCTTAATTAAGTTTAAATTTCGAGAGAGCCCAATGGCGAGACATGCAACGGACTGTCCAAGGCCTCACCCAAGCACTACAACAAGTGGCATAAGGGGGTATGAATCGTTGAGTCGGAGATCTCTACAGGAGTTTTCGAAATATGAACCCACCAAAGTTCATCGACACGTCCTATCCCGACGATGCCGAGAATTGGATGAATGAGATAGAACGCATATTCCGTGTAATGCAATTCACATATAAAGAGAATATACTATTAGTAACATTCCAACTAGAGCGAGATGCTTGATTCTGATGGGAGTTAGTGGAAGCTACCTTGCTGCATGACCATGTCACATGGGGCGAGTTCATGGAGTATTTTAATAGCAAGTACTTCTCAGATCATATTCAAGAGAAGAAGGCCGTGGAGTTTGCCGAGCTGAAACAAAGGAGCTTATCAATGGCTGAGTATGAGGCCCAATTCTCTAGGCTTTTCGGTTATGCACCACATATGGCGAGTACGAAAAAGATGAAGGCTCGTAGATTCCTCAATGGGTTATGACCCCACTGTTGTGTGGGAATGGCTGATCTACAGGGGAGGGGTGAATAGATCTGCCCCTCTTTTTCTAGAAATAAAAATGACTGCAGCGTAATAGAAGGAACTACTTTAGATACAAGGATTACACACACACAATACAAGAGTAAAAATAGATAACGGGTCTAGACAATCATCTAGTGAAGAGCAATCACACATGCAGATCACAGAGACAATGATTTTTAAGGTGATTCAGACTTTCTCCAATGTCCTACATCCACCCCTCACTTAAACCAAGTGAGGCTTCCCTAGTGCAGCTGCACAACCCGTTAATTACACAACTTAACAACCTGCTGTCTTACAGCTTGCAGAGAGATTATCCACTCTCAAGGAACTGCTGTCCCACAACTTGATGGCATACAGGCCAGACCACAGATCCAAGCACATAAGCTTGACATGTCTTCCTACTATCACCGGTAGGGACGGTTCAAGTTTCAGCAAGAACTAGAATAGAACAAAAGAAAAGTAATGTAGAACTTAAGACAAAACAAGTGAAACTCAATGCCAAATGCAAATATCCTTATTTGAAATCTGGATGGCTTGGTTTACTACTTTCAGATTTGTTGCCTTTAGTGATGGTGGCTTCTCTTTGAAGGAAAATGAACAGGTGGAAGATGAGCTTGTGGCTTTACTTCAGATCTTCATAGAAATGGCGCCGAGCTCTTCACCTCATTCTCCTTCTTCTTCTTCTATCTTCTCTTCTTCAAGCTCTGGACCATGTTGGACTTCTTACCTCCCTTTTCTCTAAGGAGCACCAGCCTCACTAGCATAACAGCAGCTTTTGTTGGGTACGATAGGTGCCACCAGATCTAGAAGGGGGGTTGAATAGATCCTACTAAAAGACTATGACTAGTTAAAACTTTACCTAATTAAACCATAAACAACAACTAGAGTGCACATGAGGCACTTAGACATAAAGCACAGCATAAAGGGCCATTAAACATTTATTCTCAGCAAAAATGTTTTAATCATAATCCCGTGATCCTTTCTACACCAAAACACATACCAAGCGCCAATCAATTGGGAGTGGGGTTGCCTTTCTGAGCTGGATCTGTAATTAGTGGCTGAAGGGGTTGGAGCGGAATCTACTTTGATTCCAATTGAGGATGGGTGGAGAGAAAGGGCTTCCTTGAGGATGGAGGAAGTGAGGGAGCTGCTGGGGTGTGTGGAGAAGTTGACGGGGGAACATGTGAGGGAGGTGGCGACCAAGGTTGGCATCTCTTATGCGGCTGTAGAGAAGGATGTGAGTGGGGCCTTCTCTAAAACCAGAAAGAGGTGGGGTGCGAGTATTAGATCTCAGGTGAAGGTAGACATGGAAGGGGAGGCGGGTGGGGACGATAGGGATTTCATATGCTTTGAATGAGGATCGTCTCATGGAATGTGAGGGGACATTGGGGGGATGGAAAAGAAGATGGCAGTGAGGGAGCTAATCAGGAGATGCAAAATTGATATTCTCTGCATCCAAAAGACCTAGTGTGGGGGTGATGGTGCTGAGCTTATGAGGGAGATTGGAGGCGGTAGGTTGTCTATGGGTGTTCCCCAGCTGTGGGTAGGTCCAGAGGGATTATGATACTTTGGAACCCTTATGAAGTGGAGGTGGTGGTTCAAGACAAGTAGGTGAGCAGGTGGGTTATCTCTTTACACTTCAGTCAGCTGAAAGACGGCTTCTCTCGGGACTTTAGTGGAGTATATGCCCCTTAGTTCAGAGAGGAGAAGCGACTTCTGTGGGAGGATTTGCTCAGCCATCACCTCTCCTTTGGTCAGCCATGGTGTGTTGGTGGGGACTTCACTGCTGTGGCTGCTCCTTGGGAGAGGTTGGAGGATTTTTGACACTCAGGTAAGATGGAGGGCTTCACTGAATTTATACAAGATGTTGCTTTGGTGGATTTTGGCATAGCTCATGGGCGGTTCACTTGGTCCAGCTTGCAGACAAATGCTTCTTGTTTTAGGTTGGATAGGTTTCTAGTGCCGGTTGATTGGGAGGACCACTTCCCTGATGTGCAGGTGCTCCCTTTGGCGAGGTCCACTTTGGACCATGAGTCCATCCTGTTGAAGACCAACCGAGTGTTGGACAAGTGTCACTGCTTGAGGCTTGAGAAGTATTGATTTAGAGAGGCTGATTTTTTGGAGACTGTCTCTAGTGCATAAAGTGTTTAGGTGAGCTCTACCTCTGCTATGGCTATTATTGTCAAGAAGTTGCAACATACTGCACAAGTGCTCAAGACTTGGGAGGCAGACAAAACTCTTGCAAGGAAGGCGGCGAAGGACATGATTCTTCAATAGATTGAGGCCTAGATTGCCCGGAGGAGGCAAGTCTTATAGATGAGGAGGATAGGAGTCTTAGGGACCGCTCTCATGACACAGTTCGATGAGATATTTGCTAGGGAGGAGATTTATTAGAGGCAGAGATCGAGGGACAAATGGATTAAGGAGGGTGACAAGAACATTTCTTATTTTCAGCATATTGCTTTAAGGAGAGGGAGGGTTAACACGATCACTAGCATTAGGGTGGGTGACGTCTCCTTATCTTCTGAGGATATCAGGAGGCATGCCATAGACTCTTGTTCCAGGCTGTTCACAGAGGAGGAGCAGTGCAGACCGCGGATTGCAGATCACTTACTTGTCTCTCCACTAAGGAGAGGGATGCTTGCTATCTCTTAGTATTTCTCAGAGGAGGAGGTCCGCCAGGCAGTTTTCTCTCTTGCAAGGGACATACCTCTGGGGCCGGATGGTTTCCCATTGGTATCCTTTCAGATGTGCTGGGAAGTTATCAAAGATGATTTCTTGGTAGCAGTGAGGGAGTTCCAGGAGGGGCACACTTCATTCATGCCAGGTGTTCTCTATGTTTGCCAGCTAGGGGTTAGACGCAGCACTTCCAGAATGGCTAGTAACCGTTCCCCAATGGTGAAACCTGTAGGTTCACTACCCAAGTACTTCCACATAGAGAAGCTGGTCTCTTTTGTGCTTGTGCCTGAGCGCACATTATCTCCTTCTTTGTTTGCTTCACATCCAAACGATGGTTATTTTTTCGGGGAACCCTCTTTAAGGATGCTTCATTGAAACTCTAAAGAAAATTCCTGAATCGTGTAATATTGAGAGCATGTCTTATTGCACCTTGGCGTCTACTCTTCAGTCCATTCTCACTCTCCCATTACATTTCATACTGTGTCATTCCCCTGTAAAGCAGACACCATGGCGAGACCGCTGTAAACATGACATTTGTCACATTACATTGAGTAAATCTCATATTATACCATGATGCCCTAGAGTGACTTTCACATTTGGGTTGTTTGAATGATTTCCTAATTTTTTGGTTTTATTGTCCATTTTTTAGCAATCTTGGGGAAGAAGTTTTGATGCGTCTGGGTGACCAGACACCTTCTTTAAAGGCATTTGGGACGAAGGATGTGTTAATGTAAATCATAAAAGAAAAAAAGAAGTAAAAAGGAAAAGCATATCAATCTAATGTGTCAAAGGTGAAGGACACATTTCATTAAGGCATCCAAGGGAGAAGACGCCTTCATGAGCCCCTCGTGCCGCACGCGGGCGGCGGCAACAACACCGTTCAGTTTGATGAATTGAATAAATCTAAAATGAGAGACGTCTCGCTGTCTAGACGTAACTTCATAAGTCAAGGTAGGTGCCGAAACCTCTTGCTTTTGGTGCTTTCGGTGGCTTACGGCACCGTTGTCTTGGACGAGAGTGGGTGCATCTAAGGACCCAAATGCATCAAAAGGACACGTCCGCATAATGGGACATGGCAAATACAGTGAAATTAATTTTTTATTTATGAAAGCATCTCTATCTTGGATGTATTAAGATAAACGCGTCCCGAACCCAAGACGCCTCAACTCAAATTTTACCTATAAATAGAGGACCCCCTCCCTCGAAATCAGAGAGCTTCATATCCGAAAGAGGAGGGGGAGATTCTGGTAAGATCTAGTTCCAAGCCCGACATGTCTTCAGGGGAGGTTCTGTCAGACTTCTGGGTATCCGGTGCTCACGAAAGAGACGTTCCCTCGTCCTCCGGGCTTTCATGCCGTCCTCACGCTGCCGAAGCTCCACCAAATCCCCATCTTCGGTGCACCAATAAGCCTTTCTTCCCCTTTACTCTCCTCTACTCTTTAGTCGCATACATCATGTTCTACCGTCATTCTTATAGTTTCTCTCTACTCAAGAGAGCATTTTCCACTTCATGCGTCGTCGCATGTTGTCTCATTCATCATAGTATCACTCTGCCCCTTTGCACTAAAAGGGGTTTAAAAAAAATAACACCAACCAGGTGTGTGTCCATTCATACTTTTATTATCATCACAAGGGATTGATACTACACTACATTTCTTCTAATTCATTTAGTGTTTGTTTCATTTTTGCAAGGGTAATCAAGGAGAGCCCTCTTCATCGACCGGCCAAAGGAAGAGGAAGAAAGGATCCACGCAATCTCTCGCTTCTCTCATTCCGGGGTCCCGTGACCCCTGGTGATCACATATTCCATACACACGCACTCCGCGTGATTTTCCATTTAATTTTCACAATTCAATTTCCATTCTACTCCTATCTCTTCGAGACCCGCGGCGAGTCACTTCCCGCTATGGTCGTTTAATTTTTGTAATTTAATTTCTGCACTATTTCTATCTCTTCGAGGCTTGTGGTGAGGGATCGACACGTTGCCCAGCCCGCTGCGCGCCAAAGATCCCCGTAGGCCGGCGTTGGATCTCCCGAACAAACCCCTGTCTCCAAGCATACTGAGCCAGCAAAGGAGATTTCCAGCTCGGCGGAGGCTGTGATGCTTGTCGTCTCCGACCAAGCAAATCACGGGAAAGCGCCATGTCAGCCCTTCCCGCAATAGTCGATAGTGCCGCCTGTGGCATTCCAAGTTCAACCCTCTCCGTCAGCAGTACGGCCGGGTTTACATGCAACGGTCATGACAACCCCCTTTACACAATAGCAGGCACACTTCTACCCAGAGCTTGTGGATCCCACTGTAGTGAACAGGCTAATGGTAGAAAAGGTAGAAATGAAGCTGTCCGAAAGAGCTAACGGTGATCTTGGCACCTTTGATGTCTACCGAGTGCCATATCCTCCGCAATATACTACAAGGAGATTACCCCCAAGCATCAGCAAACCACCAAAGTTTGAGAAATTCAATGGGCAGGGCTCCCCCAATGAGCATATTATTTATTATACAACAGTCTTGGGGGACTTGGCTGCTGATGAAGCTTATTTACTAAAATTTTTTGGCTCATCCCTCACAGGATTAGCCTTTGAATGGTATTCTAGCCTCCCGGCCGGGTCTATAGCTGATTGGCCTGATATGCAGCAGAAGTTTAGAGAAAGGTTCCATGTCACGGAAAGGGAAATCGCAGTGGCAGAACTATACTCTACTAGGCAAAGGCAGGACGAGACAGCCCTGGATTATATTAAGAGATGGAGGAACTTGGCCATGAGATGATGGTGGCCTCCGCACCAAGAAGATGCTGTTCAAATATGTAAGTAAAACTTCATAAGAGAAGTGCTTGAAAAGATGATTGGGGCGGACGTCAGGACATTCGACCGTCTGAATAATGTGGTGGCGGAGGTTGAGACTTTCTTGTCCAAATGTCCTGTCACCAACATCCCTGCTGTTCAAAAAGGAAAGGCTGCTGAGCGGCGACCGGCGCCTACAGAAGCAAACACTGTTGACTTCAAGACTTTTGACCAGCAAAAGGAAAAGGGTAAAGCAACAGCTGCTCCTCCGTCGGCAGGGGGAATAGAAAAGAAAGAGGGTGTCTCCCTGAGAAACAAGATGAAGAAAGCATACTCATTTCCTAAGGAGAAGACCCGAGCACTGTTTGATTGGGCATACAAGTACAACAAGATAACACTGCCCGAGCCAAAGAGACCAGCCGATGCGGTGAAGAAAGATGACCCACTGTTCTGTCCGTACAGTAGTGTACTCGGACATGTCATTGAAGATTGTTACGTCTTCAAGGATGTCATGAAAAGTATAGTTAAGAAAGGGGAGTTGCAACTAGGGGAGCACCAAGTGGATCCTCCACGCCCTCATGAGCCCCCAGTGTTGAGGCTGGCTGCCAATATGATCTCTATATACCAGCAGTTGCCTAAAGAAGCTGCTAAAGAATGCACTCATCACACATATGAAGCCTGCTTCGTCACTCCCATCAAGGATCAGGTGGGATGGCAGATAGTGCCAGCTAAGACCAAGAGAAGAGCACCTACCACAAGAGCACCGGGTGTATCGGTTCGAGGTGTTACCCCAAAACCAGCACCACCTCCAGTAAATCCTGTGTGGCACACTACATAGTCACCACCAATTGTCCCAGTGTTCACTCCCAACTAAAGATAGCAAACTCCACTCCTTGTTCATAAGGAAATGAGCCCTAAGGTGAGGCGTCTCCATCAATATATCAGCCAGCTCGATGAATATGAGCAGCCTGAGCCGAAGCCGCTACTGGTAAAAGACCATATCCTATGGGAGCAACTAGAAGGATTGACAATTAAAGAGCCAGCAGAGAGTGAGCAAGAAAAAGCTGAAACTGAACTCCTCTGGGGTCATGAGCCAGTCAAGGCAAGACGTCAGAGAAAGAAGAAATCAAAAAGTAAGAAGAAAATAACAACAGTTCAGTGTAACACTCTATCAATGCTGTTCACTCTGCCAGGGGAAAATGATGAAGAGGAGTCTTCCACTCCACCACTAGAAGCAAATCAAGCCGAGGCTTCAACCTCGATGCATGTTACCTGCTCTGGAAGAAGATGGGAATGCTCGCCACTGGCCAACCATAACATTATTTTCAGGGGTGAACAACCCTACCAGATTCTCGAGCCTGAAGTACGAGGCACTGAAATTCCCCCTCCAACAGGCCTCTATCTATAAGCAACGAAGGGTGATGAAGCTCCGTCATTTTTTGAATGTTTGTCCACCCTGGAAGGCAAACAGCTGGCACAGGTTGCTACTGATAAAAACAATAAGCACCATCAACCACCTGCATCAATGCTTAAGAAAAAAGACAAAGTGAGTAGGGATGCTCCCTCGGCACCAGAGGTTACTTCCCTAGTGGAAACCCCTCAGCAGTCCCCCCAAAAGAAAGAAGCAAAAGAAGGGTAGGCAATGCCACAAGCACCCCATGAACCTCCAAAGCCTCGCTGGGTGGAAGAGATGTGACTATCCAATGTCTGAGTGGGCAGCCGGATCATGAAGATGCTGAAGAAGCTCCCCATAAGGTTTACCATATGGGAAATTCTCTCCTTGAGCAAGGAAGCTCGCCAATCTATTATTGATGCTCTGTAGTTGCCAGCTCAATATGAAGCACTCCTGAGAGAGGTCAACTCTGGGCCAGCAATTACATTCATAGAGGATGACATGCTGATTCCCGACCCTAGCCACAATGAATCTCTGTATATGAGGGGATATCTCAACTGCCAGCCACTGAGTCGGATATTGATAGATCCAGGAGCTGCCGTGAACATTATGCTGTACCGCATTTACCAGAAGTACTATTTTGACTTGCACCTTACCAAGGTGAAAGATATGAGGATCGCAGGCTTCAATCAGAAGTGTAAGACCCCGATCGGGATGGCAGAATTCAACCTCACATTGGGGGATTTCATCACCACGGTGCAATTTTATGTGATAAATTCCAACACCACATACAAGGCTTTGCTGGGGTGGTCGTGACTGCATAAATATCAGATAGTACCATCTACACTACATTAGTGTATCAAGTACTGCCATGACGACAAAGAGGAGAGGGTGTTTGCAGACTTGCACCCCTTTGAAGTTTTCGAGTGCCACATGCTCGATGCACCATTCTACATGGAGGCCTCCCAACGAGCAAAGAAGAAAGAAGCCTTTGCGGGCCAGAAGAAAGTAGTGCCAAAAGTAGATGATTGGTCTCCGCCACCATCTCTGGGCTATGTGGAGAGACACGAAGTCTCCCATATCTCTCAAACTGGGGACTTTGCTCGGATTGCACCCCCAAACATCTATCCCGGTGAAGCCGATGAGGTATGGAGGAAAAGTTCACACAGATCGGAATCCCGCAGGGATTGGTCAAACCTATTCCAAGCTTGGAATGCCAAACAGTGCTGCCACTAAAGACTATGGAGGTCCCTGGCTTCTGCGAGCCTCCTATAATATTCTACACCGGGGAGCCTACTAATGAAGATGATCAAGATTGTATGATCCCTGAAGAATCCACAAGTCGAATGGTACCAATTGCGGGCCTCAATTACACCATACAGTAGGTCTTGCAGATGTTTGCCAAAATGTAGATGCCTTCATTGCAACCCATCAGCCAGAAGAAAGCATTCCCAAAACTCTGGGATCCGCTCTGTAACAACAAGGAATTGCTAAAAATCACCCATCACCTAGGGCTAGGCTATACTCTGCAAGAGTATTATGAAGCAAAAGTAGACGTCATCTCCATCTTTTTCCCACATGAAGACCCTTTAGAGGTTGGATATTATGAGTACCCCTCAGAAGATGAAGAAATTATATATCATTCCACCACTGGTAATGAATCCCATGGTAGTTAGCAGAATGTAGAAAAATAAGACGAAGCAGCAACGTGTCGGTGCTGGGAAGAGCTGTCCTTCAAAGAAGACTTATTCCAAGCTGAAGCCAAGTTTCACACGGGGACACCCGATGAAGATCAGACCTCTGGGGAAGCAAAAGAATGTCTGGAGTTCGAACGCATCCTAGAGGAGGTTCGAGCTATGCAACAGCTGGCAAGTCTAGCAGAAGAGCCTGTCCCAGCAAACCCCCTGTAGGTAGAAGTCTGTATCTCAGAATCACAAGCAGAACCAGCAGCACACCAAGGTCAAGCTGAAAAGGATTTGACGGAAAGCCCAGTGGCTTCAATTAAGTGCGGTGGTCCGACATCGACTGATACCCCACTTGCAGAATTGGAAGGCTCTGAAGCTGAAGAAGATTATGTCCCAGGGGGCTTTGTTGACTTGCAAGAAGCTCCACCCGAAGTTGAAGACGGCGGGTAGGCCACCGTCGATGAACTAATAGAAGTAAATCTGGGGACTAAAGATGAGCCTAGGCCAACCTTTCTCAGTGCCCTGCTGGCACCAGAAGCCCAAGAGCAGTATATACAGTTCTTGAAGGAGTTCAAGGATTGTTTCGCCTGGTCGTATGATGAGATGCCGGGATTAAGTCCTCTCAGATTCAGTAGGCGGAGTCTTATGTCCATATATGCAAATTTCATTCGCCCTCCCTTTTGCTCATTTTTTCTTTTTTTTCTTTTTTTTTGGGTGCCTGCCCCCAGAATAGGCCCTTTCTTTTTTCCATCTTTTTTTATCTGCCATTCTTCTTTTGGTTGGCAAGCGTCTGCATTCGAGCTACGTGGGCCTACTAAACATTGGCTTCAGCCAGATTTGTGAGGAGCAGTTGAGGCAGTGACGCCGCACGGGCTAGCTCTCTTCCAAAAGGGAATTTGGTGAGGGCGCGGTGGGTCCACCTTGTACTCATCCATCTGTAGTTTGCCTTTTTTTATAAGGCCTTGAATAACGTCCTTGAACACGTAACAATCCTCAATGGGATGTCCCAACATTTGTTGATATGGACAGAAGCGTGGATCGTCTTTTCCTTCTGCGTCGCCTAGTTTCTTCGACTCCAGAAGCACCACTTTACCGCATTCACGGGCCTAGTCAAAAAGAGCCCTAGTCTTATCCTTCGAAAAGGAGTACAGTTTCATCATTTTACCCCTTAATGAGGGCCCTTGTTTTGTCGGCTCAGCGGAAGATGCCTCTTTCATTTTCCTCTTCTGTTTCTCGAAGGCTTCAAAATTTGAGATGCAAATTTCTTCTTGGGCCAAGTTTTTGCCAGTTGGCTCATTCTTTTAGTTCGGGACTATCGAAGCCGGGCAGAGCCTTGCAAGAACTACTTCAGCATTAAAAATGTCACCTAGTTGTCCAAAGGTAGTGACTTCAATGTCAATGACCCATCGTAGAATTTCTACTCACAGATTTTCTTTGTAAATTTGAACAGAGTCCCCGTAGCTTGGAGGATACTGACACTTTTCACGAAGATTCCTCCACCTTCTTATATAGTCCATGACGGACTCATTATCAATTTATTTGGCTGCTTGTAATTCGGCCTCGGTGACTTCTTCGGCCATCTTCATAGTCATTGCTTGTTCTGCCCTTGGCTTGGAGAATACTGACACTTTTCACAAAGATTCCTCCACCTTCTTATATAGTCCATGACGGACTCATTATCCTTTTGTTTGGCTACTTGTAATTCGGTCTCAGTGACTTCTTCGGTCATGTTCATAGTCATTGCTTGTTCTGCCCTTGGCTTGTTTGACTGCATGCGCGGTCTTATTGGCACCATCTTTGGAGATGCTTTAGTTGCCCCCTGACATGCCCGGGGGACTGTGTGTTAGAGTGGTTGAGGGAGGATGCCCCCTGTAAGATCATGCACTATTCGGGGGATGGCTGGCCATGCTAAAGCTTCAGGTGAGCTAGCACTACCTTGTGTTGCCTCATGTAGATGTCCTGCCGGTTGCGGCATTGGTGGACTTAGATTCATTTCATTTAGCTGCCTTTGCAGCATTTCAATTTCCTGTTACTTCTGGTGTAGTAATGCCATCACTGTGGGGCCTTTTCAAGAGGGGCTGGGAGTGCTATCTTTCACCTTCGATTTGCATGGAATGAGTGGCCTCCCGTCATTGTTGCTAGACGCATCCAGTTTCTTTGAGATGAACTCATTGGATTTCACTCCTCCATGTATAGGAGGAACGTGGTATTGTGCCCTCTTGTTGGCTAGCGGGTATCTTGATATTCTTCTGGATCTAGCGGCATGGTGGGAGGCAGAAGTTTTAGCCTGATTTGCTCCCCTTGGCATAAAATAAATTTCTTCATCTTCCTCATCAGCAGCTTGAGCCACACTGGACGATGCTGACAACATGTTGCAGGAGAGAAAAACATATCTTATTTTAGCCTTTGTATTCTTCTTTTCCTTCTCCCATATGGCTGGCATCTGCTCCCACAGTGGGTTGCGCTATGCATTGAACACCCTTGCCTTTTCTTTAATTCTTTTTGTTAGTCTATGGGACGAAATGGACACCCCAGAAGTGGTGCATCAAAACTAAAGGTAGTTCCAGGGATCAAGCACTTGTCTGAGCCGTTTAGGAGTCAACAAAGTAGAACGCCCCTAAAGCCAACCCTCTTTAACTGGCGGGGCCTTAAACCGGCGTGCCCCCCTTTTTGGCCTAAATCGACGCGCTCCTTCCTTGCTGTTTAAGCCGGCGCGGCCTACCCCTTGGTGCCGAAACTGGCATGCCCCTGGCCTAAATCGGTGCACCTGCCTTGGTTCCTAAACAAGCGTGTCCCGTGCTGTGAAATAGGCGCGCAAATCACCTCATGCCCATTTGAACTAGTACACCCTAAACCAACGTGCCCCCTGACTACGCCGATTTAACCGAGGGTAGTCCCATCCACATTCCGACACTCTGTTTCCTGATGAATCTCACGCGAAGTCCAAAGAGAAGAAGAACAGGGCATTCAGTGCCCGTCCCATAACCATTTAAAGACCACGGAGCTATGTACACCCCTAGCAGACAGCACCATAGTGGTAGTAGCGAAGGCAGGTAGTGATGGTGGCAGCAGCAGCGACAGACATCCTATCCTCGAGCGGGTACCGGTGTACTGCATAAATCGACAGAAGACACCACAGCAGGTCAACCCCTAACACTTTCGCGAACAAAGAGAAGGTGGCGGGAGTTTGTCACAAAGGAGAACGCCGCCCATTCGATATAAAATGCAGGCTATCCAAGAATAAAAGGAGGTCGGCAAGAAAGAAAAGAGAAAGGGCATCAGTCCGAAGAGGAGGGTTTGAGCAGGAGAGAAGAACCAACAGGGAGGGAGCTTCCACCTGCAAGAAAGAAAGGAGGGAGAAGAGAGGTGAGGGTGAAAGGAGAGGAAGGAGCTTGTGCACTGCTCCCCTCCCATCGGTGTATCCATATTTTCTTTTCTCCTATCATTTCTTTCATTACGGGGGTAGATTCTCCTTTTGTATTTTGTTCCCCTGTATGCTCTCTTTTGGCTTTGAGGAGTGAATAAGAAGAAAAGCCACTGCAAATATATGTTTTGTTCTATCTTACCTCCTCCCTCTTCCTTCTCTTTTATCTTCTAATCACCCAGGGCCCTTAGAAGCTTGCCTCTCTGTGGCATGGCTTTTGAGGGGATCCCTCCAAAGGGTGAACATCTATAGCCTTTTTGCTCAGCAACATGGTGAATATCCGTCCTTGCATGCTCCTCTAGAGCTACGACCCGTGAGCCACTAGAACCCCTCAAAGGCCAGTTCTCGGGCTTCTACGCTCACCTTTGGGTCATCGGGTAGCTGTCTTTGGCTCACTCGAATTTTGGGGGTCATCTCAGAGCATTCTGTTTGACGATTCCCTATTTTACACCTCACAAACTCCGGTCTGGGGGAGGTGTTGTCCATTTTTTGCCAGGAATGCGAACGACAAGAATAATGAACAATCACAAAGAAGGATGAACGAACGAGTGAAAAGAACCCTCTGCGGACATGTCTGAGCTATCATGGACTTGGTATAATATAACCCATGCATTATCAAGCACATGCACATGAAACTTCTACAATCTGTATCTGGATCTCCCTGCTAACCCATCCTATCAGATGAACAAAAAAGGAATCAGAACCCAGGCTCCGCTGAACCTTCCCTTAATCTGGCATGGCCTAAACTGGTGCGCCCCTCGCTATGTCGTATTAACCTCTTAGATCCCTAAACGGGCATTCCCCTTTGCCATGCCGTTTTAGTCCTAAACTGGCGCGCCCAATCCCCACACCATTTTAACCCTTCATATGCCCAAATGTTTACTTCATATCCTCACGCCATTTTAGCCTTGCTCCCATGCCTTCCTTAAATCGGCGTGCCTTCTATAAGGTAAAAAAAATAAAACAAATAAGAAGAAAAGAGATAGAAATAAAGAAGCCCTGATCATCGGACTCCAGATGGCTCTCGACATGGGCGTCAAATGCCTCAAAGCCTATGGAGATTCTCAACTTATAGTCCGACAGGTCCTTGACATCTACGACGTGCAAAAATCAGAGCTGGTCCCGTACCACGCCGCCGTCACTCGGCTAACCCAGAAGTTCTATTTCTTTGAAATAGATCACGTTCCCAGAAGTGGCAACGCCTAGGTTGATGCCCTGGCAAAGTTGGCCGCGGCCATCAAGCTACCGCCCAAGGGTGAAGTCGACATCACAGTCAAACATAGAAGACTGATGCCTAGCTCACTCGAAAGCAACTCCAGTCTCACAGTTTACGAGGTCCAAGGCTTTGACCAGGACACTCCTCTAGAAGAAGAAGATTGGCGTGAGTCCATCATCAAATTCAAGAGGAGATGGCTCCTCCCTGACTAGGGTCAAAGGGTACGACTGCTCTGCCAGGCAACGTCATATGATTTGATCGGTGACTTCCTGTACCGACTTGTCCATGAGAAGGACAAGTCCATTCTCTTGAGATACGTCTCCCCAACAGAGGCTCGAGCCATCATGCGCGAGGTCCATTCCGGGCTGTGCGGCGCACATCAGGCTGGGGACAGAATGAAGCATAACATCAAGCTCAAAGGATTCTATTGTCCTACCATATATGCGGACTACGTCTTGGATGCTTGCACATGCCATCAGTGCCAAGATTTTGGCCCAGTACCCAGAAGGTCTCCTAACCCACTGTGCCCTATAGCCCCTACCTGGCCATTTGCCGAGTGGGGTATGGACATCATGGGGCCTTTCCCGCCATCTTCCAAAGGCCACAAGTACATTCTAGCCGCCACTGACTACTTCTCTCATTGGGTGGAAGCCTTTCCCCTACGGGAAGTCACTGGCGAGCTGGTCACCAGATTTGTCTGACATAACATCTTCTACCGATTTGGCACTCCCAGTCACATAGTCTCCGACAACAGGATGCCATTCAAGAACAAGGCTGTGTACCAGTTGGCAGCCAAGTTCTACAGTGATTGGAGAACTTCTTCAGTCTACAACCCACAGGCCAACGGTTTGGCCGAGGCCTTCAACAAGACTCTCTGCAAGCTCCTAGCTAAGATTGTTAGCCACCGAAAACGTGACTAGGGTGAAAAGGTCACCGAGACATTATGGGCCTATAGGATAGTCTACAAAACCCCCACGGGATGTTCGCCATTCTCCCTCGTTTACGGAGGGGAGGCCATCATCCCCATCAAAATTCAGCTAGCATCTTACCGTGTAGCAGTACACACCGGCTTGGCTGGCTCTGATGAAAATGAATACCAGAGAAGGCTGGAAGAGCTTGTTGATCTAGAAGGCAAGCGGCTCGAAGCCTACAAACACCTGCAGATATACCAGGCCTGCATGGCGTGAGCCTACGACAAGCTCGTCAAGCAATGAGCCTTTAAGCAAGGCGACCTAGTCATGATTAAGGAAAGAGAAGTCATGGCAGGGCGTTCCAGTGGCAAGCTTTAGTCGAATTGGAGAGGCCCTTATATCATTCGCGATGCCTATGAGGGTGGGGCCTACACGATGGTAGACCACAAGGGCCACAAACCCTTCTCGCCTCTCAATGGCAAGCACGTGAAGCTGTATCATGCACCAAAACATGAGTTTGCGCGCCACGTAAGGCGTATGCTCCCAGTCCCAGCCAGCCGAACCAGTCTTCGCCTCGCAGAAGACCGAACCAGTCACCTCTCCCGGTTCTTCTCTCCAGTCTAGCAACAGGGCCAACCGAACCCTCCCAGAATCACCATCAGACATTCTCGGGAGCTAGTCTCCCACCTTTGTCCCCGCAATAACAAGAGCGAGGGCACCACCGCGCCAACCACAGCCCAGCCATCAAGGTCTCAGGTAAGTAAGCAGTACTTCTTTTTGCTCCTCGTGCTCGGATCTGATTTCATCCGGGGAGGCTACTTGAGAAATGGCTCCTCGCGGATCTCCATCAGGATCTGATCGGGTGGAGCCGTCAGGGGTATATAGTGGTGATAATTGGCCCTTTCCTTCTCGGAGTGGTCACGGAGGTCTCTATCGCGTCTCTCCCACTTGCTCCGACCCTCTCGCGGTGGGTCGAAAGATCTCTTGCGATCGGACCGATCGGTTCTGGCCGCGCGGCCCAGGGCCACTGTATTCTCCTCGCAGTGCGCTTGCTTCTGCGCTAGGGCAAGGAGGTCAGGAAGGGTCACCGGGGCCTCGACCCCAAGGGCACGCCGGAGGATGTGGTCCCGCGTCCCCTGGGTGAGGGCTATCGTGGTGATGTCGACATCGAGATGTGGGATCCGTAGTGCCTCTACACAGAAGCGGGAGACAAAGTCCCATAGTGTCTCTTCCTTGCCCTACTTGAGTGCGAGCAGGGTCACCGCAGACTTGGACACCTTTCAGCAGCCAACAAAGTTCTCCTTAAACAACTTCTTGAGCTACTGGAAGGAGGAAATAGTCCCAGTCGGCAGGGACTCGAACCAAGCCCGGGCATTCTCCCGGAGGGTCATTATGAACTCCAGGCACTTCACAGTGTCCGAGGCCCGGTGGAACACCAGATGGGACTCAAAGCTGTGCATGTGGTCAGCAGGGTCGGTGGTGCCGTCGTAGGAGGTGAACGATGGCAGTTGGAGCGTCGGCGGGATGGGAACTTCTATTATTTCCCTAGAGAAAGGCGCGTGGAAGTCCAGGTCATCATCGATTAGGCCGTGATTTTTGGTGGCCAAGAGGATGTCGTCAAAGTATCAGACTTTGTCCTCTATCTCCTCGAAATGCTGGAGTCGACGGTCCATCTTTGGATTGGAGTGTAGTGGGCTACGCACCCTCAGTGCGGGCACACTGCGGGATCGTCGAGTCTTTGCAGTCGAGGCGCGGGATGTCTCTCGCGCTTGGCGGGTGTTCCCCCCAGTCTGGCTCCTCCCGTCCTCCCATCGCTCAGGTAGGACGCGCTGGGGGTCGACCCGATGGTCTCAGAGCTCCTGGCAGAGTTCTGTCAGGGCTTAAATCTATTGAAGCAGTTCGTCGAGGTCGCCTGGGGTGACCTCTTTCCGGGGATGGGCGGAGGAATCTTCCTGTGATTCCCGGCGGGAGTTGGGTCCCTAGTGGGACCTATGGCCCCGGTTGCTGGTGTTGCGGAGGCTTCCTTGGGACGCCATAGCCTTTCACTCGTGGTTCCCACAGACGGCGTCAAGAAGTGTAGAGGCAGGAAAATGATTCCTAGGCCACGTACCACCTTCTCTATTTATTTGTTGGGTAAGTCATCTCGCGCCCGTAGAGGCCTGCAATCACCAGGAAGCAGAGGCGTCAGAAGGAGTCCCGGGTGTTACCCCAGGGGACAACCCTCCAACGCTTAAGTCAGCAACAGGAAAATAGAGTATAGAGAAGAGTTGGAGAGAGAGAGGGGGAGATCGCTGTAGGAGGTCAAAGAGCCGTGGAGATCTTCCAGACGAGTGCTCGTCGGTCCCAGTGCTCACTCAGAGAGTGCTCGCTGGGTGGTAAGGTCACCGAAAGGAACCTCTCTCAGTGTATGGGCAGTCACTCTCTTCTTCTCGCTGTGTCGCAAGACTAGTAGCTCTATTCTCAAGAGTAGCGTTATAGTGGAATGAACCACCGTGCTCTTCTCTTTTGTCGATCTCCCTTTTATAGGGAGTTGTCCTGGAGCCAGGAGCCTCGTCCCTTGATAGAGAATGGCGTCTATAGTAAAGTAACGTTTATCCGCTATAGTGGCAAAAATTTTCCATTTGAGGGCAATTACCCCGGCGTTGGCTGGTCCCAGGGTGAGGAGTGCGTGGGCGTGCCAGTCACCGAGGTGACGATTTGTTCGGGCTCTGTGAGTTTCATCAAGTTAATCCCCTTTGTGACCCTTATTTTCTCTATCATCTTTGGGCTTGGAATTAAGCTTGCTAGCAATTCCATGGCCCTCACCGGTTCTTGCATAACTGCCATCCTCTCTTCTTCCCCTCGTTTTAAGGATTTCAATCCTAATAGGATCTCCGCTTCTTCTAGTAGGACGGTGGCTTCAAAGGTAGGGAATAGGAAGGTATGGGTGTGTGGATGCCATATTTCTATAAGAGTTCCTATAGTGGCCCAATCAAAGTGGATATCATTATAGTGTTTGGCATGGATTACTAATCCCAAAAGGTGCCATTTGGAGAAATGGGTTCTCATGTCAAGAGTGATTTTTGAAAGAAGCAAGGGGAGCCATTGAATTTTTGTGAATCTCCTAGCTCCTCGGATGAGTGGGTAATCCTGAAAATCACAAATGGAGGAGAGAGAAGGGAGAGTTCTATTAAAGTTTGAGAAAGGAAATTGAGTAGAATGTTAGGTTTGCTTGAATACTTACTTGGTTCAATATAATTCTTCCACTAATATGGCCTTCAATTTCTATAATTCTTGCAAAACCCGTCTTGGTTTTCTTCAACGGGCGACGAATCATGTTCTCCATCTACCATAGTTCACAGTTGCAGCTCTTTGTCTTCACTACACAACAAGGTCACGGTACAGGGTGTTAAGATGCAGAGGAACTGAAACTGAAGATGGTTGTTCTGGGGCTTAAGAAGCCTTGAAACATTATATTTATAAGGAAATCTCCGTCCAGCTTGAGTTGGAGTAGGTTTTGGAATGGACGACCAGTTTCTGGTTAGAACACGAGCTTCTGGAGTCTCAAGGAACTCACGCCCGTTGTCGTGTCGCTATTTCTTGAAGTGCGCCCATTATAATGTCGTCATTTCTTATAGCAACGCCCGTACGAACGGTCGCTATTTCAACAAACAGTTTTGTTTTGAAATGGATTCAACTTGCATTGAAGCGCCCGTGTGCACGGTCGCTATTTTACGTGAACAATGGAACGCCTGCATGCACGGTCGCTAATTCAATAAAGGAGTGTTTTAGCACGACTATTATTAAGAAAAAGATTGTCATTGAATTATCATTGTGTTTATCATATCTTTCACATCATGCTATTTCTTGCGGTACTAATAATCTTTGAGCGCAAGGAAGTAGAAACTATGCAGGGAGCTCATGGTTCCTCTTGGGTGACGTTTCCTCTCCTGCATCCTTCCTGTATGCATTATTACTATATGCTATCTACTTTATTATAGTATATCAAGGACCTTGTGATCTTGATAAACCTGGAATTTGATTTCTTCTTCATCAAAAATAGTGATAATTCCAGGGGAGTTGTGATCGCATGGATAGGTCGTTGAGTCATTTAAAGCTTGGAACGACGGTTCCACTTTCTGGGTTGGTGCGTGGACAAACGGGCTTCAGCTTAGTGTCAGCTCTGAAAACTGGATTCTTGATAGAGTTCAAATGGCTTAACAATATTATCCTTGATTATTTTTTATTTTAAGTTTATTTTAAGTTTTTCTTTTCACCTAGCATGCATCATGTAGGACTTTGAGCTTTAATGTTGGAGAAATCCTCATATTAAGTCAGTAATGAGGGCCACTAGCTCTAGATTTGAGCTGGCATGAAGTATTCCATTCTAAATCAAGTAATGTGTTCTCTTTGAGGCCACTTGGACTGATTCCCTAAAAGTACTTTTTATCTGGATTCCTTATCTCTATTTTCTCTTTATTTTTTCTGCAAGTTCACCTTGGTTGCAGGATGTCCACATTGGCTGGTAATCACTCCCCAATGGTGTTTCTCCTTTTGTGCCCACGTGCACATTTTGTTAGCCTACTGAAACACTTGCGGCTGGGATAAATATGCCTGCAAGGACAGCTGTCATTGCCTCTCTTAGTAAAAGAAATGAGTCAGGGCGCTCACTTTTAAGTTCAAATGAACTACATCAGATGGCTGGGAGAGCAGGGCGTAGAGGGATTGATGAAAGGGGGCATGCTGTCCTTGTTCAGACTCCTTATGAAGGGCCTGAAGAATGCTGTGAGCTGCTTTTTGCAGGTCTTGAACCTCTTGTTTCACAATTCACTGCATCATATGGAATGGTTCTGAATCTCCTTGCTGTATGTATCAGTCTGTTGTGAATCCTCTGCAATATGCCTGTTCTCTATGTAACGCTAAACAACTGTTTAATCTAATTTACAGGGTGAGAAAGTTACTCGTCGATGGAAGGAATCAGATGAGATGAAAATGCTACATTCAGGAAGAACATTGGAAGAAGCTCGTAAATTAATAGAGCAAAGCTTTGGGAACTATGTTGGGAGCAATGTCATGGTCGCTGCAAAGGAAGAGCTTACTAAAATTCAACTGGAAATAGAGTTTCTGTCTTCGGAAATCAGTGATGAAGCTATTGACAGGAAGTGCCGAGACCAGTTATCAGATATGGAGTACAGTGAAATTTCTAATCTGCGGGAAGAACTGCGGGTCAACCCTTGCAACTTAGCTTTTGAAACATTAGCATCTTCCTGTAATTTTCAACTTAGCATGCATTATTTTGGGGTTATTTATATTCTGCAGCAACTTCTTGTTCCATTAGAGGCCTTTGTTATTTTCAAGGTTCTTTGTTGCTTATTGTCTATGTAACAGTATCTTTTCTTGACAAATCTGTTTGTTGGAAGCATTCCATTTTTGCCTAGGTGCATATATGGCTGTAACTTGGAAGAAGGACACGCTATTCATAATGCATGCAGGACTTTCTATTAAGGAGATGGAAGTGTGCAGAAAAATGCTTTTGTACATTAATTGTATAGATGATGATTATGAAAACTTATAATTCAAAAACTGATGGTCATAGAGACAATGAAGTTGGGCTGTAAACTAACACATATCCCTATAGAGACAATCATGGTCTGAATGAGTCAATTCAGGAACTACTCAGAGAGTTCCAAGGGCATGTAGCAGAGATTGGTGGGATAAATTACTCTATTTGTCACAAGACCATACCTTTTTATGCTGTGATTGTGGTGCATTAGTTCATGCATGCTCCAAGAAACATCCCAATTGAGAGCTGTGGATATGATGTTAATTACCAAGGTAGATTATTGCCTGGCTGTCCAAGGCACACTGATGTTGATTGGGCTGAATACAGAGATGATTGAAGGTCTAGCAGAGGCTATTGTACCTTTGTTTGAGGAAATCTAGTGACATGAAGAAGCAAGAAACAGACTGTGTATGCCAGGTCAAGTGCTAAGGCAAGGTATAGGAGTATGGCACTGGAATGACAAAGGTGTTGTGGTTGAGGATTCTACTTAAGACATAGGGATGAAGGTGGAGATCCCCATGTGTGACAGTAAGGAACAATCAATATCATCAATAACTTAGTTCAGCATGATTCAACAAAACTTATTGAGACCAATTTGTGGGAAACTAGGTTCACAGGAAATGTTTTCTCTATGCTTATTCAGGAGATCTAGTCGCAGATTTCTTCACTAAGGGGATGTTTGGTACGGGGATAGCAGAAGGATAACCCCACTTTAATCCTATTATGCGTTTGGTACGGTAAATTTTGGTGGGGATATCCGGGGATAAGGGGAATGGGAGTATACTTGAAAGTGGGGTTAGGAATGAGAATAACTCAATCCACCATTTTGGTGGAATGAGTTATCCCCATCTCATTAATCTCAAAAAATTCTCTCTCCTCTCTCATTCGTTCCATCGTGTCTTCCTTCCCCATCTCTGGACCTTGAGGGACCTCTGCCGCATAGGGGGTGACCATACGGAGCTCATCAACTATCCTCTCCCCATGGAGGAAGAAGGCACCCCTACAAAGAGCTGGCGTCCTGAGAGTGACCAAACCTACCCGTATCGCACCTTCAAAAGGAGGGAGGAGCGGAGGCCTGAGAACTACAAGGATACCACCTGGCTGTATGTCCTCCTCCAGGTGCATGGGCTAACGATCGAGGATCGACCGGTGGTCATCCTAGGCAAGCGTCTGTAAATTGCCTACTATTATGCTGATGGGTGGGGGATGGACCACTTCAGCCTCTTCTGCCATCTTGCCGCTAAGAAGCATGCAGAATTAGCCATTCTTTCCGATCACTGGTAGATGATCGGAGATGTATGCTGACTAGTCTGAGAGGCCGCTCGCCGTGACAAGGAGTCGTCTCTCAGCTACTGGCCAATAACATTGCGGCTCTACACCGGCCCCCGCAGTATTTTGATGTTTCCTTTCTGGTTGCGTTCTTCCTCATCACCTCCTTCAAGATACTAGGAGCTAATCAATTATTTGTTCTCCTTGTTCTCTTCTTCTTACAAACCACCTGAATAGCACAGAGATGGCAACCTATCGTAACCTTCTCGAACAGGTGGAGAAACTAGATTACTTTGAGGTGGCGCCTCCAGCACCAACTACAACTCCCCTGCCCCCCCTGCAAAGAGGTCTAGGGCGAAATCGCCTACGAGGAAGGCCTTAGACGAGGCCAAGGCTGCTGGGCGACGGGAGGCCAAATGATGGAAGACGAAGGTTGCCCATGCCGTGAAGACAATTCCCCAGATGCCCGTGGTCCCATCGTTCGAGGAATTTGTAGCTGCCCCAGTTGAGCCGAGCCAGCCCCTAGGTGAGGTTCCTCCATTATGGACGTCTTCCAAAATTCACCTCCACTGTAGTGTAAAGACTTCATATCTGGGCATCTCTTTCTTTTTCTCTCTCTTTTAGCTGCTGTGGAGGAGCCAGCTTATGTGCCGATCCCAGAAGCGCACGAGCCTGTAGTTGGAGCGGAGGTAGCTTCCACCCCAACTCCCCCGCCAAAGGTCATCGAGGAACATCAGGCGGAGTCACCCATAGCGAAAGCACTGGCGGCTGCCAAGATGGATACGAAACAGGAGGTGGAGGGAAGAAGGATGAAGGGTATTCTGACTGCTTCAGCTCCTCCTCTACCTTCCATTCCCTCTTTCACGGAGTTTGCTATCCGGGGCACCGGCATTCTTGAGGGTTTATCCACCTCCCAAAGTGTGGCCTCTATGCATGCATAAGACACGTGTTTCTCCCTTTCAGCCAGTGCAGAGGAGTCAGCTCCTGTGCCATTCCCTGCTGCGGGTGAGACTGTAGTTCCAAAGGCCGCAGCTCTTACTAAGGAGGCCAGCCACGAGCCGCCTCCTACCGTAGACGTCGAAGAGGGTAATCGTCTCTGCCACCCTAAATACCTTCCTTGATCGTTAGGGGACTCTCTAGCTCTAACTCGATCTGAATCTTGTTCTATTTGGTAGGCCCCGATGCAGTCACTGAACCAAAGGTGCGCCTCGGAGTTCGCCTAGAGGATCGCATCTACGTGATGAGGAGGCTAAGGTCTGGGACCTCCCCGTCGCCAAGCCCACGCGAGGAAGCACCGTCTATCGACCTCGCGAGGGAGACTCCCACGCAGGTGATGGAAGTGCCTACGCGGACCTCGTCCTCGTCAGGCGAGAAGGTGGATTATGATTATTCCTCCGATGAGGTGATTTCGTGGGAAGGCGTGCCCAAGGAGTCTGGACCTCCTGAGCCGCCCCTTGTAAGTGTGAGTCCATTCGTGTAGGGCTTCCCCCCGTGACCATCCACTGATCTTGTGTCTGCTGCTTGTTGACTTTCAGGAGCTGCCCCTTGGACATGTCTACACTTGTAAGGGCGTTTTATTTAAGATTATCGCCGTTGTGCTGGGCTTTAATTCATTTATACTTTTTATGTTATTGTTCAGTGTGATTTAATATCATAACAAATAATCGACACGATCTGACCGAAAAATCTTGATCCAAAACTCATCTTTTGACTAACCAGCGCTTTTCACAGTTTCCAATGCCCCTATAATAGTTTGTGAGGGATTCAATTAATTGGAAATATTACACCCAATGGGAAGATCTGATGTCTCTTTTTTATATGTTGATGAATACGGGACCCTCTCATTGTCTCAATCAGAAAACAATTTTTAATGTCATATAGGCATGCAAAATGATATTAGACTTTAAATAATTAAAATGCTCTATCTAATTACAGTCTAATCAAATGTGAGGAGTGTTTTTTTTTATTCTTTTGTGCTCTTTGTTAAATTATGGGGAGGAGATCGACATAGATAACACATGGTATTAAATTACTTAACACTAGCCAAAACTATCATAGCAAAGCAGTTCGTTACCTAATGACGCCAATAACAACTCAGTAGCAGCTGAGTGCCGTTTACGTTGATCCTCCTAATTTTGATTGCTCCTGCAGACCTGGTGTTCTTCCAGTTTGTCGTTGTCCTCGATACGCACCGTAGCCATCCGTAGCCGCACCATGTCAACACCCGACAGAAGCTAAAGGACGAATATGCTCAAGGGGCGCGCCGCACGCGGAGAGAGACCTCGGGAAGCGCTTGTGGTACGTGGCAGATTTTGTATGGTCCACATGAAGCTAGCACAAATTGTACGAGCGTGAGCAGCGGTAGCCTTTGTCAGGTCCCCTGTGGCAAAGCCTCGCCGACGGCTTCCACTCGTTAGAGAGAGAGAGAGAGAGAGAGAGGGGAAGCGAGCGAAGGGGGCAGAGAAAAGGGCGAGACCTCCGCTTGCCGCACCGACGGGGGATCGCGTCGGGCGCCATTGAGGTGGAGATCTAGGCAGGGAAAGCTACGATCTTGGGCGGGTATGGACGAGGTGTTGACCGCTGCGGACGTAACGTCGTCTTCGTCCTCCTCTTCTTCCTCCGGCGGCGCCTCGACCCTGCCCACGAACCTGCCCCTCATATCGGCCTTCCTCGCGTTCGCGGTGGCGCAATTCCTCAAGCTCTTCACCACCTGGTGCGCTCCCCCCGCCCCCGCCCTCTGTTTTGGCCGCCATAAAAACCCGTTCTCTTGTGAAACGTTTGTTGTCTTGTTTGGCTGCTGCTAGGAGAGCTCCTCATCGCTTCTGGGTTTTCGTTTTTAATAGGTTTTCTTAATGTACATCTGGGTTTGTGAGTCGATTGGGCATTCTGGTTAGGGCGAGACCTTTTAGTCTTCTTGCGTCTTATTTTTGTCTTCTGTTGTGTTCGGTTGATCGATGATATCTGCTCGGCGAGGATGTAAAATTTGGATAGGGTGATGCTGGATACGAACTTGAGGCCAGATTGAATGATGGGTACGTTATAGCTTAGGCTCAGGCATGATCTCCTTAGTTGTCCTTGTTGTTCCTTACTTGTCGTGTACACGTGGGTTCCATCTTTTGGGGATGTGTCCGATTCTCTTTTCTGTCTTTGAGAAAAGTCGTATCTGTAGGTAAGGAATGGTAGGTTACCCTTCATCTGTTTTCCTTGCGATTCTTTTTTTTTTTCTAGCGGCGTTTTCTTCCAGTTAGCTGATGGAGATATGTGCTATTCTCCTCCTGCATTTGGTCAAAAATAGGAATGATCCAGTCCTCAAATTTGCAGTAATTATTATTAGGCACCAACAAGTTTCCAATCCGGTTCAAACCCTTTGAGCGCAAAAGGGCACCAGGCAGGGTGAAATCACCTTTATATGTGGGCGCAAGACACTTTATGAGATCCTCTTCTCGGGGGCCTCATCAGCCTCCTGGGTGGCGACCCCGGTTCATGGTAGTGGTAATTCGATACCTAGTATCGGGTTATCAGTATCATGGACTCTCAGTTCATAGTGGTGGTAATTTGACACTTAGTGACGGATTATTGGCATTATGGACTCTGGGACGTTACACAGACCCTGCTTCCCCAGGGGTGGGTGGCCAGTGGGATGGTTCCCTAGAGGGTCACCCAATGTTTCTCAGTCTGGGCTTTGGGCAGCCAGAGGGATGGCCACCCAGGCCAGTTGTGCCCAGGGGTGGGTGTCTAGGGAGTTGGCCGCCCAGCTCTCTGGGATGCCAATGCTTTGGCCACCCAGCTCCCTTCAGCCTAGGGTGGTCGTGTTATAAGATTTGGTCCCCGGGGGTGTCCGTGGGAGTTGGGGCTTTACGCGATATGTGTCCGTGTGATTTTGGAGATTCTGCCAAGTTTGGATGGCTCGTGTGGGCCATCCATGTGTGGTTCTATAATGTGGGCAGTGAATCTTGTGTTGGGCTTTCTGTGTTGATTGTCCCTGCATGAGCCCTGTGACTGTAGAGTGTGTTCTCGCGTGAGGGTTGTGATACCAGCTAGATATCCTCACAGGGTTGCGGGCTAAGATTTTTGTGTTTTCATCCTCTGCCTTAGATGGTTTACTCGTAGCCGACAGTGTTGTCCTGAGGTTCCCTGTGGTTTAGGCGCATGCGTACACGTGTCCTCAGGTTTTCTACGAGAGCGTGGAGGTTCAAGCCCTACTATTTCCACTACTGGAGGGCTTGTTGTGACTGGACTGGGCGAGAGAGCCTTGTGTGTACAATGTTCCTGTAGAGGCGAGATTGTCTGAGTATATGTACCTTGGTTAGGACAAGTGTAAGTTGCTAATGGGTGCAGTGGGACGCACCTCATGTCAGGTAGCTAGACACTGCCGTACCGTTAGGTGCAAAGGTGTGAATCCTAGCCAATCTGAGGGTGTGGTGTGTGTGTGTAACGACCTAAGATCCGGATACCGAGAATAACTCGATACCATTTGAATCCTGGACCACCGCCCACGAGCGGAAGGGCTCGAAAGGGCTAAAAGGGTAGGTGTGGTGTACACAGAAATAAGAAATAAAGTAGGATAATTCAACAATTAATAGAAATAAATAATTTAATTACAGAGTCCAGTCCAAATAAAAGTACAGTCTATAGTACAAGAATGTACCTAACGCTGAGTGACCACTTGGCCCGATGAGCTGGCAATTAAGAACCTCTGCACACTATAGCCCCGAACCTTAAGGAAGAATCACTACACTTGAAAAGCAGGGGGTGAGCCTCGTCTCACTGGCTCAGTAGGGGTCCCGTGGAACCCCAACCGTCAAACAATGATGATAACGAAAAGTAGCAACTACAGCAGGAACAACAAACTCAGTGGCTGGTAAAATCTCGACACTACAGCTACTCCTACTGGAATGGAAACTAACACCCCGATCTCACAGTCGGGGGACCACTGGTCTAACAGAAAGACCTCTGACTACACCACCAGAAAACACATCACGATAACCCTATCGTGGAGGCCCGTCCTAGCTGACTAAGGCCTAACCCAAGACCACGCTGTCTGGGAACTCGGTCATGACCTCATCATCGTGAGCCCCACACTATCTAGAGAAAACCTGCGGTAACACCAATCGGAAACCCTAGACCTCGACATCGAAAAACACCCAAAAGCTACACGTAAAATTATGTCTCATAAATGGGAAATAGAAACTCGAGTCATGAGAAGCTTACGTCATGTGATGGGAGTACCTGCCAACTAGAAGCAAAGCCAGATGCGTCCCCTGATGACTTAGTCCGCGCCTCAGGTGTCTCCCTACTCACCCCAGGCGAAAATTGAGACACCGTACCAGTAACCTCAAACAAGGACTAGTTGGGGTCGCGCTCATTAGCCAGGTCCGACGCCCCCAACCATGTGTGCACACATAGACCATGCGCTCTAGGCTAGGTCCTCTAGCTGGTTTTCCCCCCATCCCGGCCATAGACTACAAAGGCGAGGGGTCCCTACAGTAACCAACCTAAAAATTATCTCTCTGAGTCATGCTCTCCACCACTCGCAAGTGGGTTTGCACACGCATGCATAGGAAAGCTACGACTAGTGGATGGGTCACCAACGTGAACACTGAAAGCCATGCACACACCCATCGCGAGTAACACGAAGTAACAGGTGGCTCAGGACCACCGACTCAGGATAGTCATATAGACCTAAGGACCCAACGGTCCTTGAGTCACGAGACTAGGGTCAAGACCGTTGCACAGGGACAGTTCCATGCCGTCAATCGGCCCTACTCCTAAGGTTAAAACCACAGCGCGGTAATTCACGAGGCAGCTCACGACCACCGAGCCAATTCCCTAAAAAGGGAACTCGAGAAGCCTCCAGCCCCAGGCTGGGTGACTGAACTCACAGACCAAGGGCCGAACATATGGCCCACATGGAAAAACACTTTTCGAAGAAGCCAACATTATGCTGGAATAGCCCTCCACACTCATACCGATACACGGTGACTCGATCTAGCAGAAACACAAAAGTCCAGAACACACGGGGTCACTCGGATCCTCTAAACATATGGGCACATTAATTGAGATAAACGGTACTTTTGGACACCCAAACACATGGTCACGGTACCCCCGGGGTGTCCGGGACACCTACGGGCCAAGGGAAACACGACAAACTATCTTCCCCATGCCCTTGCCCGTACCATAGGTCGTAATCGGTCTGTAGACTGCGGCCACACATGAAAGCACCGATCGCCTTGGGCACGTTCAACAATTAATGCGCCCCACATCCTGATCGCGACTACCCATGAATGCTACCACTGCTCTGGTCACGACTCTGATCAACGCGACCTAGGTGCCAACCGCAATGATTATGCGGGGGGGATGATGACCGCGACTCCACGTGAATGCGGTCTGGTGGTCTACCGCGACACTCGTGAATGTGACGGGTCCCTCGACCGCGACAAATCGCTGAACGCGACGGGGCTGGCGACCGTGACTCGACCGTGGTTGGTCTCTCCATCGCGACCCTAACAGCCTTACTGTTCATCTTCCTTGATGAACGCGGTGGCGCGATACATCACCTTTTGAAGAACATGGCCACTGTGGCGACTGCGATCTCAACCCGAGCCGAGGTTATGCGAACCCTCGCAAAAATGCTCGTTCCACGCCCTAATCACCCCCAAGTGGCAGGGAATATAAGGGGAAACCATTCCCTAGCCTCTTTAGCACTAAGAGGGCCCATTCAAATCTCAAAAATGTGATCAAAATGAGAAATCAGGCGCTCACCCCAAAATCACGCATTATAACTCCGGCGGGAAAATAAACCCTCTCGGCTAGCCTCAGGCTACCAAACTTGCGAAAAATAAACTACAGGGGCGAAGGATTCATCCCCTTACCTCCATCGAAGATTACTCGCATCAACGTCGCCGGCTCGCGATCTCAAGAACTGCCTCCACCATCGCGATCCTCGTCCCATCCGTGTCACTCCCTGCCCCACAAACCTCGCCGCCTCACCCTCGCAGCCTCCATCGGCCGCCCGAAGTGAGAGGGGGAGAGGAGAGAATGTGAGAGAAGAGAGAGGGAGAGGGAGAGAAAATGAGAGTTGGGGAGAGAGAAAAGGGGGGTTATATATATAGAAAATCCAAAAAATATGAAAAATATAAAAAATAGGGAAAAATCATCTCCCTGATCCTCGAAATATGCTCGATGGGCTGGTAACGTCTTGGAGTTGAAGAACACAATGGTTCACCCTACACGAGATTCTAAAGGCTCCCCAGACGAAAAACTTGAGTGAATTAGAAAACACACTACGGGACCCACAAAAGTGATCTGAAACTCACGGATCCTGATCCGAATAATTCCAAGGTGTTACAGTGTGAGTGTCTCTTCTACTCCTCCCGAGACCTGGGTGTGAGTAGTGTGCGTGCATATGAGGCCTTGGCGTAGTATAAGAGTTCAGTGGATGCATCTGGCCATGTTGTGTGTACTCAAGTGGTGGACCCTATGCCGGTGAAGGTTAAGGTACCGACAACATTGTCGTGGCCCTTTCGACAGACGGGCTGGTGTCACCATGTGTGTAGGGCATGGTTCTTTCGTTGGTTCCAGTTCGGGATCATAGATTCCTGGTGTTCAGAGGTTCTCCCGAGGATCTAGGTTCCGTGTGTGGCCTCGTGGCCTTGTTTGTGGTTCTGTCTGCGAGGAAGGGCTGTCCGACCGTGGGAGTTGGGGTTTAGTGTTCCCTCTAGTTACCATCTTCTGTTCCAGCCACCTTCGTTATTGTTGTTATTCTATTGTTGCCGCTGTTGTTCTTTTCTTGTTGCTGCTACTGTCATTTCTATTTACTACTCTCGTTGAGGTGGGAATTCATGGGAGCCTTACCAAGCCAAAGAGATGAGGCTCACTCCCTATTTTTCAAATCCTTCAAATGGGGGCGGAACCGGGGCAAAACCCCATGTGAGGGGGTGGACCCGGTCCAAATCCCCCATATGGGGGTGAAACCGGGGCAAAACCCCTATATGGGGGTGGACCCGGTCCAAACCCCCTCATATGGGGATGGAACCGGTCTAAACCCCTCATATGGGGGTGGACCCATGCTGCCACTAGTCCTTTTGCTCCAGATTGGGTTAATTTTTCCCTTGATTAAAGAGTTGCTATTGCTGCTGTCCACTTGTTTTAGCTGCTGGTGCTACTCCTGTGGACTGCCCAGTGCTGCCATTGAGCTGCTGCTGCAGCCCATGAGCTACTGCTGCTCTTGTGTTGCCACTGTTGCTGTTATGCTGTTGCTGCACCACTGCTAATTATGTTAGCAGCTGCTGCTATTTTATTTGATGTGTTGTTGCAGCAATTGTTGTAGTGCTGCCATTGCAGCTGCTATTCTTGTAGTTGCTGCTACCATTGGGTTGTTGCTATTGTGCTGCATTGCCTTTGAGTTGCTGCTGTTGTGTTGCTGCAATTGCTCCTGAGTTGTTGCAGCTGCTGCTGCTGTTGCAGAGCTGCTAATGCTACCTCTGTTAGCATGTTTTTGCTGGCCCTCAATTACCAAATCAGTGCATTGCATGCTCATTAGGGTAAAATACCTTTTTAAGGCTTAATTAGCCTTATTTGCATGGTTGGCAGTATCGGCCGAAACCGATACGTTTCGGCCGAAACGTATCGATTTCGGCCGGTACCGATCCAAAATCGGACCTGCTCACTGTAGCGGGTCCGAAACCTAATAAAAAATAATTTTTTAATAGTTTCGGACGAAACCGTATCGGGTTCGGCCGAAACTCACCTGTTTCGGTCCGAAACCGGACAGGTTCAGACTTTTTTTTTGAGTTTTTTGAATGGTTTGATTGGTTTCAACCGGTTTTGGCCGAAACCGAAACCGGTACCGAAATCGATACTGCCATCTTTGGTTCAACAAGGTCTGGGGATTAGCTGGAATGCCTGTCTGAACAGGCAGAAAATAATATGTTCTGGTGAGCACACCTGAGCACGGACCGGTTCGACCCGGCCCACATTTACCGCCATTGGAGGACATCAGCGGTGACTTAGGCTTTGATTTGGCTCGATGACGGTCCGCTTTAGGATTGATTTGTACTTCAATTCTTACATAGTCATTTGGAATGATGTATGGCCCATTTGAGGCCTGTTTAGTCTTTTTTGTATTTTTGTTAGTATTTCTGCTTGATATTATTATTATTATTTATATTTATAGGGTAGTTTAGTTCTTGTGTGTTTAGGGAGGATCATTAGGGTTTGAACACCTATAAATATTGTTGTAATCCTGTTTAATGAAAAGAAGAATTTTGGAGGGAAATGAACAGAGCTGCCACTGTCTCCTCTGTCCTGTTGAGGGAGGGCGTGAAGCCCTAGGCCCCTCCCATTCCCTTCTCTCCCGCGTCTCCCTCTGCCACCTCCCTCCCTCTGTACTCCATCGTCTGCTTCTGCACCCCTCTCCCTCTTCTCCTGTTTCAACTCCCACCCCCCTATGACAACGTTCTCTTCTTCCCCCCCCCTCTTCTTGTTCTTCTTTCTCTGTTTTGTCTTTTGCGAACCAGACCGCCTCAAGCTTCCACCCTGCTGTTCCTCCACGCCCTCCATCACGCGAACTGCAGCAACCTGGCCCGGCGACCTGAGCCACTCAGCCACCTGGAGCATGCCGCCCGCATCCGCCTCCCTCTACCAGCAAGGCCGGCCTCCTTCCTGCTGGTTCTGCTGTTCGACACCCTTCGCCACTGTTGTAACCAGTAATATACGGTATACATGTACATAGGCTCCGCAGCCAGTGTGTTGGCTCAGTCCGACACGTTCCACTACGTGGAAGAAGTGACAAAACTATTAGGATAATAGCAATGCAAATTCACCCATGGTGGGGCGGAGAATTATATTATTCACTGAATGGAGGAGTCAGAGCATGATACAATCTCAGATGTCTGCCATTAAGGGGCGGGAATTGAACTTCCACCCGATAGTTGACGATTACGTTCGCCCCGTCCTCGTAGACTTTTTAGACTATGTAGGGTCCGAGCTAATTCTCATTCAGCTTGCCCTTGGGGTTGGCAACCATGATTTCTCTTCTTTTGACCATGACAAGGTCACCCTTCTTGAATTCGCGCTCCTTGATGAGTTTGTCGAAGGCGCGTGCCATCCGAGCTTGATAAATCTGGATATTCTGCTGGACGTGAAGCTGTTTCCCTTCTAAGTTGGAGAGCTCTTTGAGCCATCACTCAACATTTGCTTGCACTTCACGGACTAATTCATGTTGGATTGCGACCCTTAGAGAGGGTATTTTCAACTCGATGGGGACAATTACTTCTGAGCCATACACCAGAGAGAAAGGTGAGTAGCCCATTGGGGTCTTGTATACAGTCTGGTACGCCCATAGCGCCTCGTACATCTTCTCTTCCCAGTCTCTTTTGTTGAAACTAACAATTTTAGCTAGGAGAGTGTAGAGAGTCTTGTTAAAAGCTTCAGCCAAGCCATTGGCCTATGGGTTGTAAGGAGTTGACATCCTCTAGTCGAACTTGTACTTTTCTGCCAGTCGGTAGACCTTCTGATTGCAGAAGTGGCTGTCGTTGTCTGAGGTAATTCGTTCGGGAGTGCCAAACTGGAATATGATGTTGCGGCGGACAAATCTAATCATGATTTTTTCAGTCACTTCTTTCAGAGCAACAACTTTCGCCCAGCGGGAAAAGTAGTCAGTTGCCGCCAAGATATACTTGCACCCTGCGGATGACGCGGGTAGTGGACCCACGACATCTGTTCCCCATTGGGCAAATAGCCAGCTGGGCACTATTGGATATAGTGGCACGGACGGCCTTCTCAGCACCATCGCGTGCTCTTGGCATTTTTGACAAGACTTAGCATACTTGCAGCAGTCGTCAAATATTGTCGGCCAGTAATAGCCAAGCTTTCTTATCTCAATCTTCATTTTTGGTCTCGCCTGGTGCGCACTGACTGTTCCAGCGTGAACCTGCTTCATGACTCTCCAAGCCTCTTCGGTGGTTAGGCATCGGAGGAGTAATTTTTGCTTGGCATCTGCCATGACCTGGAATAAGATCCCATTCCAGACCTAGTAAGAGTTCTTTGTTCTGATCAGCCTAACCTTCTCTTCTTTTTGCTTGGGTAATTGCTGGCATTTGAACCACTGCATAAGAGGGTCCCTCTAGTCGGGTAAGTTGACGGCCTCTGCCGTGGCAGCCTCAAATTCCTCCTCTTCTGATTCTTCTATCATGCTGGGCACTTGGCGCTGATTTATCACCCAGATGCTGAGTGATCCATCTGGCGGCACCGCCAATGAGCTTGCCAATTTTGACAATGCGTCGACTTGTGCATTTTCTCCCCTGGCGGCGTGACCTATTTTGATGAGGTAGAATTGCTCCATAAGCCACTTCGCCTTAGCATAGTAAGGGAGTAACTCAGGTTTTCGGACATCAAACTATCCTTGGACCTGCTTGACGATTAACAGCGAGTCGCCAAATACTTGTGACATTTTGATCTCCATCTGCAAGGCGACTTGGAGGCCAATGATCAGAGCTTCATACTCTACTTCATTATTTGTGCAAGGCTTGTTGATGGAGTATGAAGTGTGTAATACTTCTCTGTCTGGAGATTTGACGATGTCAACTCCAGACCACACTTTGGTATGCCTGGACGGGGTTGTTTTCGTTCTCGAAGCCCCGTCGAAGTACAGTTGTCAGGCGGCCTGTTGGACTTGGTCCACCAAAAGTGAAAGGTCTCTTCTTTAATTCTCTCTTCTTTAATTCTTTGGCCGGGGGAAGGATCCAAACCAAAGTGAAAGGGTCTATTCTTTAATTCTCTGGTCAGGAAAGGATCCAAACCAAAGTGAAAGGGTCTATTCTTTAATTCTCTAGTCGGGAAAGGATCCGAACCAAAGTGAAAGGGTCTATTCTTTATTCTCTGGTCAAAAAAAGATCCAAACTAAAGTAAAAGGTCTCTTCTTTTATTCTTTGGCCGGGAAAGGATCCGAACCAAAGTGAAGGGGTTTATTCTTTTGTTGGGTGACCATAGGTTGAAGGTGGGGTTACTTGTTGGCTCGATATCTGTCAGCTCGAATGTCGATGGTTGAGAAGCTGTCGGCTTAGTAACCAATAATTAGGAAGCTATCGGCTAGGACCCGATGGTTGGAAAGCTGTTGGCATAGGAGCCAATAATTGGATAGCTGTCGGTTAGGACGTCGATGATTAGAAAGCTATCGGCTTAGGAGCCAATGGTTGGAAAGCTGTTGACATGAGAGCCAATAATTGGGAAGCTACCGACTTAGATGCCGATGATTGGGAAGCTGTCAGCTTAGGAGCTGATGGTTGGACATCTGTCGGTTGAAGCCCCGATGATTGAACAACTTTCGGCTGGAAGCCCCGATGGCTGAATGCTTGTCAGCTTGAAGCCCTGATGGCTGAATATTTGTCAGTTTAACTACTCGATGGCTGAACATCTTTCGACTTGAAGCCCCGATGGCTGAATATTTGTCAGCTTAAAGCCCCGATGGCTGAATATTTATTAGTTTGAAGCCCCGATGGTTGAACATCTATCGGTTTGAAGCTCCGATGGCCGAACATCTGTCGGTTTGAAGCCCCGATGGCTGAACATCTATCGGTTTGAAGCCCCGATGGCTGAATGCTTCTCGGTTTAACACTCCGATGGCTGAACATCTTGTAGTTGAATGCCCCGTTGGTAGAATACTTGTTGACTTGAAGCCCTGATGGCTGAACATCTTGTCAGTTTAATGCCCCGTTGGCAGAATGCTTGTTGACTTGAAGCCCCATTGGCTGAACATCTTGTCAGTTTAACGCCCCGTTGGGGGCATGCTTATGAAGCCCCGATGGCTGAACATCTTGTCAGTTTAACACCCCGTTGGCAGAATGCTTGTCAGCTTGAAGTCCCGATGGCTGAACATCTTGTCGGTTTAACGCCTCATTGGCGGGTCGTCTTATCAATTTAATGCCCCATTGGCGGAATGCTTATCGTCTTGAAGCCCCGAGGCTGAACATCTTGTCCGTTTAACGCCCCTTTGGCAGAACATCTGTAGGCTTGAAGCCCCGATGGCTGAACATCTTTCGGTTGAAGCCCCGATGGCTGAATGTTTTGTCAGTTTAACGCCCCGTTGGCGGAATGCTTGTCGGCTTGAAGCCCCGATGGCTGAACATCTATCGATTGAAGCCTCGATGGTTGAAGATCCTGCCAGTTTAATGCCCCATTGGCAAAATGCTTGTCAGCTTGAAGCCTCGATAGTTGATCATCTGTCAGTTGAAGCCCTGATGGTTGAAGATCTTGTCGGTTTAACGGCCCGTTGGCGGAATGCTTATCGGTTTGAAGTCCCGATGGCTGAATTTTCATCAGCTTAGATGAAAGGTCGTGATGCCGACCATATTTTAGGTCTATTTGTTGGATGGCTAAAGGCCAAAGGTAAAAGGCCACGTCTATCTCATGACCTTCTTTCCTTTCTTCTCTTCCTCTTTTGTGTGAAGAGGCGGGTTCGAAGATCACATCTATCTCATGACTTTTCTTTCTTTTATTCTATTCTTCATTGTTATTGTGAGGAGATAGGTGCCAGGACCATGTCTGCCTTATGACTGTTCTTTTTGTTCTGCTCTTCTTTTCTAAGGCTCTAGGTGTGTTCCCATTCGCATGTCCCCTTGTAACACATGTGCATATCATAAACCAGGTTGTACACAGATGTTCAACAAGCATCTGAAGCAAAATGCACGTGAAGATCAGCTTGGTTTCCTTGCCATTTTTTAAAGAAAACATCAGATAACAAAAGTAGGAAAAGAATGGCTTATTCTTAGTTTTTGTTGACATATTCAACTGCAGCCTGCAAAGACCAGATTATGAGGAGAACTGGAAAAGGAAGTACGCATGAAAAATCCAGCCATCTACAACTATAGGATGCATTAAAGGTTCAATTATGGTTCAGTGAGACAATACCCTTCGAAAATCTGCTGCCTGTTCAGTGAGACTGGGATCTGATACCATCCTCTCATCACAATGTATCACCTATTTGAAGGGGTATCTTGCAGTGCAGGGACATCCTTGTTTCTAGCATCAGGTTAAAACTAGCAAATGGTCAGAAATGTCTGTTTTGGAAGGATAAGTGGTGTGGCGACCATACTCTTAAGACTCCTTTCCACAGCCTTTTTCCATTGCATCTGCTCCTCTGGCCGTGGTATCCAATTGTTTTGACACACAGCAATCAGGGGGATTTGGGCACCTTCCTCTTAGGAGGAAACTCATGGACGAGGAGATGGACAAGCTAGAGAACCACTTCTACCAGTGGAGTATGCTCCAGAACAGAGCAAAAGTGATCGATGGTGGTGGAGGTGGGCAAGAGATGGTCAGTTCTTAGTCAGGTCAGCATGCAATTTTATCTTAAACGGAGGAGTAAGCCATCATTTTGCCCCACACATCTAGACCATGAAGAGCCCACTTAAAGTGAAGATTCTTATACGGAGGATCTCACATGGGAAGCTGCCAACCTATGACCAACTGCCTCCATTCTGCATGAACATAAACACCAGTTGCGGCTTGTTTTGATTGAAGGAGGAGACTTTGGATCACCTTCTTGCAACCTGCTCTTTCTCTCGGGACATATGGGCACAGATTGCAACAAGGATCCAGTGTGCACCAAACACCTATGATAATGTGCAGCTACTTCTTGAGGTCAGGTACAGAAAATGAGCACTGAAGCCTGAAGGGAGACAGACTCATATGGTGGCTAATTCTACATGCCACCCTATGGGCTTTGTGGGGAGAGAGGAACAACAGAATCTTCAGAAGGGAAGCAAAAGATGCAGACAGAGTGATCTCTTTCATTTGTGACAGAGTCAAAGAGTGGGCCAGTCATCTTCGTAGCATAAACTCACATAACTCGTCCTTTTTGAGTGAGTGCCACACTCTCTTAGTGTGGGGGCTTTCTGCACAGGGATCTTGGGGCATTCCTTTCTACACATGTATATCCCTTCTTTTCATTTAATACAATTGTTTTTTTTTTGAGAAGTGGATAATACCACAATTGTATTAAGGAAGAGTGAATAAAATGAAAAAGGAAAAGCAATTCATTTAATACAATTGTGGTACTATCCACTTGCAAAAAACATTATCTGTGTCTACAAGTATATAACATAAAAAAACAAAAACATGTCTAGAACAAGCTATCAAAGTAATTGTTCATACCAGGCAAAACTTTATGATTGAACCCATATAGAATTGCAATGGGTGCCACCCACATAAGCGCCGATGTAAAGAAGAATCTCCGTATTACCCCTGACATTGCTTCTGCTTATCTGAAACAAATAGAGGGTGAACAGTCAGGGTACAGTCATCTTGCTTCCTCATAAAATTAAGTTATCATCAGAAAAGCATTACCTGTGACAGAAAAACGTTACACATCCTGTGTACATCAAAGTTTTCAATTTATTAAAAACCATCCTTATTTCTATAAAGCAAGGAAGTTTAGATGCCTAACCATGGAATTTAGAGAAGTGTCATTAATCAATAAAAGAATTCTGCTAACTAGCAAGCTATGCAACAAACTGTTGCGGGTCTTACCCAGGCCCTCCAAACAGTGACTCAAGCAGGCGCGCGGGCTAGCACCGGGGATCTTCATCATAATTTTTGAAGTGTGAACCCTCTATGATTTTTTGGATCATTGAACCCCGATGAAGCAGAGAACTGGATTGATGAGATGGAGTGGATCTTTAATGTTATGCAATGCTCGGACCAAGAGAAGGTCCCATTGGCCACTTTTCAACTCAATAAATATGCGTGCACCTAGAGGAAAGCTACTTCGGCCCATCTTCAAAACGGATAAATTACTTGAGAAGAATTTCTTCAACTCTTCCGTGCAAAATATTTCTCTGAGCAGGTCAGGGAGTGGAAGGTTGTGGAATTTGCCTCCCTTCAGCAATGCATGATGTCCGTAGTAGAGTATGAGCTACAATTCTCAAGGTTGGCACCGTATGCTCTACATCTTATCAACATGGAGATCTTGAAGGCTAATCACTTTATTGATGGATTAAGGCCCATCTTTGTTCAACAACTCGGACCTCAAAATACCCTCACGAATATGGAGATGGTCCATAGAGCTCGCCTATGTGAAAGCACCCTTGAGAAGGTCAAGAAATTCAAGAGTAAGGGAGTAGAATCTAGCTGGAAACATGATAAGCAGGGATGGAAAGAAGACAAGTTCAGTATCACGGGCACTTACAAATCCTGTGACAATAAGAAGTAGTCCTGAAATGGCAATGGGAATGGTAAGAATAAGAAGGTAAAGTAGGAGGAAAAGCAAGTCATGGCGGCTTGCACATTCTGTTAAAATTTTGGTCATTCGATCGAAGAATGTTGGAAGCATCTCGGCGCTTGTCTACGATGTAGGAGTTGGGAGCACCGCATGCCGGATTGCCCCCTCATGAAAGAGAAACCTTCAAATGGCAGATGCAAGCGACAGGCTCATCTTAATGCCATGCTGGATGAGGAAGCACCCAAGGATGATGGTTTGATAGAAGGTATTGTTCTAATTTATTCACATCCAACTTTTGTACTATTTGATACTGGTGCTTCTCATTCCTTTATATCTACTGCTTTCGCAAAAATTTTATCTGTTTCACCAGTTCCTCTACCTTTGGACCTAACTATTACAACACCATTAAGTTCTGGAACTAAGCTTACAACCCACTACCCAAATAGTGAGGTAACAATAGAAGGCCATAATCTCCCCGCAAATCTCATATGCCTTGATATGGAAGGCTATGGTGCCATCTTAGGCATAGATTGGCTTGTTGACCATTATACCGATATTAATTGTCGCAATATGAGAATTTCTTTCCACAGATCGGATCTTCCGCAATTTTCTTTCCTTGGCATCAAGTATAGGAAGCACCTTGCCTATATTTCTTCCCTTCACATATGTAAACTCATCTCGCAAGGTTGTGAAGTTTTCCTTGCTTCCGTGATTATTATTGAATCTAAAAAAATCATTTTAGAAGAAATCCCTATTGTTTGAGAATTTCTCGATGTCTTTCCTTCTGGATTACCTAGTTTACCATCTGAAGGAGAAGTAAACTTCTCCATTGAACTTATTCCTAGAGCAACACCTGTTTCAATAGCTCCTTACAAAATGTCCCCCACGGAACTTAAAAAAGTGAAGAAGCAACTTCAAGAATTATTAGACAAGGGATTCATTCGACCAAGCACATCCCCTTGGGGTGCGCCGATTCTATTCGTCAGAAAGAAGGATGGATCTCTCAGTCTATGCATCGACTATCAGTAGCTAAATCAACTCACCATCAAGAATAAATATCCACTGTTGTGGATTGATGCGCTGTTTGATCAAATCTCTAGAGCAAAATTTTTCTCTAAGATCGACCTCAGGTCAGGTTATCATCAGGTCCGAATTGAAGCCTCCTTTTGGGTTCATTGAGCACCTTGCTACTGTAATAGACCGGCCTCTTGATTCCCACATCATTTTGGACTAAAACTGAGCTTACGGTGAAAGGAGTCGCAGAGAGATACAAGCGTAATGATTCACCCGGAACTGACTTTGATAGTATCGGGGGTGAGATTAGGAACTCCTTGAGCTCCTCAAAAGCCTTCCGACATTCCTCATCCCAGGTTAACGTAGCAGATGTCATTTTAGGTCCCCTCAACTGCTTGAAGAAGGGTAGGCATCATTCGGTCGCCCGAGAGAGGGAACAGTTGAGTGCGACAATGAGCCCAAAAAGATGCAGGACGTCTTTGATGCAAGTAGGTGGCCGCATGTCCAAGATGGCCTAGACCTTGTCGTAGTTCACCTCAATCCTACGCTGAGTCACCAGGAAGCCAAGGAACTTCCCTAATCTGACTCCAAAGGCACACTTGGCGGGGTTGAGCTTCATGTTGTACTTGAGGAGGGTGCCGAAGGTCTCGGCTAGGTCGGTAAGATGATCCTAGGCCTTTGGCGTCTTGATGATCATGTCGTCGATGTAGGCTTTGATGTTCCGACCGAGTTATTGCTCGAAGATTTGGTTGACCAACCTCTGGTATGTCACCCCGGTGTTCTTTAACCCGAAAGGTATCCTGGTGTAGCAGTGCACACCGGAGTCAGTGATGAAGACGGTCTTCTCAATATCTTCTGGGTCCACTCGGATTGGATGGTAGCCAGAGTTGGCATCGAGGAAGCTGAGCAGCTCGTTGCCAGAGGTTGAATCGACGAGCTGGTTGATGCTCGGCAGTGGGTAATAGTCCTTCGGTGTGGCCTCCTTTGGGGTGCGATGACTGCAACGTTTCGCCTTCATAGGCTTGGGTTGGCGGAGGAGGCTTGAGCCTTTGATGTCTTCATAGATCTCATAAACCGGAGTGGTTAGGTTGGCGTACCACTCGTACCTCTGAGACGGTTCTTTGTGCTCCCCATCTTGATTCCACCTTTTTCCTTGGCCTGAGCTTGGCTCGGATGCTCGCTTCTTGTCCCCCTCCAGACCTGAGCTGGTTGTGCCACGACAGGCACTGAGGACTTCCTCGGATTCAGCGTGGCGCAATGCTAGGGTCACTAGATCTGCAAGGGAGGTGGGAGGATACAGGACTAGCTCGTGCTAGAGGTTTTCATCGCGGGTCAGTGCGGTTATGTCCGAGGCTACATCTAGGCAGGGGATGCATAGGGCCTCTGATTTAAATCGATTAATGTAGGCCTGAAGCTTCTCCCCCTGCTCCTGTTTGAGTGCCAACAGCCCCGCTACCCACCTAGGGGAACCGCTACCGGTGAAGCCCTCCTTGAAGACCCACCCAAATTGCTTGAAGTCCTAGACGTTGCCTAGGGTGAGGGCTCTGAACCAAGCCTGAGCACCCTGGACCAGTGTGGTCACAAATGCTTGGCACTTGATGCCGTCAGAGGCCCCGTGGAGAGTCATCAGGGCGTCGAAATTGTCAAAGTGGTCGGCCGAGTCGCTCTGGCCGTCATATGACTTGGAGGTCAGGAGGGAGATCCTGGGAGAGATCTCTGCCTTCAAGACATGATCCGACAATGGGGATTTCTCCTCATCTTCCTCGGGAGAGGTTTTCTGAATGGCACGGAGGGCGCACTCTTGCTCTGTGAAATGCCTCTCAAAGTCTCGCAACCGAAGGGACAACTCTGGTTATCGCTAGGTCGAGGGGCTATGAGGGCACACCCAGATGCTACCTCGACGCCCTTCGAGAGCCTCCATCTCCGGAGGTGGCTGGCACACTCTAGACTTCTCCCTCCTCAGAGTAGAGGAGGCTTCTTGTTCCAGTGGAGGGGCTTGTGATGGTCCACCTGACTAGTTGTGAATTATCTGTCCTCCCCGGAGGATGAAGTGGCCTCCTGCAGTTTGCATGGAAGCATCCCTACGGCAGGGGCTCTCCTGGGGGAGTCGCGAACACTCCTCCCTGGCCTCCTGGGTCCTCATTAGATCAATGAGGCTATCTATTTTTGCATTGAGGGTTTGGAGGGGGTCCGCGCTCCCGGCAGGGGGTTGCCTCTCCACCGTGGGAGGGGGTAGATTGCCAGTTGGGTTGCTGGCATGAGAGGGGGTGTCCCTCGTATCTTGGGATAGTGCACCCTCCTCCATCGCCGAAGCTTTTCTTTTGTCGGCGGCGGCCCTCCTGCTAAAACTCTGCCGCACTATGTCGACTATTCGCTCATTTCCCATAGACGGCGCCAAATGAAGAGGGATAATCTCACACTGGTCTTGAGCCGGAGATGTTGACAATGAAGTAACTAACTGCAAGATAGGGAAATGGGTCAGAGGAGCCCAGGGATGGTTCCCTGGGGAAAAGCCCTCCGATGCCTAAGTCAGTAGAGCCTTGATGCGAGGAGTAAGAAGGGGTGAGGGCGCGAGATTCCTCTCCACCAATTGGTGAAGTGCTTATTGCTCAGCGAGTTTAGGCTTAGTTTTGCCTTACCTTTTATCGGAGGGTTTCCCAGGTTTAAATAGTGCACCAGTTGCATGAGTCCTGCGAGCGGAGGAGTTTCAGGAGGGAGTTATGTCCTTGACGTGAGCTCTTTATGACCAAAGGACTCCTGGTCTCCCTTATCCTTGTAAACTCCCTGCTATCAAAGAACTCTCAACAGCTATGGGGATAAGCATCCGTCGGTCGGCCCGAGCATGGGCGCTAGCTCTTACCAGAGCAAGGGGAGCATAGCTCGGGCGAGGGGGTATGAGGCAGTAGTGGGCGACCTTCCCCATTTGGACCGACACTCGGGCTTCCGAGCCAAGAGGCCGCCTAGGAAATGCTAGGTCCCGAGTGACTTTATTACGTTTTTCACAGGGCAAGTGGGCCCGACAGGGCTGTAACTTGAAGGAGCTGAGCCTTGTTTGGTCTAGCAGGACCTTGTTTGGTCGCTCGTACATGGGCTGTGGAAATTCCCCTCTCGAGAGCCTATGGAGACTTTTAGTGATAAAATTAGGGTACAGAGTCCTAAGGGTAAAAATCTGGCGAAAACTTCAGATAGGGTTCTAATCCGCCATTGCCGCCACCAATAGAAGGGTCTAGGCTTAGGGTTTTTGAAGGGGAAACAAGGATCTACGATTGGGCTAGGGTTTGGCTCCAATTGGAGCGCAATTGGGCTTGAATTGGGTCCATTTTGAGAAGGGTTAAACTTGGTCCTTAAACTGATAAATTAGCCTAAAACACGAAATTGGGCCTTAACCAATTTTATTTTGGGTTCCAACCTGAAGACAAAGTCGCTAAAAATTAAATTTCACACAAGATACATATTTTTTTAAATTTTAATAAAAATCTTCATAAGTTGAGTTAAGAAAATAATTAAATAATATAATGATATTGTTATAAAAATTCAGGATGCTACACGAGAGGACAATGCGGAACTCAGAAAGGTAGGCACCTAGATAGCAGCCCGAAGGCACCCGCGCCGGCCTGATGTACGAGCTCCTAAGTCTCGCCGAAAAGGTAGCGACAAGGAAGATTAGCAACCTGACTTGAGAAGAATTTGGGTAACCCTAGAGGAAGCTCAAGCCATTAGAAGGGCAAGTCTCAGGAACCCCCTTCGGGCGCTCAGATGCGGTGTCGAGCAAGACACGCTCAGTGCCACAATGACATCGCCAAACGACGCTCGGTCAGCCAACGCCTCTCGCCCACGTAGGCGGAGGCAAAGACGGGCTCGTTTCGGGCCTTACCAGCATCCAAGCCTGAGTTCTCCTTAGGTTGATACCGCAATGGAGACTCCCCTGCAATGTACCTCAGTCTTTGACAGACTAGGGGCACCCGTCCGCCCTAAGAAGCAATCCCAAAAGAAGCAAATGGTCCAACTCCTTAATGATGCAGTCCGGGTGTTTGCGTGCTACACCACCGGACACCAGCCCGAGACTCAGTCCTACGATCTAGACCAGCCCATAGCTCAGCTTAGGAGGCCTCGTCACCCGACCCAACTACTGGCTTCGATCGGTCATGTCGGCACTTCTATCAGGCCTCAGGCATCGACACGAGTGGAGGAAGTTCTCGTTGGGGACTGTGCCACCCCTGGCAATGCGGAGTCGAGCAATAACGTTCCCCTTGCCAGTGAGGTCCAAGAGGTGACTCTCGAGACTCTTATGAAGGATAACCAGCACTTGAAGACCCTCCTATAGGACCTCCCTTAGGAACATGACCTCAATCCTCAACCGCCTAGTAGGCCTTCGGTTGAAGCGTCAGTCCCGCCAGAAGGGCAGAATGGCACCCACGCCTCAGTCGCAGCTGTCCGAACTCTGACGATAACTGGGTTTGGCACGCCCCTAGCCAAAGCCCGACCACGGCCTCCCAACACGCCGGTGCTAGAAAACCTCATGGCACAGTGTCAAATGATCGAGAGGATCATCGAGACCAAGCTCGCCCAGTTCGGAGAAGGGGTCGCGACATTTATCTGGTTATTACACGATGGCTCGGAAGGGTTAAAGGAATGGAGTGGCAGTGTATAAGAATCTAAATCATTGCAATCCAATGATAATTAACATGATTAATTGCAGGAAATAAATATTTATATCATTTAACAAATATTCAATTCAATAATTATACAGTCCAGAGTTTTCATGTCCATATATAAGTGCAGTAAACTAAAAAGGGTACAAGACCACGAGGCATACCTCGTCACTGTCAACTGGCGCAACTATGGACCACTGGCTCATCGCGAGGTCTCGAAAGCGCTACGAGCAAGTTGTGCCTCACCTAAAAATAAAAGGGGTGAGTCTCATCTCATCGGCTCAATAGGGGTCCCACCGATCCCCATCTCGCGACGGTAAACACATGGTACAACAAATAACAATTCAAAATAATAACTACAACAATAGACAACATTTAATAATTAAAAGAAGCAACTACGCTACACGAATGTCAATGATATTAATAACAAACCACGAGTCAGGACCGTACAACAGGAAAGCCTCGGCCGCCCAAACACTAAGTCACAATTGTGAGAAACTGGGGTCACTACACTCGAGTGACAAGAGCACTACCCACTAGGAGCAAGGCCCGATGTGCCCACTGACGACTTAGTCCACAGTCTCAGATGTCTCCCTACACGCCCCAGGTGGACACTGAGACACCGTACACGGAACACAAGACAATGGTCTAGTTGGGGTCATGCTCGTCAACACAGGTCTGAAGTCCCCGACCACGTGTGCACACACTGACTGACTGTGCTATGTCAGGCCCTCTAACAATTTTTTGTCCCGGCCCAGACTTGAGCTGTGATAGTGGGAGGCCCAATGAAAACCAGCCTAAAATCTTCTCTCCTGGGTCTATCTCTCCACTACTCCCGAGTGGGTTGACATACGCGTGCCTAGGCAAGCTACGACTAGTGAAAAAGGTCACTCTAAGTAAGGATCCACTGTGAAACCATCATGAACACAAGTACATCGCATGAAACATGAGTCTATGTGGCAAGGCAATGCTGCCGAGGTTGTTATCTAGAAAATCATAAACTATTCTCATTCCCCGCCATGGGATATACCAACGGGTTCTAGTCAAATCATCGGGCCTCCCGCCAAGAGATGGCCCTAGTGGGGTTCACACGTCAAACTACTTTCTATTTTATCCCATAAACACCTCTATTTGAGTTTCGAGATGAAAAGCCAAGTTTCTAGGATAAAACTTAAGTTTTGGGGGTGACAAACCATGTTCTGCATTGAATCGGGGGGAGTACGTCGATCTGGTTAAAGGGTGAGTCGACATGCTTTGAACATGGTCAAGGTTGGCACTGCGCTCATTAGAGATGCGGTCAGTCACCCGGCCACGATCTTTGTGAACGTGGTCGGTCGCGTGGTCATGTTCCTCATGAATGTGGTCCCCCTAGCCACTGCAACTAGAGTTACTGACTTAGCCCCCCTCATATTTGAACGTGGTCTCTATGTAGGGCGCAACCTCTCCCAGAGCCTTAACATAGTCGAAAGTCTGACCGCATTCCATCTTTCGGAACCGAGAAGGGCGGACTGCCCCAAATCTCACCCCACTCGACTCAAACGAGGGGTAAAATGTACAAAATCCCTATTTAATTCCTACATACATAACATACATTCACTTAAACTAAAAAAACCACATGAATCCCATGCATTTCCCACATTTACATTAAGAAATTAAAAGAACTCTAGGTGTAACGCCCTGAATTTTTTTTCATTTTTCCCGGATCAAGATCTGTGATTTCGGAGCGCCTTTGTGAGTCCTGGAACTTGTTTTGCAGTTTATGGGGGGTTTTAGCTGTCGAGCCTTCGAAACCCTGTGTAGGGTAAACCAATGTGTTGTCAGGCTTTAGGACATTGCGATAGCTGAGTATGATTCATTATTATTCTATTGAATTGATTCAACTATGCTCTTATGTGCATAATAATAGTTTTGATGCCTCCATGCCATGCTCATCATGAAAAGGCTCTCTTCTGTATAGATTTGAAGGATGATTAAATAATGATATTGACAGTTCATGGCACCCAGCCAAGTTGACTTGGTAAGCAACAACAAGTAAAACCAGTCAAGCCAGCAAGCTCGAGCCTGAAATAGCAGCAGAAATGGTAGTGCAAATAAGGAAGCTTTGATGTGCTCATGCAGAGAAGCAACTGTAGCATACCCAAGGCCCTGTCTGAGTAACTATAGCATGCCCAAAGCTCTGTCCGAGTGACTGAGTATGCCCAATCTGTCAAAGCTCTGTTCGAGTGATTGTAGCATACCCAATCTATCAAAGCTCTATCTGAGCAACTGTAGCATGCCCAAAGCTCTGTCTGAGCCACTGTAGCTTGCCCAATCTGTCAAAGCTCTGCCCGAGTGATTGTAGCATGAGTTGACTCGACACAGCGATGGATGTGCATCGATGCAACTAAAGCTCAGACTTCCTGAAGCAGCCAGGCCAGCTGAAGAAATGTCAGCAAAAGTTCTTTTGTTAGATAGCCCAGCAATAGCATCACCAAGCTCGAGACTGTCGTCACCACAGTCAAGCTGACAAGGTCGAGACTAATGTTACTAAGCCCGAGACTGACGTTAAGCTCGCTCAAGCTCTATAAAGTTGAGCTTGACGTCACCAAGCCAAATACTGACGTCAAGCTCGTTCAAGCTCTAGAAAGTCAAGCCTGACGTCACCAAGCTCGAGTCTGATGTCACCACATTCAAGCTTTACAAAGTAGAGCCTGAAGTCACCAAGATCGAGACTAACATCACCACACTCAAGTACAGATAAGCTCGGTCAAGCTCGGATAAGCTCGAACTCAGACTCCATGAAGACTAAGCTCAAACTAAGCCTAGACTAAGCTCAGAGTAAGGTCAGATATCATGAAGACTAAACTTCGTACGTCTCAACGAAGCTTGAAATTTGATGTAATCATGCTCAGGAGCCTATGGCAATCATGATCGGGTGTCACCGACCCTGTGAAAATAAATGCTTGTAATTCTTAAAGTCGAAGCTCAAAATTTGATGCAATCATGCTCAGGAGCCTATGGCAATCACGATCGGGAGTCGTCGACCCTGTGAAAAGAAATGCTTGGAATTCTTAAAGCCGAAGCTCAGAAGTCGATCAACCATGCTCGGGAATCATCTCCACAAGCTCCTCTAGCATGTTGAGGTCCGGGAAAGGCTATTGGGACAGTCAACTATCCTTGCCATCATTGGCTTACCATAACAACCTTTCTGTTTGGTTGATATGTCTATTTTTAGATATGGGAAAGGTCGCCTTTTAGAGCAACCTACTTTTTGCATCCGACCAATCAGAGGTGCTGTCCAAAAGATCCTCCAGGATGGGAAGGACATCCTTGGTGCTCTCAACAATTGGGGAAGAAGATCGAAAAAGCTCCAGGATCAAGACCATCATTTCTGCCATAGTCAAACATAAACAGATCTTGGAGGGAAAACCCTCAGCTACCTCCCTCTATAAATATGAAGCAATGGCCACCTTGAAAGGGCTAGCCGAGCTACGCATTAAGGTTACATTCTTTAGCTCATCCCAAGGAGAGAGGAGAGAAAGAAGAAGAGAGTCTGAGAGGTTAGAAGGGATCCTGTGCCTTAGTAAAAAATCTGAGAGGAGAAAAAGAAAAGGAGAAGAAAAAGAAAGGAGTGCAGCCCCTCCTTGTAGCCAGTCTAAGCTAGAAGAGAACTACACTGATCTGATTTCAAATACGCGATCTCAACTTCGTGAACCAAGTTCAAAAGCTACATTTGCATTTTCTCTTTTTATTTTGCTCTCTTTGGGTTCGAACTGCTAGCCTGTCCCCCTTCAAAAATGTCCAACCCCCCGGTGAGATGGTTCCAGAATGGGTTTTGTATTTGGGGGGATTTGCCTCCAAGAACCTTCAAAGATGGTTTTTGTGTAGGATTTTGGCCCAGTCAGAGGAGGGAACATGTGAGAGTTTGTGCCCCTCGACCTCCCGAGTGGGGGTGGTTGCGAAGGATGTGCCCGGAGTGGGTGAAAACGTGGGATTGACTACATTTATCAGGAGGTGACCAAGGTTTTGATTGCCCAAATGAGCTGGGCGGCCAGGTCGATGGCCTTCTTGAGAGCCTGGGCGGCTAGCCTAGTGGCCTTCCAGGTGGGTGAGGGTGGCTAGTTGTTTGACCTTCTAGAGACCTGGGCGGCCAGCCTAGTGGCCTTCCAGGGAGAGATGGGTGGCCATTGGGTTGGCCTTCTTGAGGACTGGGCAGCCAACTGTGTGGCCACCTTGGGATGTGGGTGACTAGCTCTCTGACTGCCCTGGAATGGCATGGGCGGCTAGCTCTGTGGCCGCCCAGGGGTATGGGCTACGAAGTTAGATCCGCAAAGGGATAGGGTGGAGCCTACCCTAAATAAGGATAAGGCCCCACACACTCAATCAACCAAGGAAAAGAGTCACTTTCATGATGGCTAGACATGGTCCGCGGGATGTCTAAAATTAGGTGTCTATAGAGGACAGTGGGGGAAATGGAGGAGGTGATAACTAGGAAAAGGGTGAAGAGGAAGATGATGGTGATGGAGAGGGTGAAGAGGAGGGCCATGGTGTCCACCATCGATGTATCGATACGACACGCTGTGCATCATCGGGAGTGGAAGTGGTGGTGATAGGAGTGGAAGAAGAAGGGGAGGCACTTGGCTGAGCATGCAAGGACCTAGCTTTGCGGAGGTTGTGGAGGTGGAGTAGGAGGTTGGTGGAGATGGAGATGGTGATGGGATAGGTGATGATGTGGGTGATGAAGCAAGTGACGGGATAGGTAATGGAGCGGGTGATGGAGTAGATAATGGAGTTGGCGCATCACTAGATAAGGGATCACAGTGGTGCCCTTGGTCTTGCAGAGATGGAGATGGCAGCCTGGGTGGCCTTGCGGCTGTTACTTGCTATGAAGATATAAAACAACCTTGTGAATGACAGGCCAATCGATCCTCTTCTTGGCTTCCAGGTCATAAACATAATCTTAGAACTCGGGGCAATCCTCAACCAAATGCCATTGCCAATGATGGTAATCACAAAACTAGAGCAGATTCTCAGCCGCGGGTTGGCAAGGCACAACTGGAGGAAGTTACAATGTGTGAATGTCCATCAAAGCCTTGAAAATATCTGTAAGAGACTCCGACAACGGAGGGTAATGAGCTCGCTTCAGGCAAGACAGATGCTGAGGGGTATGGGATGGAGGAGAAGGTTGCGGTGGTTGAGTAGGCAAGGGTGCATGGCGACTAGCGGAGGGATTAGATGGAGACACATGAGTGGGATGGGGAGGTATGCAGTGGATAGCATCCACTTGCATGGGATTTGGCATTCCCTGATCGGAGTTGGAGACACATGCAGGTATGTGGAGGGTTGGCCATGAATGGTGGAAGGCTAACTATGAATGGTGAAGGGTTAACTCACAGAAGGTGGGCAAGAGGCGGAGGGCTAACTCATGAAGGATTGGTATGTAGAAGCGTAGGGCTGAGTCACAGTGGATGAATAAGGGGTATACGTGGAAGTAGAATGTGGAGGGTCTTAGAGTCAATGGAACTTTGGAGTTGTTGACGAATGAAGCGGGTTCGACTATATAGTTGTTGCCATGATCTTGTTCTTGAATGGCGTGCCATTATCGGATATAATCCGACTGGGGGTGCCGAATCTGTATATGATATAGTGCCGCTGGTGACATCTCCGCTAAGCAGGTTTCAAGGTGCGCTGGCGTCTGGAGTGCGGCGATGATGGCTTGTTGTGTCTCTTTGTCCAAAGACAGCATTTCCCAAACGGTGAACCGGGCTGAGATCTTCTTGAGATGTCTAACTATTCGGTTGGCAGCCCAGACCTTGAGCAGCTTCATCTCTTCGGCCTTGCCGCATTTGCCCCCGGTCGGGACCTGAGGTGCTAGGTCGGAGGGTGGCTCTCCCATTGGGTCAGTTGTCACCGCCTGAACTGGAGCATTCTGTCGGGCCTCCTCTTTTTCTTGCATGAATTTGGCGAGGTTGGGGACACCGTTGAATTCTTCTATTGGCTGGGGTAGGGCCACCGTTGTTAAAGTCGAGAGTTCGTTAACCGGTGGAGCTGGAGGGGCGCTGACTCCCTCAGCTGGCCGGGGTCCCTGTGGACGTTCTTGCCTTTCTGCACGTGACCGCAAAAACTCCGCAAATGAGGGGATGCCCTGGCTCTTCGGCTTCTCGGGCTAGAGACCCACTGGTGGAGGGATTTCGGCGGCTCAGACCTCGGGTTCGGGGATCCGGTATGGTTGCTCGCCTCTGAGCATGATGTTGCGGCTGTCTTGAGGATGGCGGCCCCATTTCTTCCCTAACCAGGTAGCATGTTGGGAGGTGGATTCCTTGGCCTGATTTGCTTCCGGTAGGTTGTAAGGCGTTTCTTCTCCTTCCTCGTCCAGAGAGAGGGCGGTGTCGAACAACACCGAGAGAATGTTGCAGGCGATGATGACCTCCTTTTTCTTCTTGTTTTTGGGTCTTCTTTTCTTCTTTTTCTTTTCCGCGATGGTCGGAGACCGCTCTTGGGGGAGTTTACCCCACAAGGGAGGCTCTTCCTCTGCTCGGGTTTCTACCTCGGGGGCCAGCTCGAGATCCTCGAACTCCTCCCAAGGGACATATTCCTTCAGCTCGACAGGCCAGATCTTGGGCTGTTCATATTCTTCAAGTCCGTCAATGATGGCCTGGAGTCTTTCAACCGCCAGGCTGACTTCTTTGTGGATCTGCACCGGGACATGCTCTTTCTTGTTGAAGGTGGGCCACCTCATAACCAGCCGAGGGGTCGTATCGTGCCATACAGGGTTCATCGGCGGTAGTGCCGGTCAGGGAGTGACCCCCCTAACGTGAATTGTCGGGGCGGGCTGAGAAGCTGGTCTTCTTCTACTTTTCCTTGGTGCAGTTTGCCACCCTCCTTGGTCTCGGCTGGGCGCCGAGACGAAGGCTTCATACGTGGCGCGGGTGCTGGCTTTCGCCCACTCTTCAGGTAGCTCCTGGTGTAAGGACACCATGTTGGCCGAAGACGGCGTGCTGGGCATCTCATGTGGTTGTGGTGGATCCACCTTATGCTCCCCCATGTCTAGCTCCCCCTTTCTTATCAAGGCCTCGATGACGTCCTTGAAGACATAGCAGTCTTCGATGGTATGCCCCAGCATCTGATGGTAAAGGCAGAAGCGTGGGTCATCCTTCTTCTTCACGTCACCGGGTCTCTTCGGCTCTGGCAATGTAATCTTGTTGTAATTGGTCGCCCACTCGAACAGGAGTCAGGACTTATCTCGGGAGAAGGAGTACAGCTTGCTCCTCATCTTCTCCCTCAATGAGGGGCCTTCCCACCGTTCTGTAGACCTGGGCGGTGGAGGACCTGTGACCGCTTTGGCTTTCTCCTTCTGTTTCTCGAAAGCCTGGAAGTCCAACGCGTGGACCTCCGGTGGCATCGGCTTCTTTTCGGCCTGCCTCACCCTATGGCTTGGCGCTACAGGAGTAGAAGAATAGTGGGCGAGGAATGCCTCGATCTCGGCCACCATATTATTCAGGCAGTCGAAGGTCTTGACCTCAGCGCCGATCATTTTTTCGAGGATCTCCTGGAGAGCAGAAGGAGAGATAAAGGTTAAAAAGAAAAGAAATTAAAATTTTTCTTAATTTCTAAAAAATTAGATTTTTCACCCAAAAATTCACTAATTCAAAAAAATATGAAAAATAGTCTAAACGATCTTCGGAAAGAGCACAATGTAACTGTAGAGTCCTCGAGTCGATGAATTCAATAATAAACTCACCACTAGATTCCGTAACTTGTACGAGAGAAAAATTTACGTGGATCGTAAAACGCAACTCATGACCCACAAAAGTGATCCGAATGCTCTCCGAATAGATCTGAAAGAATCCATGGTATTATAGCTGGGATATGAATCTTCTAATAAACTACAAATGTCCAATCAATCCTCGAAGTTTCGAGATGTTCTTTGGCGGGGGCATATCCATGACGGCCTTGGCTTTGTTAGGATCAATTTGAATCCCCCATTTACTATCTATGAAACCCAATAATTTCCCTAAAGATACCCCAAACACACATTTCTTAGGATTCATCTTCAGTTTGTACTCCCTAGCTCTTTGAAGCACTTTAGCTAAGATAGCATGGTGTTCTTCCTTCGTCCTCTACTTCACCAAAATATCATCCACATAGGCTTTCATATAGACATGCATCATATCGTGGAAAATAGCCATCATCGCTCGTTGATAGGTGGCGCCCTCATTCTGCAATCCGAAGGGCATTACCACATAGCAATAAGTGCCCCAAGGTGTGGTGAGTGAGATTTTCTCTTGATCTTCCGGAGCTAGACGGATCTAGTGGTATCCTGAATAACCATCCATGAATGAAAGAGCTTCGTACCCAACTGTGTTATCCACCAATACATCTATATGAGGTAGCGAAAAATCATCCTTAGGACATGCCTTATTTAAATCCCTGAAATCAATACAAATTCAAGCTTTTTCATCCTTCTTGATGACTGAGACTATATTCGCCACCCACTGAGGATATAAAACAACTTGAATAACCCTGGCCTTATGCAATTTATTAACCTCTTCTTTCATCCTCAAGGCCATGTGGGGGTGGAATCTTCTCAATTTTTGCTTTACGGGTTTTGCCCCTGGCTTAAGTACATGTTGATGTTCCACTAAAGAGGGGTCAAGACCCGGCATGTCCTCATACGACCAGGCAAAGGAATCGCTATACTCCCTCAGAACCTTAATCAACTCTTCCTCCATTTTAGGAGGGAGATTAGCAGAGATAATAATGGGCCTGGGGTCCTCATCAGTTCCTAAATTAATTTCCTTTGTAGGTTCATCCACTGTCAATGATGGCTCATCAAACCTCTTCAAATCTTGTGCGTACAGGTCGGCAGTGTCATCTACATCGTTGTCCTCAAGATCGACCGGGTCTTTCTCATCCACAATTTCATAAACACCCAATCCATCATCGCTCCATACCCCATCTTGCTCCTCATCTTCTTCTAGCATAATCGCCATCTCAACAAATTCTGGGCACTTGAGAAGGACGTGGCAACGCTGAGCTAAGTCCTGCAAGAACCTATCAGGAATGGATTTGGAATGACGCATCACGGGGCACGCCTCAAGCGTGGAGGGAGGGTTGGAGACACTAGAACAAGACCCTACTTCTCTAGACTCGACATACCCTAAATCTAACCTAGGAGAGAGAAGCTCTAATGGAAGGGAAGCAAGGGCCCCATGTCCTTGGGAGAAGGATGAACCAAACATAGCGTAATCTTCAACTGAAATCTTTGTTTCAAAATTGGCATTTTTTTTGGAGATCAGTAGAGATCAAGCAACAGGACAGAGAAGAGGGCAGTGGGAGCACGAGAGGGTATAAGGAAGGACAGAAGAGGTGGGGCAAGATTGGCGGGAGCGCTCACCCTCCGTGCGCTCCTCCGATGATGAGAGTAAGCAGAACTGGGCAGCGCCTTCGTAACTGGCCTGATTGGATGAGATTTGCCCAACTAAGCCATACCTTGGCAGGAGCAGCCTGCTTTTACCAGTCATAGGATTTAAAGAGGCACCAAATAAAATCATTACAGATCTGGCTTGGATCATCCAGTAAACAACCTGGAATAGACCTATTCCCATGTTACCTTTTATATTTTCCACTTGTATTTATTGATATTCTCTACAATAACTTGGTATAACTAGTGAAAACTAGCCGCATATTCCATAGCTCTCTGAAACAGAACAAGCCAAGATGAATTCCAATTCTTACAATCTCGCTTTTGAATAGGATTTGATGAGAACATTTTTTGTTGAGGCTAGTGGAGGATATAAAGATATATCAAAGTAAATAGGAGCGGTATGCCCAGGGCATACAGCAGTGAGATACTTGATCCCATAGTTTTTCATGCATGGAACTATACATTTCCTAATCCTTTCTGTATTGTGGGGATCACATAGTTCATTTTAGTGTCATTATCTCACTGATTTCTGATGTACAGACAGATACACATACTCGTGTAAAGAAATATGCATGTGCCACATATATATAAAAGCAAATTCCTTTAGCAATAGCACGCAAAAAGTTCATTGACAAATACCGCAAAACATTCAAAAGTATTATGAAAACTAAACTGAACCTTAACATTAGGGGCAAAAACAAACCTGGGCATGAGCAACATAAAACTTCAGACGGTTCATCTCACTAGCAATCCTCTCCAGGAGAACACTTCGCGTCTTGTCAGGGTTAACCAAAGTCTCGTTGCCTTGAAGCGAAATACCACTGTGTATAGAGCTTTTCTCTAAATTGATAACATCTGCGCCCGAGAGATCATTTGGAATACTGCGCAATGCCTCGATAAGCTTCTCGACCTGGAAAAGAAATCAGAAATACAATGGACCTGCAATATTAGATGATGATGATGATGATGGGAAATCCATAGCCTCGAATCAACAACAGACTGTACATTCCCTTGATGGACACGTTTCAAAGAAAAAGCATGAAAATTCTTACAAGATCCAGAGAGAGAGAGAGAGTTACATTGGACACGACATGGAACGCGTCGAGCAGCAGTTCCAGCACCTCCCGGGCCTCGGACGCTTCGGCGCGCTGGGCGAGCCCGCCCCTGAGCGCGGTGAGGGAGGAGGCGATGTTCCCCCGGAGCACCGACACCTTGTCCCGGAGTTCGGCGAGCGGGGCCCGCATGCGGGCGACGGCGGCGTCCACATCCACCAGGCGCGTGCTGAGGCTGACGAAGTCGGCGTAGTCGCGGTTGAGATGGTCGACAAGCTCGGCATTGAGGGAGGCGAGGTGGGCGCGGAGCTCGGCGCGAAGGCCCTCGAGGGGGACGAAGGCGCGGAGGTCGGCGACGTAGGCCTCCGGGTCGAAGTCCCGCCGGAGGAAGGAGGCCTTCTTGAACCACAGGGGCTGCGCGTCAATCGGGTCCCCAAATATGTCCGTCGCCGGGCGCGGCGGCGGGTGGATCTCCGCCATGGATGATCCCGGAGTGTCAGCGAGAGCCGAGATCTGCTTCGTCTGCTTCTCTTCCACCCCGCTGGGAACGCCGGTGTGCTGCTGACTGCTGAGGGGTGTCAATGGATCGGTCCGGGTCGGGCTCCTTTGTTATCCGAATCCGGATCCAATCTGTCAGGATTTGAATCTGATCTACATCCGAAATGAAATGATATTTCAGATTCAGATCTGTTCCGAATCCACGGATCTTACCCGAATCTTAATCTGCATATTTTCAATCTTGTAATTCTACTTTTAGACACATAATCCTATTCTAAATCCATATTTTTTGACTGAATATTAAGGATATAGGTACCAAAAGATATAATAGTTTACAAAAACTACCCTGAAGATATGCATTTTTCTGAAAACCGGGTTACCCCACTACCTATCAAATCACACTGGATTAAAAGTAGGTTAGCCCACCTCCTTACTTCCGAGTTAACTCTCCTTCTATCAAAGCAAAAATGGGTTCATTCAGGGCTAACTTAAACGAGTTGAGTTAACCCAATTTGGGCTAACTCCGTACCAAAGTGAGGCTAAAGGCTCAGATCCTTCCTGCGATTCCTATTCCTCCATTTGATGAGGTGTACCAAAGAGTCCGGTGTACCAAAGAGTCCAGACTGAGGAAAATAGAAGAGAAATCATGAATTCTTCAGTGAAATCTTCTGGTGAACAAAATATTGGTGATTACTTTGCTCTAGCTAGTAAAGGGAAACCGCTAGCTATGGGCATGACAAAAGAGCAAACCAAGCGGGAGAAAATGCGCACATTGTGGAAGCACTAACCATACAGTGGAAAATTGCTGGGAACTTTACCCTGACGAGAAGCCTGCAAAATTCAGAAGTAAGAAGGGTGGACAACAAATCAAAGGTAGAGCTTCAGAAGTAAGAAGGGGTGGACAACAAATCGAAGGTAGAGCTGCAACTATTCAAGGTCTTTCTGCTGATGGTGCCACTACAGAGGCTGAAGAGTCAAGACTCATGGGTCGTCTCACTTTCAATGATATAGTTCACCTGCAAAGGCTTCTTCCATGACTAGATACATCAACATCCTCTTCTTGTCCAAGTCAGGTACTGGAAGGAAAGCATTAAGTGCTGCATCCCAACCTAGTCACAACTCATGGTTCTTGACTCTGGAGCCACTGATCATATGATTGGCAACCCAAGCTTCTTCTCTTCCTATTCCTTTTGTTCTGGTCTGGATAAGGTGATGGTGGCTGATGGGACTAATGCCAAATTGCTGCTAATGGGAACTGTTAAGCTTAACAATCATCTATCCCTTCCATCAACCTTACATGTGCCTTCACTTCCAATTAATTTATTATCTGTTAGTAGTCTAACCAAATCTTTAAATTGTTCCATAACCTTCTCTCTTGATAACCTTCTCTGCTGATCATTTTGTTCTTCAAGAATTGAGCACTTTGCGAATGATTGGCAGTGGGACTGAAGAAAGGGGACTATATTTACTTCAAGACAAGGGGAGTACAACCCTTCAATTGAGATCCACTAGGAGTTTGCGGAGTCAAATAAAGGAGATCCATATGTGGCATTGTCGTTTATGACATCTTTTATTCAAGTCCTTTGGAATTTTGCTACCTTCCTTGTTTTGGTCTATTTCTCTTGAATCTCTTCAGTGCCAAGTTTGCTAATTTGCAAAACGTTGTAAAAGTTTTTTCTGATTCAATAAAAAGAAGCATTACCCCCTTTGAAATTCTTCATTTTGATGTTTAGGGCCCTTCACCAGTGTGTTCTATAGATGGTCATCGATACTTTGTTACCTTTATTGATGATTTCTTGCTATGCACTTGGGATTATCCATTGAAATCTAGAGATGAAGTGCCTCGAGTACTTCATATTTTCTCCAGAATGGTGCAAACTCAATTTGAAAAAGCAAATCAAGGTGTTCAGATTGGATAATGCTAAGCTATTTTTTACAAGAAGTCTGAACACTTTCATGGAGGATAAGGGAATTACCCATGACTCCTCCTGTCCTTACACTCTGAAGATTCTAGGGCAAAGGAAGAAGAAGAGGGAGAGAAGAGAAAACGGTCTCAGAGAAGGAGGAGAAGAGGAGTCGCGATATCCCCCTATCGCGCCCACCAACCTGATACATATAATAAGAATAAAAGAACCAAATTATAAGTATGCCCCTCTAGGAAATAAGAGGGGAATAAAGTGCTGAAATATTAGAAAACCCTAGAAGAGGATGACAGAACACTGATTGGGAAAGGCCTAGAAAACGGAAGGTGAAGAAGCTAGCTGCTCTCTCTCCATCCAGATATGTTTGAAGCTTTCAACCCACTAATGAAGCTTCTCAACCTCTCCCTCAAGATCACGCCCGTATATGTCTCGACGTGACAGGGCCTTGAAGTCAGGGCCAGCATCTGCTATGGCATCAAGCATAGACTGTCAATATTCTGATTCAGTTGCATGTGCAGGCACACCTGCATGGAAAAACCATTTGTAAATACTTTTAAATGCATGCTCTGCAACTTCAGCTGATTTTTTGACCTCTTTCAATGTTTGCTTGATTTTTGGTTGTGTAGCACTTTGTCTTCTGTGCACATAGCTATCCATGGGGCCTACTCTCTGTGGTACTACATTAGTGTCAGGACGTCGTGCAACACCTACTGTACTAGAGTAGGTCCTTGTTTCTGATCCTGATCCTATCGGTGCTTTTTCCTTCCTTCGAGCTGTACACTCACGCTCTACTGCTTCAGTCGGCTCTAGATCTGAATCCTCAGTGCCTTCCTCCTCATCATCATTCCTCCTTCCCCTTCTTCTTACTCTATCTGAAATCTCATCAGCAATTTCAGCATGATCTTCAACTCTTCGTTGCATCCTGTCTTTTTTGCCCAGAAAGCACTGGCGCATTTCCTCGGTCACCTGTCGGGGACATCTGTCACATTACTTGACCTCTCCTCTTATCCCTGTCAAATGCTACTTTCTTCTAGTAATTCCGTCATGTATCTCCTTACCATAGCAAGTACATTTAACTTTTCTTCGTGCAGTATCAACTAAGGTGAGGTGAGCTCACCTTGGTCCATCCTGCCTAAGAGTCTCTTGACCTTGTTCACGTCTACCCATGCTCCTAACCTTGTCGATAACCTTGTTCGCGTCCAATGGTTCGGTCTGCAGCAGACGAAGATATCTGCTCCTCCCTTTTCCCTTCTCCTCCCTCGCCTTCTTCCTCTTGGTCGCCTTCTTCTTCTTCTTCTTCTTCTTCTTCTTCTTCGCAAGGGGGAGAGGCAATAGAAATTGATCTGGCGCCTGCTTACTCTCTGTGTTTTCTTCTCCTCCTTGCACACTGCCCTACTGCTTGTCAGACAGATGGATGGTAGCATAAGAGGGAAGGGGAGGGGTCGGTCAAAGGACATCAAATCATATCGCATGCCTCCCGATCTCCATGGTCAAAAGGTTGTCGCCTTGTCAGACATGGAATCGTGGAGGGGCCCCACTCTCTTCGACATCCCTTTTTTTCTGTGATTCTCGTCAGGTTGTCACTCCCTGACCGGTACCACTGTTGCTGCCTGTTGCCTAGTGCCCATCACCACCCCTCTTCACAGGAGGGAGAGGCAATAGAAATTGATATGGTGCCCGCTCACTCTCTATGTTTTCTTCTCCTCCTTGCGTACCGCCTTGCTGCTTGTCAGATGGATGGATGGCAGCATAAGAGGGAAGGGGAGGGTCGGTCAAAGGACATCAAATCATATCGCACGCCTCCCGATCTTCATAGTTAAAAGGTTGTTGCCTTATCGAACATGGACTCGTGGAGGGGCCCCACTCTCTTCGGTATCCCTTTTTTTTCGCGATTCTCGTCAGGCTGTCACCCTGTGATCGGTACCACTATTGTCGCTTGCTGCCTAGTGCCCATCACCATCCCTCTTCACAGTTCACACTCCCACACTTTTTAGCGTCCTCATCAATCTCCCTCTCTCCCTCTTCTGCCTTTCTCGCCCTCCCTCTCTCCCCCTTCCGTCTATCTCGCCCTCCCTCTTTCCCTCTTCTAACTATCTTAGTCTCCCTCTTTCCCCCTTCTGCTTATCTCGCCCTCCCTCTCTCCCCCTTCCGGCTATCTCAGTTTCCCTCTCTCCTCCTTCTACCTATCTCGCCCTCCCTCTCTCCCCCTTCTACCTATCTCACTCCCCCGAGCGCCGCCGGGGGCACGTTTCCGATAAAAATCGATCTTTCCCAATTTTGGTTTCAATGAGAACGCCCAATTTTTGGAGACATTTTGATCTTTTTCGATGTTTGATTTTCGGGTCTTTGTCATTTATAGTTTGATTTTGATATCTTCACATGGATCTTCCTGCCGCTGTTGTTTAACTATGTGGTACCTGGGATGCTGTCCTCTTCTGTGTTGATGTTCTTGCGTTAGGGAGCGCAGCAGGAGGTGTCGCCGCTGACGTCCGGGAGGCTCTCTCACAGCAGCGGCCCACTCAACGGCGCCGGCTCCCTCACCGACAGCCCCCCCGTCTCCCCCTCCAACGCCGACGATGTCAACAAGGTCTTTTCACATACATATATATATATATATACTCTCTCTCCCTCTATCCATATATCTCTCTCCGTGAGAGAAGTATATAATATGCTAAAAGTGAAAAAGATCGGCTTTTTCTTACTTGGATAATCAAAAGCACCGAAGGCAGAGAAAGCTTTCCTTCTCCGGGCCTGTCAGCAGAGCTCTGCTAACAGTAACAGTAGAGAGAGAGAGAGAGAGAGAGAGAAGTTTAGATAGAGAAGTTGAGTAGAGAGAGGGGGGACAACCGGATAGGTAGGTGCAAGGATGAAATGTTCAGAGTACCCATGAAACACCACCCTGGCATTACACCGCCCATAGAATTAAATTCCCTCGTAAGGATGAGCCTCCAAAACGGAGCTTGCTGTTACCACCCTCGTGTGATCTTGTCTCTCTATCTACCCAGGTCCCTGTTTTAACGTATTTTTGCCATTGTGGAGCCCTTTTCTTCTGGTGCTTAACAAGATAGTCTTTGCTGGTTTCCCCCACAAAGCTAATTTCCCCGCGGCCTCCACCTTCCGTCTCCATGATGACTGGTTTTGAATACACGCAGCAATCGAATCTTGATGAGTTAGCTTTGGGTGGTGGGGATGTCGGGAGAGAGAGAGAGAGAGAGAAGGGGGTGGAGCAATCTTGTTCAGTAATCACACACTGTTTCATCTCTCTCCCCATGTTAGGGACATTCCAGGACATTGTGCTGCACTTCTATCCTGTTTGGTGCTCCCTCCCTAACTGCCCCTGCCATGGTTCCTCCAAGCAGCCTTTCGCCCAGGTGCCTTCAACCGCAAAAGCCAAAGGGAACTGGTATATGCCTTTGATGTGGCATGTGGTTTGTCAAAGTCAAAGATCTTCTGAAAAGGAAAGAAAACAAACTTAACCGGAAGAGAATGTTGACAGGCAGAAGAAAAAGGAGAGGGGGTGTGTGTGTATTTTGGACCTTCCTTCCCATGTCCTCTTGCTCTTGTTCTCTTGTGTCCTTGGATCTTGTTTTGTCTCTGGCTGGAGGAGGGGTTGGGTATCAATTGAGAAGCTTTGATTCCCTCTCTCTCTCTGTCTCTACGCTATTCGTTGAGCTTTGTCTCTCCATTCATTTATCTCTCAAAGAAGTTGGTTATCAAGATGAGAAGCTTTTGATTCCTTTTTCTTTTGTGTAACGGGAGAAGCTTTGATTCCTCAAGCATCTGCTCTCTCTCTCTCTCTCTCTCTCTCCTGGTCTGCACTGATACAAAGCAGAAGACACAGATTGTCCTCTCGGTCTCCATAGGAAGAGAATTCTCCCAAGTCCCACCAACTATCCTAAAGCTTCTTCTCTTCCTCCTGCATCTTTGCCTATCATCTCTCCCCTTGACCGTAAGGTGGCCACCTTCTCTCATAATACCCTCTGTGTGCTCCTCTGTCACTTCCACCAACAGTACAGTGTACCATTCCTCTCAAAAAGGAACAAACTATGTTCCTTCAAATGGGCCAAATTACCCCCTTATTGGGCCCTAAGCCCATTATGGATCGCCTCTGTTGCGACCTGACTATGTGCTGTGTTGTATGCTGTGTATTGCGCAGTACTGCGCGGTGGCAGCAGCGGCGAGCAACGCCAAACCCCAGTACAGGGGCGGCAGCAAGACGGTGGGCCGGTGGCTCAAGGACCGCCGGGAGAGAAAGAAGGAGGAGACCCGCGCCCAGAATGCGCAGCTCCATGCTGCGATCTCCGTGGCGGGCGTGGCCTCGGCCATAGCCGCCATAGCGGCTGCCACCGCTGCCGCCACCTCGCAGAGTGCCGCCGGCAAGGACGATCAGGCGGCCAAGACTGACATGGCAGTTGCCTCCGCCGCCACCCTCGTGGCGGCGCACTGTGTGGAGGCCGCCGAGGCTATGGGGGCCGAGCGCGACCACCTGGCATCCGTGGTCGGCTCCGCCGTCAATGTCCGGACGCCCGGCGACATCGTCACCCTCTCGGCTGCCGCGGCAACAGGTAAAGCTAGAGCCTTCCCCAACTCCTCCTATTTTACCCGGCCGCATGGCTGAAACATCTCGTTGTTAATATAGCCCTGCGAGGAGCTGCCACATTGAAGGCTAGGGCGCTGAAGGAAGTGTGGAACGTTGCGGCGGTTGTACCGGTGGAGAAGGGAGGCGTCGCTGGCCACGGCCACGACCACCACCACCACCGGCGGCAGGAGCAGGAGCAGGAGCAAGCAGATGATAAGGACCATTTCTCCAGCGGCGAGCTTCTGCCTGAGGATAACTTCTTGGGCCTCTGCAGCCAGGAGCTCCTGGCCAGGGGGACCGAGCTCCTCAAGCGGACCCGCAAAGGTAGGGTTTTTTTTTTGTGGTAACGTTGGAACTTCGTGCTTTGCAACAAGATTTTTAGGTAATGGATTTTAACGGGGAAGTCTCTTCCTCATGTTGCAGGTGCCCTGCATTGGAAGATCGTCTCTGTTTACATCAACAAGACCGGCCAGGTCTGTTCTGTACCCCAGCGACCTCGCGTTCTTCTGGGTTTTCTCGTTCTTCCAAGGATGGGATTCAATTCAATTCCTCTGTGTGCATTGGCAGGTAATGCTCAAGATGAAGAGCAGATATGCTGCTGGCACCATCACCAAGAAGAAGAAGAGTGAGCACACATTACGCATTTTGACCCTCCCAGATGTTTTAGTTCAAACCCAGACTAATCTGTCTCGGGTCTTCAATTAAGTAGGGATCGCCTGCAATCCATCCTTGCTTTCCTTCCTGTTGCTTGAGAAAGAAGACGGCCAGTCCAGACCATCTGGTTTCCTGGAAGATGTCTCTGTTTTCCCCCCGTGGTGGTGGTGGTGTTGATGACGCTGATGATGGTAATATGCAGGTGTGGTCACCGACGTGTACAAGGACGTCCCGGCGTGGCCGGGGCGGCACCTTCTCGAAGGCGGCGAGCAGCGCCGGTACTTCGGCCTGAAGACGAAGGAGCGGCGGGTGATCGAGTTCGAGTGCCGGAGCCAGCGGGATTACGAGATTTGGACGCAGGGCGTCGCCCGCCTCCTCGAAATCGCTGCCGGGAAGAGATGCACCGCCTGAGAGGCCGCTGCCGCCGGCTGCTGCCTCCTGCCGCTGCTGATGCTGCTGAGCTGCATTGTAACAGAGATTCCCTGCAACACTTGGAACTGCAGGCGCAGGAATAGAATTTGTGAGCTTGCAAGTCTTGGTATTCCACCCACCAGCTGCCTCTCTCTGTAAAAAAAGTACCAAGGAAAGAACAGAAGAAGTAATGTCGTCTACATGGTTCTGCCATTCACCGGAAAGTGTATAAGGTGGGCACCCATCTTTTGGTTGGCGGTCGTATACTTCCAGATCTTGTCCAAACTATGATGGGGTTAGCACTTTTTAGATCTATGGATGAAGCTTGTTTCTGCCATCTGTAGGATGAGCGGCCTGTGAAAGCTTGCATCTTTTGACTGCTGCTGCATCGAAGTAGGCTGATTTGTGAACTAAAACGTAAGGGAGAAGGTTGCTCTTTCTCAGATTGCAAGAGCTTCTCTGCTTTCAACTTTGATTTGACATTGCAAGGGGGGGCACGTGTAGTCCGATGGATGAGAGAGAGAGAGGGGGGGAAGAAAAGCAAAGAACGCCTATTTCTACGATGTCTTTGAACATTTTTTTCTTCCCTTTTCCTTTTTCCATGTGAATGAACAGGCGACGCAGCGGGGTTATTGCATCCAAAGTTTGTCGGCTCACTGAGTCGGACTGGATTTGGAACCTCTTGATTCGTTATGATACGGTCGAGTCTCATCTGTCTCGGCCTGACTCAACTCTCTCTTTTTTCTCTCTCTTCTCTCTTTTTTTCTCACTGTCACTCGATCTGACTCGATCGATCTTAGAGATAATCTTCAATTTATCAAATTTTTTTAGATACGATATGATACATCTAAATTAGACCGAGTCAACAAACCATACGTACATCCCTCTCTTGTCTCTCGCGTCACTCAAGTCGGCATCGCTCTCCTATCTCTCACGTCACTCAAGTCGGCGTCGCTCTCCTGTCTCTCGCATCACTCAAGTCGGCGTCGCTCTCCTGTCTCTCGCGTCACTCAAGTCGGCGTCGCTCTCCTGTCTCTCGCGTCACAAAGAAGCCTATTACAATGTCAAGAGATGGGTGAGTAATTTTGTCCCAGGAGCTTCAAGGTATAGCAAAGCTATTGTCTGCCTTTGTCTCCCAATGGAACTATAGGGAAGAGACTCCTTGTATGACATAGCTTCAGAGGTAGGAAAGTCGGTTAAGTTAAACAAAATGACTTTAGAAGGTTCTTGCAAACAGTGTGCCAGGATATGTGTTGAGGTAGACTTGAAGAGTGATTTGTCGGAGGGGGGTTGTCTTCATTTTGTTGGGAGAAGCTGAGCTATGGCAAGCTTTCAACTATGAGCATGTCATAAGTAGAGAAGCGGCTTGTTTCAGGTGTGGTAGAATGGGGCATAGAAGTGCCTACTGCAAGAGCATGATGAGTCTCAACGTTTTACAGCACGGAACAAAAGGTACTTGCATTTTGCAGCAAGGAACAAAAGGAACCATTGAAGCTAGTGAAGCATCTCATCATATGCTATGACAGCACGAAATAAAATTGAAACCCAATGACACAGTCTACAGGCCGCAGCGCTTGTAAACCGTAGTGGCTGGCCAGAGGGTCCGGCGGAGGGTGGTATCTGTGCGTGCTTGGGTGCATCGAGAACGGCCAATAGCGACGGTGGCGAACACAGTGAACATGTGCAGACGAGGCTGCAGCTGGAGGGCTGGAGCAGAGAACCGCACGGCTGCGGGTGTAGCAGGGGCCCACGTTGGCGATGCATGGGATCGGTAGTGGGCCAGCGACAGAGATAGTGCAGAGTGGGGGTGGCATGGTGTAGGCCAACTTCACCGGCGATCAAGGACAAGACACGGGGGACGGAATGGGGAAAAAGAAACGAGAACAACTGACACACGACGACTGGCGGGGAAAATGACTCTGGATGACGCCGGAGGGTGGGCGACCACGATGGCTCCCTCGATGGCGACGCCGATGGAGGGGTGCAGGGACCAACCGAGGGAGGAGGAGGAAGCCCAAGTCCTAGTTCCGATCAAGCAGAGATAAGGTGAGGGATGCTGGGAACAGAGATGGTGGGTTTCTACAGCTACAGAGCGACGCCCGCCGGGGAGGGTGCTATTAGGCCACGTCGTCGAGAGCTGGAAGCTGAGGCGGTGTTTAGTAGGTGGCATTGCAAGAAGAATTGCTTTGCTCAGGGGGGAGGGGACAAAGGTAGGCATCGTTGTGGTGAACTAGGAAGATCGACGAGGTAGTTGTTCTTTTGTCTGTTGCTTTTGTTTCTTTCCCCTTGAACGTATGCATTCGATTTCATCATCAAAACGGAGAGACTACATACCTGATTCTGGGAGGACGATGCCGTTGGGTGACGAAGACACCGCCAGTTGTGGTAAGGACAAGACTGCAGGTGGGAGAGATGAGGTGACGAGGGCTTCGGCGAGGGATGGGAGGAAGTCAGGCGTCGAGCGAGTGTCCTTAAAAAAAATACTATGGAGTTATTTTTTTTGGAAAGAGATTTCAGTAGAGTAAAGATTCTCCCCTAAAAATTAGGAAGTAACTACCAAACGTGATTAGTGAGGTCTGTATTTCTATTTTTAAATTTGAGAGAGAGAAAATAAAAAAACTGTAACCAAACACCCTATTAGAATCATATTTTTATCTCTTTACATGCTCGACAGTCCACTTAGAATCATCGCTAGGTATTTCATATGAATCATGCTTAACAAAATCCAAGAGTTTGGGATCAATGGTTTTAACATATTAACTAATGTGCCTAAGCATTTCATTGAAATTTGAACCATTAAAATAAGGAGGAAAAGAAGACATATAACTATTAGACATGATACACAATGAAACTCGGCGAGGGATCTCTCTAAAGGTCATTAGACCCAAGGAAATAGAGCCGTGGTTCTGATACCAATTGTTGGTCCCTTAGTATGCGAGTGGAGGGCAACTGTGTGTATCCAAAGATTAAGGAGATTTGGAAGGTCAAATCCCTTGTAAAGGTTAATGCTCTTTTGTGTCTTCTCTTTCATTATATGCTTGTCGCCAAAATGTACTGACGAAAATGGGCTTTAAGACAGTGATGCTAGCTTTACGCTGGGCGGTTTAGTGAATGAGGTTGTGGATCACCTCTTTATTTCCTGTACATTCAGTAAAGAGGTCTGGAAACTCTCTGGGAGCATTCTTCACTTTCAGCCTGCTTTCCAGGCAGTCGAACAAACATGGCTTTCCTTCAAGATTCTTAGTGGCAAGCTTAATACAGGAATTGAATAAGCATCTTATTCTTTGTATTCCACATGCAATCTGCTGGAGTATTTAGAAGGAGGGCAGGGACTCTACATTTCAAGGGAGTAAAATCCATATTGTGAATACTTCACTTCCTGCTCTATAATTCTTGTATAACTGGAATCGGCTTATCTTAAAGTTAAACTTTCATAGACAAGGTGTGAGGGTTGTGGGAAGCATTCTATCCCAAGTATTTTTTTTCTTTTTGTGGGGCTACTTTAGGAGCCTTTCCTCACTTCTACTTCTCTATATTTTCTTTATTTAGAAATAAAATTGGTAATAGTTTCCAAGAAAAGAGGTGGTCTGAGGTCATGTTTTTTGAGTTTTTTTTCATTAGGTAGATCAATAAAATTATGCATCCGTCTCGATGGAAGCGAGCCGATCGTGCCTCGGGACCACCATGTCCCAACAATTCCAACCTTTAACCTCTTTGGTCTGCTCTTCCATGTGCGGGAAGATAAGGCAGAATTTAAAATGTCTGGCGCTTTTGGGCCGCCTCAGGTACCTCAGCTCACTCGGCTCGCTTCAAATGTCTCGGCCCACCTCGCTAGCTCGCCTGCAAATCGAGCCCGCCTACGAACCATCCAGGGATTCGATAGCCTGATTGCGATTGGATCCAGGGTATAAAAGGTTGCCTTCTCCTAGTGTTTCGACCCCTTATCCCTTCATTTCTTCCTCCCCCAATTTGAATGGTGAAACCCTAGGCTTCACCCCCTCTCGTCTCCCCAGTCCCCCTTACGGCGATCGGCGTCTGGCGAGTGACGACCGTAGAGCGGACGATGCGATGAAGAGTGTCTCTTTCCCTCTCTCTCGCAAACGATACTTCACTATCTCCCTCTCTCTCATGCACCCTCTCCCTCTATCTGTCACTCTCACATGTAGAGACCACACACACAGAGCCCCACCCCGACACCCCCCTCGCACTCTCTCTCTCTCTAACTCTCACACACATGCACAGAGAGAGGCTTGACCCTTCTCTCTCTATCTCGCTCTCTATCTTACTCTGTCTCTCTCACTATTGCACACTCCATGAGCTCGGCCCCTCTCCCACTCTGTCTCACTTTCTCTCTCTCTCTCTCTCGCATGCACCCACTCTCTCTCTGTCTCTTGTAAGGATTTGAGCCGGGATCCCAAGACTGCAATGGAAACAAGAAATTAAAATTTCATCCCAGCACGTGTTGATCGCTCCAGTGTGATTCCCAATAACTACTTAGAACAAGATCCGATTTTACCTCTATGATATGCGGATCGCAGCGAAGCGAAAAATTATGATCTCTCATGGCTGTAATGAACTGCACAAGTGCTCAATCTCTAGCGGTTCCACATGGGCACGAACAACAGAGTTTTCTCTATGCAATGCTTCATGAACATGGATGGCAGTTTCGGCTGAAACCGATACGTTTCAGCCAAAACATATCGGTTTCGGCCCTGGACGATCCAAAACCAACCGACCGAAATCGGGCGAAATCGGACGCCAACTGCAGGGCAAAAAAATAGCATTTTAATTGGTTTCGGGCCGAAACCGAAATTGATACTGTTTCGGTTTCGGACCCGACCGAGGCTCCGGGCTTATATCAACTGATTTAAATCGGAAGCCCTAAGAATCCCCCGCCTGGACGTAGCCTCGGCCATAACCGCCCTAACCAGAGGCACCCGTGACGAGAACCTCCACCGCAAACTCATCCTCCACCCTCCCTCGACCCTCGCCGAGCTAGTGACCTTGGCTCTACGACATGCTGAGTGCGAAGAGATCCTCAGTGCGTGCCGAGCCGCAACCGGCGCGAGTCAGGAGGGGGACAAGAAACGGGCGTCTGAGCCAAGCTCGGGCCAAGGTAAAAGACGGAATCGAGACGGAGAGCCCAAGGAGCCGTCCCAGATATACGAGCGGTACACTCCCTTAACCGCTCCAGTGTACGAGATTTACAAAGACATTAAAGGCTCGGGTCTCCTCTGCTAGCCCGAGCCTATGAAGGCAAAACATCTCAATCGCAACAAGCATTGCCTGTTCCATAGCGACCACGGGCACCAACAGGCGATTGCCACCAGCTCCAGGATGAGCTCGAGTGCCTCGTCTGCCAGGGACACCTATCCTGATACATGTTCGGGCACAAGGAAGATCGAGGTGCCCCATAGGAGATCGACAATGCCCCCCACAGGGTCCACATTAACATCATCGCCAGAGGAGTTGCATCAGGTGGAGATAGCAGTCGAGGAAGGAAATGTCACGCCGAGCAGGAAAGCCGAGCTCCCGAGCCCCCCAAAGCCCCGCCGAGTGAACCACAGGCCCTGGTATTCTCAGACCAAGACCTAGAAGGGTTGACCACTCCCCACGATGATGCCCTAGTTGTCTCAGCTACAATCAACCATTGTAACGTAGATAGGATTCTAGTTGACAATGGTAGTCCTTCTGATGTATTATCCTATGATTATTTTTTTAAGATGGGGGAGAATCCATCTAAACTCCACCCGATCCGAACCCCCCCTTTGCGGGTTCAATGGCCAGGCCACTTATCCCGAGGGAGCCCATAGCCTACCGGTTACCCTCGGCACCCCACCCAAAATCGTCACAATTATGGTGGACTTCATAGTGATCAAAGGTATGATGGCATACAACGTCGCGTCCCCTCCCGCTAGGGGTTATAAGCGTTGCGCGCTGTTTGCGTGTCAAACCCCCATTTCCTTAGGGTTTTACTCTCCATCGCTTTCGTGCTTGGGGTTCTTCATGCACCGTGAAGGTATGGCGGAGGTGCAGGGACTTGCGACGGCATTTGTAGCATTGGTGTAGGCTACTGCGGTGGCGATTCAGTAGCTCCCCCTTCCCCCAGAGTCTTCAGAGTCGTGTTCTCCGAGTTCCCCTTCTGAGTCCATGGCAGACCAGCGTCCAGAGGTCGAGGGACCGGAAGGTGGGTGCACTGCGGGGGCCCTAGTGGTGCCGCCGGCCCCAAAGTGTAGTGAGCTGGGAGAGGCGAAGGTGAAGCTGTCAAGCCCTGATGCAGAATATCGGGACTGGCAGTAGAAATAGACAATCACATGCTAAACGTAAGAATTAACACAACATCATAGCCAAACTAACTCCATTCATTAAACAAATATTAATTGATCCATACTCCAACTACAGAAACCAATTTAACAAAATTCTGACATAATATTCACTTGACAACATTACATTCACTAACTCCATAATTACAACTCTTTCAAACCACATAATCTAAGACACGACTGGACAAGACAACTACGAATGGCTCCGCATAGCTTCTAACTGGTTCGCTCCATGGCCATCACTCTTGCTCGTCCCCATCAGTTTGCGAGTCCTCACTTGAACTACCTGAAAAGGGGGGAAACAACTAGGTGAGTGAATGCTCAGTAGGTAATAACAGGCAAGTTTAAGTGCTTAACCAATTAATTATATTTAAAAATACGAAGAAGGATGAATGAAAAGATGATACGACAAAGTATTGAACTAATGATCAACTGAGCTTCAACCTGTGTGCATCGACCTGTGTGAAGGTGTGAACAGGATATGCATCGACCTTCATTTGCTATGAACAGTGATGTGCACTAACTTTGAGTGTGCTCAGACCTATGAAACATGAGTTTATAGTATATTTTCGACAATCAACCGAGGGGCCTAGTGTTGAGCCTTTGAACACAATCAGTACCCGATCTGCATCTTCACGTTATAAATCAAGCTACTTCCACGAGAATAACAATAAGTTCGGCCAATAATGTAAAGTTCAAACAATAGTTTTATGATAACAACATCAAGGTAGGAATGCACCAAAGATGAAACATGAGAGTTCAATGATGATTTAATAACAAGGTTATGCTACGGGAGGGATTCGGCATCATAATGACATATTCATTAACTTTTATAGTTCATCGTAGGCTTATTGAATAAGGTGTTAGGTTCTAGATAATCAATAGGCCATCTAGAAACATAGGAAAATCAACCCTCGGGTCAAATCCCGAGTTAAGAACACTTGAGACAGAAATGGTCATGTTTGGGCAGTTTTCTGGAATATGCGGTCATGCCAGGATCGCTAACATGAAGTTGCGGTTCAGTCAAGGTCGCTACTAGACAAAGTCGACACCAGAACAGGAAAGGGTCGACGTAGTGGAACTCTGGAAGATGGCGGTCACGGGAAGACTGTTTCCTTGAATAGGCGGTCATAGTCTGGCCGCAACTTGAAAGTGGCAGTCATGGGATGGCCGCAATCAAGATGGGGTGCAGAAAACGTCAGAAAACTCAAGTGCTTTCTAGACCATTGGATTTTTAGGGTACAACTAGCTCGACGTCCTAGTAGGAATCCCAAGCTCACGTAGACTTACAAAGGTCTGAAACATGATCACCTAGTCTGGCATAGCGAATATTCGACGTGCAAAGTGTAACTAATAGTATCGTACCAGGATACGTACTATGTACTTAAGAAAGACTTAGAGATGAGAGGGAATTGTATAGAAACAATGATCAAATATTCATGAAACAAGTTCCATAAACCATATGAAATTAACTTTAATTAAAACTATATGATTTTAACATGAAATTAGCATAAGATTAAAATAAGTTTATGAAACATGCAAGCCATGAAATCTAGCATGATGGATGCACAATATAACCAATAACAGGAATGTAATGATGTAACTTGGAATGGGACCTAATTACTAAAGCTTAACATATAATTATAAGGCATGTTCTGCGTTCTATTTAGAGTTAACAAGATGTAGAAAATGGAAAGCATAAGGCGGTCTAGGGAGGACCGCTTCTTTATAATGGCAGTCTATCTGGGAACGTTTATTGATGGTGGCAGTCTCTGACGGACCGCCTCCTGCCTGTAATAGACAAAAGATAAATGGTGCGTGCAAGACCTATTCTAGGGTAATGAATGCATAGAAAACATGCTAGATAGAAGGACAAGACATGCTATAACAAAGTTAAATCATGGAAATGCATGGGTTTACATGGATTAAGTCAAAATTACCATATTTTCTTATTAAGGTCAGGAATATGCATGCTTTGAAACCCTTGTTGCACAATCATGGAAAAACATGAAATACGATATGTAGAAAGCATGAAATTAGAAGAAAATAGAGGACTTTTACTCCTGACTTGATGTTTGTGCCAATCATGTGATAACCTGCCTCTGGTCTAGGCTCTAAGCTTCGAATTTGTTGCTGGAAGGAGGTCCTAGTTCTTGCGCGTCCTGCATGAAACCTTCAACTTCCAGACACTCTAACTCTTTATGTTCTCACCCTAAATTAGTGAAATTTGGAGGGTGATGAGAAGATATAAACAGAAACAACTTATTCTAAAGGATGAACTTAAAAATAGCTCGATTTGAATTCCTAAACTCCTAATAGCATTTTGAGCCGAATCATTAAAAATAACACTAGTAGGCAGACCATGAGAAGAAACAGCACATCGAAGAGTATTCCCATTATCAGAATTTTGGGAATCAGAATTATCATCACCACACGGCTCCACATTGGCTGGCGGGATTAAGACTCCCAGCAAACCTGAAGATGGTTGAGTTTGGAGATTTAGAGGAGCCTCCGAGACGCCAACCATTTGGAAATCAACCCTTGCCACAAATGATGTCTCAACATTAACAGGCGCTTTGAGGATAGTATTAACAGTGGAACAGGGTGGAGAAGTAGGTCGTACCGGATCGTCCCCAGAAATGGAAGCAACCTTAGGCGTCAAAGAAGGGCTCGGATTAAGTGGGTTGCAAACAGTCAACTAATCACAAACTTCATGATCCTCTTGAAGAGAATTAAGCCTTTCAAAAACATTAGAAATAGGCACAACACAATCAATCTGAGCCTCTGCATCCATGACCCCCAGCGTAGGCTTTTTATAACCCACAGGGACCCAAGCCTTGTCTAGCCTTGCAACCTCCTTAACCTGTGGAGGCCCTTGCTTCTCCTCGCGATGAGGGGCTTGGCCTCACTTGATAATCTTGGGGCAGGAAGTAGAGACGTGGCCAATTTTATGGCAATAGCTACACAGACTTAGAAGCCGATGATACTTAATGTATTGCCAGAAACCACTTCCACCACAATCAATCCAGATTAGTGCAATAAGAGGTTTTGCAATGTCGACTTCAACGCACACCAGAGCCTTGGAAGTAAGGGTCCAGGAAGCAGTTGCATCATGAATACGTAAAACCCTTCCCAAGTTGCATGCAATAGAACATAAGAAATCATCACAGTAGAAGTTAACAGGGAGAGAAGGGAAGCTCACCCATATTGGCAAGGACGTCAGATCAGAAGTAAAGTCAAAATTTGGTGACCACCTAAAAAATTTGAACAAGAAACCTTTCACATAGATGTTCTTACGCATAAAAACCTTCAAGAAATCTTCCTCATCAGAGAACCTTGATAAGAGGTGACGAGGGTTGAGCGCGCTCAACAAAAAGTTGTTCCGGAGGGAGAGCCGCTGATTCAGAAAGCTCTTGATCTCTGGGATAGGAGGCCTTCCATAATAACATTTTGCAATAATTGCGAACTCCAAAGGCTTGTAGGATTACAAAACCTCCTGACGTGAGAAGAAGATCGCAGGCTCTCCACCATCTGTGAACGATGGCCCCTTGACATCGATGGAGACTTTGGGAGGGCCGATGGAGTGCGCAATTGACTGAAGATAAGAGAGCTTCGGGGAGGGAGAGCTCCCAGGGGGATGGAACGGCCCATCCCCCGGCGGGACAGTCGCCATAGGTTAGACAGCCATGCAAACCCTAAAACCAGCACGCACGACTTAGCCCACAACTTGTTGGACCTTGCTTACAATTTAATCTTTTAAATTACATATTTCCCAACTCCGTAATTTCAATCGACTAACTTATAAATTTTGAATTCTTGACAGCAAGGATTTCAGTTTGTGAGGCGAGCTGAAGTCGGACGAGCTCGACGTGCATGGGACGTCACAACAAGTATAAATTATAAGCATCAATTACACAAATGTCAGGACCGTGCCAAGGCTCTAGCCGGGGGGAGCGAGGACTGTGGCCTCTCGAAGGCACACGGTCCCGCATGGATAAGGAGGGAGTACTGGGAGGACCTCTGTGATAGATGGGCCGAGCCTAATTAGATCGCCAAATCTGAAAAAGCTAAAGCCGCACGTGCGTTACATCCAGACGTGCATCTCCATACTTCTGGATCTGTTTCCTTCGCGACTCAGAAAGAGAGATTGGTAAGTAATCATCTTAATTTTATTATATTTTATTTCTTATATGTCCCTATTTATTCTCTATAGAAGTGCTTAATCCAAGTGAGTTATTGGGCTTAGTGGGCCCTCGGAGGGCTGTCACTCGTGGGAGCTAAGCCTTGTTTGGTCTGTTAGGACCTCGTTTGGCCGCTCTTATCTGGGTAGTAGAAATCACCCTCTCCACCCTATATCTGAAGATGAAGACCAAGAACTTTCCACTGGAGACGCCAAAAGTGCACTTCATCGGGTTCATTTTCAGTTCATGCAGCCGCAGCCTTTCAAATATTATTCTGAGATCTGCTAGGTGGTCCTCCCTTTTCTTTGTTTTGACGACTAAGTTGTCAATGTAGCATTTGACTTTGTTGTAGAGCAACTCGTAGAAAATCTTTGTCATCACCCTCTGGTAGGTGGCGCCAGCATTCTTCAGGCCGAAGGGCATCCATTTGTAGTGGAATATCCCTTTGGGCGAACAGAAAGCCGTGTGGATCCGGTCATGCTCTGCAATCCAGATTTGGTTATAGCCGAATGAACCGTCCATGAAGGACAATGCTTCGTGGCCAGTTGTAGCATCGATCATTACTTCGATGATGAGCACCGGGAAATCGTCATTCGGACAAGCTTTATTCAGATCACGAAAATCCACACAAATCTGAATTTGACCATTTTTCTTCTTGATGGGCACAATATTGGCCAGCCATGTAGTATATTGATTTTCGGCCATGAAGTCGACATCTATTAGCTTGTTGACCTCCTTGCACACTTGGTTTATTAATTTTGGCCTCATTCGCCGAGGTAACTACTTCACGGGCTCGGCATCTGGGTTAATGGTCAGGATATGTTGAGCGACTGTAGGGCTGAGGCTTGACATTTCTTTATAATTCCAAGCGAAGCAGTCTCAAAATTCTTGCAACAGCTTCGTATATTCCCTCCTTTCTTCAGGTAACAAGAGGGCACTAAGAAAGGTCGGCCCGGGATCATCTCCCATGCCGAGGTTTACTTTGACTAATTCATCGACAGTAGCTTGACAACCATCTTCTATTTTTAGAGGAGCCAGCTGTAAGTCGACGAAGCCTTCGTCGTCTTCTCCAACCTCGAGGGCTTCGCAGATATTCTCTTGCCCTCCTTTGCCTGGCGATGGAGCTTCAACTTTAGCGTCTTCTGTGCCGGTTGGCTATTTATTAGGCTAGAGAAACAGCCCTGATGTTGATGATGCACATTCTATGCAGCTTAAGTGCCGACTTGCAGGTGGGACGCCCTTAGGGGCGGGATGGTTTTCTTCAGCTTCTAACCCTTGCGAATCATTGTGCGCCCATGGCCAGAGAGGGCCTGAGCCTTTTAATTCAGTCGATGGTTTGGTTAGTTCATAGTCCCCCATGTATTCATCATAAATTGCTTCTAGGGGGTCTTCACTTGTTGCAGTGCAGGTGGATATCATGTCGACTTCTTGGCAATCTTCAACATAGAAACCTAGCCCCGGGTGCTGAGTAATCTGTAGCAATCTTCTATCCATATTGGTGGATACCACAATTCTTTGAACATTTTATTCTGACTGGATAGTTGACAGAAGGTAACTTGCTGCTTCCTGGACAGCTTGACTGCACGACCAGTTATGTATGGGAGTCCTGAGATTGGGACAAGTGGATCTTGCATCTCTTCGGGGAATCTACAATCATCATCCCCTTTTGCAGGCTGCTCCTTGGCCGCATAAAACATGGTAGGCTGGCCATCAGGGTTAGGGACCTCCATGGTTTTCAATACTTCGACTGTCTGACAGTCTATATTAGCTGTGGGCTTGATGATCCCTGGCTGGATCCTGACATCCCCGAATAATTCTTCAAGCTTTAATGCCCCTGGTTTAGGGTGGATGCTGAGTTGAATTGACCCGAGATCTCCTTCTTCTTTGGATACAAGTGACACCTCTGGGGGAACCACATGGCCCGCGACGCTCCTCCCCCTGTAAACTAATTATCTGTTAAATTCCGTGAGTTAAACACCTCCCTGCAAACCAAAAAGTTGGGAGTTGAGAGAATTCACATTAGAAAGCAATTCCGCCCATTCTCTCACTCTATCACAAATGAAAGATACAATAAACTCCTCAGTTTTAGCCTCCCTTCTGAAAATTCTATTGTTCCATTCTCCCCATAGAGATCAAAGAGTGGCATGCAAGATCAGCCACCACACAATACTATCCCCTCTATTTGGCCACCTTCTCCTCCAATACTGAATGATGTGAAGCACCTCTCTCTGCCGATCGATGGCGTAGCGGGCTGGTAGCAAGCCCCTCCCACACTGCTTGTGAGTAGGAACAACCTATAAACATGTGGTCTAGTGACTCATCCTCCTATCTACATAAACAACAGGTCGATTAGATGTCCAGAATGAACTGAAGCAGTTTGTCTCGGGTGGGTAACCTCTCATGGGAGATCCTCCAAATGAGAATCTTCACCGTCAGTAGACTCCTCGGCCTCCAAACCTGAGGAGCGAGACTCTGACGCACCCTACTGTCCGAAATAATGGTGTAGGCCGACCTAATTGAGAAGGTACCCTCCTTCCCCCACCTCCAGGTCCATGCATCCTTCCTTTCGGGGTTGTGAGTATCGTCGAGGAGGGGTAAAAGGGCCTGGAACTGCTCCATCTCGATGATCGTGAGGTCCTTCCTAAAGGTTGACGCCCAAGTGCCTCTTGAAAGCTCGAAGTCGAAAGCCTTGGAGACCAACCCCATCGGGTCAGCTGAGATAGTGTAGAGGCTCGGGAAAGAAGCCTCTAAAGTGAAATTGCCACACCATCTATCCTTCCAAAAAGGGCATTAATCGTCTTTCCCAAGTCGAACTCGCACATCGGAGAATATAACATCTCTGCCAGTCAAAACGTCACACCAAAGGGACGAGGTCTGGTACTAAGTTGGTAAAGACAAATCCCAAACTCCCCTCCTGCCATAATATCTTTGTCTGATAACCTGCGCCCATAATCGCATCATATCCCGCCCCCAACCTCCACATCCACTTACACAAAAGAGAGAGATTAAAATCTCTAACATCCTTGATCCCCACATTCCACACTTCCTTGTTAGCTAACACCCTTCCCCATTTGATATCATGCCAGCCTCTACATTTACCCTCACTCTCATGCCAAAAAAATCTCCCCCTGAATAGACTCAATCTTCCTCACCACAGACTTTAGAATCTGGAACACAAAGAGAAATTAGATAGGTAAACTATCCAAGACTGATCTGCATAGCACTAAGCTGCTCCCATAAGATAGCAGTCTAGCCTTCTAACTAACCAGCCTGGACTCATAACTCTGAATAATAGAAAGCTAATCTACACACCGAAGAGCACCTAGGATAAGAGGGAATCACAAATAAGAGATAAGGAAAGCCTCTAAATGACAGCCCAAAATACAAACTACCCTCTGGTGTAGGGTTTCTTCTATGTTAACCCCAACCAACATACTCTTGTTGAAGTTAACTTTCAGACCGGTGGCCTCTTCCAATAGCTCTAGCAAAAGTCTAGCCATGTAAAGCTGTTGCTCATCCTCTGCTAGGAACAAGATAGTATCATCAACATATTGCAAGTGAATGACAAAAAGCCCTCCTCTCCCAATTTGGAATCCCTTGATCAAATCCGAGTCCTCTGCTCTCAACTACACCTTGCTAAGAACATGGGCCATAAGCACAAAGACGAGAGGTGATATAGGATCTCCCTACCGGAGCCCTCTTCTACTGTGGAAGTAAGAAGTTGGCTTTCCATTGACTAGGACCAGTGTTATCAGAACCGGACCGGCCGGTCGAACCGGTTCGATTAGGCCCGGTCCGGTCAAATGTTAAAAAATCGGACGAACCGGTGTAATTTTATTTTATTGAGTCTTAGTTCCCTCATTAAGAGTTTGTAATAGAAATACTTTGAAGTTTATGATGAATAAAGGACTTGGTTATCTCTACTGGTGCGCGCTCTATCTATGTGTCGAATACACTTATGCTCTGATTGACATGATTGATATATAAACTCGTCGCGTCTCCGAGTTCCTTCCGCGCTCGGGGCGTGACAGTATGTCATGTTATAGGGCTAGTGTTAAGCCTCTTGATGTGCCCTGATGTTAAGAGCTGTGCATGTAGGTGGATTGTTAGGTGAAAAAGGGAGATTGTGTTCCAAAATCGCGGAGTGTGGGCCCCTCCACCTCCATTTCTAGACTCAGTTAATTAGATTGGAGGTCGTGTCATGACGGATGCTAGGTTTTCCCTCGTCTCTATAGTATAATTGGTGTAGAGTTGCACAGCGGAAGCACGGTAGGCCCATAACCCACAGGCTCTAGGATCAGATAGGTAGCAACATATGGCGTGTGTTTCAATTGTAAGAGTGTTCTGAAAGTTTTGTAATAAGTCGTAGGGAGTTTCCTTTGGGTGAAAGGCTATATTTGCCATGTGAGTGTCCTTGGTTGTCATATGTCTACAGCAGTATCGTGCTAAGCGACACTAGCATAATTTCGAATCGGGGAGCTCAGTGATGAGAGTGCTCGGATGAGGATGATTATTGTGCCAGTCTTTTCTGCTAATTGTGTCATGTGGCTCAGGGAAGAGTCACTTAGTGATTTGTATTGGGGCAGGTCATGGCCATTTGGGCCGATTATATGGTGCAGGTGTGTGGTGCTCAAAGTTGAGATTGTGAGTTGACCGATCATGGTTTGCGTGAATGTTCTAGAGATGAATCTGAGGATTGAGAGGTGCTAGCGTTGAGGATGAGATCCTGTGAGGATGCCATGATGAGTAGTCAAGTGAGCTACTGGAGTTGTTTAAGGGCCTGATAATATGTGGTGGGTGCGCCGGTTGTTCGGCAAACATGGTATTCGAGATCAGTCAAGTGATGTGATGGTTATGGATGGAGTGCTTGTCCATGACAAGACTCTGGAGAGTTTGGAACTTGGTGCATCTTGTGGTGCCACTGTCTAGATTGCGATGTTCCCTTTGCTCGGAAGGAGTTGTGCAAGGGGACTTTGTGTATGGGTGCTCGAGTTGGTCACTATTTGTTACAGTTCAAGTAGAACTGGAGTGTTGGTATGTGTCGTTTAGATGATTGTAAAATGGAACAACTATCCTCTTGTCGAAAGAATCCCCCTGAAGCATGAGTGTGAGATGGGAGCTCCGTCATTGGGAAAAGAGTTTGAGGCGACGTGCCTAGGATCAATGTGATTGAGGAGTTCGAGGTTTACGGGAGTGACCTCATTGTTCTGTCTCCTCTCGAGAAGTTGGAATTGGCCAGATGGCCAGGGAGGACCAAGATGGTAACAAGTAATGTGTGGCCAATGTTCAGAGGAACTGATTGGTGGCCCTAGGAGAGGAAGGTGGCCATGGACTTTTGGTGGATGTGTGACCGACGGCTAGCAGGGGGTTTTCTACAGCTAATGGGGGATCGATGAGTTAGTTGTTGTGCATGGTGAATTTTGGACGGTAAAGTCCCAAGCAGTTGTTTATAATGCATCCCTTGGGTATTATTAGTGACCAGTGAGACATTGGTTTTGGGACCAGTGTTGACCCGTGAGCATTTGAGGCATTTGGCTCGAGAGCATGTGTTGCTAGCTATGAGGGGCCAACGAAAGAGTTGTAGCCAATCGAGATTCATGGTGAGGTTGTCATCCTGGGATGAAGTGTGTGTTTATGCTCCTCGAAAGGAGTACTCGACATTCGACAGCTATGGAAGGTGATATCCCGAGTAGGTGGCTAAGTGCGGGTTCCCTGTGAGGATCGTGTATTTCCCAATCTGGTCCTAGGAGGAGCACCCGAAAGTTCTTGTGCCTATGGGAGTTTAATGATTACGGTGTGGCATTGCACTAGAGTGCATGATTATCTTGATTATGACGTTCCACAATCTCTCTTCGTGCTTGACTTGACTTGCGTGACTTGCGTGACTTGCGTGGCCCGGTATGGGCAAGTACTTGAATAAATAAGTAGCCAACCCTCCATCTCTCTCATGATTTTACATGATATTACATGCGTGCCTGACTTGTAGTGCCCGTTATGGGCAGTACTCAAATAAAAAGTTGCCACTATCTCATCGTGTGACCTGATACTACATGCTTGTTAACCGTGTTAATTTTACCTGATACCTCGTGAACCTTGCTAGTTCGCTCTTGTGATTATTTCTTTTCCACTCTTGTCATTTACTTGCATTTTCTCATGCACGAACATGCCATATTGCATAATTCATTAATCACTTAAAGTAAATCTGGGTTAAAGATATAATTCCTATTGAGCGTTCGCTCATCCAGTTTTATTCCAACATTTTTCAGGTAATCAGGTAGCTGGCGAGACCGAGACTCAGACGGGTGTGGTCAGTGTGCAAGTGAGCTCCAGAAACTAGTGAACCCTAGTCCTTTTATCTTTCTTGAGTCTAGCATGGTGTGTCTTATTCCGTTAACTTGTCTAAGTTTGTTAGTGCTTCACCTCCTTTTCCTTTCATTATGATGTAGTTGAGTTTGCAAGTTGGAGTTTGAAATTTGTAAGAGACTTATATTTGAAATAGAACTTTATTGTTGTTCCAAATTATCTTGGTCTTATGCGATTGCTCTTGATTATTCATGACTGTTAACTATCACGTTCCGAGCAAATGACACATTCCGCTACTATCGGTTCAGGACGTGACATCAACAATATCCCCCTTTTTGATGATGACAAAATTATAGATCATTAAGTGCATTGGCGTGCCTTTAAGCAAATTTGGAGCTTGAAAATTACGCATTGTATCCGTGCAAAGTCCCACATGATTCTTGTACGAGGCGGAGTTTACACTCACACATGGTGAAGGATTTCAGACGGGCTGGCTTGTCTTTCATATAACACCATTTTATATACATAGAATCAATTGGAGGGTAGGCAAGGCTAACAATCCACAAGGTGATCAATCCATGGAATCATCTCATTAAACCAAGGCAATGCAAGCCATTCAAACATGTTTGCCAAATAGAGAGAAAATGAGAGACAAGAGCCAACATGTAATGTCCAATACCAACAACATTCATTTCATTAGTCCAGTACAAAGTACATTGATACAAGACATCTGCTAGACATATGGCAAAAGTAAATACAAATTTAGGATTGACTCACATAAATTATTCCTCATAAAGGAACATTCATGCAAACATAGGGACACACATGCATAATCAATATAGACCTGCACTACTAACTACTTAACTACTTCTCCCCCTTTGGCATCATCAAAGGAGGGGATGGGATAGAAGAAAAGAAGACCCAATGAGATACAAGACCCAAGGACAAAACACAAAAGGTAGGAGATAGAGGATCCTCAGTTGCCATTTGCAGGAGGCTGATCTTCAGGAGGAGGCTGATAGCCAAGGCGACATCAGATATCCCCAAGAGTGTGGTCTTGATACTGAAGGCAGTGCTGAAGATTAGCAATGGTGTTATCACGAGCCAGGTCACGGCGCTGCATGTCATGAAGAACACAGTTCATGGTGTTAAAATCCTGGATGGAGTCTTCATGGCTGGCGGTGAGGGTGGTCATATGAGTGGACAAGGTGGTCATTTGAGTGGACAAGGTATCCAGGACAGTGGGGAAGGAATCTATGCAATCGGACATAGTGTCAAGCATATCGCCCATGGTGTCTATGTGACCTGTTGGCCCAGAGAGATGGCAGACAAGAAGGGGGGTTGAATTGTCCCCTTGCCGATATGGCGGATTTTAAAACTTTCTTAGCTTGTTCCAACAAATATAGAATTAACAACGTTGATTAACTGGAACTCAAGTGAGATTTAAAGCGTTCTCTCAAGCTCTCCAATCTCACTCGAATTACCAATGCAACTAAACAATGAAATCATGCTTAACACAAATAAATTTATGCTAAATACGGATAGCGGAGGTAGCGGCGTGTGATAGTGTAGTGAATTAAAAACCTATGTAGTGAACCTGTGAACGGAGATAGAAGAAAAGACAATCACACATGACACAAGGATTTTAAGGTGGTTCGGGACCACGACGGACTCCCTACGTCCATCCCTCATCCAACCGGATGAGGCTTCACTCCACGCTACAAAACGTAGCAACACGGGGACGAACCCCAACCACACACGCTGCTTCCGCAGCAATGACCACACGGGGATAAGTCCCAACACGCTGCCACTGTAGCACACATACACACACATTTGGGGATCACACCCCGGACACTTAGACCACGCGGAGACGCAGCTCCGCCCACACACAGAGTAATATTTAGAGTTTAACAATCACAAAGGATATACAATAAATGCCCATAGCAGTATGTAGAAGATGATAAGCTATAGTCCCTTTGAGTCGTCTGTTGCTAGTTTAGGGTGTTTCTTGCGATTGCTGATGTGTTTCCGTTGTCATGTTTCCCTAGATTCAAGATGCCGCCTCGTAGGCGAAGAGCCCCAGTTCCTCGGGATAAGGCTAGTGCTTCACCTGCTCCTACTGTACCGGTTCCTGCCCAGGCTGCACCTATTCCTATTCTACCTGCGGAGTTGCCCGGTGGTCGTGGACGAGCGCTGAAAGAATTTCTGCTGTTCCATCCACCGACGTTCGAGGGTCAATCAGACCCGGAGGCAGCGAGGGAGTGGTTAGATGCCACTGAACGTGTCTTCCAATGCATGGAGTGCGCCGAGGATGAAAGGGTTATGTTGGCTTCTTATCAGCTTCAAGGTACCGCACGCACATGGTGGACCACAGAGTGGGAGGTTGCCTTCCGTTCCCGTTCGCTTCGACAGATCACATGGGCGGAGTTTGTTGCTGCATTCGAGCGTGCCTACACTCCGGCTTGCCTGAAGTTAGCCAAGATGTACCAGTTTCTAGAACTGACACAGGGCGAGATGTCGGTGCTATAATACCGAGACAAGTTCATTGAGTTGGGCCGGTATGCGCCCCACATTTTTGCTGATGATGCCGTGAGGACTCAGCAGTTTATGCGTGGACTAAAAGCAGAGTTGAGCCTGCCGTTGTTCGCAACCTGTGTAGCCGAGTTAGATTCTGCGAACCAAGCAGTCGTTGCGTTAGAGTTAGAGTTGGCGAGGACCCGGGAACTTCCTCAGGCTGGGATAGTTCAGCCTGCCGTGCAACATCAGTCGCTCTACCCGCCGTCTGTTCCAGGAGCTCCTCCCGCTTTCTCTGCTACCGGTGGTACTTCCTTCCGTCAATCCCAGGGCAAGGGATTCCAATTTAAGAAGCCCAAGAAAAATAAGTTTGATCAGTCGGTGTTTTCTGATCCGAGTCAGCAGTCCGTTTCTTCTTTTCGACCGCGTCAGGATTTTGTTGTTTCTCAGCCGAGGTTGTGTTCCAAGTGTGGTGGCAGTCATCCGGGTGTGCCGTGTTCTCTGCTGACTATCTGCTACCGCTGCGATCAATCGGGGCACATCTCCCGAGACTGTCTGTTGAGGTCAAAGATGGTACAGTTCTCGCAGACTCCCCAGCCGCAACAGTCGCAGTTTCATCTTCCTCCGCCACCTCAACCTCAACCTCAACCGTTTTACCTACCAGTTCCCATTCCCTCCCAGCAGTCGTCTGTAGCTAGCCATCTGTCGAGGGCCAGGGTTACTCACATCACCCGTGCAGAGGCGTTGGCATCTAATCTGGTTGAAGGTACGATTTTGATTAATGGTCGTTCAGCGCGTGTTCTTTTCAATTTGGGTGCGACCCATTCTTTTATCTCCGAAGATTTTATTGCTCGTGTCGAAGAGCCGATGAATGAAGTTTCCTGTGAGATGCTTGTAGAGTTGTCGTCTAGCAATTACTTGTCCACTCCTCTATGCCTGAAAAATTCTCCGGTTCCAGTCAGTGGTCGAAAACTGCCAGCGAGGCTTTACGCATTACAGTTGGCAGAGTATGACGCGATTCTAGGCATGGATTGGCTGAAACTTTATGGCGCCATGGTTGACTGCCGTCTCAAGCGAGTCTATTTTATGCCATGTGAAAAGTCAGCCTTCTATTTCCAAGGTATCTATTTATGTTTCGTTCAGTTGCCTTTTCTGTCGGTAGGGTATGTCGTGTTGTCAGTTTCCTCCTTATCCTTTCGTCTAATTTCGGGGACGAAATTTCTTTTAGGGGGAGGGACTGTAACACCTGTAGTTTTAGCGGATCCTTAGTGGTTCGGATCTAGGTTTCATCCAGTGAATTTTGACTATTTTTAAAAATTTTAAGGGTATTTTTAGGCATTTAATCAGATTTGTGGAGGGGCTTCATTGGCCACACTATCCGAGCCGTCTTCATACCCATACTATAATCCAAAGATGATGTCATTTCTCTTTCTCTTTCTTCTTTAATCATCATCGGCAAACAATCTTCTTCTTCAACCATAGCCACCCAGAGCAATCACTGCTGGCTTAATGAGGGGTTTCCCAAATCCTGAAATAACTTCTAACCATATTGGTCATTTTCTCTTGGTCACATCCTTGATGGAGGATGGGTGATAATTGTCAACCTTGCACTAGAGGGATGTAAGCCAGCCGGGCTATCCTAGCAGGTTGATCAAATCTTCTCCCTACTGTCGAGATATTGGCTTGTCAAGCGTAGGCCCTAAAGGCAGCACGGCGCCGAGGGTCCGTAGTCGTCTCATCTCTTCGTGGGACCAAGCCCCTTTCATTCCTCCTCTCCGCCTCCACGGGCTCAGGGTAGTGACGAGTAGGTGCACTTTGGCAGACATGCTGGATCATTTTAGGGACTCACACCTACTTAAATGACTTCGGCCTGGGGACCAGCTCCCTTCAGCCTTGATGACCAGCTTCTTCTTTTTCAGCTCTCCTCCCGGACAGGGCTTGGAAGGAGTTGCGGGTCGGTATAGTAGGGACCACGCGGTCTGAAATCACCTGGGCATCGTGCCCATCCAGGAAGATGCAGACGCCCCCAATAAGAATAGACTTTCCAGATGCCGAAAGGCACCCGGTGACAGGGGTAGCAGTCTTCCTTTGAAAACTTCCTTGGCGACGACTGGGGGGCTTGTTGTAGTAGATAGTTCGAGCCCCCTGAGCAAGATGGTGCACCATGCAGCTTGTCAATTGAGTCCAACCTCTCAATAGGCCTCCGTAGCTTCGGGTGTAAGAAATTGACTTCTTGTCGGCACTTTCTCCAGCCAGCTCTAGCACTTCCACTTGTAGCATGTCGATGAAGGTGACCCCCGAGAAATTGGGGAAGCCAACCACCGACGAAAAGATTCCAAAAATAATAGGTACCGCCAGGTACCCATGCACAGCATGATCGGCCACAACTGTAGGGCCGAAGGTCAGGGCAGCAAATCCAGCTGCCATTATCGCTTCCTACAATCACAAAAATAGGCAAACGATTAGCATTCTATGGGAGGGCCCCAGGGCCCATTTATCTTGTCAAAGAGATGAAGGGAGACTTTGTCCCACCGGGCATGCCAACTTGTGGGAATGAGATTTATTAAATATTTATTTGATTTATTTATTAATTAAGATTTATTAGATTTATTTGGTTTATTTGTTTATTGAATAGGCGTGCCAGTCACTTCTGTGACAGATTTATTATGCGCTCGATCTAATTTGGTCAGAAAAAAGTGAAGTCCGTGTTGGGACCAAAAGTCCGTCATACTGTAAAGGTTATGATGTTAATTACATCCTCCGAGAAGGAGAAAAATCCTTGATTAATTGCCAAGATAAAGAACCACTGGGGCAGGATAGGTGTAGAAGCGTTTGCAAGTTAAAAGATGGTACTACGCAATGCAAGATCTAGACATACATCCAAGCATGCAGTACAATCATATTTATTAACTGACCCCCAATACATGGCGGAGAACGTAGGTCTAAAGACCACCGTCACGCATAGTGAGAGCTTTAAGTCAGACCTAATCTGATCTTTCACAAATCACCATATGATATACCAAGAGGTCAGAACAATGACAAACAGGCAATAATGATAAACGTGTGTATCCGGATACACATATATATATGCATGAATATGCATTGAGTGAGCAAACACAAAGGAGATATATTACAAAAGTCAACACCATTCTTATCACTCATTTGCAGAATGACTATGAGTTGAGCATAATGAGGAGACGGACTGTTAGCCAAAAAGGAGGCAATTGATCTGCTAGCATGACAAGATGGTTGGGTCATGCCCGACTAGAAGATTTCGCTATGCGTGATGGTGATCTTTGGACCTATGTTCTTCGCCTCGTACTGGGGTTTGAACTCAATGATTTGTATTCGCTATGAATGATTAAGAAAATGATAAATGAACCATTTCATGTGGTTTCTATTTCAGCCTCAGATAGCTCGTTATCTTGATAATTAATGAAAGATTTTCCTCCTTACAGGAGGATGTAATTAACGCCATAGCCTTTATGGTATGGTAGACTTCTGGTCCCGACACAGACCTCACTCTCACCCGAAACGGGTCAGATTGAGCGCATAATAAACTCGTCATTCAGTGACTGGCACGCCCTAAATAAAATAATTAATTCATCCCCCACAGACATCTTCTATTGCTCGTTGCAATACTTCTCTTTATTTTCTTCCTCTTTTGGCGAGTCTTCATGTATCCCTGGGGATGCCCCGAGTACTATGTATCCTTCTTTTTATGCAAATGAAATTCCCTTACCATCTGTTTTGCACCTTTACTACTGAGTTGCATCTTTCTTCCCATTCTTTTCCCTTCTCTTGGGCATTGATGTGTTGCTAATCTATCTAGGCCTGGGATATATGAGCTGCTAAGGCAGGAGAGCGCTCACGCCTTTAGGGAAGGCATGAGGAGTTTGCTCCACTATGGTACAACTTCTCCCAAGAGCAATCTTTGATTAGCGAAGGCTGAATGCCGGAGGATAAGGGTGTATTGTCCGATTGGGCTAGAGGGTGAAGCCAATGGTCTATTTATAGACCTCATCGATGGTGACGAAGTTTGTAAATGACATGCTTGTCGATGTGCTTGAATACCAGAGACAAGGAGCAGGTATATTCCTTAACAAGGACAAAAAGTCTGAGTCGAGTAAATTCATTGGCTTTGCGAATGGAAACAGGAGCCGAGGGTAGGTTTGCTCATCGATATTGGTTAGACGTCAAAGCAAAGATAGGTTATTTATCGACGGAGATGGAAGGTCTGGGTCGATGGTTTGTTCATTGATTTCACTGATAATGACGAAAATCAACTGTAGGTTTATTCATCCCCATGGGTTGGATGCCGAAGCAAGATGTTTGTTTATCGATGTGGACGGAAGGTCCGAGTCGATGGTTTGTTTATTGATTTCGCCGATGATGACAAAAATCGACAGTGGGTTTATTTGTCGGCATGGGTTAAATGCCAAAGCAAGAGGTTTGTTTATCGATGGGGATGGAAGGTCTGGGCCGAAGGTTTGTTGATCGATTTCTCCAATGATGATGAAAATCGACAGTGGTTTTGTTCATCGGTATGGGTAGATGTCGAAGCAAAGAAGTTTGTTTATCGATGGGGATGAAGGGTCCAGGCCGATGCTTTGTTTATCAATCTCACCGATGATGACGAAAGTTGACATTAGGATTATTCATTGGCATAGGTTAAATGCCAAAGCAAGAAGTTTGTTACAGCATAGGCGTAAGGCTTATGCTAGTGGGACGTGATATGTCTGTCACACACAGGAGTTCTCGTGGGGCATGAATGGAAAATAAGGTAGCAACATCATGATGGTTTTTTTTATATATTCACATTACTGACTTAAGTGTCCCTTTGGGTTTTCACTGAAGCCAGCCCCCTCTTGCTTTTGCCCATGCGTCTTTTCCAATTTTCACGTGGCGGGTGTTGACACCCATTTTTTGCCAATGAGTCGGGTCATTTCTCTTACTATTATTTATTGATGCCTCGAGTCATTCATCGCTTGTTGGTCCATTTCTGAGCATAATTATGGGCTTAGTTTATGAGCACCTCCCTCCTTGGCTATGATTTAACTGATAATTTTCGTCGAAGTTCAAGGATTCTAGGTTTGGTATTTAAACGGTCATGGTTAGACCGTTTCATGTATAGAACGGTCACCTTCTACAACGTAGATGGATAGCAGTAGGAATAACAGTATCGAGAAAAAAAGTATGCAAAAATTATAAGGTCACCATGGAAGGGTATTACAAATGCAGAACAACAGAAGAAGGAACAATATCACTTGTGTACTATAAATTGTTGTTTGTCATCTGCACAGCTTAGATAAAACATGAGTACATACCTTTTTTGGGTAAGCCAGACAAGAAGACCTTACACGTAAGAGTATAGAGTCTGCCACTAACGACCCTGGCTAGACAAATGACGAAACAAAAGCCATCCAAAACATGCAAAGCTGCCCCCAAAGTGGAGGAAGCAATGAAAAAGTTTTAAAGACGACAAATATGAAAATCAACGCAGATGTCTAGCAGTAAGAAACCCAATATTGGGGGAAAAATGTATGTAGAAAATATGGATGAGTAGAACAAGATACACACGAATAATATGTGCACGTCGCGGCTTTCATTCTGAACCACAGACGAAAAAAAGATAATAACATGCCAATTTTTTGGGCAAGATGGAGAAGAACATCTTATAGGTAAGAGTGAAGGTTGAACCATACGATGGCACAGATAGATCTAACACACCACACCCATCACCACCGATCGGATCAAACACGGAGCAGGGGACGACGATTGCCAGAGACCACGATCGTAGCACCAGACAACAGAAATGAATGATAGAGGGGATTCGTAGATATGAAGAACATGGGGTTAAGAGCAGGTGGAGACGGGAGGCGAACGATCGTCGGGGTGCTTTAAAAGGGGGAAAATGGAACTGGTCACTCATGAGAATGGGGTCGGCTGTAATAACCTAGGCGAAGCTGATGGAAGGGATGCCACAGTGCAAAAAGCTGAAAGATTCCCTACCATTTTTTTTGTCCAAAGGACGACGACTGGAAGGCACCGTTGACCAAGTTGGAAGGATGCCGAAGACGAATGACAACAAACACGAACCAGTCGTGGCATAGACGGATCTCCTTATTAGCCGTAGGAAGGATTGAGCATCACAAGTGTGTGTGAGGAGGGACGGATACATCGACGCCGAATCAGGGGAGATCCATGGGTTTCAAAGGAGAGATTAGGGTTCGAAGGAGAGAAGACGAGCATCGCAGGTGGGAGGGGCTCGAGGGAGTTCTCGAGTTCCCAGACGCGAGGATAGAAGAGGGACAGTGCAATCGGGACAAATGAAACCCACCTTGCCCCCTAGGTTTTGGAACCCATGGATATCCCGTCGTTACCCCACTGGTCAACCCGATTAACGGAAACCCACAAACAAAGCGCTGAAGCCTTTAAACCTATGGTTACCCCCGGGCTAACAAGGGTTTAAACCCTTTCCAAAGTGGAGCTAAGAGAACAACAACTCTATGCAAAGCTCAGCAAGGCTTAAGGAGGTCTCTTTCCTTGGCCATATTATTTTGAAGGAAGGTATCACTGTTGATCCTTCAAAGGTAGAAGCTGTCAAAAATTAGAACCGGCCAACGACTGTCTCTAAAGTTAGAAGCTTTATCAGTTTGGCTGGCTATTATAGACAATTCATTAGAGACTTCTATAAAATTACCGCTCCTTTAACTAGACTTACAAGACAGGAAAATCCTTTCGTATAGTCCAAAGATTGTGACAAGAGTATCCAAACACTTAAGGAACATCTCACCACTGCTCTAGTCTTGACACTTCCTGTTGAAGGAGGTGGATTTGAAGTTTACACGGATGCATCTGGCATTGGCCTCAGGTGCGTTCTTATGCAACATGGCAAGGTGATTTGTTATGTCTCAAGGAAACTTAAGCGGCATGAGGAAAACTACCATGTTCATGATCTGAAATTGATTGTTGTTATTTTCGCCTTAAAGATTTGGCGACATTACCTTTATGGGGAGAAGTTCACTATATTTTTGGACCACAAAATGTTCTTCACTTGGGTTGTTCTTTAAGATAACTTGATTGTTATACAACTAAAAGAACATTCCATGGTGCTCCCCTCTCCCTGTGAAATAATAAAAAGGAAAGAGAAATGGCTGAAATTGTGATTTACTGATAAGAAAAGGAAACAGAAAGAGAAATGGCTGGAGCAGTGATTTACTTGGCAAATCATTTTTTGGGGCATCTTTCCTGAATGTAGGTATCAGAGATAAATTAGCTTTGCCTTTTGCACCGCTCTCCAAATAGATGTTTTGGGACATTTCCCCCGTACCATTCTGTTACAATTCATTAGTCACATCAGAAAGTCTCGTCAAAGAGAGGATTTAAGAATCTTTAAAGCAGACAGAATTTGTCCATTTTGAATCTTCTTTGTTTCTCTGATTGATTGCTCATTGTCTTTGTAAAGTGTTCTCTATTAATTATTTCTCTATTAACAATAATTTATGAATGTAAGATACTTTTTATTATATTTCAATCAGTTGTTGTCTGTCGATCATGTTTCCCAGGAAAACTATCTTAGTCAACCTCATTTCGCACCTGTTTCACGCTTGTTAGACCAACTCCATCTAATTATGCCTTCAGAGCTATTACCTTGCATATCCCCACTCTTTCAATGACAATGTTCTGTTTTTGTCTGCATTTTCCAGATAGAAGTGTTAAGCAGCATCCGCCATCCAAATATGGTCCTCCTTATGGGTGCTTGCCCTGAGTATGGATGCATTGTTTACGAGTACATGGCAAATGGCAGCCTTGAAGACCGTCTCTTCCGTTGTTCCAACACTGCTCCCCTCCCTTGGCAACTTCGTTTTAACATTGCTGCTGAAATTGCCACCAGCCTTCTATTTCTTCATCAGACCAAGCCCGAGCCCCTTGTTCATCGTGATCTCAAGCCTGCCAACATCCTTCTGGATCACAACTTTGTTAGCAAAATTGCTGATGTTGGCCTGGCACGGCTTGTCCCCCCTTCTGTTGCTGATGCTGTCACTCAATACTGCTTGACCGCCGCCGCTGGAACTTTCTGCTACATTGATCCAGAATACCAACAGACAGGATTGTTGGGCATCAAGTCCGACGTCTATGCACTTGGAATCATCTTCTTACAGATCCTTACAGGAGCACAACCGGTGGGACTTGCACATAACGTTGAGAGGGCTGTGGAGGAAGGCAGGTTCCAAAAGATGCTGGATCCTAGTGTGCCAGACTGGCCAATTGAGGAGGCTCTAACTTTTGCAAAGATGGCACTGAAGTGTGCTGAGTTGCGCAAGAAAGACCGGCCAGATTTAGCATCCGTGGTGTTGCCAGAACTCAACAGGTTGCGGGAATTTTCCCTAGGGACAGCAGCAACTTCTTCAATGCCTCATCATTAGTTGCCCTCGAGGAGTTCCAGGGTAAAATAACATCATTTTGTTTCCATCATGGATGACCTCTTCTTTATATTCTCCTTCTGAGATGGCACACAAGATCTTCGATTTCTTACAACTGGCAACTCATTGAACAAGGAGAATTGGCATTTTTCAGTCTTTGCAGGACGCTGTCAATCTCTCTTCAGCAGGAGGCTCTGCCTTTCCTGGCCATGGAAGTGGCAAGAAAATAATGTGCATGTGTTTCTGGATCATAGTAGGAGCTGATCTTCCCCATGAACCCGGATCTAGGAGAATATGATGCAGAAGCCGGGAGCTCAAAGGAGTATGCATCAGTCCCTGTCAAAGACTCCCAAGTTACCAGATTCATACGTTCATAGATGAGCTTCTGGCCCCTAACCCATACTGTTTATGTCCATGTTAGCTCATGAAGGTTCTTACATGTATTTCCTAGTCAAACTTTCCTCTGCCATCTAAGAAGCTTGACCACCATTTTTTTCTTCTTTCTTTCTTTCTTGTACTTTCCTTCACTCGATCTCACACTCTCTCTCTCTCATCCTCTCTCTCTCTCTCTCACGATCGCCTCTCTCCCTCTCTCTCAATTTCGACGACATCGGTCGCAGATCGAGGCGTGGGAGGTACCAACGAGACCAGCTCGTCGCGAGGGACGCGTGGGTGCTGACCTCGTTTCGATCCGCGGAGCGTGGAGGTACGTGGGGCCAAGAGGAGTCGCGACGTCCTTTCATCCGTTCGGCACCGAATCACTGTCTTCGTCGCGCAATAGGTAGGGGGGTGGGCTCCTCACCTCGCTAGGATCGCACTGGCACCACATGCAGTGCCATCCGATGCCCTTTTTCTCGATTTTTGTGTAAATCTCCATGTTAGTGTAATTTAGCCCTAATATCCTGAAATTACTTCCATGGGCATTATTTTTACGTTTTGATGTATGGATTAGCAGTAGAATGTTGTAATGGCATGGTAGTGTGGCATGAAAGTAGGTTTCCACGCGTCCCCCGTCGATTTCAGTCGATTGGGAGGGGGTTCGGGTGCGAACTCCACTATCCCGCAACCCAGTCGGTGTAATGCTCCTCCCTGGATGCATTACAGTCCCATGATGGCCCTTCATAGGAGCGTCACATGCTTTGTAACGGGTCGGCATTCGACCATTACATGCCCTGACCCCAGTCATTTGACTGTTGACCTAGTTAGGCAGTTGGCCTGACAGTTCATCGTAGGACCGTTAGAGCCTTGTAACGCGCCATACTTGGCGCGTTACACTCGGTGAAAACTGTGGGTTTTAACAGTTCGGGTGACTTTAACGGCCCTTGTGAGGTGCATCACAATCAGTGTAACACCCCAACCCTACACCGTCACACGCTATGATGCTGTAATATTGTGGAACGTGTCACAAAGACATTTAAAAGAAGAAAGAAAATCTAAGTGTGATGATGCATGGAAAACAAAGAGAAAGAAGAAAAGGAGAGCATGAGATGCTCTAAAGGAGGGTGATCGCCAGAGGGGTTACCTCAAAATTAATGAATGATCGCATGTACCTTGTAAAGAAGCGGGTGAGATTATGAGCTCTTCCTTCCTCCTTCAATCGGCTGGCCGATGAAGTGGGTCTTACTTTGATTACCCTTGCGGACAAGCAAAAACAACAAACACACAATATGGATTAGCCAAAGTGTAATATCAACGCTCTTAAAGAAATAAAGATATGCAACATAAGCATGAACACACCTTGTGTGTTTTGTTTAAAACCCCTGAGAGGAGTAAAGGATGGGAGACTATGCTATGCAACAAATAATATGATATGGGAAACGTTCTAGTAAAGAAAATTAGAAGATGATGCACGTGTGATATAGAGATAGCAAATAAACTAAATAAGACAAAGTTCCTACTGCTGTTGTTGACAACAGTAAAGGAAGAGAGAAAAGGGAGGCTCCGATTGCAGCAGGAGGAAGTGCCGGAGGAAGACAAATGTCCGTGGAAGACGCTGCCTGCAATGAAAAAAAAACTTGTATATGCTCTCTACTTGAACCTCTGTATATGCTCCTCTAAAATCTGTATATTCTCTTCTCTCCTCCCGCAGAGGAAGCCATGGGATATTTATAGGACCAAAGATCCTTGTTCTAATAGGATTAAAATAAGGGTAACCATCATCCAGCAAGGCTTTCCCTTCCCCAATCAAACACAGTGTTTAAAATAAGGAAAGACTCTTCCCAGGAAGGTAGCAGACGAAACGGAGACAGAAGCCTAACTGACGACATGAAGGGGGTCACTATTTGAAATGACGGCTTCCCATGCAGTCGTTAATTCCTGGGTTTATTTATAGAAATAAAAGATTTTCCATATTTAAAAAGATAAATGACACTAGTATAATATGTCGTTAATTAATAAGTGCCTCAAAATCTATCATCTGAAACCCTAGATCAAATTAAGGGGATAAGAGTAAAAATTAGGCTTTATTCCTTTAATAAAAATCGTAGATAAACCTCTCAGGAGTCTCCAGGATCAAACGGCACCTCCTAAGGCTCAAAATCCATGGAGAAATCAGTGGAACAAGGGCCCTGCTCGTCAATGGATAGAGAGAGAAAAACCAGTCGAGGCAAGATTCGCGGTCATGAAACGTGGTCACCCGATAGACCGCCACCTTCATTAAACAGTCTATCGAGTGACCGCTATTCAGGTGGCCATTGGAAAAAACTAAATATGAGATAACTATGCTTATTTATCCCAAAGACCAAGTCAAACCAAGGCCCATCAACCCCAAATTTGAGAAAGTGCGGGAGCAAGCCCAACCAGGGAGAAAATACCCATAAAATAGGCCCAAGAACCATATAGAAATGGCCCAATGAGTGATGGACAACTTGAGGCATTATAAATAAGGGCAAGAAAATGACTCAACTCAAAGGCAAAAAATGGGTGTCAACACAAGTGAGATATTACAACCCCTCGCAGAAGGGACCAATTCTGAGGAAATTCTGACAGCCCTGACTGCCAATGTGATCACAACCGGGGACGACAGCGGAATGCCATCCATGTCATCCGAGGAAGCCCCGATTGAAGAAAGAGGAGGCACTCCCAGCCCTTTATGCATGATCCCTAATACTGTTGCTACTACAAAAGTATCAGCAGGAGATTTAAATGCTGAAGAAGTGGTAGATTGAGAAGAACACTCATGTGTCGGCATCCGAGCAGGCTGAAGTGCCGCCCGAGACATTTGGGGGCAATGCCCAAGCTTCCAAAGCTTCCCTGCAAGTGGCCGTATCTCTGCCAATGCCTAGCTACATTGGGGGGATCCCTCTCCAGCAATAGCAGCATGCTACCATGGTGCAACATGTCAGGGGCCTACTGTTGCATCGGAAGCAACGGTGCTAACAACCCCGCATCTGCAACCGGCTCACTTCTACCCGAACCCGGTTGACCCGGTGATGGTGAATAAATTAATGGGGGACCAAATGATAGAAATGAAGCTGACAGGAAGGGGCAACGGTGATCACACCCTTTTTGATGTATACAGGGTCTCGTACCTACCTCATCACACAGCCAAGAGGTTGCCCCCAAGCATCACTAAGCCACCAAAGTTCGAGAAGTTTAATAGGTAAGGGTCCCCAAGGGAGCACATTGCCTACTATATCAATGTGATGGGCGACTTGGCCACTAACAAGTCGTATCTATTAAAATTCTTCGGGTCTACATTGACAGGACTTACCTTTGAGTGGTACTCGAGTCTACTAGCCAGGTCTATTGTTGATTGGCCCGATATGTAAAGGAGGTTCAAAGAAAGGTTCTACATCGCCGAGCGGGAGGTGACTATGGTGGAACTCTACTCTACCAGGCAAAGGAACGACGAGTCCGCCCTGGAATATATCAAAAGATGGAGAAATCTCAGTATGAGATGCAGATGTCCCCTGTACTAGGAGGATCCAATGCAGATCTGTAAGCAAAATTTGAAAAGAGAAATCCTAGAAAGGATGATCAGCACCGAGGTCAAATCATTCGACTGATTGAATAATATTGTGGCGGAGATCGAGACATTCCTCTCCAGGTATTCCTCCACTCCTACGACCTCAAACTAGAAGGCGAGGTAGGTTGAAAAGTGGTCGGTACCCCAAAGAAGTGCATACTATGGACTTCAAAGCCTTTAAGAAGCAAAAGGAGAAAGATAAAGAGGTAGTTAAGCCTCCTCTGGCCAAGCCTGTCAAATGATGAGAAGGCTCCTCCCTACGAAAGAAGATGAAAAAGTTGTACTCCATCTCTTGAGACAAGACTCGGGTTCTGTTCGAATGGGCCACCAAGTACAATAAAATCACACCCTCCCTTCCCCCCTGTCACCCATAAAATTCCCAGAGCCAAGATCTGCCAGCTTCCCTTTGGTCAAAATTCATTCTCAGGTAGAACCCGATCTGTCCTGCTTGATCTATATTCTGGGCCAGAAACAACTACGGTGTTGCAGAGATTTTCATTTCAAATCTGATTATTGGATGGATGTAAAATTCACTTATGTTGTAGCTCTTTGAGTCTACTTTACAATAGCACTGGTTTCATCCTGATCAGACACCGGATCTGGGCGTGGTGGCCATTTTCGTGGAAGCTCACAGATCTGTCCCGAGACAGGACTACGGGACAGTGTTGGGAGTTAATTCCCAATAAAATATCCCAGCTCAGATTCAGTGACCGCCACTTTCGGGAGTCGACCAAGGGCATCCTGCCATCATCCCAGCCAATCGTTGCCACCCGAAGATTTTCGAAGATCCACGTTCTAGTGAACAACCTTGCTCGCTACCCTATAGGACTGATTTGTGCTGATCCAGACCCATCACCCGTAGCTGCCCCGGGAACTCTGCTGACTTGCCGCCCGTCAACCTAGGATCAGTGCTCCCGAAATCGTTGTGTAGCCTATTACCAGGAGTTACGGGTCTTGGCGAGGACGTCTTCCCCATGCCCCGAGCGTGGAGGTATGCATACCACCCCCTTTGTTGCATTGCTTATCTAGTATATGTTCTTTATGCTGCTGCTTGTGAGCATGTTAGGATCCTAGCTAGATTAATTTAGTCACCACTATGAGAATGAGCGCGTGACCCATCCCGTGACTCGATCCGAGCACGAGAGTGAGCTGACCACCCGAGACTCAGTGCCAGTTTCTCAATAGTGTAGATTGACACGTTTCCCTCGCTGGGGACAATCGTAAGCGAGTACTTCTTGTTTGGGACACGTTCGCCTCTTTAGAAACCCCATTAGGTGCCGACTAGTTCGTGTCGTCACTGGTCGCATCATCATTTTAGTCGCGTCGTCTCATAGAGTCCAAGGTTCACAATGAGTTTGTGTTGAGTCTCATGTCATCTCACATCAAATTGGTATCAGAGTGCGGTTTAAGTCTAGGGTAGTCACCAAAGCACCGTCTAAGTTTGTCTAAGGTGTTTCATTTCATTCTTATATCCGGTACATCAAAAGGTGTTACTGGAAATATAGGTTAAGCATATTTGAAAGGTAGCCTCCTTGCGTGAGATGGGTCTTCGGACCGATATGTCCACCAAGTACTGGATACTGGTTTAAGTGCATTAGTCCATCCAAGTAGGTCTAGTGAGTCACCGCTTAGCTCCCTTTAGGTCCCCTTGCATGCCCACTCATGGAGGTACTCAGTACCATCGTCCTGACACTATGGGTGAACCCCGAGGTGCCGCCCAGGGAGGTCATTCTCTGGAGAACATGATAGCTCTACTCATGGAGCGCATGGATAGGTCTGAGCAAACTCTTAGAGAGCATACCGAGTGCATGGAGAGACGATTCAAGGCCATGGAGGACCACACCGAGGCTTCTGACCGATTTGTCCAAGGTCTGGTTGGAAGGTTAGAGAGTGCGGAGAGAGCCCCCCACCGGGACCAACCCAGAATTCTTCCGGCCCCTCAGGCGCCTGCTGCCCAGCCCGCCCCACCAAGGGCCGAGGAGCGATGGCCACAACCCCTCCATTTTGAGGACTACAAGTCCGACAATGATTTTGAGGGAAGAGGCTGACACAGGCGTGGTCACCGACCACAAAGGGATGACGAGGACGAACGAATCCTCAAGACCGTCCGTGCGGACCCTCGCACGTTTGATGGGTCCAAGGCTTTGGACCCGAAGGTCTATCTTGATTGAGAGGCTAGCATGGACTGGTACTTTGAGTGGTTTGAGATGAAGGACCACCGGAGGGTCAAATATGCCAAAATGAAACTGTTGGAGAAAGCACAAACTTACTAGAGCAATATGGAGAGCTTGCTATTTCAGCGTCATGAACCCCAAGTTGGTTCTTGGGATGAGATGAAGGACAGGCTTAGGCGTAAGTACCTTCCTGCCACGTATCGTCAAAGGCTCATTGATAGGTGGCAGAATCTCACCCAAGGGGATCGGTCCGTATCTGACTACATCACGGAGTTTGATGAATATTTTTTACAATGTGGTGTCACGGAGGAGAGCACCATGCTTGTTTCTCACTTCCGTCGTGGTCTGTGGTCCCACTACCAATATGAATTATTTCACCACAATGTGACCACATTGGAAGATGCATATTAGGTTGCTCTTGAATTAGAGCAGTTCGAGGTGGAGTTCGCACCCATCCAGCGATCGAGGGTCACCTATCAGCGTGGGATCGACTCTCGTACCACGCCCAGCTCTTATAGCCAATTTTCAGTGGTTCGTCCCCCAGATCCCCCTCACTAGGACCCCATTGCTCCTAGGCCCTGCATTCTCCCTCTGAGAGACCCTCCCCCTCGCCCACAGGCACCCGTCCCTGCCCCGCGACCTTATCAGCCCACAGTGCCGACTCGGCCTCTTCTTCCCACACCCCCAATCTGTCGAGAGGACAAGGGTAAGGGGCCAATGATTGGTGGGACATCCCAGGGCACCGAGATGTGAGACCGCTGTTATAGTTGTGGAGGAGTTGGCCATTTTGCAAGCAAGTGTCCCACTCGAGAATCACTTGTTATTGCAGACACACCGGTCCGTGACCCCACGCCTGAGTTGGTGTCAGTCAGTTATGAGCCAGATCAAGATCTGGCTGGGCAGTTCTTTGATGAGTTGTTGGAGGGCGAGCAGGTTGACTTCCCTAGTATCCAGTATCAGGATGACGTACAGTTGGGTGTAGTCAGGTGAGTGACGACTGGCGTCGTATCACCATCTTCCACACATTTTGTAGGCTGGAAGGAAAAGCCTGCAAGGTGATAATAGATAGTGGGAGCTGCATTAACGTTATCTCTACGGGCACGGTTAAATGCCTTGGGTTGACGCCCGTGGATCATCCCGCACCATTTAGAGTATCTAGGGTGGATTCTACTTCCATCCTGGTCAGACTGCGATGTCTGGTGCCACTGTAATTCCAGGCTTACCATGATGAGATCTGGTGTGATGTGTTTTCTATGGAGGTGGGTAGCATTATCCTTGGTAGGCCTTGGCTTTTCGATCGGGATGTCACCCTTCATGGTCGGTCGAACACATGCACCTTCGACCATGGGGACCATAGGATTACCCTCCACCCTGTCCAGCCAAGGACCCATACATCCGAGGACCAGCTGGCCCCAGCACTGTGACCTCTCCCAGTCAGGGGTTGGCTGGCCCATCGACCTCGTCCTCGACATGGGCCACTACCTCTTCAACTGCTCCTAGCATAGGGGACCCTCCACCCAGGAGGTTGATGATGATTAGTCCCAGGGAGATAGAGCAAGAAGTGACCAGGGGTAGTCCTATCCTTGCCGTTGTTGTTTGGGGGTTGGAGGATGTCGCCCCCAGTTCTGATGATGAGCACCCCCCTGAGATCACTGCAATCATGCGAGAGTTTTCCGATGTCTTCCCGGAAGACCTCCCTGGAGGCCTTCCACCTATGAGGGATATCCAGCATGAGATTGACCTTGTCCCTGGCTCATCTTTGCCCAACCTTCCTCATTATAGGATGAGTCCCACTGACCATTCCGAGCTTCAAAGGCAGGTCGAGGAGTTGATTGGTCGGGGATCTCTTAGGGACAGCAAGAGCCCTTGTGCTGTTCTCGCATTATTGGACCCGAAGAAGGATGGCACACGGAGGATGTGCGTTGATAGCCGTGCGATCAACAAGATCACGATGAAGTATCGCTTTCCCATTCCCCGATTGGATGGCCTGTTAGACATGATGTCGGGAGCCACTATCTTTTCCAAGATAGACCTTCGTAGTGGCTATCACCAGGTGCGGATCAGGCCTGGAGATGTATGGAAGATAGCATTCAAGACCAAGGATGATCTCTATGAGTGGTTGGTTATGCCCTTTGGGCTTTCCAACGCCCCTAGCACCTTCATGCGGTTGATGACCCATGTTTTACGCCCTATGATTGGGGTCTTCTTGGTCATCTACTTTGATGACATTCTTATCTACAGTCGCACTAAGGAGGACCACTTAGACCATCTTAGGTAGGTCTATGTTGTCTTGCGGTGCGAGAGTTTATTTGCCAACCCGAAGAAGTGTGCTTTCATGTCCGATCAGATTACCTTCCTTGGGTTCATTGTGTCTAGAGATGGAGTCTCTGCTGATCCGGAGAAGATTAGGGCCATCAGGGAGTGGCCCGAGCCCCGCACACTCCACGATGTCCTGAGCTTCCATGACTTGGCGACGTTCTATCGCCGCTTCATTCATGGCTTCAGCTCCATCACCGCCCCGATCACTAATTGCATAAAAAAAGGGGCATTCGTATGGACTAAGGCCGTAGCCACGGCATTTCAGGACATCAAGGATCATACGACCCAGGCACCTGTCCCCCTGAGAATTTTTGCTTCTGGGGACATGACCTATTTCAAATAGGTAGAATTTTTTCTTGAGCCTCATCACAACGATATGGTAAGGAATTAGTTCATGTTTTTAGACATCATAGTTGCCTAGAACTTGTCATATGACGAGCTGTGAGTCTCCATAAAGTTTGATACATTTCATGTCCATTTCAAGAGCCAATTGAAGCCCAACAATCAATGCTTCATATTCTGCTTCATTGTTCGTCAAGGAGTTCATAAGCACATAAGAATTGTGTAGAATCCCACCTTGAGGAGTCACAATGACAATGCCGGCCCCTGATATAAGGCTTGTGGTGCCATCAGATTCCTTGACTGTTCAGGAGGCACCATCAAAGTAGAGTTCCCAACATGGAATGTCAATTACGAGGGCATCTTCCCCTTTCTGCGATGGGGGAATTGTAGCCTGGCCTTCTACTTTTGATTGGGGTAGGAGTGTTTCTTCATCTGGGAGTCCAATGTTGAGGGGAGAGTTTGTCGGCACTGTGTGTGCCACTAGAAACTCTACCATTCCTTGTCCTTTAATTGTCTTTTGCGGGACGAAAGTTATGTCAAACACCATAAGGAGTAACACCAATTTTTTAAGTCTCCCTAACAGTACAGGTTGTTTAAGGAGGAACTTGAGTGGGTCGTACTTTGAAACTAACACCACCCAATGGGATAGGAGGTAGTGTCTTAACTTATTCACGGCGAATACTAGCGCCAAGCATATCTTCTCCATTGGAGAATAGTGGTGTTCAGGGCCAACCAGCTTTCTACTAAGGTAGTATAGCAATTGCTCTTTGCCTTCTTCATTTATTTGTGCCAGTAGCTCTCCCGGAGAAGCATCCATGGCAGCAATGTAGAGTATTAGTGGCTTCCCTTTGATTGGTGCTCCCAACACCGGTAGAGTGAGAAAATATTCTTTGATTTGCTCTAACGCACGGTAGTACTCCTGATCCCATACAAATGGAGCACCCTTTTTCATTAGTTTTCCAAAAGGAGTGGACCTTCCTGAGAGGTTGGATATGAAGCTTCGGATGTAGACAAGTCTCCCCTGGCGAGACCTCAATTCAGTTATGTTTCTAGGCGATGGCAACTCCAGAATTATCTTGATTTTATCAGGATCTATTTCTATTCCCTGGTATCAGACAATGAAGCTGAGAAACTTTCCTCTTGAAATGGCAACATTGCATTTCATCGGGTTCATCTTAAGTTGAAATTGCCGAAGCGTTTCAAAGACTCGACACAAGTCGGCTAGGTGATCTTCCTGTCTTTGGGTTTTAATGACAAGGTCATCAACATAGCATTCGACCAAATCGTGGAGCATTTCATCAAAGATTTTGGTCATTACCCTTTGACATGTGGCGTTAGCGTTCTTTAAGTCGTAGGGCATCCTCTTGTAATTGAAGATCCCTTTGGGGGATCAGAAGGTCGTATGATCCTTGTCTTTGATAACCATTTAGATCTGGTTGTAACCTGACGATCCATCCATAAAAGATAAAGCTTCATGTCTCGTGGTCATATCGACCATGGTTTCAGTGATTGGGACAGGAAAATCATCCATTGGGCAGGCATTATTTAAGTCCTTGTAATCAATGCAAACACGGACTTGGCCGTTCTTCTTTTTAATAGGGACTATATTAACGAGCCAAATTGGATAGAGGCAAGGCTCCATAAAGTCTACTTCTAGGAGTTTGTCAACTTTAGTATTTATTTTGAGCTCGAGCTCATGGGCATACACCTTTGAGCTTGCTTGATAGGTTTAGCCATGGGAAGTATTGCCAATTTGTGCTCTGCCATGGAGGGCTCCAGCTCGGGTATTTCTTTATAAGTCCAGGCAAAGCAGTCTTTGAACTCCAATAGGAGTTGTTTATATGCCTGCCTTTCTTCTATGGGCCTATCAGACGATTTATAAAACTCTCACGGGTTGTTCCCCATTCTCCTTGGTCTACGGAGTTGAAGCAGTGGTCCCTGTGGAAATTGAGCTGGCTTCCTATCATGTCGCTGTTCATGCTGGATTGTCAGGCCAAGACCCGCTTGAAATAGAAAGGTGGCTCAAGGAAGTGTCTAATCTAGAAGGTGAAAGACTTAGAGCCTATAAACATTTGTATGTCTATCAAGCTCGCATGACACATGCTTATGATAAGTTGGTCAAAAAGAGGGCATTCAAAAAGGGCGACCTTGTCATGCTCAAAGAAAAGGAGGTCTTGGTAGGGAGATCCAATGGCAAACTCCAGCTTAACTGGTGTGGACTTTATGTCGTCCAGAAGGTCTATGAAGGAGGGGTCTATATGGTCGTCGACCACAAGGGAAACAATCCCTTCCCTCTTAATGGCAAACACACGAAGCTTTACTACGCGCCACAGCATGAATTTGCACAACCCCCCTTAGCGGATACCCATCTTCCCAGAAGAGAGTCGAACTAAGTTTGCAAAAAAAGAAGAAGTGAGGTTAAAAATACTAATACTCCGGCGGATTTAGTTGCTTCCCACGTGGAGGTTGGCTAAGGGCAAAAAGGCTTTTAACTCGGCTAAGGTGAAAATCTATGCCTTGCCGGTTCGGGCTGAGACGTCCCAGCGGTTGGCGCCTGTTGTGTTTGTGCCAAGATCTGGGACACGGGCCTTGACCTCCTCAAATATGGGAGAGGCTGGTTGAGGTCCCCCGAAGTGTCCTCCGGTTGCTTGTCGGCAGAGGTGGCGTAGCAGGTGAATACTTGACAATGTCATTGGTCACCTGAACCACCCGCTTCTTCCTGGGTGGTTGTCGATCCGGCCTGGGCAACATCCCTAGTCTGTCAAAGACAGAAACTCGGGACGTAGAAGCTTGCGGGGAGCGATCCTCCTCTGTGTGCGTGGAACTGGCCCATGGGGAGGTCGGTCGCACCTTCTTGCCGGTTCCCTGACGCTTTTGCCCCCATAGGGGCTGAGTTGTAGACCTCAGAGAGGCCGAGGCCTCACTGCTTGTCGAACTCCGCACACGTTGCAGATCCAACATGCGGAAGGGTTCTTCTGCCCTTACACGCCTTATAATTCGTGTCTTCTCTTTGGTGACCCAAAATTTCTTCAATTGGAGTTGGTGCTCCTCAATGGGATTGCCCCCTGTCCTTGACCGGGGAGCTCGTGGCTTGGGTCGCTGCAGGGGACCCTGAGTTGCCGCCGGTACGGCAGACTTATTCTTTTTCGCTCCGTCCTCCTGAACTTGTCGGAGGAGTTCGAAACGATTGGAGGTGGGGATGGTTGGGACATGATGATCCCGTGGCAAGATCGGCTCGCCTCCATCGAGCCGGATACGAATGTCTCCGACAATTACAGTTTTGCCGGAGCGAGATGTCGTCGTTGCAGGCTTTGTACCCTTGCGGTCATGGCGCTGCCCCTGTTGAGCATGGGCGGCACTAGCTACGCCTGCCATAGTCCTGGCGTCATTGTGGCGGCGACGCTATCCCCGTTGTGCAGGAGCAGCACCTCTGAGGGTGGCCGTAGTAGAGCTGGAGCTGTTACGGCGGCGACATTGCCCTCGTTGAGCAGGAGCGGCGCCAACAGTAATCTTGTTGACCGAGAAAACTAGGCCATTTGCTGAGACGAAGGGCCTGACACCCTTGGTCTGTGGAGAGTTGGCCGGGCGGACCCGGCCGGCTACTGCAGTAGAGGGCCTGGCTCCCCCGAAAGTTGACTTGTTGACCAGGCGAACCCGGTCGGTTGATGAACTGGAGGGCTTGGCACCCTCAGTGGTTGTCTTGTAGATCGGGCTGACCCGGCCAGCTGCTGGGGCCGAGGGCCTAACACCCCGGCAATTTGAAGCTTCGTCTGGAGACTTTCTCTCGCCCTCTCTTGCTCTCACTCTTGCTCTTGACTCTTCTTTCTGGCTGCTACAATTCTCTCTCTATCTAATTATCTCTCCCCTCTTCTATTCAGCTCTGCTCTCTCTCCTTTCCCACGAGATGACCATAGGGAAAAAGAAGGTTTTATAGAGCTTCAACCTTGGGGTCCCGCGGGCTCACACTTTGGGCGTATGGAGGGAACACTCCTGCTAAGAGGATTCTGGAATGCCTTAGCCACGTCAAAATCTCGGCACTGTATCTGTCCACGTAGCAATTTCATTCATTCCTTGCCTCAGATCATGTGCCCTTATCCTGGTACTTTGACTTCCACATGGGATAAGTTCGTAAGTTTTAGATTCGCCCACCACATGCTCGACCATGTGACTGGCCTGTCAAACAAATGGGAGTGTTAGCTGTTTGTTGTTATGTGCTGACTACATGTCTCGGGGTTCATTTATGTGCATAAGCAAATCAACGTGCAAACATGCACTGACCTTAGTTATTATAAAACAAGATATGCACAGACCTTAGGTATTATAAGAACAAGACATGCATAGACCTTGGGTATGCATAGGAAGAGATATGCACTGACCTTGCATCACATAGGGATAAGGTGTGCACCGACCATGTGTCACACAAGGAAGATATGCACGGACCTTGTGTCGCATGAATGTAGTTTAGTGCATAGACCCTATATGCACAGTGCAAAAACTGCACCGACCTTATATGAAAGCAAATAGTGTATGCACCGACATTTTATGCTGAACAAGAAAGTGTGCACCGACCCTAGTAAGCAGACCAATCAAATGTGCACCGACCTTAGGCGCTGATCAACAAGATGTGCACCGACGTTAGATGTGCATCAACTTTATGCAGACTGTCTAAGTGTGCACCGACCTTCTATCGCCGAAACAAGAATGTGCACAGACTCAGTATGCTCTTGAGGTAAGACATGCACCGACCTATATATGCATGTTACAATAAGATGCACTGACCTTTATATGCAAGAGACAGAAGCATGCACTGACCTTGTGTGCGGTCACACAAGATGTGCACCGACCTTATGTGCTACCACTAGCATATGTGCACCAACCTTGTTTTGCCTAAATGAAGATTGTGCAGTGATGTAACACGATGTAACATGAAGGGTCTCCATAGAGTCTGACATCATCAAGGTCATATCAAAAAAAACACATGATGAATCATAGTGTTTGCTATCATCAAAACCACAGGGACACAATAGCGAGGATTGTGAAAGAAGCTTTCAAGCCCTCAAGAATCACTTAACTACTGCCCCGGTCTTAGCCCTACCAGTCGAAGGAGAGAAGTTTGAGGTATATACCGATGCGTCTGGCATTGGCCTTGGATGTGTGTTAATGTAACAAGGAAGAGTTATAGCTTACTCTAGCATGAAGAAAACTACCCGATGCATGACCTAGAATTGGCCGCAGTAGTATTTGCATTAAAGATCAGGAGACACTATCTCTACGGAGTACAATTTATCGTGTAATCCGATCACAAGAGTCTCAACTATCTTTTCTCTCATAAGGAATTAAATATGAGACAGAGATGTTGGCTAGAATATCTCAAGGACTTCGACTTTACTATACAATACCATCCAGGGAAGGGTAATTCTATAGTTGATGCCCTTAGTCGGAAGCCAAGAGCGATACTAACCCATTGTATGATTCAAGAATGGAAGATGTTAGAAGAATTTTCTAAGCTAAACATTAATATCAACCAGGAAGATAAAATGGTTACACTATCTCATATGCAGTTACAAGCTAAACTACTCACAGAAATTTAAGGGCTACAAGATAATGACCCAGTGTTAGTAGAGATCAAGGAAAAAATTGGAGAAAAACAATGAGTAGTGTCTTTCCCTGGACGCCCTAAGCTTTTCTTTTCTGGCTCTAGGCAATCTAAGTCTGTGCCACTTATTTCGGCACTTCGAGCAGATAAATTGTTAAGGAAAGGGTGTCAGGCATTCTTGGCTTTGATCTCTTTAACTGATAAGAAGGTAGTGGAGTTGAATGATATCTCGGTTGTCCGGGATTTTTCGGAAGTGTTTCCTGAAGAATTGCCATGCCTTCCTCCTGAGAGGGAGGTGGTTTCTCCATTGATTTGATTCCTGGCGCTTCACCTATTTCTAAGGCCCCCTATCGTATGTCCCCTGATGAGTTAAGGGAATTAAAGGAGTAGTTGCTGAACTTGCTAGAAAAAGGGTTTATTTGTTTGAGTACTTCCCCGTGGGGTGCTCCTATACTTTTCGTGAGAAAGAAGGACGGTTCATTGAGGCTGTGTATCGATTATCGTCAGTTGAACCAGCACACCGTGAAGAACAAGTATCCATTACCAAGGATTGATGAGTTATTTGATAAGATATCTGGAGCCCAGTATTTCTCAAAGATTGATCTTAGATCAGGATATCATCAGTTGAGGATAAAGGATGCGGATATTTTTAAGATGACATTTTGTAGTAGCTATGGGCATTTTGAATTTGTCGTAATGCCGTTTGGACTAACAAATGCTCCTGTAGCTTTCATGCAGCTAATGAATAGTGTGTTCCGACCCTACTTAGATCAGTGGGTTGTAGTATTCATTGATGATATTTTGATAGACTCAAAGAGCAAGGAGGAGCATGAAGAGCACTTAAGGATGGCGTTGCAAATACTAAGGGATCATCAGTTATACGCCAAGTTCAGTAAATGTGAGTTCTGGCTACAAGAGGTATCTTTTCTAGGGCACATTATCTCTAAAGATAGAATCTCAGTAGACCCTTCTAAAGTGGAGGCAATACGTAATTGGGAAAGGCCTGTAAATGTAACTGAGATCCGGAGTTTCTTAGGCCTTGCAGGTTACTACCGAAGGTTCATTAAGGACTTCTCCAAGATTGCAGTGCCCTTGACTAGGTTAACTCGTAAGGAGAATCGATTCGAATGGTCGGAAGATTGTGAGAAAAATTTTCAAACTTTGAAGGAGTGTTTGACCATTGCCCCAGTTTTGGCTTTGCCTTATGGAGAAGGAGGTTTTGAAGTATATACCGATGCTTCAGGAGTCGGCTTAAGTTGCGTATTGATGCAACGAGGGAGAGTGATAGCTTATTCCTCCAGGCAGCTAAGAAAGCATGAAGAGAATTACCCTGTTCATGACCTAGAGTTAGCAACCATTTGCTCTGAAGATTTGGAGGCACTACCTATATGGAGAGACTCTTACGGTGTACTCAGACCATAAGAGCCTAAGTATTTATTTTCTCAGAAGGAGTTGAACATGAGACAGAGAAGATGGCTAGAGTACTTAAAAGATTTTGACTTCTCTATTGAATATCATCCCGAAAAGGGGAATGTTGTAGCTGATGCTTTGAGCAGGAAGCTGATGGCTAGATTAGCAAGTTTGATGCTTCAAGAATGGAAGTTGTTAGAGTAATTTGAAAATTTAGATCTTAATATCACAGAAAAGGGAGATCGGGTTATGATTGCTCATATACAGCTTCATTCAGAATTGCTGGCAGAAATTAAGCAGCTACAGGATAATGGCCCGTTACTAGTCGAAATCAAAGAGTAGATGGCTAGTCGACTAGATTTTGTGTTAGCAGATGATGATAGATTATTATTTCAAGGGAGAACTTGCATCCCTAATTCTACGGAAATGAAGAGGGAGATTCTCGAGGAAGCTCACAAGTCTAAGTATACTATTCATGGTCAGTTCCTCTTCCCTCCTCTTAAGGACATTGTTTCATATTTGTTTGGTGCACTTTTTGAAGTTAATCTGATCACTTAATTCTGGTTGCATACGCCGAGGGAATTGTTTCACTGGCTCTACCCTTGGATCTAGCATGTATTGCGCCATGTCAGGATTTAACCCTAGCATTTCTTTGTAGTTCTAGGCAAAGCAGTCTCAGAACTCCTTCAGCAATTGCAGATACTTCTCCCGCTTCTCCTGAGAGAGTAAAGTGCTGAGAAAGGTGGGCCGTGGATCATCTTTGCTTCCCAGGTTGACTTTTATCAGCTCATCGACGGTGGCTTCACCTCTGTCTTCAATTTCTGGTGGTGTCGATTGTAAGTTGACAAAATCTTCAATGTCACTTTGTTCAGCCTTTAGGACTTCTACGTTTTCTTCTTAGGAGACCTGGTTCAATGTTGAGATGTCAGGCTGACCTGATAGTAAAGTTCCCTGTTGCATCATGCAACCTAGAGGGGGTGCTAGCTGGCTCTCATTGGCTTTACTTGCCTGACGATGAGGGGCCTGTCTTTGCTGGGTAGCATTGGTCACCTTGTTCTCTTCAACCTGGTGGTAGGATACCAGGCTTTTTGTTGAAATGTTGCATTCATTTTTGTCTTTTTATTCGGAAGCCCCCATTGGCGAGTCTGGCTCCTAGGTGTTCATTAATGACTATGCTTCAGTGAACCATTTCTACTACTGCAGGGCTCGGCACTCTTCGAGGATGCGATTGAATTCGAGGCATTCCTTTTCAGAGTCTTGAATTTGTTCATGTATGACTTCATCAAACCTACTCTCGGCTTGACATGGTGCTTCTTCCAGGAAGACTTCCTCCGAGCATCTGCATTCAGCCACAGCTTCGTCGTCTTCTGAGCTTGGGCTACTATCAAAGAATAATGCACCCTCTGGTGGGTGAGATTCTATCTCTTCATTGTTCATCGAGTAGTCATCATAGACCACTCCCGGCGGGGTTGTAGTAGTGAAGATGTTAGAAATGACATCCACCTCTGTTTCATAATATTCCTATAGGGTATATCCCAAACTTGGGCTTCGAGTGATCTTCAAGAGCTCCTTGTCAGTGTTGGTTGGGCACCACAACTTTCTGAATGCTTCCTTCTAGCGTAGAGGCTAAGAGGAGGCACTTGCATCTTGGTAAAGAGATGAGATACTCGGTCAGTGGTGTAGCTCAAGCCCGATATTGGCACCATCCGTCTTGTGAATCCTTCAGGAATCATGCAGTCATCATCATCCTTGCTAGCAAGCCCTCCAGCATAAAATATTATGGGCGGCTCACAGAAGCGAGGAACTTCCATGGTCTTTAGTGATTCCACTGTCTGATATTCGAGGCCCAATACAGGCTTACAGAGCCCTGACGTCACCTCAATATATTCAAATATCTTCTTCATATCAGCTTCATTCCCCTCAGGATAGGTGGCTGGCGGTGCTGCTCTGGAGACGTCTCCTATTTCAGATATATGAGAGACCTCCCGAGATTCAACATAGTTAGATGGCAGTGGTGGGAACCAATCATCCGATGCAGTCTTTTCTTTCTATTTCTTCGCAGGTGCCCCCTTTGTTGTTGGCTCTCGTGATGCTTCCATATACAGAGGTGCGTCGAGTAGATGACACTCGAAGACCTCGAAAGGGTGTAAATCAGTAAATACCCTTTCCTCTTTTCCGTTTCTACAGTACTTGATGCACTAGTGGAGTGTGGAAGGCACCATCAAGAGCTCATGCAGCCAGGTTTGACCAACAAGCGCCTTATAAGAAGTGCTAGAATTAATTACATGAAATTACACTTTTGTAGTGAGATCCCCCAGTGTAAGGTTGAACTCAGCTACCCTAAGCGAAACTTCAAACTTCTGGCTAAAGCCTGCAAATCTCATGTCCCTTACTTTGGTGAGGTGGATATTGTAGACATGCTAAAATTGACACTAGAATTAGTACAAAAAATCCATTTAACATAGACTCGTGCAAGTGTTCCATGCGTGACTGGAAATGCGATAGCATTTTATGCCAAATCAGACATGCCGGGGGAAATTAAAATAATACGAAGGGACTTGACCAGACTCCCTGAAATTTTAAAATAAGAATAAAAATGAAAATGAAAATAGATATCCCCTCTGAAAATTGAAAGCAGAGCCACCAAAAAACCGGTCCGACCCAGGGATCAGCGTGGGTGTCCGATTCAGAAAGCCTAATACCAGCCTCACCATCCCCCTCTGTCTCCAACCTCACCGGCGTCCAGGGCGCCGTCAACGGACAGGGCGAAGACCAGAAGAAACTCGACGCCGTCTCCAACGAGGTCCGCACCCTTCTCTCCCGTCATCTCCAACCTCACCATTGCCTCCGACCTTCCAACGAAGGGAAGCAGATCATCTCTATGGATGGTCTCTTTAATTAGTTTGCAAAGCATAAAGTGTGTGGATATATGATAAATTCCTTTTGTTGAAAAAATCATAGTTTCAGTTTAGATGATTGAAAATAGAATACTTACCATGAACTTGGTGAAGCTTATCATATATTCAAAATCTCCTCACAAGTCACAAACATGTCTTTCATAAACTAATTACTTCTTTTTCACAAACAGAGTTTATCATAATCTCGAATTTTCGATTATGTTTAGGTAGAAGATCTAGATATGAGTTTATAAAAAAAAATTATGATAACATAAGCTTGATCCCGGCAGGGTCATAAGTTTGGGTAGGTCAAAATTGACGAGTGATTTGGTTCTAATAGGAATCGATCGGTTCCATCCTTACTTTAGATAATTTACTTCAATCGAAATTAAGTTCGACCCGCTCAAAGTTATGGATGATCTTCTACCTTGGTGTAAAGAAATGAATTGTGAGTGAAGGACTCTGATTCTATTAATTAGGTGTCCTTGACGCTGACTTTTGATTCGTGGACTCCTTGACCTGTGCACGTGTTAGGTGTTCACTGAAGTGCAGAGCAACTCCGGCAACTACATCGCCGTCTTCGACCCCCTCGACGGCTCCTCCAACATCGACGCCGCCGTCTCCACCGGCTCCATCTTCGGCATCAACTGCCCCGACGACGAGTGACTCGCCAACATCTCCGACGACTCCAATGTAAGAGAACAAGAAAAAGGAGGAGAAGAAAATACAACTCCATGATGGCATTGCCACGAACACATAACCCGCTGCCCCCAGGTCGCTCGCTGTCGCCAAGCTAATGCACCCCCTTCATGTTTTGGACGATATGTACAGCTCGACAGCGTGCAACAGCAGTGCGTGGTGAGCGTGTGCCCGCCGAGGAGCAACCTGCTGGCGGCGGGATACTGCATCTACTCGAGCTCGGTTATCTTCGTGCTGACGCCGGGGAAAGGCGTCTACGTCTTTACCCTCGACCCCATGTAGGGTGAGTTCGTGCTCACCCAGGAGGACCGAAAGATCCCCAAGGCTGGGAAGACATATGCTTTCAACGAGGGTAACTACCTGCTGTGGGACGACAAGCTGAGGGCGGACATGGACTCGCTCAAGGACCCGGGGCCCTCCGGTATGCCCTACTCCCCTCGGTACATCGGCAGCCTGGTCGGGGATTTCCTCCGAACACTGCTCTATGGCGGCATCGACGGCTACCCGTGAGATAAGAAGAGCAAGAATGGCAAGCTGAGGCTGCTGTACGAGTGTGCCCCCATGAGCTTCATCGTGGAGCAGGCAGGGGGCAAGGGGTCTGATGGCCACCAGAGGATTATTGGCATTAAGCCCACGGAGGTAAACGGACTCCTAATTGTTCCTCCACTCTCTCCACTACGAGTGTTCACGGTTAGGTTTGGTATAGCATTAAGGGAAATTTTTTATACCAAACCAAATGACCCCGTAATCGCCACTCGCAAGGTGTTCAGGTAAATTTTTGACACACCTCGGGTTGTCGAATAACCTGGGTAACTGGTTGAGGGGCCTTAGAATTGGCCTCGGGCTGAGGGTAGGAACTCCTACAAGTCTGAGGAAGGTGCTTTGGGCATGTGGGCCCTGCCTTGATAGTATATGTCGCGTTGCAAGGCGGGTTGACAGAGTAGCCCCGGGTAGCCCCGGAAGCTAAAAGTTCACGGCTCATCGCCGCGTATCTGAGGGTCAGGGGGGGCCCGACTTGCTGGAGGGTTGTTGTAGAACCCAATTGGTGTGTTGGAGCCGTGAGTTGGGCCACGGTTCGCTGCGGAGGGGCAGGGATATATGTGCCCACAATGTGTTCGGGGAAATGCCCGGCACAAGTGTGTGAGCCGTATGTGCATGCTGCGGGCCCCCAAAGCATGTGCTTAACTTAGTTAGGTCTCCCTTTAACCTTGGAGGGCTGGAGGAAGGCGTCTTAGGGGTAGGCCCCGGCCTTGTTGCTGGGTGCCACGTGACACGTCATGTAGTCAGGGTGCCCCCGGGTTGGCCCGGGTGGCCGTGTAAGATGCAGGAAAAGCCCTCCACTGAGCGATCGGGAGTAATCCCAATCAATTGTTGATGTCACCGTGGGTCACGGCCAGCTGGTTGGGACCCTTAGTTGGGCCTGGCGAGTTTTAGGAGGGGCTGGGTAGCCCTGTTGACACTCAACATATGATCGTTGGCGACCAAGCCGCAGAGATGAATGATACGGCCCACTGAAGCACAGAAGCCTATGAAGATCACCCTACTGAAGAATTCTCAAGCTGTCAGAGCCTTGAGTCACCTAGAATGAATGCTAGGGACTTCACCTCAGGAGAGTCGAGATGAATCCACAACCAACCGGCAGTGCAACCAAGCCTGCCTAATGATCCGGCATCGACTCCGTCATGTCGCATACCCTACACCCGTCGCCCGACCAAGGACGATGGTCTACCCGGTGGCCTACCACCTGAATGAAGACTCTCCTGAGAGGGAAGAACGCCATCAGCCCTTCATAACAAGGAACCAAAGGCTCTGTCAGTAGGAAGATCCTAATCACCCGACATGAGTTTGGCTTCTCGCTTTATCGGGTTCGTTAATGGCCGAATGATCGCCAATCAAGGCAGAATTACCCCAGGTGTCATATCACCCCATGAGGAAGCTTCGAGCATGAGTCGAGCCGAGCTGGATGCACAAATCATAGTGCCGAAGGCCGTGTCAGCGAAAAACCTGCGTGCTCGAGCCGAACACCCACAGAGTTCTGACCAAGGCCATATGTCATGCTGAGAGCTTCGTCAACGCCCCGCCAAGGTTCTAGAACCATCCTCGGACCCATCGACTAGCCCACGTCGAGTGACCAAGCTTGTATGGCGCGACCTGTAGTCTAGCGCCACTAATTACGGTGCGCAAAGACCCATAGGAGACTCTCCCCGGCGCGGCCAATAACGGCACGCAAGAGGGGCTTGATGTAGGCCGTTCCCCGGCACCACTAAATCCGGTGCACCCTCCGTGGTGCCGGGTTAACTGTTGCTATAAAAGCAATACTATTTCGTCCAAGTAAAGGAGAGAATAGATGAGAGAGATGACAATTGGAGAGAACAACACAGAAACGGAATCAAGGAGAGAAGGCCACCAATCCAAATAGAGAGTTCGAGAGTTTTCTTCAGAAAAAAAAGCCTCCCTTCTGAGTGTCTCCACCGCCGCCGTGACCCTGTGTTTTGCACGAACTCCCCGGTGCCGGAGAAGATCTTCTGCTCTCTCTTTTACTTAGGTGGGTTGCCGTGGCTTGCCCACCGATCCCCCCTTTTGTCTGATTTTCTTCTTTGTCGTAATGTAAGTGAGTGGGGGAGGGGCGATGATATGAGCCAGAGTGCCTGTAAATCAAGAGGAGAAACAGGAGGTTGAGATGTAACAGTAAACTCTAAATTGAACAATTCGATGGCGTAAAAGGACCGGCCATTCTTCAAGTCTTTTGTAATTTTCTTAGCTGAAACCAATTGAGCCTGTTCATCCGACATGCCAGTGAGGGTATGATGCTGACCATCCAAACTGAACTTCATGGTTTTTTTAGTAACATTAAATATAATATTACCCAATTGTTGCATCCATGCTGTTCCCAAGACTACATCAACTGACCCTAGTGGCAAAATGAGGAAGTCCAGAGTAAAAGCAAGCCCAAGCAACTTCAATGTGACGCCTGGACAGAAACCTTGTGAACAGACTTGTAGCCCTGGTGCGATTTTAACTTGATGTTTGGCACTCTGAAGCACTGATAAACCCAGCTTCTGAGCTACATATGGATTGAGGAAATTATGGGTGCTGCCATTGTCTACCATAACAATGTCAGAAAAAGACCCCAAGTGTCCCAAAAGTTGTACGGTTCCCGGTGAGGCTAACTGGGTTACAGATTGAGCAGCAATGGATGGTTCAATAACATGCAGATCACACTGATCATCCGGGGGCATATGTCAGTAGGCTCATCAATCTTATTGTCTGATTGGGAATCATCAAAATCAGATATATCTGGAACCAACTGCAAGAGAAAAAGTTTCTGTGACTTACAAACATGCCCCGGGATCCATTTCTCATCACAATTGTAACATAATCCCTTAAGTCTTCTTTCCTGTAACTATTGCGTGGTCAGCTTCCTGACAGCGGAGTATGCTTTACTGGAGGAGGAAGTAATGGTTGAACAGGACGAACTGGAGGGGTCCTAGAAGTAGAAGCCCCAGGTGAAGAAGAGGAAAAAGGACCCACCCTTCTTTATAGGATTTAGTTTCCTGTTGCCTGGTTAATTCCATAGCCCTGGTTAAGGTGTGTGGATTAAAAGAACGAACCTCATAAGCAATTTTGTCCTTAAGCCCACTGATTAAAGTGCCCAATAAGTGATCCTCCGAGATACCAGTCACTTTGTTAGATAGAATCTCAAATTGTTGTTGATAATCCTGTACAGACCCCAGCTGTCGGAGCTTACTTAACAACCCATGTGATTCAATAGGGGAAATCAAACCAAACCGAGATTCCAAAGCCAATAAGAAATCAGACCATGAGATAAGTTGTCTGGTTCCATAATAGTGCCAATTCCATTGAAGGGCCTCGCCTTCCAGATAAAAAGAAGCAATAGAAAGATGTTGATCATCAGTAATCCGGTTGCAATTAAAGAACCGATTGGCCTTAAACTTCCACTCAGTCGGATCAGATGATCCGTCAAACCTAGGGAACTCATGGGATTGGGGTTTCAAAAACCCAAGGTCTGCAACAGTTTCATCAACTGGACAAGCGGGAACTGGCGGAATGCCTGTAGACTCCAGAGGTTGAACACGCTGTTCAACCCCGCCCATTTGAGATTGCAGGGAGCTGACCTGAATATGGAGAGAATCGTACTTCAGGTGGAACTCAGATCGAAATGTCTCGATCCAGGCGTGCAAGGAGAGATCAGGATCAGCCGCCATCACCGGTTTCGAAGAAGAAGGGCCAGAGGGAGCTCAGACACCACTTTGGTGCGAGGCCTCCTGGGAACTTGGCTATAGTCTTCCAGGATGCCCCTGGGAAACGATCTCTGGGCAGTTTCTTCCGTAATGGAAGATTGTTTCCTGACTATTTTTCCTAAGAGAAGAGAGTGTTGGAGAAGAGGTAGCAGAATGTGGGAAAAGCATGAAGGTTCAACTGGGGAAAATTCTCACTGTCCCCGCTCTTGGCTTTCTTTCTATTTACATATCTCTTTCATGTACATGCTAATTTCTATCAGCTTCCCGCCTCTTTACACAGTCTCGACAGGGAAAAACACGCGTAAGTCACAAAACGCTCTCCGGGACTCCCGAAAGTGATCCGAACCCACGGATCCTGATCCGAAAGATATCCGAAAAATCCGGGGCATTACAGCCCTCCCCCCTTTTAAGAATTTCGTCCTCGAAATTCAGGACAAGCACCATGTCACAAGGGGAGAACGCCTAAATCAACTGACGACCCCGCCAGAGGCCCAGCCAAACCTCGATACTTGTAAAAACTACGATCCTGAGGGACGCAACCAGACAATGATCGCTGACATCGCCTCGTTTATAATCCAAGACACATCGATCATCAGAGCAGGCATCATGCAAAGGAGTACGGTCTGGCAACCACCTCAGCTACACGGGAACACAACAGTCTCGCTCACTGAGGAAACACACTCCTCGTCACGAGAACCAATCCACCGGTCAACGCTCATACCCGGCGGACCAGCCAAACGTCAGCTCCTCAACCAGTTGATTGATCTCACACCCTGCACCTGGGGCAACCATCACTGAGCTTCCACCAGCTCACGCAGTCATCCCAACTGACTGCCACGAATCCGTCGGCTCCACACATGAACCATCTCATACCTGGCAAGCCGAACGCTTACAACAGCACCGGACCAACTTTGCCAGAAGACAAACTCCCAGCAGATCCCAGATCCAATCTGGGAAAAGGCACACCTCATGATCGGCCACCCAAGGACTCGCTGGCATATGGCTCTCGCCATCGTCGAGCCACAACAGCCAGCATCTTCGGTCTGTGAAAGACCATCCACCGGTCACCGGACACTCGTCAACGGGAAACCTCGACTTACTCAGCTTCTTCCTTCTTTCCTGATCCTTCACCAGATCCAACTAGGACATTCCAAATCTTGACGGGCCATCCGTTGACTCCTCCACGGACCATTACCGCACCTCGAGCCAAATCTCACTCGGACGCCGCATCCGATCCAAGCCTTACACCAACTCTACCCTCTCAGGGGAGCACGACGAAATCAAATGACAAGATTTCACGATCCTCGATCCTCACAACACTCGACTTAGGCTTACAGGGAAATTCTCCCTTGCTGGTCACAGACCAAGGATCACCATTTCCAACGCCAACGTCTCCTCAGAGACCTCCCCAAACAGGCACCGTCCATCGTCTTGTCTCATCAAATCCTTCGCCTCAAACAATCCAAATGGACGCCTGCCAATTCCGGTTCTGCTCTTACCACCGAGCCTTGGGACACAACCTGAACAATTCACGGCACACATCTCCAGAACCGACAAGTGCCACATGCTACCACAGTAAGCTGGTCGTCGACGCCGCGACCAATGCACACGGGTCCCCAGACAATACACATCTTACCATGGTCGACCTTTTGGTTAACCTCACCAGCCGCTCACGGCCACCAACCGGGACCCATAATCTATTAGAGATCACTTCTCCAAGATTACGATCTCATCCGAGGACACAGCTCCAACCCAAGTCGGATACCAAGCCACCGACTCAAACCATCACGTCCTTGGCCTCTGTCAGGCTATATCTCGATAACCCTATCCGGGTCTAACCCCAACGCCTGACACGGCTTCCAACGCATGAACGGGGTACTCATGTGGCACACTTGTTGACACATTTCCCCAACTCTTCATCCTGCCAGTGTCATAAATCACAATGCCTCAAGCAATGGCACGGTAACCGACATGGCTCACGCAGTCAAGACAATCTCACACCGAGGAACCAATCCTTCGATGCTCATCCCATCCTTGGAAATCTGCCCGTAGCAACCAACGCTACAATCCTGGACCTGTGGGTTATGGGCCCACCAAGCTTTCGCTATGCACTCTGTTCCACGTGCACGACCATCACAGCGACTCGGAATTCACCATCCCGACGATTCACGACTCGGTTGGCCGACACCAGAAAATAGGGTGAGGAAAGCTCCATTACCTCGAACCCTGAGTGCAGATTCTCTTTCCGAATCTGGCAATCCTCTGTAACTTCGCAGGTTCCGATCCCCAACACATCGGGAATCAGATCACCAGCGACAAGTTCCCGCGAACACTGCCCAACTGGCACTCATCCTTCCGGAGCAGCGCTAACACATCCATACGCACCAGGGGATGGGCATCGCTTCTCACAGACAGCCACACTGCCAAAACACAGGAGCGTCTCGCACGGACTTCATGGCACACAAGAGAGGCCAACCCATCCGAACACACGATGCAAGCCGACAAAGCTTGGCAAAAGCATGATCTTCTCCGACCGAGGAGAACCCAATCCTGCCTTCGATAAATCGGGAGAAAACTCCACGCTTGACCTGACCTCAGACCTCGCGCACGCTGCAAACTGCACCTTCCACGTCAGGAAAACCAATGCCACCGTCAGGTCAGCTACTCCGACAACACTCACCAAGTGTTCCGTCGGACCACATTCGCAGCATCTCACGATGCACCATCGTAGTAATTCCTCTAACTTCGACACACCACGCCTTGAGCACTGGCTCTACTGAGCTCCAGCCATACACTACCGCAACGGTCGAGCTAGCCGCTGCCACACGCTCCCCAATTACGCCTGCCTTTGGCCTCGAAACCATCAACGCGCCAAAACGCTTACCAAGGAGCAAAGAAAATCCACCAAAACGTCAGGCTCTAAGGCTAGAACACCTCTAGCCATCGGACATCATTCTCTCGAATCCGTCCGTGCTAACGCCAATCCATTCTCGAGCTGCCACCGCGCGGACCACCGCGCCAAGAGCCACAACACGCACCATAACCGACACTTGCCAACACTCATCCTCGAGTCCCGAACTCGCCAGTGCCATACGATCTCGAACCAAATCCAGGGCGACCACGGCCCATTCTCACGCAGGAACGCAGGACAAAGAGCTTACTGGGACAACTCTGCCTAATCCTGCCTCGAAATCTACGAAAATAATTGGGATCGACCTGTCATTTCTGACGCCACAGAGCACGACAAGAAAAATCAGGCTCGACAATCAGCAGCTCACCAAAAAGATCCTTTGCTCGCCCGAGCACATCTCTCGATCAGAGCATCCACTCTATCGCCTAGAATCACTTTCTCGACACTTCAGGGGTTGGCTAAATCTTGAACGGTGGTGGCCAAACTGACAAGGACTGCCTCAAAGCACCTCATGGCCGCCCAGCCACACACAATCCTTACCAGCCGCCTGACCTCGTTGCAAGTCCCTTGAACGCGGCACCGCAGTAATGCACCTGCCGGCAACATCTGCCCAATACAGCACCTTCGGGGCCACCACTGATGAGGGAGAAAGCTCTCTACCTTACTCTTCGAGCCCCACGTCGGCACTCCGACGAAAACGGCAACCGCCTCCACAGCGCCAATGCCGCGCACTCACGCTCTCACGCGAGAAACCAAGCGGAAATCAAGCATGAAGCCCTATACCAGCTGCCGACTGTATTGGACCTTATGGACTCTAATCACTGCAATATCCCGAATTCCCATGTACATCCACAACCACAGCTCTGATACTAACTGTAGCGACCCAAGATCCGGATACCGGGAATAACCCGATACCATTCGAATCCTAGACCGTCACTCACGAGCTGGAGGGCTCAGAAGGGCTAAAAAGATAGGTGTGGTGTACACAGAAATATGAAATAAAGTAGGATAAAACAATAACAAAAATAAATAATCTAATTATAATAGAGTCCAGTCCAACAGAAGTACAGTTTAAGGCAAGAAGGCGTACCCAATGCTGAGTGAACACTTGGCCCGGCGAGTTGGCAACTAATAACCTCCGCGCAGCACCCTCGAACCTTGAGGAAGAGCCGCCACACCTGAAAAGTAGGGGGTGAGTTTCCTATCACTGGCTCAGTAGGGTCCCGCGAAACCCCAGCCGAAAACAACAGCAGTACGGAAAGCAGTAACAACAATAGGAGTAGCAACGGCAACAACAACAACAGCGGCAACGGGGGACAGTCGTACAGGAAACTCGGAAGCCGGTAAACCTCGGCTCTACAGCTACTCCTATGGCACTGGAAAATACACCACGACCTCACAGTCGGGGGACCACCGGATGATAAGCCACCTTGGTTATGCTATTAGGGAAACGTCACAACACCTCTGTCGTTGAGGCCTGTCCTCACAGACAAGGGCCCACTCCGAGATCACGCGGTCCGGAACACGATCACGACCTCGCCGTCCTGAACCCTACACTGTCTAGGAAAACCCCTCGGTAACGCTTACCGGAACCCTAGACCTCTACATCGGGAAAACACTCGAAAATTGCACGTAAAACTACATCTCGCAGATGAGAAACGAAAACTCGAGTCACGAGAATCTCACATCACGTGACTGGAGTACTTGCCCACTAGAAGCAAGGTCGGATGCATCCTTTGACGATTGTTGCACCCGCAATTTATCATATTAAATTTCGGGGCGTTAATCTCGCATTTGGCGAGGTCTTGGTGTAATTTTGTCCTCAAAATTTAAGGTGTTAACAAGGGAAAGCAGGGAAGAACAAACCCTAACATTAACTCGAAACCACATAAACCTCAAAAAACATAATTCAGAGGAACACTGCTAGACCATCATCACAAGTACCCGCTCTGGATCTCAAGGCAAATTGATCCACAGAACGAGCATGGCACACCAGTGAACATAAGTCTGACACCTCCGAAACAAGGCAACGTCGCTTACGTCTCACAGGAAAGGAGACACGACTCATGAAACGAAAATAGCTACCGAGAAAGCAAAATAACAGACACGACAAGCATCAGCTTAGACAAGGAAACATAGTCCTCTCAGCTGACAGATCCATAACATCGGCTCCCGTGCCAAGAACAGCAAGAAAATCTCGGTACACTAGACGCCAATGATAGCACTGGACCACAAGCACAATCAAGTCAGTCCTCACTCAGATATTACATCTGATTTCAGTCTCATGCCAAATCTATTATACTAGAAGAGTATAGCAACATTAACTGACAAGACTTAAGTCCACTCAGTGCCAAACCAGATTCACAGGGAACTCCTCCCAAACTGAACACAACCACCAACGGACAACAACAACATTAACGACAACAACACTTGCAGAATCCCAGCTCTGTACTCAACACAGAACCACGGAACACAACTACAAGCTGGGTCACATCAAGGCACAATAACAGCTGAACACACGACTACAATGTACTAGTCATGAAGTGAGAAGCTTACCAATAAAGAGGACCCACAACAACAATAACAACAATATTAGGAAACACATCTCAAGGACCACGATCATGTCCCGAGAACACAACACCCAAGAAAAGATTACAGAGGAGCAGAGAGTGCTCAACCGGCATATATGTCGACATATTCCCCAACTCTCAGAGATGCCAGTGCCAACACCATAATGCTTCCAGCAACAGCACGGCAATCAACAACATCAAGGCACACAGGGCCAAGATGAAGTCACATCGAGAAAACCAATTCTCTTGATCGGCCAGAATCTTCAACCAATGATCCTCGACCCGTGGGTTATCAGCCCACACGCTTCCGCTGCGCACTCATACAACGTACACAGGCATCGAAAATATCTCGGTATCTGCATCTTAGTACACACTCGGTGCCATCGCAATTCACGAGACTGCAATATAACACGCTATGAGTACTGATCCTGCGAGTAACCGATCACAAGTCGTCAAAGTGCAAACCAAGGAGAGTACCAACTTCAGCACAAAGCACAAAGAAGATGCTAATCTCAGCTTACCCTTACGTCCTGAAAACAGTTACTGAACCTTCATAACACATCGGCTGCCAGACACGGCACGATGAACACGGTGCACAACGGCTCTTAACACACAATTGAGTCCAAAGCCAAGCAACTGTAGAGCAAAGAAGCGGATTAGGCTCAGAATTAACACAGTCCACACTTAAGCAGACACATGACAAAGACTTTACCAAGACAGCACTTCCAAAGCTTACCTCGAAAAGATGCCACCAATAGGATGAGAAGAATGAAGCTCACTAACAGAAGCTCACCAAGAAGGGAAAATCCTAGGTTCGCCTGAGCATCTTCTCAATCAAGGCATCTAATCGACCACTTCAACACCACCTTAACATCTCAGGGGCTGATTAAATCGCAAGCTGGGAAGGCCAAAACAACATAAGAATGTGCATGGCCATCACACCAATGATAAAAGTCACCAGCCACCTGAACAAACCACAGAAAAATCTCAGACAATGCACTACAGATTCACACCTGCCGGTGAACTCTGCCAAGTGCAGCATAATCAAGACAAACACCATGACGAAAAATAACATCCTATCACATCCTGAGGAGAGCAAAACCATCTCGCACAGTGCCAACACAGCACGCACAAGACCACCAACCAAAGAGGGCCTAAATGCATTCATTGAGCAGACTAGATATGAAGTGATTTTGGATTGCATTGACTCCATCCGGCAACAAATAATGAAGACAATGGAGGCTAGGAGGAGGAAATCAGGAAAATGGCAGGATGTCCTAGTGCCAAAAGTCAGGAGTCATATCGTGGAAATAAGTAGAGGTTTAGGGGGGTTTGCAGTCCAGAAGTTCACACCTTTCTTTGGGGAGGTGAGCAGTCCAAATGAAAGGGCAGTAGTGAATATTAAAGATAAAATTTGGTCTTGTTGGAGGTGGCAACTGATTGTTCTACAATGTGTGCATGTGGCCTCTTTCCTTGCCACATGCAGGGGAGTGGATTGGGATGAATATGTGGATACATGCTATAGGATTGACAAGTATAGAGCAGCTTATTCCCTTCAAATTGCTCCCATTCTGGATAGAAGCATGTGGCCAAGACTTACACTAGAACATATCATATTGCCTCCAAAAGCAAAACGACCACTTAGAAGATCAAGAAAAAAAAGAATCAGAGATGCAGATGAAGTTTAGGTGAAAAGGAGACAAAGACACCACAAATATAAGAGGTGTGGCCAGTTTGGTCACTATGACAAGAAATGCAAGAACCCATTCAGTGCAACCCCTCCTCAAACTATTCATCCACTACCTACTAAGTATTTGATATATTCCTACTTCTTTTAAACTTGCTATTCATTAATTCATGAATGTTAAACTATATTACCCTTCATATTGTCATTGACCATAGGTCCCCAGGCCATCCAAGGAAGGATGGTGGCTCTTCAAATACTGTTCCTTAATCCAGTCAACCTCCTAGTGCCAGTTAAATGATATACTTCATTGAGAAAATTTGCGCCCACCTACTCGTGAATGTTATACTATACTTAAATGAAAATGGACAGGCCAACAAATGATGTTACTTCCTCAAACACTGCCCCTCAAAGTTCTCAAGCACCGGTGACCAAGCCCAGGTAATTGTTTAACTTAGTTAATGCCTATTTAGTTTATGTTTGCCTTAAACTGCCTACTCAATTTGTATCATTTAGCCATTTCATGATGCTTCTTCCCTTCATATTGTCATTGACCATAGGCCCCCAGGCCGTTCAAGGAAGGATGTTGGCTCTTCAAATGTTGCCCCTCAAACCAGTCAACCCCTTAGTGCCAGGTAAATGATATACTCCATTGAGACATTTTGGGCCCAACTATTAACTAATGTTATACTAAAATGAAAATGGACATGCCAAGAAATGATGTTACTTCCTCAAACATTGCCCCTCAAAGTACTCAAGCACCAGTGGTTAGGCCTAGGTAATTGTAATACTTAGCTAATACCTATTTGGTTTGTTTATTATATCTTTTAACCATTCCATGTTACTTATTCCCTTCATATTGCTATTCATCATAGGCCACTAGGAAGACCAAGAAAAGATGGCGACTCTTCCTCTACTGTCAGTAGCGGAGTGGCAAAAATTGGACGACCTTCAACTAGGTTCATTCTGACTTTTTACTATCAACTTGTACTGCCAGTAGCACAATGAGGAGCAATTATAATCTAACTTTTTTCATTGCATTGTTACAAGTCAACAACTATTCCAAATGGAAGATTTGATATGCCAAGCATGAGCATTTTTGCCCAAGATTTTTCTTCTGTGACCAATTTGCCTCCTGTGTGATCCCAACCATCTTCTGTCACTAATTTGTCTATTGTGGGATCCCAACTGTCTTCTGCCAGTTTGAATGTACCTGTGAACCCCATACGAGTGGAAGCTTAAGGGTCATTCCACACCTGTGCACATGGCCGTCTTAAGAGTAGGGATGCATTTGCCTAAGCATATCACACCACTTGGCATGAATAGTATATTGGGTCCCTTCATTCATATCACCGCCGAAGGCTCGACACAGACCTTCCGCCTAAGCCAGAGAAAATTGAATTCCTTGTGTTAATACAATCCTAGCATTGACGAATCCACTCATCGCGGCAACGACGTCGAAGGCCCGACACAGATCTTCCGTCTAAGTTGGAGAAAACTGAATTCCTTGCGTTAATGCAATCCCAGCATTGACGAATCCACTCATCGCGACAACCGTGCCAAAGGCCAGACATAGACCTTCTGTCTAAGTCAGAGAAAACTGAATTCCTTGCATTAATGCAATCCTAGCATTGACGAATCCACTCAGCGTTGTAATCTCGCTGAAGGCCCGACACAGACCTTCCGTCTAAGTCAGAGAAAACTAAATTTCTTGCGTCATTGCAATCCCAGCATCGACGAACCACCTTAACTTGGTGCCTAAGGCCTTTTCGGGGTCTCAACCAAGTGATCCGACCTAGACCTTCCATCTAAGTCAGAGAAAACTAAATTTCTTGCGTCGGTGCAATCCCAGCATCAATGAACCACCTTAACTCGGTGCCTAAGGCCTTTCCGGGGTCTCAACCAAGTGATCCGACCTAGACCTTTTGTCTGAATTAGAGAAACCTAAACTTCTTGTGTCGGTGTAATCCCAGCATCGATGAACTACCTTAACTCGGCACCTAAGACCCTTTCAGGTCTCAGCCGAAATACTCCAATTTGGACCCTTTGTCTGGGTCTGAAGAAAATCAAAATTCTTGCATCGATGTAATCCCAGCATCGATGAACCACCTTAACTCGGTGCCTAAGGCATTTTCGATGTCTCAATCGAGTGATCCGACCTAGACCTTTCGTCTAAGTTGGAGAAACCTGAATTTCTTACGTCGGCGCAGTCCCCGCATCAATGAACCACCTTAACTCGGTGTCTAAGACCCTTTCAGGTTTCAGCCAAAGTGTTCCAATTTAGACCCTTCGTCTGGTTCAGAAGGAAACTGAAATCCTTGCGTTGATGTAATTCCAGCATCAACGAATCACTTATGCGGCATCATCACCGAAGGCTCCGATTTAGACCTTTTGTCTGGGTTAAAAGAAGGCCAAACTCCTTGCGTCAGCATGAAACTAATCCGGTCCCATTGGTGCCTGGCTCTCTGAAAGGGCCGATCCACCCGTCCCACCGTGATGTTTGACACAACCCGATGATTTAGACCCCCTATCTAACACCAGATAAGCCAAATTTCCTTGTGTCTGTATAGACTTGATATCGACAATATCATCCTCAGTTGGGGACTGATTCCTTGTCAGGACCAATCGATACAGTTCGCGGCCAAGAGCACGACTTGAGAAGCTGAAGACCTTTCTAGGAGAGCTATCACCCGTGGATCCTGCTCCCTCGTCTCTCACTCGCATCACCCACTGGTGGGGGGCATTTGTTGGCGATAAAAGAAATAAAAAGGGAGAAAGGAGAAAAGAGAGAAAGGAAGTAAGAAGAAGGGGCAAATGGGCCCATTTATATGGAGAAGACCCAAGTGCCATGATCCAAGAAAAAAAGGAAGAATGAAGAAGGGCTTTTCAAAAAAAAAGTTTTATCAAAATTATATACAAAAGAAGCCACACACGGAACCTTCCCACCCTACCTCATTGTGTGGTGGGAGAATGGCGGAAGCCCACACCTTCGACCGATGGGTTAGAGCGGAGACCAGCGGGTGAGGATGGCATCCAGCGGGCACACCAGTCTCGAGGGTCACCCTCCCCAATGGCCTCGGCGTGTAGCTCCTTCCGGCAAGGCCCCTGCTCGTCGACGACTGAGGCGGATGCACAACTCTCCCACAAATAGAAAAAAGCTCTCCCTTTGTGCCCAACGAAGTCGGCTACAGCAGCAACCAACCAATAGCAGGCAAAGATGGCCGCGGCTAGAGTAGCGAGGAGAAGAGCAGCAAGTAGTTCGAAACTCTTCTAAAAGGATCCGAAAATCCAATAAAAATTTAGCAGGACCCAATAAAGATCCGCCAAAGATCCAGGGTATTACAATCCTCCCCTCCTTTAAGAAATTTCACCCTCGAAATTTAAGGACCAACAAGGGTAAGGCAGGGAAGAACAACCTGACAATTACAGATACAAAACACGAAAAACAGAGTGCAGTGGAACAACGTCAGGCTGTTGTCACGGATACGCGCTCAGGAGTGAGCACGACTACAAGTGAGCACAAGTCTGACACCTCTGAAACCAGGCAATGTCGCTTACGTCTCGCAAGGCAAGAGACATGACTGCCAGAGTAAACAACATCTAGAAATGAGTCGACAGAAGCGACAGGCACAACCAACATCAGCTTACACAAGAAAACATAGTCCTCTCAACTAACAGCCTGGCGACATCATCGGCTCCAGTGCCAAAGGGGACAGGGAACACCAGGCACACAGGACTCCAATGACGATTACACGGAAGAATAATCGTAAAATCAATAATATTGGACCACACACAGCATTAAGTCAGTCCTCACTCAGATATCACATCTGATCGAGTCCCGAGCTACTCCACTGGGAAAAGGAGCACACTAAGCTACTAATGAGACAATGGTCCAGCACATAAACGCAGAATCATACAAAAACGGCACTTACAAAAACAACAGCCAAAGACAACAACACTTGCAGGATTCCGGCTCCGTATAGCACACAGAATCACGGAACACACTGTAAGCAGGGTCGTATCAAGGCACGCGACAGCTGAGCACACGACTACAGGGAGTGAGTCATGCATCAGGCCGTTCTCCAAGGAAAGACCCATAACAATTAAAATCGATCGCAAAACGACAAGAGGCACCACAATCTCAAGGAACGCATCTCACGGACTACAAACACGTCTCGAGAGCACAACACCTACGAGAATGAATGCAGAGTAGAGGGTACTTTATCAGCAGGGAAGCCGACGATTTTCCTAACACTCGCAAATGCCACACTAAAATCAGAGCAATGACCGACAACAGCATGGTCAGGATAATGTCTTGGCACATGCAGCTAAGATGGAGTCACATCGAGAAGGAGCAATTCTCTTGACTAGGCAGAATCATACGAAAAGATCCTCGGCTTATGGGTCATCAGCCCACACACTTCCGCTGTGCACTCAACAATGCACAAAGGCATCAGAAAGATCCTCGGTCTTCACATCTCAGTACACACTGGGCGTCATCGCAATCCCAGAAAATCACAATGTAACACGCCTCGAACACTGATCTGGCGAGCAATCGAACAGAGAAAGCCTAAGTGCGATAGAGAAGAGCACCAGCTTCAGCACAAAGCCCAATGAAAAGTGCTAACCCCAGCCTACCTTTACATCCTACAAATGACAAATGAGCCTCACATCACATCGGCTGCTGGACACGGCATGACGAAAATACGGTACGCAACAGCTCTTGACACAGAAATTAGGTCAAAAGTCATGTAACCATAAAACAAGGAGATGATCAGGCTCAAATTAAGTTGTCCACACTTGAGCAAACACAGGACAAGGCAATACTGAAACGGCAATTCCAAGGCCAACCTCACAAGGAGATCCACCAACCAACATGGGAAGCATCGAGCTTACTAACAGATGCTCACCAAGAAGGGAAGAGCCTAGTTCGCTCGAACAGCCTCTCAGCCAACCTAGTCCAATTGAGCACTTCAACAGAAGTGAAACACATCAGGAGCTGACCAGACTTAAGTTGGGATGACCAAAATATCGTAATAATATGTACAGCCATTACCACAACTCGAATGGTCAACAACAACCTGAGCAATTGACCAAGGAATCTAACACCAGCAAATCCCGACCAAAAGGGAAATGCCAACAGGAATAACATAATTAAATATGAGGTGTCTATTGTCCATAGCATTATCAACTAGTAGAGACCATATTTTCAAAAATAATCGCCTCGGCCCCACCTTACCACCTAGGCAGTTCGCCTACAGTAAGAGGGTTGGCCAACTCACTTTGCCCAGGAGTTTTTAAACCAGTGGTTCCACACTAGCCTATTCTTCAACAGTAGGAGATTCCCAATAGAAGCTACCTCCTTGGAAGGCACATACTTGCTAATCACCCATGCACTATGACCCCCCATGTAATATCCTCATCTGCTGCTTCCAACAGAGAACTCAAGACCCCAACCATAGGTAGGAAATGTACTCCTAATCAGAGAGTCATAACAAAAAGTTGCCCCAGCAGTCACCATGTCGGTTGGTTCCATGCCCTCTTGTGGACTGTTTGGGACCTGCAACCCTGAACCTCCGTCTTCCATCCAAGCTTGGCCCACCAGATACCCAACTTCTTGATCCACCCACCCATCCATGAAGTTCCATGTCTAAGGAAGCACAAATTATGCCAGGATATGTGATCCCATAACGCACACTATATAGTGAAATCCAGACAGGTCATGCAATTTTCTAACTCTAAAGGTTGAAACCGACACATATGCACCTCATATGAGAAAGCACCCCAGGTATCACTCCTTTCAACAGGTTCATTTCCAGCTGTCAGAAGTTGCCTTTGCGTAAATTCTCCCAATTGACATTTCCATTTGCTCAATCAGAAGTTCTCATTTTCAAACGATGCCCCTCCATTCCAACACAAACGCAAGCCCCAGTCCTTGGTCCCTCTCTTCACACATACCCGCAAATGAGCGGCACTATGCACCAACCCAATCCATCATCCCTGCTTCTACTGAAATTCTACCGTAGAATACACTCGTATAGTCTTCTTTGTCTAGGTGTCTTCAACAAACTCACTTTATGATATGAGCGAAACGTTACAGCCATCACCACTCTGACTGACAAGGTTTCAACATCTTTAGAGGCGCAACTCACTGCACTTCTTAGACAATACAGCGGAAGGAAGGAAGCGTGCGTACAAAGACCGGGTGGTGGGGGGGCGCAGTTGGGGAAGGGGGAAGAAATGAGGGGAACAACCAACCACTTCGTCCAGGGCCATCCCGGGCTTGGGACGACGCCGATCAGCATGCGGGCGAGGACTTGTGCTGCTGGAAGAGGAGGTGCTACTACTGCTGCTTCTGCTGCTGCTGAGCCTGAGAGGCGGCGAAGGCGACGAGGGAACGGAGCTTGGAGATAGCGGAGGCCTTGTCGGGCGGACAGCTCGCCAGCGCCACCCGGAGGGACCGCATCGCCGAGTCAGGCTTGCCCGCCGCCAGGGACGCGCAGGCCGACCTGTACGCCTCGTCGGCCAACCCCGCTGCGTCGTGGCCCGTCATCCTACGACCGACTGCCGCCAACGAAAAGGAAGACGACGACGACACCTCCCCGGCGTCCATACTGCGAGGTCTCCTGATAGTGAAGGGCCGGAGGAGGTCGGTGGAGCGGGCGTGCTCGAGGGCCGCGATGGCGGCGTCGATATCCGCCATCAGGGTCTCCGGTGGCGCGCTGGCAATGGCGGCAGGCCGGAAGGACTTCACGCCGTCGAACATGGACCACCCACGCGTGCGATTACAGCTGCCCTCGCCGCCGGTGGCCATAGCGAGAGCCCCGTGATCTCCGCCTCCCTCTCTGCGATGGTCTTTTCATAATAAACACAAGTAACTTTGTCTATAATTATTTGGAATATTTGCAACGGTAGATAAACGTCACCGCGCCGCAGTTTACGTGTTTATTGTATTATTATTATTATTTTCATCTCAACAAAAAAAAATTTGAGTGTTTGGTTGTAATATTTTATTTTTTCTCTCAAAATAAAAATTAAAATAAATAACGATGCCTACATCTTTCACGAAGGTTCCTCCATCTGCTTATGTAGTCCTTGACGGACTCGTTATTTTTCTATTTAGTTACTTGTAGTTCGGCCTCAGTGACTTCTTCTTCGGTCGTCTTCATATTCATTGTCTATTCTGCTTTTGGCTTGTCCATTATTGCCAGACCCGCTGAGCTCGGATGTAGGGTAGTTGGCTACATATGCGGCCTCATTGACGCCTTTGTCGGATATGCTTTAGTTGTTCCCTGACTTGCCCAGGGGACTGTGTGTTGGAGGGGTTGAGGGAGGATGCCCCCAAAATGATCATGTACTATTCGGAGCATGGCTGGCCATGCTGAAGTTTCAGGTGAGTTAGCACTACTTCGGGCTGCCTCATATAGGCACCCCGTCAATCGTGACATGGACGGCTTTATGTTCAGTTCATTCAGCTGTCTTCGTAGCATTTCAATCTCCTGCTATTTCTAGCATAACAGGGCTATCATGGCAGGGTTTTGTAAGAAGGGGCCGGGAGTATTATTGCCTTCTACCTCTGGTTTGCATGAGATGAATGGCCTCCTACCATCATTGCTGGCAGCTAGCTCCTCCGAGACGAACTCCTTGTGTTTCATGACTGTGGGTGGAGGTGGAATGTGGTGTTGGGCCTTCTTATTAGCTGGCGGGTGTTGCTAAGGCATTCTCCCAGATCTGGTAGATGGGTGAGAGGCGGAAGCTTTAGCTAGGGTTGCTTCCTTTAGCACGAAGTAAATTTCTTCATTTTCTTCATCATCAGCTTGAGCCACACTGGAAGATGCTGACAGTGTGTTGCAGGAGAAAGCAATATTCCTCCTTTTAGCCTCTGCATTCTTCTTTTTCTTTCCCTTCATGATCTGTCTCTGCCCCCACAGTGGGCTATTTGGTGCGTTCAGCATCTCTACTTTTTCTTCAATTGTTGTTGTCGGCCCTTGAGACTTATGGCATCTTTGAAGAGCATGCTTCTTTGGCTGCAGAGGTTGGCTCTTGGGCAGCCCATGATTATCAGGCCCATCTATAATGGCTTGTACCTGTTCCTCGGCTGAGTTAGCTTCTTCATATGCCCGCGATGGGTTCTATTTCTTCTTATTGTCCACTGGCCTTCTAATGGTTGTTGGAGGGATTGTTTGACGGCAGATAAGAGCTATAGGGGGCGGAGTGGGTCGGGTCATGACTCCACAAACCTGAACCTCCGGGACCAGGCAAGGTGCTGGTCTTGTTCTCTTCCTTGCTAGCATTGCTTGCCAATCTCTTTGCTCCTTTTCATGTGGCGAGACGTCGTCTCCATACGTGTGCCGGGTGTAAGCCTCTGGCACTTCTTCAGGCAGTTGTCGGCATATGGATATCATGCTGACTGTGGCCCTTGGAACAGGCATTTCATGAGGGTGCGAGGGATCAACTTTGTGCTTCCCTATTTGTACCTCCCCTCTTTTTATTAAGCCTTGGACGATATCTTTGAATATTTGACAGTCTTCAATATGATGCCCAAGAATTTGATGGTAGGGGCAGAAATAAAGATCATCTCTTCTCCTGACATCATCAGGCCTCTTTGGCTTCGGAAGAGTAATCTTGTTATACTTGACAGTCCACTCGAACAATGCTCGAGTCATGCCCCTGGGAAAGACATAGAGCTTCTTTTCTTTATTCTGCTGGGGAGGCCTCCCTTGACATTCGGCAGGTTCCTTGAGATGAGGATTGTGCGCCCATTTATGCCTTTTCGTCCCGAGACTAACAGCATGGACGGATTTCAGCATCGTCCGTTTATTAACCTGCATGACCTGATGATTTGAGTTGACAGAAACGGGAGGATATTTTGCGAAGAAGTCTTCAATCTCCGTGGCAACATTGATTAATCGGTCAAAAGACCAGATTTCTATTCCGATTATCTTTCTTGTTTATTGCATAAATGCATGCTCTAATTGCTTTATATTTGCATGCCTACCTGCTTTATATTTGCATGACCCCTACTGAGTCTGTCTGTGACTCACCCTTCTTCTTTTCAGGTGAGCCACCCCAGCCTTCGATCAGAGGACCCCGTACTTTTTCGGACCGTGTTTAGCAGCCAGCTTGTGTCGGTGTAGTCTTCTCTATACTTTTGACTGGGGTATGCCCCGTGTAGTTATACATTCAGACTTTGTATAATTATGGACTTGATCTTTTGGCAATTCTGGACTAGTGTATATTGACTATCACTCTGATATATGTATTTGCTTCCGCACTTCAGTTTAAAATACTGTTCTAAATTAAATCGCGCGTGGTGTAATTCCAATTCGTTACACGCTCCCTCGACAAACTCCCCCAACCCTTCAAAGGCCTCATCAGCCTCTTAGGTGACTTTCCCAGTTCCTGGTAGTGGTAATCCGATGCTACATCGGGTTATCGGTACCCGGAGCTCTGGGTCATTACAGTTGGTATCAGAGCGGTGTTGAGGAATCATGTAAGGAATCAAAATTACATAGCTATTGTCTAGAATTAGTCTAATTACATTGTCCATTGCTGGCTTAGGATGTTTTCTGTGTGATTAATAAATTTTTCTGTTATTATCTATTTGCTAGTCATTTCAAGATGTCGCCTCGACATCGGAGAGTCCCTGTTCCCCAGGAAGTGAGCAGCATTCCTCAGAATGTTCCTGCTCCAGCTCCCATTGTTCTAGCTCAAGAGGATGTGCCTGGCAGTCGTGGACGTGCATTAAAGGAATTTTTGCTATTCCATTCACCGACATTTGAAGGCCAGATCGATCCGGATGTTGCCAGAATATGGTTGGACGCCACCGAGCGCGTGTTTCATTCTATGGAATATGCGGAAGATGAAAAGGTGATGCTTGGTACCTTTCAGCTCCAAGACGCAGCGTTGACTTGGTGGAATACCGAGTGGGAAGTTTCTTTTCAATCCCGCCCACTCCGCCAGATCTCGTGGACTGAGTTCGTCGCCACCTTCGAACTCACTTTCAGCCCGACTTATCTCCGCATGGATAAAATACACCAATTTTATAGCTTGTCCAGGGAGGGATGTCGGTGCTCGAATATCAGAACAGATTTATGGAATTGGGCCGTTATGTGCCCCACATTCTTGCAAATGAGGCATTGAAGATAGAGCAATTTCTGCGTGGCCTCCTTGCTGAGTTGAGACAGTCGCTGATTGTTGCCCGTGTGACTAATATGACTGAAGTATACCAGGCTGCAGCAGCTTGGGAATTGAATTTGGCAAGATCCCTGGTTCCTTCTCAGGCAGTGTCGGTTCAGCCGACAGCTCAATTTCCTTCAGGTTATCTGCCTCCTATTCCAAGATTTCCTTCTACCACTCCAGCAGCAAGTGGTGTTGCTTCTTCTGGCAAGTCCCAGTTTAGAAGGTTCAAGAACAAGAAAAGACTTAAGAAGCGTTTTGACCAGCAGGCTTCATCTGGTGCTACCCAGCAGTCAGCCCCATCTTTCCAGCAGTGACAGACTTCTGTAAAAAGCCAATTTAAAGGTTGTGTGCGATGTGGTGGCAGCCACCTAGGCAAACCATACTCATTGCCGATGGTGTGTTTTTGGTGTGACCAGCCAGGTCATGTAGTGAGAGACTGTCCGATGTGAGCAATTTCGGTGCAGTTTGCTCCAGCAGCTCCACCCCAGCCATCTCAATCCCAATTCAGGCCTCCGCTCCCGCCACCACCGCCATCTCAGCAATTTCAGCAAATTCTCCCTCAAGCTTCAGTAGCATCTTCTTTCTAGTCTTCTGCAGCTACCGGTAGAAAGTTAAAAGGTAAAGTGACTCACATTTCACGAGTAGAGGCTGTAGCTTCCAATGTCAGTTGGGATGCATAAGGCAGAGATCTTCTCCTTTGTGTATGGCATGATCCAATTAAATCCTTCATAAGACTACCCATATTGATAGTTGCCCTAGTCATCACATGATAAAATAGAAAGCTATGTACTTTTGTGACCTCGTTTCGACTTCCTCCTTTTGAATAGATGAGTGTTGTGAACTTGTGATGTAAAATACGCTGCAATGAAGGGAAGTAGTTGGAGTTCAGCGTTATGAGATTGCTCACTCCATGCACGTATTTGCTACATGTCATGAGAATAAAGGTGTCCTCAATGAGGCCATGATCAAAAATCATGTCTGCACCCCAAGCTGAAACTCCTATGCCCCGTGCAAATAAGTCTGAATCGATATGAATCTGAACTCCTTTTACCATAGTATACAGATGATCATTACTCATGGTGAGATTGCCATAGAACTATTGTATAAGGTTGGGATAGTATTTGGTGTACCTTGTCATAAAATCTATCTAGCCATCCTGAACTTCAAAAATTACACTCAGATCGGGGAAGAACACATGCATCTCATCAAAATCGACTAGACGAGGGTCGACAATGGGCTGTGGATGCATTGGCAGTGCCCACGGAGGTGGGGCTACCTACTGTGGTGGAGGAGCTTGGCCCTAACCTCTCCTGGCACTAGACTCCCCTTGGGTGAGGTGCCGAGTGCTTCTTCTAGACGGCATCTAAACAAGAAAGTCACTGTAGAAACCCTTGAAGGGACCGATCTCTTCCCTTGGGAGTAGAAAGACATAGGAGGACACACCAAAATGTGGTGGAGAACTCTCTTCCACGATCTTAAGTCATAGGAGGAAGCTGCAAAGCCACACAAGCCATTGCACGAAATCTATGTCAGAAGATGGTGAAGATCACGATCTTGTGCGGATGGAAGAATGAGGAGGTTTTTTGGCTTGAGAAGAGGAGATTTGGTGTTCTAGGGTTTGGGAAAAGGGTTGGAGAGTGAATGGGTGCGAGAGAGTTAGTGAAATGGGGTGGAGACCCCTTTAAAAAGGAGTTCGAGCAGGTGGTCGACTGGGCTAGTTCGTCAGTTTCGGTCGACCGATCTAGGGGTGTCGATCGACTGAACTGGTCGGCCTACCCCAATTTTCACCATTTTTTTCTTTTTGCTTCGTTTTCATTTCTTTCCCTTTTTTGCTTTTTGCTTTCTCCATTTTTTTGATTCAATCTTTCCTTGTTCCCCCCCTTTTTTTAAAGACTCCTTCTCATTCCCCTTTTTGTTTTGTTGAAGGGAATGGCTTGATGGAGACTGCTGAGACGACTTGACTTAAGGAAATTATTTTTTTTGTGAAACTCCCTCTTTGTGACTACCTTAGAGCCCCAGGTCACTAGGTCCACATTTATTTAACAAGAAGTTATTGGCCTTAGAAGAATTTTACGAAGGGGCTATATAAATAATTACAATTACACATATAATGGTGATATTTTCACATACAAGAAACCAGAGATTCACATACAAGGTATGTATGTTTTTCAATGAGTTCTACCCTTGATGCAACTAAACTTTGTACTTATGCAAGACTTTAGCCTTAATGCACAATTAGGTATGTATGCTCTCACCTTTACACATGCCAAGTTCTCTTCTGATCTTATTAAATTGTTCCTGATTTAGGGGTTTTGTAAAGATGTCAGCTAACTGGTTATGTGTGTCAATGAATTTTAATTCACAGACCCCCTTTCCTACTTGATCTCCCAGAAAATGCTGCTGAATGTCAATGTGCTTTGTCCTAGAATGTTGTACAGAATTTTTTGACAAGTTCATTGCAATGGTATTGTCACACAAAATTGGAACACATTTCATTTCGACATTTAAATCAAGCAATTGATTTTTGATCCAAAGTACTCCAGCGGCTATATATTCAGTCAATGATCGAAAGTTGCCAACAAGATTATATGTGTTACAACTAGCAGACTATGATATTATTCTGGGCATGGATTGGTTAGAGCAGTGTGGAGCCGTGGTTGATTGTAGATCTAAGAAAGTCTATTTTTAGCCACACGGGAAGCCAGCCTTCTATTTTCAAGGTATTCGATCTCGTTCTTCATGTTTGATTATTTCTGCTATTCGAGCTTGTAGATTACTTAATGTAGGATGTCAGGGGTTTTTAGCTTCAGTGGTTGCTGTGGAGGCACCACGATAGGATGTCAGTGGTATCCCAGTTGTTTGTGGGTTCCCTGATGTCTTCCTTGTCCCTCTGTTTTCTATGTTCTCCTCTTGCCCTTTTATATGGCAGCATGCGGAATGGATGTCGAGGGGGCCAGGAATCATTGGAAGATCGACCGGTCTCTTCCCCCGTCCCGCTTTTCACGCGTCGCCTTCACGGTTTCCTCCTCCGTGATAGGCAGACAGTTGGCATTAGCGGGCGCTTCTCGAAGCTTACTAGATCGGGGAAACGTCAACGTCATACTGGCCTTCGACGACTACTGCGCGTCGGACACATGGGTTGTCGTGGGGCTAGGACCCCTGGTTGCTGGCAAGGCCTAGCAGTCATTGGAAGTCAGCCATGACCATTTCAACTTTCAGTAGCTCCAGCTATTGCCGCCGTTTAACGAGCAAGAATGGCCACTGGATAAGAGAGTTGCCACCAGATATAAAACGGGCCACCGGATATGAAGGTAGCCACCAGGTGCTACAATGTTTCTCGCCGTTCAAGGGGACTACCCATCGGGTATCATGTTTGGAGGGGGGCCACCGGTTACACCGTGTTTGAGGCCCACCGGATATGGTTTTCTCCACCCTTTAATTGGGTTGCCAGCCAGATATGGGACATGTCGGTTATGTTGGTTGAGGTCCCGTCGGATATATCTGGTCCAGGCCTGCCGGATATGCATGTGCGGCTGTGGCTGGGGATAGTCAAGGGCGTTGGCTCCGTAGAATCTCAGGGTTCTGGCAAATGCTGTAGTAGGTAGAAGTGTAAAGGAAGTCCCAAGGAGGAGGGCTTCGCTGGGCGACCTGGGAGCCCGCCACTGTCACTGTTGCTGTTCTTCCCACCGCCGAGTGCATCGTGGTGGCCGCTTGTCTCCATGTTCCAACCTTAGAAACATCATTCAAGCATGGTTTCTCTAGTGTTCTCTGGCATATTAGGACATATAATCCTCACGGAAGAGACAACGGCACACCAAATCTCCAGCAGCAATTGGATTGGATGACAAGAACAAACCAACAGAAGAACGTCGAAAATGAGAGTGTAGCACCCGCCAATGGACCCACAACAGAGACGATCGGGCAGAATGGATTTGAACTGAGTAATTGCAACAAAGTTGTCGAGGGTAATGTTAGGAATGAAGTAAGGAATTCCCGGCTTTACTTTCTTAGGAAATGCAGCCGAGAAACAACCAACCTCATGAAATAGCTGAACTCCAAGAACCCTATATGCCAGTGGCAATGCTGACTCCACAAAGGGGTATAGCAACTGCACGTTAGGTAGTTCAGGGGCATTTGGATCAGTGAAGTACTTCACTACCTCTGGTGGGAGACTGGTTAACTGGGCTGCCATTCACGTGGTCCACCATGTGGATCTGGTGCTTCTGAATTGGGTTCCTCTGCCATGAACGAATTGTATTTGTTGCCAGTGACTTCGGTTAGTTGACGTTGGAGTTTTGCAAAAACATCTTCTCCCTTACTACACAAGTTCCCAAGGAAAAGGATACCTTCACCAAGGTCTCCAAATGGCTTTTCTCTACTTACCCAGAATGTGGAATAACCAACGAGCATTTCCTTGATAAGCTTCATATCAGACGGATCTACCTTCTCAGGTCCAAGAGCTACTGGTATCTTCTGAAGACTTGGAGGGACGTGGCCCTAGTGCGGAGAGACAGGGTTGCACAGACTCCCAGGGTGCCACTGAATGTGTGGGTCCGCCACTTCTACAACGGGCCCTTCTACTTCAATTAGGAGTTTGCCAGGGATCAGACTCTGTGGGAGGAGTATACTGAGGTGGAGCTACGCTTCTGGACATACTCCAAATACATATATGCACCACAGGAGGGGTGGAACCCCCATGGCTTGCCGAACGTGATGCATCTTCCCGCATACTTGGCATACTGGTTGGTGACATTTGTGGTCCCGCATGGGGAGGATGGTCTGCTGACAGTAGAGTTGTTGTGGCCAACGTGTCTGCTGACGGAGGGGAGACAGTTGGCCTTGCATGTAGCCGCATTGGCCAATGTATATCAGGGGCTGGGAGTCCTAGCGGTGCACCCGGTGCCTAGAGAGAGAAGCCTGTTGTTACCGACTTACTACCTGAGTGTGTGGGCTAGATTGTTATTTCCAGGGTTGGTAGCTCGGGGGACCGTGCCAAACCTAATGGCACCTCTACTTTTTAGCTTCACTGGGCAGCTTGACGATGATACCGAGGCATAGCTAGAGGGGTCTAGGAGAGCCCTTTGCTACCTACCCGATCGGGGCGAGGAGGGACTGCCTTTTGACAGCGCCACGAGGGACTCCAGCCTATTTCTGGGGGCGTTGAGTGGAGGGGCGGCCAGCACCCACCCACATCAGAGAGAGCCAGAGGGTGGACTATGGGCAGAGTGGGTGCTGAGCTCCCGACCGGTCATGTTAATGCTTCACTAATCCGTGACAAGTTCTCTAGAGCCGTACTACCCATTCTGGTTTGCCTAGAATTTTGGCTACGACCAGGGGATCCCGCCAAACTAGGAGTTTCCTTTGATAGGCGGGCAGTACAAAGGGAAGGACACCCACCTACTGGCGGCAGTGTGGTGGGACTTCTACTACCGTTGAGAGTCGGAGCAATTTTTAATGTCGGGGCAGGGACGCCGAGGAAGATTTGACGTCCACTATGCCAGGTGGTGGTTCGAGCATAGCCACCTGTACCGACAGAAGGCCTCCACGATCAGGAAGGTAGAGGAGAGTCATTTGGTGAGGGAGGATCTGCCTCCCATTTTGCAGGATGACGGGTGCTTGAGGACCCGTGTTGCTCAGATTCATCGGGAGGTCGAGCGACTTATGGAACAGTGGCCCTGGGGCAGCCGGGGTTCGCCATCCGGGAGCCGAGGCAATGGTGGGGCGCTGAAGCCCCTGAGGCAGGCACCGACAGTAGCAACGATGACTGGGGTGAAGGTGCCTCGATCGAGGGCACTGAGGAGCTGGTGGACCCAGTTCTTGGCCGATTGTGACTTCTAGAGTAGAGGTTCGTTGGACTGGGTGCTCCCTGAAGGGAGCTTTTTCGACATAGCGATCGATGACTGGAGGTGACATATCGGCCATGCGATCAGGTCGGCCAGGCCCGTGGAGTTTGTGTCCCAAATCGAGTGTGCCCACACTCTGAGGGACATTCGGGAGGCCGTCACGAAGGTGGCCCGGGCACTGGCACTGAGACCGGAGCAGTTGGTGCCCTTGTCGTTGACCCCCTTCGGGGCCTCAGGCAAGGTTTTTTTTTTTTAGCATGCTGCCTTAACTTGGTTGCTTTCTGGGACATATAACTGAGGTGTTGTATGTTGTTGTGTCTGTTGACAAGTTCTGCGGTAGAGGGGGATCACCCCTCCAAGGAGGCATCCTCAGGGAGCGGGGACAAAGGTTCGTAGCCTAGGCGAAAATGCCCTCACGTAGAGGCTGCAGCCGCTAAGGATGGTGGGTCCTCTGGGGGACTCGAGGCTGGTGGGTAAGCCGAGGCAGAGATGGCCTTGAGTAAGTATCGCTTCGGCCTCTTCGCTCCTGCTTGGTTTAGCCATGGTGGTTGGCTAATCTTGTCTTGCTGGTTTTATTTTTCACATCTCCGCTAGAAGCCAGTGTGGAGGCGACCTTCTCGCCCCCTTGAGAGGTGGATCCTCTGTCTGAGGAGGGGGCCGAGTGTGATATCGACATGGAGGGGTTTATTCGCGTGATGAGTGAGCTTCCCCTTAACATGGAGGAAGTCTCCGACTTCGAGTCATGGCAAGCTACAGAGAGAGCCCGTGCAGGTAAGAGCTTTTAACACTGGGCGTACGCTGCAGCTTTTGTTTGACTCTGGTTATTAACATGACCATCTGGATTGTGTAGGGGTGGCAGAGGCGTCAGGTGCTGAGGTTCCTCCCGGAATTCCAGGTGGAGCGTCCGGACAGGCTGAAGAGCTAGCACCCACGGTGGCTCGCGATTGCCCAGGTAAGTGTCGAATTGCTGTAAAGGGGGTCTTCGCCCAGTCGTTGTTGCACATTTTGGCAAGCCATATTTACTGACTGAGCCCATGCTATTTGTTTGGCAGGTGAGGAGGCGGCATTCACCTTGGAGATGATCCAAGAGTTGGTGGATGCTGGCCCGTCAGTGGCCCTCCCATCCTTTGAGGGCGAGTCTGGGCCGGTGACCCCCGTGCCCCCGCCCCCTGTTGGGGACACGCTAGGTGAGCTACCACAACTGCTGGCAAGGTTGCCTCTCCCGCCTCTGCCTACTGTGGTATCAGCTTGCACCGTGGGGCTGGTAGACTCCTCTAGTGTGGGACCCTCAGGTACGTGACTGAATGCTTAGTCATTTGTGGTAGGGCTTTTTGATTTACCCGTTAATGCTAAGCTTTCACTGGCATCGGTCGTAGGTACATCTTCCCCTCTAGAGGATGGTGAGCATCCCCATGACGTGACCAGGGTAGCAGGCGATGAGCCCACTGTTGTAGCTCTCACTGGGGGCGACGAGGAGCTCATCGATATTGAGGGGGTTTCTGAAGAGGACGCCCCTACTGGTGAGCTTCCTATCCAACATCCTCAGCTAGGGAGTTGTCTTCATATGAAACTGGATTTTATAATAGTCTGACTCAGTTTCTTGGTGTACAGGTGCCTTTGATTTACCCGTGCCTGGGGGTTCTTCAAAGACCTCATCTGGTTCTTCAAGCAGTGGCAGTGTAGCGATGGAGACCGACGAGAGTTCGAGCTCAGGCTCTTCTTCCTCTGAGGCCTCTTCTACCGGGGACGCCGAGATGGAGGCAGCTTTGGAAGGTATATAGAGATCCTTCCCTCCTCCCTATTGGCTTTGGTTTAGAGTTTATAACAGGGTGTTGACGTCATTGTGTTATGACCAGGACTGGAATCTGAGGGGGAGCGCGTGTTGGCTCCTATCGAGGATAACCAGGGAGAGCCTTCCATCTCCTCGATGGTTGCTGGGGACGACCGGATTATGGGAGAGCCTCTGCCCTCCCCGACTCCAGCGGGGGATTCCGCCGATGTGGAGGAGAGGTTACCCTCGCCGACCCCTAGCGGAGATGCCGCAGGCATGGCGGAAGCCATGCTGGGTGAGGATCAAAACCTTTCTCAGGTTTTTCACCTTGTCTTGTCACAAGGAGGCTTTGGATGTTACTGACTCCCCTTTGTATTTGGTGAGATTATGCAGGTCCTCCTGGTCTACTGACCGAGATGGGCCATTCTTCCCTGGACCTAGGGGTCAAGTGGCCTACGTCCGCTTCTCCGCCAGAGCCACTACTGGACGCGAGCGTGGGTGCAGCCTTGCTTCAGCGAGCCCGAGGTTACCTGGGAGGCAACCCCCTGCCTTTCCCGGAGGAGCTTAGGCAGCGGTTGAGGGATTGCACCTAGGGCTATCATAGCCTTGGCTTCCCAAGGGAGTTCTGGATGTCTGGCTTGGCCGGCATCTGGGCGGAGTACCTGCGGCTCCTAGAGGCTCAGGAGTAGAGGGCTCGGTGGCTAGCTGCCATCCGAGAGAGAGGCACAGGAGCAGCGGACTCAGCTTGCGTTGGCCGCGGCCGAGCAGAAGAGACTTGCTGACGTAGCTGTGTCGCTTTCTCGGGACCGCGCTGTGCAGCTAGGCGAGGCGGAGAGTCGAGCTGAGGCCTTGCAGAAGGCCTTAGAGGAGCAGCGGCGAGCCGTGGAGCTCGCTAGAGCCGAGTGGCAGACTGTCGAGACCAGGGCCGAGGTTAGTGTTCAGCTTGCATCGACCTTGGAGGCGGAGCTGGCGGCTGCAGAGTCTCGCCTGGCAGCACTGGAGGGGAGCGAGCCTAGGATCTGATTGTATCGCCCCTCTTTCTTCTTCTTTTGTGTTATCCGGACTGTATGTGTTTTGTTACCCCAAGGGCATGTCTTGGGCTCCCTTTTACAGAGTATTAATGACAAACATCCGGATTTAGGTGTTGTTATCTGTTGAGTTGTTCTACTTCCCATTCTATGGAACAGTGTTGGGTGCAGGGACTAGCGACCACTTACTGTTAGTCGTGCTTGATTTTCTCCTACTATGTACTGGTGCAGGGGGCAGGAGACTGGGCTTACCCGATTTTCTCGATCTGCGTCGAACGGATTCGACAACACGCCGTGTCTCACGTTCCGCAAATGACCGAGTTTTTCAACAGAATCGGTCGAAAGCGGACGCTTCGCCGTACCACAGGGGCACATCTGGATAAGGTGTTCGCAGACTAGCTACTTGGCATCGCCGCCGCGATGCGCCCCACTTCAACGAACAGTGCAGCGGGGCGCGCATCGTCGTCTGTTGTGGGGGCTCGGTAATAAACAGATAGGAGCAGTGGCTTACGTCGAGGAGGCCAGATGATGGCGACATCATTGGTCGCCCCATTACCATGCCCAGTCTTGTCACCGGCGCTCCAACCGACAGGTATGCCTGCACGCAACAAATCCTCGCCAGTGTCGGTTTCACGTAACCACCCGAGCAACTGCCTGCGCGATGTATCGGAAAGCGCATCGCCGAGCACAAGGGTACGCAGATCACTCAGCATGGCCAAAGGAGTGGTGGTGTCGCTGACGTGATCGGGAGTTGGCCTATTCATTTCTGGCTCGTAGCGATCCGATCTGGTCTGTGAGTCCCCGAGTTGACGCGCATAGGCAGTCAACGCGGAAGGACCACCAAGGCTCCTTAGTAGGAGGTTGGCGGCGACGCCGTCGCTCACCGTTACGGCAGCCCGACAGAGCTCGGCAACCGTCATCCCCGGCGCACCAACATGAGGGCTAGTTACCGGAGCGTAAGACACCAGTGCTTCCGGACCGAAAATGATGCGGCGATCCAGCCGCTCGATACCATGGTCGACCCGCGCCAATGTTGCGCCCACCAACAACAGTTTGAAGGTGCTGCACATCATGAATCGCTCGTTGGCACGATATAGCACGCGGCGCTCACTGCCGGTGTCCACGATGGCCACACCTAGTCGACCACCATATTGTCGCTCCAGCCCGGCGAGACGCGCCGTGATGTCGGGTGTGTCAAATGACTTGGCGAATGAAGGGCGAAGTGCCAGGGCTGAGGCACCGATCATTGCACTTTTCAATAGGTTTCGACGATTCATGGAATGGCCCGAATATTAGGGAGAGATTGGTTATCCAGCACAGCACACCATTCTGATCGCCGTGACGGCTCTCTCGCGGCAGACGTTATGGCAACTTGGTGACGGTTTACGGCTTTATGAGGCCAGAAAACGCACACCAATGACGTTCGCGTGCATTTAAGTTGCTGGCACATTGACTAGGGCACGCCGTACCGTCGGTGCAAGGCTAATTGGCCAAGAAGCGGCATCGTTAGCTGATCACCGCACGGGCAGGCGTCGCTCATATCTCTCTCAAGTTAGCGGATCAGTTAGGTCCGCTTTGGGTCGAAGGCGGACGCTTCACAGATTCTCTTACTCGATGATCTTCCCGCAGTACAAGAACGTTGCTAAGGTCTTCCAAGATGGCTTGCTTTCGGAGATGTTGGGAAGGCCGGACATCGCCGCAAAGAGGAACGAGGATATGTCACCGTTCTGCCAACCAAGTTCGCCCTCAAGCCTAAGCCGCGAGTCAGCCCGCTCCAACTTCTCTGCGCGGAGGCGTTCTTTGGCCAAAGCTTCCACAAACACTAGGAACGACTCTCGACTGTCCACTTCTTCAAGCAACTCTTCTATGAGTTTCGTGCGTTGAACTATGTAGCAGGCTGCCGCTTGAGCTTCGAGCAACAACTCCGGACCAACGGACGAGGCCAAAAGCTTCAGTTCGCCGACGTCATCTTTCGTGCCCACACAGGCAAGCGCCTGAATGGCACTGCGGGCAAGCAACTGATCGTCCGGGCGCATAAGTTCTAGAGCCTTGCTCCTTATGGCTTCAGATAGGCCTGAAACCAACTCTTCATCGCCTTCAATCCACGCCTCATAAAGCCAGTAGCCTCGAGATGGAGGCTCCAGATACCTTTTAGACCGCTCAATTAGCCGGACGGCAATGGCCATCTGTTAGTTCACGATTTCCCCTGCTCGTAATTGCCATGTCCGCATTGAACGACCGACCACTCACCGGATATGCCACCTCAACTAAGATCGGCTACGGCTCGGAAGCGGACCTAATCAGGTTGCCGGCAAACCTCGCCAGTGAGCAAGCCCCCGTAGCTTGCGGCTACCAGTAACCACCAGCGGCTGCTCGGCCATCCGCTCCGGAATCGTTTGTCCACCCTGACCGGAATCAGCAGCCAGATTCATCGCGCACGCCAGGACGCGAAACCGCCCCGCTTTCGGTTCGCCTGCTAGACTTCCTGCAACTGCACGTCTCGGGGAACGCGCATGCATGCCAGGTTTGGGGTTCTCATTCTGTTGCCTTTGCTGGCCTCGACGGCCGGCGGTACGGATATCTACAAGTGCACGGATAGGAACGGGACGGTTTCCTATGGGGATGCACCCTGCCCTAGCCAGAACCACGCTGTTGCACAAGGAAACGGCGGAAGAAGCGGACCAGGCGACACACGAGCGCATGATCAATGCGCTCGATGCAATGATCGATGGCGGCCACCTGGATGAAGCCAGAACCTTCGCTGCCGCAAACGGCGTTAGCGCCCACTTTCAGGAGCGCGTTCAAGCCAACGTCATTCACGAGCAAGAACAGCGTCGAGAGGAAGTTGCCCAGGACGCGGAGGCCCGGCGTGCAAACGAGGCGGCTGCCCAGGTCCGCCAGCAACAGGCGATGCAGGATCAGCAAGCCGGATTCGCGCAGATCGATGCTGAGCAGGAAAAGTTTCGCAAGGAGCACTGGACCGAGATAAAGCAACAGCACCCGGAGGAGGTGCTGCACAATCAGTCGCCGACGTTCAACCGCGCCAGGGGCAAGTGGTGTTCGGTCAACAAGAATGACGGCTCCACCGTGTGTCAGTAAACAACGCCATGGCCATAAGTAGGTATGCCCATGGCCACCTGTCGCTGCACCCTGCATAGCACCAGCCCGGGCCATCGACCCGCTTTGCCAGCCAACGCAGATCCCGCGCCGCGGCCGCAACAAGCGACGGCAATCAAAATTTTGCCTCGATCCAAAATTTTCTTGTCGAGCACAAGCGCCTCATTGCGAAGGCTTTTTTAAAAAAAAATTTTGTGGCTCCGCAAAATAACATTGGCCGCGTTGCTTTTGCGGTGCACATCCTATCCCGTGGCGGACGGAGAGGTGCCGGAAGATGCTTGCGCTCCCTCCCTTACCCTTTCAGATGAAACAACATTTGCCGGATTTACGCAGGGGTTTGCCGAAAACGGGTATCGATTTTCCTGTTCACACGCTTTCTTTTTTTGTAATGAATAAGCCCAAATGACACCGCGTAATTTTTTGGACTGCACGCCTCCAAGGACAGGAGCATGCGTTGAAGGGGACACATATGAAGCACGTCGAACGCCGTGAGCGCTTAGCAGGCTCATCGAATTCCCTATCAGGCCGTCGGTCTTTAGCCGCCCAGCGCAACGTGACGCACCGGCTGGCGCATCTGCCACGCACGACCTAGCCAACCGAAACATGACCTGGCCGCCTGATCGGTGGCGGCCGTCTGTGCACGTAGGTATTTGATGTCTTTTGTACTAGGTCTCCCTTCCCCAATATGCCCCTTTGACCAAGGGTATTTGATGTCTTTTGTCCTAGGTCTAGGGTTTTGTATAAGATCTCTTTTGTAACGTTTTGGAGAATTGATGAATGAAATTTTGTGAAAAAGCCAAGAGCATCCATGGGTGTCGCTCCCTCTCTCTCTAGTTCTTCATCTTCTTCCTCCTTGATCTAGGGTGTGAAGCCCTTTCTTGGGAGTAATTCTCAGCTTTATCACCTATACTGAGTGTGACTGTCAGCCACTGCCACCCCCGCCGCCATCTGTGCCGTTGTTGAGCCACCACAACCCGGTTTCCATCCTGCTGTCCAGAATCCCAAAATTGCTGGACAAAAGCTCTGTAAAAAGGTTGGCTCTCCTCATCCAACTGTCTGATCAACCTCAAATTTTGAGGGCTTCTTCCCTACCTCTTCTCCCATCCCCAGATCAATTTTCACACCGATCCGTCGTCATTTGTCCCTCCTCTTAGTTAATTCTTTCCACCCCTTGCAGTCTGCCTTTCTGCAGATCTGCGAGACAGCAACCTATTCCACGAATTTTCTCACCCCTGAAACCATCTCAAAAATTACAAAAATAATTTTGTGTGATCCTCACTTCCCCCTTATCACCCATAAAATTCCCAAAGTCTAGATCTGACAATTTCCCTTTGGTCAAAATTCATTCTCAGGCAGACCCCACTCTGTCCTGCTTATTCTGTAATAAGAGCCAGAAACAACTACAGAGTTGCAGAGTTCTTCATTTCACCCCAGACCATTGGGTGGATTTGAAATTCACATATGTCGAAGCTCTCTGAGTGCCCTTCACAATGGTGCTAATTTTGTCCTGATCTGACACCGGATCTAGGCGTGGTGCCCATTTTCGCCAGAGTGCATAGTTCTATCCCGAGATAGGCCAGCAGAAGGAGGTCACCAATTAAATCCTCAAGAAATATGCCGGTGTACATCCAACAATCGCCCCTCCTGGGGGTGGACCAGGGACTCTCCACCATCGTCCTGGTGAATCGCCACCTTAAGAAGGCCTCAGGAGGTCAACATCCCTTTGGATGCCTTTGTTCACTGTCCTGTCGGCCAGTAAATTTCAGATCTGGAGCCACAGCCCGCAACCGCCCCGGAACCCCGCCGCCTTGCTGCCCGTCAACCCAAGATCGGTGCTCCCGGCGTCATTGTGTAGCCTGTTACCTCCTTACGTGGAGTGGGCTGTAAAATCATTGCTATAATTAAATTTTACCACTGTACCAGGAGTTACAGATCTTGGCCGAGACATCTTCCCCACGCCCCGAGCGTGGAGGTACACTCGCCCCCCTATTTATCTTACTTGCTTGTTCCGTATAGGTTCTTAAGCCACTACATATGAGTTATTTTTGATTCCTAACTAGTTCACTTTTAATCACCACTGTGAGAAAGAGAGCGTGACCCGTCCCATGACTCGATCCGAGCACGAGAGTGAGCTGACCACTCGAGACTCAGTGTTGATTTCTCAACCGTGCAGATCGACACGTTTCCCTCACTGGGGATGTTCATGAGTGAGTACTTCTTGTTTGGGGCACATTCGCCTCTTCAGGAACCCCGTTAGGTGCCGAGTCGTTCGTGTCGTTGCTGGCCGCGTCGTCATTTTAGTCACGTCATCTCATAGAGTCCAACGTTCGCAATGAGTTTGTGTCGAGTCTCATGTCATTCCACATCAAATTGATATCCGAGCCAGTTTGAGTCTAAGGTAGTCAGTCTAAGGTGTTGCATTTCATTCTCGTGTCTGGTATATCAAAAGGCGTTACTGGAAAGATAGGTTAAGCCTATTTGGAAGGTAGCCTCCTTGTGTGAGTTGGGTCTTCGGATCAATACCTCCGCCACGTACTGGATATTATTTAATGAAATTTAAATAATTTACAGTATAGAGTACAATGTCTAAAAAGTACAGTGTAATAGAAAGAAAAAGTATACCGCTTTGAGGCATATCTCGACTCAAGCACGCTAGCCACTAAACACTCCGGGCACTACACCGGATCACCGAATTCCAAGTGGAAACATCACACCTAAGAAAGAAGGGGTGAGTCTCATTCATTGGCTCAGTAGGGGTCCCGCGGATCCCCACCACAATAACAATGGTAAACAACAATAACAATAATAGAAGTGGTGGCGGTAAAAAAAGTAATAAAAAGAATAACAACAGAAGTAATCGTAGTAACAAGAGTAGTAACAACAGTAGTTGGTGAAAACACGAGCTCTCTTAGCTACTTCTATTCTCAACGGGAAAACCTTGACCTCACAGTTGGAACTGCCGAACCAACAGCCAACCACGGCTATGCTGTCGAAAAACACAAACGACACCGCTATCGTGAAGGCCCATCCTCACTGACGGAAGCCATAGCTAAGACCACGCGGTCAAGGGCACAACCTCCACTCTTGGGAGGACTATGGCCTCAATGCCAGAGAAACCTCGGTCTCGAACCAAGAAGGGAGCCATGACCTCACCATCGTGTAAGCTATATCTCAACTACCGGGAGAGCCATGACAACGCTATCGGTAACTCTACCTCGACTAGCCATCTCTCAAGTCTCATGCACTCGGCCAACACCCTATCCTCTAGTGGGGCAGAGACACACAAACACACCTCTCCCTAAGACTGGCTAGGATTCATGCCTCTACACCTAATAGAAAAGCCGTGTCCTGCAACTGACACGGGTACCCACCCTTGCGTCCACCAGTGACGTACACCTGTCCTAACCAAGGCGCTCTACGCTCTAGGGTGTCCTCGCCTCTACTGAATGAATGTTGCGCACACTAGACTGTCCTTGTCTGATCCATCCACAAAATGTCCTCAAGGAAGTGCTACGATAAAATAGTAAACTCATAGTCTCACAGAAACCATTGGAGTGCCCACGTGCGTACTCAAAACTCCAGTGGAATATGGCCTCAAGCCTTGACACAAGGTGGGACATAAACCAACCAAAATCATCCCGAACAACTCATACCAACATGTCCCTCGAGTCGGTACACAAGGGTGGCTAAAGACCAATGGACACTAATCCCAAGTGACACAGATACACGAGGTGCTTGTAAGAGCACCCAACCATGCGGAGGGTTTCAAGGGTCAAACGAGCTGACCAAGCCTTTGATCGGTCAACCAACCCAGCTGGTCGGTCAACCTACACTAGCCATCGATCATCCGACTGCCCTGGTCAGTCGACTATTGGGTTAAATCGGTTGACCGATCCAGTTAGGGTTGGTCGACCATTTTTCCCAGAATGGTCTTGATCAGAAGGGCCAGAACAATCGACCGATTCAGGTCATTGATCGACCGAATTCAACGACTTAGCAATGGGAGTCCCACCATGGGGTCCCGTTCCACCCCCTGCTCACTCCGCAGGAGGGGAAAAATAAGGGAAAATCATTCCCCAACCTCCTACCCACTGGGAGGACACATCTAAACCACAAAACTCCAGACGATCAAACCTTCCCAAAACAAAACATATACCTGCTCTTGGCCTCACCACTGCCCAAAATCACATGAAAATGCGAGAAAAGCAAGGGAGAATCATTCCCCAACATCACGAGATTGGCTAAGAAATACTGCCCGGATCAGTGGAAAACATCACTCACCCCAAAACATGTATTTTTTTCTGATAAGAAAAAAATCCACTCTAACTCGCCCGAATCGACATGAAACTACAGGAAAACAACGCACAAGGGCTCGAGATCCATCCCCCTACCTCTCACGAAGATTCCACGTGAAGGTGTTATTGATCCACGCCGAAAACACCGAGCCTGAAAGTAGACCCTCTTTGATCCGCAATCCACTATCGCTCCATGGGCCTCAAGCCAATCCATACCCAAAATCACATCATAATCCCGAAGGTCCAACGCGTAAAGCCTGTCTGGCATGTTTCGCCCCTCGATCCACGCTGGAACCTTCTCGAAGCAATACGGAGTAAACATAAAATTACCAGACGACAATTCCACAGCCAAATCACACGACGAACACCGGGTCCTCAACACTCAGCGCGAAATCCTCCGATATAAATGAATGTGACGCGCCAGAATCAAACAAAACTTGAGTTGCGCAACCCAAAATCATAACAGTACCTTCCACAAGCTGCGACGACTCTGCCTCTGCCCTGGTCATGTGTGTGATCTTGCCTTGAGACGTCTGCCTGCCCACACTCGCTGACCGTAGTAGTGGCGGATACTATCCCTACTGTTAAAACTTCTACTGCTATTGTGGGTACTATTGCTGCTGAGGATACTGGGGTGGCTGACGTGGCCTCTGAGGATAGTCACGCGCCATATGCCCTGCCTAGTCACATCTGAAACAAATCACTGGCACCGTGCACTACCTGCTACATGCGATTCGCCACACCGGGGACATGACCCTCGAGAACCACCGACTGATCCCTGACGCTGATAAAGCATCGGCTGCTGAACACTAGCTGAAGATGCCTGCCTTTGATCTCTGCCCTCCTTACGCTTCTTACCAAAACCTTTCCTGAAGAACTTCTTGATCTTGGAGCCAAAAGATGTAGATCCTGCCACTAACGCCACTGGTGCCGAAGCTCCCGAACTACGCGTAGAGTGCTAAAAGGTGCTCTGCTGTTGGGTAGCCATCTACTGGCTGTGGCCTGACTGGGACTGCCCCTGGCCAACTTATCCTCAGGTCCTCTAAATATCCAGCTCCAATGACGCTGCTACACGGGAAGCCGACTCCAAATCCATGGCAGCGTTTGCTATCAAAAGGTGCCTCAGCTCCTGCCTTAAACCCAGAATGAACTGCTCGATCTTTAGCTCCTCATTCTCCATGATATGGTGAGCATAACATCCCAACTCCACAAACTTTGCCCTATACTACAACATTGACATGTCACCCTGGGCCAGCTCCAGAAACTGACACATCTTCTACGCACAAACATAGGATGGGCAGTAAGCACGCTTGAAGACCTTGACAAAGTCCTTCCACATAATCTGCTGAAATGGACGAGACTGAAAGGATGTCTTCCACCCTGAAGACCACCAAGCTTGAGTCGTACCCTATAATTGGTTGTAGGCCAACATCACCTTGTCTTCCTTGGCGCAGTTTGTAGAGCTGAGCACTCTCTCCATCTCATCAAGCCAATCTCTAGCCACATCTGGGTCTAGCTGGCCGCCATAGTAGGGTGGATGGAACTGCAAAAAGTCCCTCACTGCACGACCAGGTCCACCCCTGGACGACGAGCCCTCACCAGCATCTGTGCCGAACTGCTGAGTCATGAACTGAAACATGCCCCGAAAGAAATCCTCTGGCCCGGGAACTCTCATTGCATCCCCTGCCTCAGTGGCATATGGTGGCACTTTGCTCTGCTCCTCCTGCTCCTCCTGAACCTCTGTCGACTGTCCCTGCTGGGAGTGAGTCCTCCGCCTCGGCGCCATGCTCGCCCTGATGCAAAAGACAGAAGACACGGGAAACGGCAAAGTCAATAAAACATATGGTGCCCTAAGCCAATGCCAACTGTGCATCATCATTGTGGACTAGTGGACCACTGCACTTATTTATGATTCTTATATATTCCCACAACTGTGCTTTAATACCCGGGATCCGAATACCGGGAAAGGGGCGATAATCCGAATCTCGAACCGCCACCCACGAGTCTGAAGACTCGGAAGGGTTAAAGGGATGGTGTGGAAGTACGAGACGCCACCCTTCGACGAGCCCACCAAGAACAATTGGGTCTTCCACCCCTTATGAGAAGAATCATTGGCGGAAAGCGTCACACAACTCCTTCCCCTCTTCGCCTGGAGATAGAAGAAGCCCTTGCCCGCATGAGTGTGCTCCTTCAACTCGAAAAAGGAATGGAAGAGGTCCAGCGAAATGTGAAGCCCGCACGAGCGACAGAGAAAGATGAAGGAGAAGATGAAAGTATACGAGTTAGAAACCAACTGGACAGGAGCCAGTTGGTAAGATTGAAGCAACTGGATGACAAAGTGGTGGAGAGGCAAACGGAACCCGCACTTCCAAGCCAAGAGGAAAGTGCAGAAGAGGCCTGAACAAGTATAAAAACTGGACTCGTGAGGTTGAGACGGGGAGAAATAATACTGCCACGGCAGCCCGAAGCGCCCCTCCATCGCCTTCACTTCATCCTCACTCAACTCGCTGTGCATCGGATGTTCGGGCTGCGGCACCAAACTCCCCATGCCCTGACCGACTTCCTGCTCCTCAGCAGCGAGGTACTGCTCCGCCATAGCCGAACGAGAGGAACAAGGGGAAGAAGAGGAAGACGCCAACTCAGGCGACTCGGGAGGAGGTGGAAGCTGACGAATCGCCGCCGCCGCGATCTCTACTACCTCCGCGAAGCCTTCTGCGATTCTTTGCTCCTCCGGACCCCCCTCGCGACGCATGAGCTTTTTCAGAACACAAGGGCGATGGAAAGATAAAATCCTAAACAAAGGCGGCATGGAACGTAAACCCGCGCGATGTTTATACTCCCAACGGTTCGGCGAGAGGCGGCGCGACGTTCCACACTCCAAAAAGGGACTCCTCGCATCGACTCAAGAGAGTCATCATCACGGGTGTATTCTCAGGACAGTCGCATTAAATGGCCCCTGCCGGAGAGAAAATCCCACCCCATTCGAGCCACCAACATTACCCCCCACAAATGTTACTCATCCAAGCCTAATCCTGGCTCGGGAGTAGGGGGGATAAGTGGAGAGGGGAAAAATCTACCTCCCAAGAGCACGGCCCAATTGGGTCCAATTTGACCGAACCAGGCCTAGCTTCCCAAAGTGACAGCTTCATTTTGGGCCCACTTATTCCAAGCCAAAAATTCACTCGGATCAACACTTCCTAGGCGACCCCCGGGTCCGGAAGTCTGAGCGACAGGTCGATTGGGAAGGTCCCTATGGGGCCCAAAGCACCCTGTCCGAGCTATGCGCCCACCGCTCGGGAAGACCCCCAGTCGGCGTCCCAAGCTCGGACCAACCGTCGGAAGTTCGCCTAAGCATCCGTTGCGTAGCTTTAAGGAGCAGGGAATTCCAAGGGATAAGGGAGAGCAAGAGTCCTTGTGCTATAAAGAGTCCACGACGAGGACGTAACTCCCCCCAGAATCTTCTCAACTCTCTGGACCCCTCAACTCTCTGGGCTCTTACGTTAAATGGATCGCTATATAAACCCTGGAAGATCCTCCGGTAAGGTAGGCAACAGTCCTGAGCAAGAACCACCACACTTCTTGGTGGAGAGCGATCTTGCGCCCCTTTTTTCCTCATGCTGTCTCCCCCTGCATCTGTGCTCTACCTTATTCGTTCACTTAAGCATCAGAGAATTTTTCCCAGGGATCCATCCCTGGGCATCCCTGATCCGTTTCCTGCCTTGCAGTTCATACAGACGTGGTGATCGTGATCAAGATTCTCCCAAAATCACACGGCTCAGGATCGACGCGAGATCACGTCTCTTCAAAATTATATTTAAGATGTGTAATTAATTTAAGTGTGGATAAGAGTGTCAATAGATCGGATTTGAGTTGAATCCTTCATAATTTGAATCTCGATCCGATCTGCTAGGATCTGATCCGACTCAAATCTGAAATAAAATGAGCCTTTATTTCATAGATTTAATAAATTTGATTATGAGAATAGCCATTGCTGGCTAGATTTATCATGAAAATTTTTTATTATTTTGGGTCAAGACTGCCCCTATTTGAGACTTCTCTCGTATTGGGGAGTACCTAGGTCAGTCATCTCGTCTGTCAACCTCTTGCCCCTGCACTTGGCCGAGTAAAGGAGAGAAAAGACTTTCATGCATGCCCATGGCATGGCCGAAATAGCAACAGTGTTTATCCAAAGGAGCCGGCTAAGGACGCTGTGAAGTGTGTGGAGTGCCCAGCTAAGGGTTGCCCTTAACAAGCGGGGAGGGAATGCCGAACTCCCAGCACAGGGTTCTCATAGCCAAAGGTGCTGCAAAAGTAAGCCTAAAGACTCTTTCAGAAATTCAACAAAGATAAAGACCTAGGATAAAAGTCTAAAATATCACCCTTAATCGAGTTAAGAAGCACTTCGTTTTGAAAACTATGCGTGAAGTAAGGAGGTGATGATGTCATAAAACATGCACTTACACCAATATGTTACCTTGCAACCTTGTGAAATAACAACTGTCATCGTGAGATTGTCATCAAATGGCAGGTAAAAGGATTGGTAACCAAGGTTTGAAGTGGCTTAACAAGAAGAAGTGGTACTAAGGCCAGACTTAGATGAATAAGGATGAAAAGGAAGAGAGGCGAGGGCTAGAACTCCTTCGTCAAGGCGCGGAGACCCTGGTCTCAAGGAATAGTCTACAGAAGAAGCGAAGAATCAAGAGGAGGAGTGAGGACTAAAGCCTTGGAAAGAGTGGGAGAACAGACAGATGCCCAAAGCAGTGGATGTAGAAGAAGTTAGGTCAGACCCGGGATCAGAAGGGATTATGAGGAGAAATTGGTAGATGGAGAGAGGTGGATTCGGAGAGTCCGGAGGTAAGGGAGGAGAATCATGATTGGAAGAGGAATCATTCGGAGGTTTCGGAGGAGAAAAATACCGAGGGACGTGATGCCCCGAGAAAAGATATGAAAAAAGATGATTGCAAAGAAAAAAAAGGACGAAGGACGCGATGTCTTGGAAAAGTAGGAGGACGAATTGGAAGAAAAATGACAAAGAATGGACGTGATGTCTGGAAAGGATGGTGTGGTAGAAAGAAGAGTCCAGAGGTTCCGGAAGAGGAAGATAGGAAAGGGTGCAATCCCCTAGAAGAAAGTCCGGAGGTTTCGGAGGAGGAGGATAGAAAAGGGCACAATGCCCTGGAAGAAAAGAAGAAGGGTCTAGAGGTTCCAGGGGAATGGAATCATAAGGGGCGTGGTGCTCAAGGAAAATTAGTGAGAAGCCCGGAGAATCCAGACATGAAGGTGTAGAGGGGCGTGATGCCCAAAGAGGGAGGTCCGGAGGTTCCGGAGGGATGAGACACCATGAGGGGCGATGCCCCAAGAAGACAAGTGAGAAATTCAGAGAGTCCGGATGCGAGAGTTGGAAAGGGGAGCAATGCCCTGAGAGAAGATTGGAGGGGGCGGTATGCCCTGGAAGTGTAAAGGGACCCGAAGATCCTGAGGATAAAGATGAACAAGATAGGGAATGTGGAAAATCTGGAGGTTCCGAAAGTGGAAGGTGGAGACGATACAGGTCTGGAAACCCGGGGAAAAAGGGATGAATGTAGATGCAACAGAATGCAAAGAATATGAAGGGTGAGAAGTTAAGATCACCCATGTGGAGAAATTGGTGATAGATAAGAGTGTAGATGAAGTAGGATGGAAAATAGAAAAGGCAACAGAAAGCCCCTTAGCGGAAGCATGTCCACCCCTCCACAGCATCAAAATTGTACAACAAATCGGCCCAATGGATAAGACAAAAGCCCATGACAAAGCTTCAATAGTAAATGACAACTTCCTTGAAAAGTGAAGAGCAATAGTGTGAACCTCACTCACAGAAGCAAGGATCAACTCTCTCAACTCTGGCTCTCACAGACGTCCAAGATGAGGGCTGCCCAAATGAGGAGGGCGGCCACCTCTTTAAAAGCCCTCAAGGCAGAGGGCAGCCAGAACCCTAGCTGCCTAGCCTCAAGTGGAGGCGGCCAGAACCCTGGCCGCCCTCCCCCCTGTTCAGCGAAAAAAAATAAGAAAAATGGAAAAAAAACTGATGCAATTTCATTCACATGCTATTTCGCTCCCATCAACCATTCACTATTTAAAAAAATAAAAAAAGTCCATTTATTTCATTCACTAAATAACCATAAAAATGCTAAACAAATATCAATTCAGGTGCGCCGTCTCATAAAGAATTCATTCACAGCTGGCCTGAAGCTCTGTAGGTAGCCTGCATAGCACCTCAGATCATCTTTGTCCTCCTCAATATCAACTTTGGCTTTCACCACGGCGGCATGGCATCTCCACGTCTTCCCGATCCACTGAAGTCACCGTCGATCTGCGTCAGTTCCCAGAAGGCGCTTTATAATCAATACTCCCTTTGAAGTAGCCCATGGGATCCATCTGGGTAACCCCACTTGGCGATGGCAGCAGTGTGCCTAGTACAACACTAAGTCCTCGGCCCCCACAAGCCATAACTCCTGCTCTGACGATTCGTGCACTCTAAATTCTTCATATCGATACATCATCAGCACAAACACAAACTCATCCTCAGGCAGGAAGTTCAAATTGTCACGCCAATCATCTCCGGTCTTCAGTAATGCTGTCTTGCATATCACCTGATCCTCAGGACCGAAGATAGTCCTCACTGGGTAGATGGTGCTCTTCTCGAAGATCCGAGAAGTAGTAGTCGCCTCGTCGTCAAAGTCGAAGCTCAAGTGGATCTCCATCCACATCTGCAGAAGGTAGAGACTCCCCATGGCACTGCCACCAAGGCTCATCTGAGTGAGCCCGTAGTACATGTGAGCCAACACCGCCCAGGAAAGAGAGTGCCCTGTCCATAAGAGGGTCAGTGGCCCCACATACTCTTGCCTCAGCACGTCGTCTGACGTAGGGAAGAGCAACACCCCACCCAAGCACAACGTCACACCACGCATCAGTCGATCCGCTTCCACTGCCTTGTCTTTCACATGGCCCAAGAGCCAACTTGCTAGGTGATCGACTAGGATCCCTCGTTGGTCTGTCATCCGGCAAACTTCATGCTTATCTCTCACGATCTCTGCTAGGATCTCATCCCAAGGAGGAAGGTCAATCAGCTCGCCCACCTTCAAATCACTCCACTGAAAGATGAAATTCATCTCTTCTACTAGCACTGAGGCCTCAAACTCGGGGAAGACAAAAGTGTGGGTATCTGGATGCCACAACTCAATCAGTGCTGCTAATGATTCCCAGTTCCACCTCATGTTGCTAAAGCACTTTGCCATGATGACCAGGCAGATCAGATGCCATTGGTGCATGAATATTCTCATGGCGGGCGTGATTGCCGCCATCAAGTCATGGAGCCAGCCATAGCGATAGGCGTGTCTTGCCCCAGGAAAAGTAGGCATAGGCTGCACCGTTTATAAGGGAGAAGAGAGAAGAGAAAACAAAGTCAATCAATAAATGGGCAAAATCCTACCAAATACAAAAAAAGAGAGAAATAATTTTTTTTTGCATTTATGTCACACAAACCATACCTTGCCCTGCTTCACAAGGTTGCTTAGGTGGCCGGGCACATCAGAAAGAACACTAAGTTCATGGCCTCCTGACAGGGTGAAAGAAGACGCCATGCCTAATCTCCTCCTTAGGAGTACTCCTCTAGCTTCAAGTTGATGTTTAATGATAGAGTAAGAATGCCCCGGCGGGGCCCTTTTGTAGGCCAAGAGTCCTACCTAGCTCAGACTCCCACGGAAAAGTTGAGGGTATTTCTGGCGCATCTTGCCCTCCGGCTCCCAAGTTGCTTCCTCGGAATGAGAATTCCTCCATAGAAGTTTCACCAGCCGGATGGTCTTATTCCTCAATAGCTGCTCCTTCCGGTCTGGGATCTCGTTGGGCTACTCCACATAAGATAGATCTGCTCGAACTTCCAGGGCCTCATACTCTATCACATGCGAGGCATCTCAGACATATTCCCAGAGCTTGGAAACGTGGAAAATTGGGTGCACATGCCCCAGAGCGGGCGAGAGTGCAAGTCGGTAACCCATCTTGTCGACCCTTTGTAGAATCTCAAAAGGCCCGATATATCTGGGACTAAGCTTGCCCTTCTTTCCGAATCACATGACTCCCTTGGTAGGAGACACCTTTAAGAACATATGGTCCCCTTCGACAAACGTCAACTCTCTCTGCCACTGGTCTGCATAACTTTTTCGACGGCTCTAGGCTGTGAGGAGTCACTGCCGGATCAAAGCTATCTTCTCTGAGCAATTCTGCACTAATTGTAGCCTAAACAATCACTTCTCACTGCCTTATACAAGCGGACCGGTGACCTGCATGGCCGCCCAGAGAGTGCCTCATAAGGTGCCATCCCAATGGCGAAATGGTAACTATTGTTGTATGCAAACTCTATCAGGGGTAAGTGATCATCCCAACTTCCTCTCCATTCAATATTGCATGCCCTCAGCATATCTTCTAGAGTTTGGATGGTACGCTCTGATTGCCCATCGGTCTGAGGGTGAAAGTCTGAGCTGAGCTGCAGCTCTATCCCCATGGCCTGCTACAAGCTCCTCCAGAACCTCGCAGTGAATCGAGTGTCCCGATCAGAAATGATGGACAAAGGTGTAACATGCAACCGAATAATCTCAACGATGAATAATTTTGCCAAGGATTCGATTGGATTTTGCTTGTTTACGAGCAAGAAGTGTGCGGTCTTTGTGAACCTATCCACAATTACCCAGATTGTGTCATGCCTTCTTCTAGTCATAGGCAGCCCTGACATGAAGTCCATGGTGATTTGTTCCCATTTCCATTGGGCCATTTCAATGGTTTGGAGAGGGCTGCCCGTTCTGTGGTGCTCAATTTTTACCTGCTGACAAGTGAGACATTTGGACACAAATTCCACGATGTCTCGCTTCAATCCCGGCCACCAATACATCCTCTTCATATCTTGGAACATCTTGGTGCTTGCCAGATGGATGGAAAAATTCGACCCATGAGCCTCCTGCATCAATCCCTTCTTTATTTCCACATCATCTGGTACACAGATCCTACCTTGGAATGTAACCATCCCATCGATCCCCATTTGGAAATCATCATTATTCAATTATCTCTGCAATGCCACGTCCTACTTTTGTGCCTTAGCAATTCTATCCAAGTATGCAGGTCTTGCCGACAACCCGGCTAGGAGATCGAGCTGCTTCCCCTTCTCAGGTCGTGATTCGATCACTCCCTCCATCATATCCCACTCTCTATGCAGACTCAATGCCATCAACTTACGGCTGAGAGCGTTCGCCACCACATTCGCCTTGCCCGGATGGTACTGCAAGGAAAGGTCATAGTCCTTCAATAACTCAACCCACCTCCTTTGCCTCAAACTGAGTTTCTTCTGGGTGAATATGTACTTGAGGCTCTGATGGTCGGTGAAGACCTCAAATCGAACCCCATATAAGTAGTGCCTCCAGATGTGCAAAGCGTGGACTACTGCTGCCATTTCCAAGTCATGAGTGGAGTAGTTCTTCTCATTGCCCTTCAGTTGTCTTGAGGGATTGGCGATCACCTATCCATTTTGCATTAGTACGCAACCAAGGTCAATTCTAGAGGCGACTGTGTAGATAGTGAAGCCATCGACCCCCTAAGGGAGTGCCAACACTGGCAGGCCAAGAAGAAGGCTAACAGGGACAATCCCATTGTCTTCTACAACGGGGACATGGCCCTCCAGCCCCACTGGGAGATGACTTCGGCTGGTCCAGGCAAGTCGACGACACGCCCAAAGCTATCCAAGTTCTGGATGACTTGTCACCCCACATTCAGGAGATGTGCCTTAAGCTGCATATCCCCCAGTGGCAGGGTTCCGCACAACGGAGATACTTCTGCAACTCGTGGACTCCCTCACAGGTTAGGGGGCAACCCCCGTTCTCCCGCAAAGATACTAGGGGGCTTGGCTATGACCAATACCCAAATTTTCGTGTCTACAACGTAGTCCACGTCATAGGCCCGACTCAGCCAGCCAGTGACCCAGCCAGTGTCGACACCAAGTTTGATAGCTCTGGAGACGAGGAAGAGGATATTTTAATCCCACTCCCTGCAAGAACCAACACCCCAGTTCGAGCGCTCGATGAGGCTTCCCCATCCATCCACGAAGACATTAAGATGGAGGAGGCTCCCGGGGTCTCCCAGCAAGTTAAAGAGCCCAGTCTATTAGACTCTCCCCATGAGGAGGATTTCCAGGATGAAGACCACGAAGCATTGCTAGCTTTAGCAGGTAACTCTAGCCAAGCTTTCGTGGCACCAGCCGACAGCTGTCAGCCCAGCATTGATAGCCTGGGACAATCCCAGTCCGGGCTCAGCAATGACAACATCCCAGCACCATCAATTTCGACTGCTGGCTTCGAGGACCCCCAGGTATACGAAGCCGACAGTGACGATAAAGACCTCATCGACTTTCAACCCACTCCTCTCGAGTTGGAGGACAGTGGCTAGGCGACTGACGAACTCGTTGAAATTAACCTGGGCAAAGATGAAGCTCCTCAGTCGACGTTCGTTAGCTCCCTCCTCACCAAGGTAGAATGGCAGGACTACAAGAAACTCTTGCTCGAGTACAAGGACTACTTCACCTGGACATACAAGGAGATGCCAGGGTTGGACCCCTCCGTAGTGGAGTACGACCTGACTATATCTCCCTCAACTACTCTAGTCAAACAACCCTAGCGGCGCATGCGCCATAAGCTGGAACTCCAAGTCTCGATCGAGGTCGACAAAATGGCAGAGGTCAACTTCATCGAGCCGCGCATCTATCCGATCTGGCTCGCCAACATCATCCCAGTCAAAAAGAAAAATGGCCAAGTCTGCATTTGCGTCGACTTCTGGGACCTCAACAAAGTTTGTCTGAAGGATGACTTCCTAGTCCCAATCACAGAAACGATGGTCGATATGACCACTGGGCATGAAGCCTTGTCCTTCATGGATGGGTCACTTGGCTACAACCAGATCCGGATGTCCCTCAAAGACAAGAACCACACTGCCTTTAGGTCCCCTAAAAGGATCTTCAACTAAAAGCGCATGCCCTTCGGTCTGAAGAATGCTGGTGCAACATACCAGAGGTCCATGACCAAAATCTTCGATGAGATGCTGCACAACATCATCGAATGCTACGCTGATGACCTTGTCGTCAAGACTAAGCGACGGGAAGACCATTTACGCGATCTACGCCAGGTCTTCGAGCATCTTCGGCAATCTGGGCTCAAAATGAACCCTATGAAATGCGCCTTCGGCGTATCCAGTGGCAAGTTTCTCGACTTTATCATCCAATACCGAGAAATCGAGGTGGATCCCGGCAAGATCAAAGCAATCCGGGAGCTCCCACCACCCAACAGCCTCACTGAGCTCAGGTCATTCCAGGGCAGGTTGACCTACATTCGAAGGTTCATCTCCAACCTCTTTGGTCGATGTGCACCTTTCATTAAGCTGATGAAGAAAGATGCCCCCTTCATGTGGGACTCAGAATGCCAGGTGGCTTTCGAGTAGATCAAGGAGTACCTCCTCACTCCTCCAAAAAACAGACATTCGGGGCATAGACTCCTGCTCGAAGCGGTCCTCGTCCGTATGCACAGGGCTAGCCCAGGGGGAAGTCGGACGTACTGGCTTGGCCGCTCCGCGGCACTTCCGCCCTGGTTGCCGGTGAGTCCTTGCCTCGTGAGAGGTTGAAGACTCGCCTTGTTGATGAGTAACCCGACTCCGCGCTTGCTGCAACTCAAACTGACGGAGGGCCTCTTCTGACCTGGCCCGTCTTATGGCTCGGGCCTCCTCCTTAGTGACCCAAATCTTTTTCATTTGGAGCTGTCGCTTCTCAATTGAGTTGCCCCCAGATCTGGCTTTGGGGACTGCCGCCTTGGGCCGAGGTGCGACAAAGTTCTTCACCTTCGCCCCTTCCTCCCGGACCTTCCGGAGTAGTTCGAATTGATTGGAGGTAGGAATGGTGGGGACCTGTTTATCCCGGGGCACAATCGGCTCGCCTCCATCGAGCTGAATGCGGACGTCTTCGACAAGTAGTCTTGCCGGAGCGTGAGGTGGCAGTTGCTGGGCGTGCTTTGTTGCGCATACGACGTTGCCCCCGTTGAGCAGGGGCGGCCATCTCGGAACGGCTTCCATGATGGCGACGACGGCGCTGTCCCCGTTGGGGAGGAGCGACGTCGGCAGTAATTTGGTTAACCGAGAACACCCGGCCAACTGGGAGGGCTGAAGGCCTGACACCTCCAGCTATGGGCTTCTTGATGGCCTGGCTGCCCAAGCATGTAGTTGACATCGAGGGCCTGACACCCCCAGACATGGTGTAGTATTTGGCTGACCTGACTTGGCCTGTTGCAGAAGTAGAGGGTCTGGCACCCTCCGCAGTTGTCTTCATTGTTGTCGATCTAACTCGGCCAACTGCAGAAACTAAGGGCCTGACACCCCCAGCAGATGTCTTCTGAACCGGGCAAACCCGGTCGGTAGCATGAGCAGAGGGCCTGGCACCCTCAGCTGTCGTCTTCTTGGCCAGTGAGACTCGACCAGCAATAGTAGGAGCAACTGAGTTGCCCCCGGCGATCGGCACTACCCCTAAGAAGAAGGGGGAGCCGACGATCAGAGGGAAGTCGCCAAACACAATAGGAGTTGCCAGGTAGCCAAACCTGGCGTGGTTCTCGAAGACTTGCGGGCCATAGGTCACAACCGCCATCGTTCTCGTTGCGATGCAAGTGAGTGCTTGAAACGACAAAAGCAATGTGTTCTCCTCTTCTCGTCCTGTAAGAGGAAGAGGGGTGATAAGAACCTCATAGAGGTTTAAGCCTTCCGTTGACAAGAAGAAGAAAGGCAGGAAAGGTCCCACCGGGCATACCAGTCTGTTTTAAGACGAGGTTGAATGCCTCCTTACTCAGGCGACTTTGCGAGAAGTTTTATATTTTTGTTTTGGGTTTTGGAGGTTCCTCTGATCGTGGAATGGACTCTCTTTGAGGAGGTAGGGGTGCACATTGAGGGCTACAAGAGTGGCCAGTGCGGTGTCCATTTCATGGGGTGTGCATCGTACCAGACGATTAGGGTTCGAGTGCTAGACCTTTCCCTGCTGACCGCAGTCAGGGTTGATTTACATCGGCATAACGTCCGAACACCCTTGTTTAATTGTCAACGATAAGGCCTAGAATTTCTCTCCAAAGTTCTGGTCGAGAACATATCAGCATAGGTGACTTGCATCGCACTTTGGACTCCCGGTGGGTGACTATAAAAATGTGTGATGGGTAGGGCTTGACTAAGACCCAACTGAATTGTGTAATACCCTATTAAATCTGGGGGCTAAGGGCAAGCTCAAAGAGCTCCCAGGGGGCCCCGTTGATTATTTGAGCTCCAAGGGTATTTTGGTAATTATTAGGCCTAGGGGCATTGTGGTAATTTCACCTCCCTGGAAGTTTTATCACAATCTCTTCCTTGCTTCCTAGGCATATTTCACCCATGGTCATGGTTCCCTTGGTGTGGTCCGGGTCTTGGGAGAGGTGGGTTTGGTCCAACATGGTTGGTTGGGGTAGGAAAAGGTTGGTGGTGAGTAAGGTGGGTGGGTATCGGAGGGGATCGAAGGGATCACAAAAAGGGTTATCAAGGGGGAGGGGCTCTATGTCCTCCAGATTCTTAAATGATGGTGTGTCACCCCCCTCTATTGAATCAATTGGGTCGGAGTCTTTGATGGGTGGGTCGGCCTCTTTTTTTTACTATTATTTTGGTCGTTTGTTTGTTTGTTTGTTTGTTTCTCTTTTTTTTCTTCCTCTTTTTTTTGCATAAGAAAATATTGTTATTACGTATGAGCGCAGTGGTAGTAAAGGTATCAAGGAAGCAGGCTGAGAAGGGCCGAAAAGACATTAGGGAAGCAGGCTATAACAGCCAAGGGACATTAGGGGGGCAGGCCGCGAGGGCCAAAGTGGGGAAAGTAGGCTAGAAGCCAAAGGTTGGAGAGTAGGCTACGAGGGCCCAAAACTTATGCCACGAAGGCCAAGAGGAAGTCGGCTGCAAGAGCCAAAGTTGGGAAGCAGGCTACGAGAGCCGAAGATCGGGGAAGCATGCTACAAGAACCAAAGTTATGGGAAATGGGCTACGGGAGTCAAAATCAGGAAGCATGCCACGAAGGCCAAAGGGAAGCAGGCTATAGGAGCCAAAAGTCTGAGAAGCGGGCCACGAAGGCCAAAGGGAAGCGGGCCGTGAAGGCCAAATTTTGGGAAGTAGGCTACGGGAGCCCAAGGATCGGGGAAATAGGCTACGGGAGCCGACATCAAGGAAGCTAGCTATAAAAGCCGAAATTGGGGAAGCAGATCACAAGAGCCAAAGGTTCAACACGATCAAGACCAAGTTGGGCCCAAGTAATCTATGGTGGATCTGGCCCATGAGAGGATGAAGCCCGAAGATGATTTTTGCACCTTTGCTGATCGTTGGCGTCACCTCGCCGCGCAAGTCTCGGGGCACATCCCGGAGGGAGAGCAACTCAAGATGTTAATATCCAATGCAACGTCTGAGTACCAGTTTATCTTAGCCCTTAATGATATTACCTCCTGGCAACAGCTCTATAGTAAAGCCCGCTTCGTTCACCAACAACTCCAAGGTTCCCTTGACCCCGAGTCTCCTTTACCCTCCATATCCACCAACACCTCGCCATCTACGTATACCTCTTCTCCACCCCCCATGAGTCAACCTTCCACATCTACCACCTCCGTGAGCCTATACGCCTCCACATATCAGCCTTCCACATATCTCGCCATGAGTCAACCCTCCATGAGCCAGCCTTTCACCAACCACGGTCAGCCCTCCACCTCCACATACCCGCCTATGTCTTCACCTCCAGTCAATGGAACACCACACCCCCAGCAAGTGAATGCCGTCCACTACATACCTTCCCATCCCACTCATCATATGCCTCCACCTAGTCCCTTCATTAGTCGCCACGCACCCTCACCTACGCAGCCTCCACTTCCTTCTCTGCCACCTCCATAATCCTCTCCATTACCTTCCCATACCCCTCGGCATTCTCCTTGCCCGAAGCAGGCTCCTCACCCTCCATTGTCGGAGTGTTTTACGGATATTATTCGGGCTTTGATGGCCACTCATGTGTTGTAGCCCCCTCCGATTGTGCCATGTCGACTCGCGGTCGAGAATTTAGTTCAGTTTTGTGATTTTCATCGCCAACAGGGGCATTTGGTTGAGGATTATCCCAAGTTTCAGGAGTTTGTTTATGATCTGGAAGACAAGAAAAGGATTGATTGGCCTGCAATCCGCAAGATTGTTTTACATCTCCACAGCAAGCAACAACAAGCAGCGTCGCCCAGACAATCGTCTCTGTCACAACAAGACCAGGGACACCCCTGTGATCCTTTAGCTAGTGTTGCACCCGCTCCGTTGCCTAGTTCATCACCCGTTTCCTCACCTATGTCTCCACCTACCCCATCATCTTCGCCATCTCCACCCACCTTATCTCCACAAACCCAAGCCTCTGCTCAGGTTAGTGCTACCTCCCCTTCTTTCTACATTCACTCCACCACCACTTCCGCTCCCAACGCCACCCAACGCATCGTGCCGACACATCGGCAATGGATGTCATCGCCTTCATCTCCACCACCTTTGCCTTCTCCACCATCTCCACCACCTTTGCCTTCTCCACCATCTCCTTTATCCTCACCACATCCTTCTTCATCGTCTCCTTCATCTCCACCACCTTGGCCTTCTCCACCATCTCCTTCATCCTCACCTCATCTGTCACCATCATCGCCTCCATCTCCACTGCCTTTACTTTCTCCTCCTTCTCCCCCATCTTCCTCACCGCCCGAGCCTAAGCAAGCCACCCCTTCACGCTTGCCTTTGCCTCTGCCTACATCCGAGCCTATCGTCATCCTCACCTCATCTGTCACCATCATCGCCTCCATCTCCACTACCTTTACTTTCTCCTCCTTCTCCCCCATCTTCCTCACCGCCCGAGCCTGAGCAAGCCACCCCTTCACGCTTGCCTTTGCCTCTGCCTACATCCGAGCCTATCGTTACCACCTTGTTCTTGTCGTCTTCACCTCCACCTACACCTGAACCTCTCGTTGCCACCATACCTCCTCTACTACCTATCAAACCTTCTACCTCTTCCTCTTCTCCATCTACTTCCACCCCACGGAGCGGGTGTGTGCTCTCTTTGGTGCCCCTTGGGTCTGGTCCCCAGGGAGACGATGAGTCAAGTCAGGATAAGGCTATGCCGATTCTCTAGTTCAAGATTCAAGATTTCATCTGCCAGATGCCAATCTATGTCTTGGTCCCTGGCTATTTCGGGGTTGATGAGCCTGTACTTCCGATGACTATTACTAAGAGGAGTTCTCTGGCGCTAGTGCCCGTTTCTTCAAAAGTGAGGTCGGTGGCAATCTCATTGCTCACCGGGGAGTTCACCATTGATGCTGTTATTTCCTCTCACTCTATTGCTATTCAGATAACTGGCCAATAGAGGTTCTCTACCCGAATTGTGCTAACTCATACGGTCGCCAAGCAGATTATGCACTCTATGTTCAAGGGATAATTTGCCGTATCTTCCATGCTGTCAAAGGACATTCTGCACATTTTATGTAATCTCCCTCAATTCGTCAGTATGCTGGCCACGTCAATGCCGTGTATTACTCTCCCTCAATTCTGTCCTGCTCTTTTGTCAAGGGAGTTGTGCTTCATGCCTGACCACCAAGTGGAGTTGTTGAATCTCCATGTCTTGATGCCGAGTGACAAGACTCTATGGTTCCATGATATTCAGCATTCTGAGGAGTTATCTATCCAAGAATGTCCACCTATTGTTGGCACCGGATGTCTAGGGGCAATCGCCCCGACGAGGCTGCATATTTATAATCGGGCCAGGCCGTCTGCTAGATGAGCTTATTATTTGAGAAGATATTTCAAGCCAAGAAGCCCGAAGGTCCGGTCCGCACCAGGCAGGCCCACATTTTGAATATTTCGACCAAGAAGAGGCGACGACACAAGTTCCAAGGCCGTCCGATGTACACTCAGGGGTCCACTTCTCTTTCCCCTTCTTTTCATTCATTATTTCTCTTGCTTAGCTCCCACCCTTGGGTGGTGTATTTTCCCTCTTTTGATCCCGCTTCTATGATCTTCTCCTCTCTTCCAGGGTCCACAAACCCCCATTCCTCTTCTTCCCATCCTTAGCCTCCAGATTCTTCTCACTCTCACGATTCTAGGCCTCGGCCTATGTCATCCTTTTATCCCGATTTCGGGATATCTTCTGATTCTGCTCCTCCAAAATTTTCAGATTCTATCTCTGATTCTTCTCCAGCCCTGTCAGATGTCTATCATGCTCCTCCTCCGACCATGTCGGATGACCATTATTCTCCTTCTCTGACTCCGTCGGATGATTATTCTTCCCGTTCTTCATCATTACAACAATCTCCTCATTATTTTTCTATTCTTTCTTCCATACCCTCTCGAGGTCGTTGCCATTTTTCTTACTATTTTTGAGACTTTAGTCCTCCTTGATCTCAGTTAATCATTATTTATTCTGTACTTGGTTCCTATTATCAAGGTCTTTGTGCCCTAGTGAGGGAGTTCTAGCCCTCGCCTCTCTTCCTTTTTATCCTTCTTCGTCCAGTATGATGTTTGCCGCTCCTCCGTGTAGAGGAATCTTTGATCCTTTGCTATCCTCCCCCTTTCATCCTGTCAAGCAAGGAATGCAAGCTCACGATGATCAAAGTCACTTCAGGATGCTACTTTCATGCCATGGATTTGCAAGGTATCTTCTATTTTGTGCAAGAACTTGCTATCATTTCTATTGCTTATGTTTCTTCTGCACATGGTTATAATGCTAGGTTCCTTAACATGTTTGAGTGGCTTTAGGTCTTAGTTGGTTTAGTCAGACAATAAGCTTCGAGGGACTGGGATGGGCCCGTGGGGGGGGGGGCGTTGTTCTTCGAGGTGTTGTAGTCGCTCGCAAGGTGTTCGAGTAAATGCCCGACACACCCCGGATTGTCGAACGACTTGGGTAGATGACTGAGGGGCCATACGACGGGCCTTTGGTTGAAGAAGGGAGCTCATGGGAGCTAAAGAGAGGCATCTTAGGGATGTGAGTCATGCCTCAAGCTGCGTGCCATGTTGCACGCTGGGTTGGCAGGGTAGCCTCGGGTTGGCCCGAGTGCTAGAGTTAAGTGGCTTGTTGCCACATGTCTGAGTGTCGGAGTTGGTCCTAACTTGCTGGGGAGTCGTTGTAGGACCCAATTGAGGTGCTAGAATCACGGGGCAGCCCATGGTTTGGTTTAGATGGGCTAGAATACACGTGCCCACAAGGTGTTCGGCAGAATGTCGAACACACCCATGCGAGCTGTATATGCATGCGGTAGGCCTCCAACGCCTGTGGTTGACTTAGTTAGGTCTCCCTTTGACCTTGGACGGTTGAAAGAAGTGTCTCGGGGTGGGGCCTCAGCCCTTTCACTTTGTGCCACATGGCGTGGCTTAACATCGGGGCGTCCCTGGTGGCTCCGGGCGGCTATGTAGGATACGGGCAAAGCCCATATGTGAGTAGCCGGAGTTGACCCCAGACAGTTGCTTGTGTCGCCATGTGTCATGGCAAGCTGGTCAAGGCCCTTGTCGGGACCCACAGGGTTGTAGAAAGGGCTAGGTAGCCCATGCTTGGAAGGTGTTCGGGAAAATGCCCGAGCCATTATTTCTTGTCATTTTGTCGGGAGATAGTCTGGGTACAACAACCTTCCTCTCTCGAACCATCATCCGAGCCATCCCCCCTCTCTGTGTGGGCAGCATCCTGGAAGTCATACAAGAACACCTCATAATGCATCCTCTATTCTTTTACACTGTTTGCCAAACCGTTTGCTATTCTTCTACACCGAAGTGGCTCAGACACACCAGCAGCCGTAGAAGCCTCCATCTTCATCGTCAACCTCCATGATTTGCCAGAGAGCAGTAGACAAGAAGGAGATACGAGGGAAAAAGCAAAGGCCCGATGCAGCGTGAAGAGGAGGAGGCGCCCTTCGAAATCTTTTATAGGCTGAGGGGGAGAACTTTGCCTTAATTAACCCTCCCCTTGAAAATAGGCGAAGGGACTTCAAAGAGAAGGTGGGCATCCTCCTCGAGGAGCAATTACGTCACCCTCCTCATAGAATCTCTCAGAATCTTTCGGTAGGAATACCCAAAAAGACAGGTCATTAAAAGTTGGGGAAGACGGAAAGGTGCCAGGTCAACACCAACGATGCGGCCGATCGACGTGCGACCTGATTTTTCGACAGGAGATCGTACAAGATCTCCGATTTGTTGACGTCCACAAATATAGTAAATCATACTCAGTCAAAGGGGGTAAGAAGCATTCAACATCGTTCTGAACGCCATTACCCTTATAGAAAGAAAATAATTGCATGGCAAAGTTCCAGATAGCCGTATTATAAACAAAGAAAATAAATGAAGGCCAGATGAGCGAGTACAATCTCAACCTAATCTATGGAAATAGGCGAACATGGGAGGTCTGCGGCCTTCCTTAAGGCTGATGTCCCGTGATCAATGACACCCAAGAGGAGGGGTGAATTAGGTGATTACAGTTTTTAAGAACTTTTTCTGATTTAAATAGATATGATGAAATAATGGCTTAGAAACTTAGATCTGTTATATTACTGATTAGATCTATCAAAATCTATCACACACAGTAGTTCCTTGGTACTATGACGTAGGTATGAATCTGAAGATACCACTCACACAATGTGTTATCTTCTTGACAAGACTAGCCTTATCAATCCAAACTCACCTTTTGATCCGACTCTGGCAACTGACGACTAATCTCGGCTACTAGAACCTCGCTGAAAAACCTACCGCGTCCCGCGACGACCCCGTCTCACCTGAAAATCACAGGGGTGAGCCTCATTTCATAGGCTCAGTAGGGATCCCACGGACCCCCACCTCGCATGAAAGAAACAAGGCAAGAAACGCAAGTAGTACGAAAGTAACGCTACCTAGCAGGAGTACGGTAGAACCAACAAGCTGTAATAAATAAACGGAAAAGTAGTCTAAACTAATCGCACTGCATAAGCGAACCTCGGGCCGTCAAAACTTGAGTCCGTACCTGCCAGTAGACAGGAACACCACCTACTAGAAGAACAACCAGATGCGTCCCCTGACGTCTTACACCGCGTCACAAGTGTCCAGCTATGACGTCCCAGGCAGAGACAGAGACACACTCAGTAACCAGTACCATAAACAAGGACTAGCCGGGGTCACGCTCGTCAGCGCCGCCCGACACCCCCAACCTCGTGTGTACACTCAGACCATACGTCCTAGGCCTGTCCTCTAGCTGATAATTCCCCCTAAGCCCGGACTCGGCTGTACGTGGGGGCCCTACGGTAACCAGCCTACTCACCATCTCACTCGGGTCAGCCGCTCCACCACTCCTGGGTGGGTCAGTACGCACGTGCCGTAAGAAGGCTATGACTAGTGGACGTGTCACTGGAAGAACAGACTCTCAAGCTACGAAAAATGACCACAGAACTAGATAAGTACAAAGATTACTCCTCGCACGACACCGACTCACGGAGACGCAAGCCGAGAACGCCACCTCCCGGGGCCCCACGACACCCCACACATGGCCCCCACATGATGCCCAGTATCAATCAGACCACAGGTCAACACGTGGATCGAGGTCTACTCACCCGGGACTCAAATTGGCACGGAAGGAACCACCGGTTAGGCCTCAAACAGTAAACGGTCCATCATGGGCCGTTCTAGTGTAAACGGACGGTCAATGGACCACCTCAGGGAGTGAAACGGTCCACCATAAACCGCCTAAAACCAGCGTACACGGTCCTTCATGGGCCGTCCCATCCATGCACAGCCCCTCTGGGACCGTTCCAGAAGATGGACGGCCCAAGGGAAGGCCGTCCCATCCCTGGACAGAACGGGAACCACACACGTCTAGGATCAGGCCGTTCAGGACCCACGCGGTCCAACGATAGGCCGCTTGGTGGTCAGAACGGTCCCAGTTAGGGCCGTCCAGTCACCCAACGGCACGAAAACAGAACGGCCAACCCTGGGCCGTTCAAAGGACCACACGGCCAAGCCCTAGGCCGTGCCATCCCAGCACTGTGTAACGGTCAAGACGCAACGGTCAAAAACACCTCGGGAGTCACGCTGACCCCCACATGGTACGCGGTTGCCCATGGGCCGTCCAAGGGGTACATGGTCGAACGATGGACCGTATACTCCACCGACGCTCCAGGGCCATTGAACGGTCCATCTCAGGGCCGCACAAGGATGTACACGGCTCCTGTTACAGCCGTGCACATCTCGCCATCCCGAGAACGGCGAACCTCGCCAGAAAGCCCTATTCTGAGCCCCAAATCACCCCGGTTGAGAGGGAAACGAAGGGGAACTCACCCCCGAGCAACCTAGCATGCATCTACACCCTCCAACCTAGATCGGGCGCTCGAACCCCAAATCATACTTTTCCCTTCCCAGCGCAAAACAACCCACTCTCGACCTCACCTTGGCCTAGAAATCGCGGGGAAGGAAGGCATGGAGCTAGGGAACGTCACCCTACCTCGATCTCGCTTTGAGACATGCCGAATCGACCCCAAACTACGTAGAATGCCGTTGAAACCCTCGGTCCTTCACGCTTCTCATGAACTCCGCACGCCCAAGCGATCATCTCGCTGTCGCCGGGGTGTCGGCGGCACCGTTGTGACTGTAGTTGATGATAGTCGGGTGCTGGGGGCACCCTTGTGACTGGAGTGGCTGGCAGTCGGGTGCCAGTGGCCCCATTGTGACTAGAGTGCTTGACAGTCAGGTGTCAGGGGCACCGTTGTGACTGAAGTGGCTAGCAATCGGGTGCCGAGGGCACCGTTCTGAGTGGAATGTTTGACAATCGGGTGCCGGGGGCACCGTTGTGACTAGAATGCTTGACACTTAGGTGCCGGGGGCACCGTTGTGACTGTAGTTGATGACAGACGGGTGCCGGGGGCACCGTTGTGACTGGAGTGGCTAGCAGTCGGATGCCGGGGGCACCGTTGTGACCGAGGTTGTCAAGTGGTCGGGCACCCGGGGCCCCGATGCCGCTAAGGTGGCTGGGTGTCGTGAGACCTTGATGGTCGTGCTCGAGGCCCATTGACAGAGGTAGGGGCCTGACGCTTCATCTCGTGCTGGGACTTGTGAAGTATGCCCATTATCCAAGTAACAGCACTGAGGGCATGCTTATCGAGGTGACACTGAAGTGACACACAATCATCGAGCAGGGAACCAAGCTGGGTGCCTCCGTGTCTGATGGCGTGCGACCCTTGGGACAGAGACCAGACTGGGTGCTCTCATCGAACAATGTCCGTGTCGTGTACGAATGTCGAGGTAGAGATTTGGCAGGGTGCCTCGATCGAGTGACGGCTAAGGGTGCATGACTATCGAGGCAGGGACTAGTAGGGGTGCTCTCATGAAGCGACATATGCACGAATGCCAGGGCAGGGCCGAGCCTGGTGTTCCCATCGAGCAGCATCTGGGGGTGCATGACTATCGAGGCAGGGCTCAGGTAGAGTGCTTTCACCAAGCGACATCAGGGTCATACACGACTATCGAGGTAGGACCCGGGCAGAGTACTTTCACCAAGCAAGATCTGGGGTCATACACGGTTATCGAGATGACATATGTTCATCACCACTAGGGGCCACCTTTTCCGAGGTGGGTGTCTGGGCTAGACGCCGTGTGAGGGAGGACCATGCGGCATGCCCTCGGCGTAAGCCTAGCAGACACACACACAAATCTCCCGGAGATGGGTGTTTGGGCTAGACGCCGTGTGAGGGAGGACCATGCGGCATGCCCTCGGCGTAAGCCTAGCAGACATACACAAATCTCCTTAGTGTGCCTTTGTAGTCCAGAGGTGAGCTCCTTGATGCTTGATCGTTGATTGTTGATGGCACCCAAAGGGGGGTTTTATAGTGGAAGATGAATGGTCAGGAGGGGTTTAGGCAGGCCAGGTTGAGGGGTAAAGCTGGTCCGGATAAACCCCTTGGGGAAGTGTTACAGAGTGGGGGAGGTAAGGTTTAGGCGGATTGGCCTGAGGTGTGAAGCTGGTCTGCGTAAACCTAGTGAATAGTGGGGGTTTACACGGATTGGCCAAAGGGTGAAACTGGTTTGCGTAAACCTAGTGAATAGTAGGGGTTTACACAGACCAGCCCAAGGGGTTGAGCCAACCTGCGTAAACCCCTCCACAAAGGGGTAAACTGGGTAACAGAGTGGGCTGGAGGGGGTTTACGCAGACTAGCCTCAGGGGTGAGGTTGGTCTGCCTAAACCCCCTCCCCCAGGGGGTTTAGGCGGACTAGCTTGGGGGTCTAGGCTGGTCTTCCTAAACCCCACCCCTGGGGGGTTTAGGCAGACTGGTTCAGGGGTTTTTTCTTTTTAGAAAATCAAATTTTTTTATGGTAGGAAGGGGTTTACGCGGTCCAGCCCAGGGGACTGGGCTGGTCCGCATAAACCCCCCCCCAAGGGGTTTAGGCGGACCAGCCTGGGAGGTCAGGTTGGTCCACCTAAACCCCCTCCCCAGGGGGGGGTCTTCGAGCTCAACCGCGCGGAGCGGTTACTGCTCCCTCCAGTTGTGCCTTGCTGACCCACGGTTGGGAATATACTTTGGTTCTGTAAATTTCACCACCAGTAGGGGCATTTGGTTGAGGATTGCCCCGAGTTGCGAGATTATCTTTATGATCTGGAGGATAAGAAGAGGATTGATTGGGCCGTCATTCGCAAAGTTATTCTACATCTCTATAGCAAGCAGCAACAAGAAGCATTGCCTAGGCAGCAGTCTCCGTCTCTACAAGGCTAGGGGCACCCTTGTGATTCCTCATCTAGCATTGCACCCACTCTGTTGTCTACCTCATTGCCATCTCCATCTCCACCTACCCCATTACCTTCACCGTCCCCTACCCCGTCACCGCAATCTCCACGAACCCAAGCCCTTGCTCAGGCCGGTACCACCACTTCCATCACTTCCTCCACTACCACTTCTACCCCCAACGCTGCGTGACATATTGTGTCAATACGCCGATGTTGGGCCCTACGGCCTTCAACTTCACCTTCATCCTCTCCACCGTCTCCACCACCAACATTGCCCCCATTGCCTGCATCACCACTATCGCCTGCATCTCCATTGCCTTTACCGTCTCCGCCCTCTCCTCCATCTTTCTCACTGCCCGAGCCTAAGCAAGCTCCGCTTTCACCTTCACCTTCACCCGAGCCTATCATCACCACATTGCCTTTGCCATCACTTGACATTACCATCCCCATCATAGAAACCTCTATGCCATCCAAGCCTTCTACCTCCGCCACTTCTCCACCTATTTCCACCCCACGGAGCAGGTGTGCGCTACCTTTGGTGCCCCTCGGGTCTGGTCCCCAGGGGGACAATGAGCTGAATCAAGATGATGCTTTGCTGGTTATACATTTCAAGTTGTAAGATTTCATCTATCGGATGCCAATCTGTGTCCTGGTCCCTAGCTATTATGGCGATGATAAGCCCATATTGCCTATGATAGTTGTCAAGAGGAGTTTCCTTACATTAGTGCCAATTTCTTCTCAAGTGAGACCAGTGACAATCTCTTTGCTCATCGGAGATTCTATTATTGATGCTATTGTTTCCTCTCGCTCCATTGATATTCAGATTGCTGGCCATGAGGGGCTCTCCACCCTCATGGTGCTAACTCATACGGCCACCAAGAGGTTGATGAATTCTATATTCAAGGTGTAGTTGGCCATATTCTCAGGATTTTTCAAGGACATTCTGCACTCTTTATGCGATCTCCCTCACTTTATTGGTACACTGGCCACGTCAACGCCGCACATTACTGTCCCTCAGTTTCAGCCTTCTCTACTAGCAAGGGAGTTATGCTTCAAGACTGATTTCTGAGTGGAGTTGCCGAATCTCATGCTGTTAGTGTCAAGTGACAAGACTCCATGGTTTTCTGATGCTCATCCATCTAAGGAGTTCACTATTCAAGAATGTTCACATATTGTTAGCACTGGATGTCTAGGGGTAACTGCCCCAGCGAGGCTGCATGTTCACAATCGGGCTAGGCCGTCTGCCAGATGGGTTCGTTATTTGAGAAGATATTACAAATCAAGAAGCCTAAAGGTCCGAGTCCGCATCAGGTGGGCTCATGTTCAAGAGATTCCAGCTAAGAAGAGGCGGCGATGCAAGTTCAAGGGCCATCTATGGTGCACTCAGGGGTCCACTCCTTCTTCTTCCTTTCATTCATCATTTCTTCTGCTGAGCTCCCACCCTTGGGTGGTATATCTTTCATCTCCTGATCCAACTTCTATGATCTTCTCCTCTCTCTCTGGGTCCACAAACCCCCACTCCTCTTCTCCTTATCTGAATTCTTAAGATTTTCCTGATTCTTGGCCCTATCTTAGGCCATCCTCCTTTCATCCTGACCTCGAGATATCTTCTAATTCCTCTTCCCCGGGACTTCCGGGTGTCAGGCCCACTATCATAATCCTAGTCCGAATTCACAATCTCTTGCTCAAGTTGGCCCATATTCCTCTTAATCTCTCCCCACTCAGGAGATGATTGCTCAAGCCCAGCGCCAGCTTCATGAACTTCAACGCCAGATCGATCCTAAATCCTCCTTAAGTGTTCCATTCGCTTTTCAAGATCTTCGGCTTCCTCCATCTTCCCAAATTCCTACATATCACCATTATGGTGGAGTCGGTGACCCGTGTGTGCACATTAAGGAGTTTCTTTATGAGTCGGCCCAATTTCGACACGATCAGCGCTTGATGGCCTATCTTTTTGGTCTATCTTTGGAAGACTCAGCTTGGGATTGGTTCTTTTCTTTGCCGCAAGAACAGATTGTGAATTTTTAAGCCGTGCAAGATAAGTTCATTCAACAGTTTCAAGACCAAGTTGGGCCCAGGTATTCTATTGTGGATCTGGCCCATGAGGAGATGAAGCCTGACGAGGATTTTTTCACCTTTGCTGACCGCTGGCATCGCCTTGCCGCGCAAGTCCCCGGGCACATTCTGGAGTCGGAGCAGATCAAGATACTTATGTCCAATGCAACGCCCGAGTATCGGTTCATCTTAGCCCTTAATAACATTACCTCCTGGCAACAACTCTATAGTCGAGCCCGCTTCATTCGCCAGCAAATCCAAGGTTCCCTTGACCCCGAGTCTCCACCATTCCCATCCACTTATATCTCACCCTACATAAACCACCCCTACGCTCCCCCGTGTCAGCCCTCCATGAGTCAGCCTTCCGCCACATATCCTTCCATGAGTCAACCTCCCACTTCTACATACCCATACACTCCCGTATATCAACCCTTTACGAGTCAGCCCTCTGCCTCCGCATATCCACATGTGTCCTCCCCTCTGGTCAAGGAAACACCACACGCCGAGTAGGTGGATACCCGTCTACATACCTCCTCTACGTCCCGCTCCACATACATTTCCACTAAGTCCTTCCACTAGCCACGCACCATTGCCTACGCAACCTCTGCTTCCCTCTCCACAACCATCACCTTCTCATACCTTTCGACATCCACCTTGCCCGAAGCAGGATCCTTCTCTGCCATTGCCGGAGTCTTTTACAGATATTTTTAGGGCTTTGATGGCCACTCACGCATTGCCGCTCCCTCAAGTTGTGCCTTGCCGATCGACAGTCGGGACTACACTTCAGTTTTGTGATTATCACCGCCAGCAGGGGCATTTGGTTAAAGATTGTCCTGAATTCTGAGATTATATTTATGACCTAGAAGGTCAGAAGAGGATCGCTTGGGCCGCCATGCATAAAGTTATTTTAGATCTTCACAACAAGCAGCAGCAACAGGCACCACCCAAGCAGCTATCTTCATCTCTACAAGGCCAGGGGCACCCCTGTGATCCCTCATCTAGCGATGCACCTACTCCATCACCTGCTCCGTTATCTATACCATCTTCACCATTTCCTACACCATCTCCATCACCTCCACAAACCCAAGCCTCTGCCCAGGTTAGCTCCACCCCTTCCTCCTCCATTCTCATTACCACCACTTCCAATCCCAACACCGCTCGACGCGTCGTGTCGATATGTCGACGGCGGGTGCCACGACCTCCCCCTTCACCTTCTCCATCTCCATCTCCACTATCCCCATTGTTCGCATCACCATCTCCATCACCGGCCATTACATAACCCATCACCACCGCCTTCACCGCCTCCCCTCCCAAAGACCCCTATTCCATCACCTCCGCCATCTCCACCGCCTCTGCCATCTCCTTCACCATCGTTGCTCGAGCTTGAGTAGGCTATACCCCCACCTACACCTTCGCCTTTGCCCGCACTCGAACCTGCCATTGCCTCTACTCCTCCCCCACCACTTAAAAATGCCATACCCATTGAGTAGGCGAAGGCAGTCTAACACCTTCTGAAGGAATAACGGAGGATTCCCCGTCTGCACCATCTACTACACCTATGGCTTCCCCTGTAGTCACGGCGGCAGCAGCTTGTTCTTGAACTACCACCAAAGGAGTGTTATGCCCGAATGAGAGTAAAGGTATCATGAAAACAATAAAAAAGGGGTAATTGCAATTTCCCGGGGGAATCAGTGTTACCTTCAGTGGCCTACTGAGCAACCTCCTTTTGAGTTCCAAATTCATCAAACGATGGAATGCCAGGCAAAGGAGTATCTACAGTAGCCGCCTCAGAAGGGGGTTGCTACGAGTGAACCTTCTGGGCCTTCTTAGCCCTCACAACAGTAGCCTTAACCATAGAAGCCTTCGTCTTCTTGCCAGGAGGCAAAGGAGTGGTAGTTGGCGCCGGCTTAGGCATCTCAAAATATGAAGGCTTTTTAGCTTGAGAGATGATTTTCCGATAGGTCCCTTGCTACTTGATATCGGGTCTATCTGTTGAAGAAGAAAGTATATTGTTGAGATGAAGATTAAACAGTGATACAAAAGCTACTGTAGCTGAAAGGAAAGTCATACCCACTGGGCCGTCGTAGAAAGAAGAGAGGGGCCAGTACTGATAAGTCACCTCCTTAGAACGAGAGGCAGCCTCCTTGATGAGCCAACAAATGTCCCCGATCTTCTGACACTTGTCTGACAAAGCAGCTAAGTCTGTATGGCCATGGAAGTCGAGACAATGAAACAAGCCGAGGTGGTCCATGCACCAACAGTCGACATAATGAAAAGAAATGAACAGAGGCTTGTCCAAAATGCCTGCAATCGGGTTGTCGAGGGTCAACCTGTGGACGTTCATCAAAACAAATAACTAGGACGTATGCTGATAATATGTCGAAGTCCTATCTTCCTTCCTTACAAATGTCCTATATGGATGGATGCGGTCGGCTGCACTCTTCCACGGGGCAATCGAGGGAAGCGGCTCCTCCGTGGGGAGTGGACACTGTTGGGCTTCCAGACGGGCACTCCCAACCTGGCACAGATGTCTCAAGTTCTTTATAAAGTTGTCCTCATTAATGGTAGCAAGTGCTGGTGTCAGTTGCTGAGAAGCTTCTTCCTTCAGAGCCCGCCGCTTGGCCAAATATGCCCCTGCCTCCCTCGGGTGCTAGGAATACAGCCATTTCAGATGAGCTTCATCAATGTCAAACATGGGCCCCGGCTGCTGGCTCAGGAACGTCAGCTCGGCTACATCCCAGAATGTTCCTCTACCATTCCGATAAAAGCTGGTACGGGTGTTCCACCATTTAATGTAATCTGAAGTAACCCGGGGAACATGATTTGATACATTCGAAACCCTGAAAGATGCACCGTCATGGTGATGAAAGAAGTCCCACCATAGGCAGCCATCACCAGTAATCACTGAACCATTCTTTGCTCTGCTGTCCAGAGGAAATTGAGCAACTGATGTAGGGATGTGTTGGTCATAGCCGAAATTTCATCCGAATCGGAACGGATAATATGGTTCAAGATTGAGAAGACCACCTTTCCGGAAGACCAAGACACTTGGCCGAATTGCTAAAGCCCATCTGACCAGCTCGGGTTCCAGAAGAGACTGGGTAGCATTGGCACCTAAGATGGGGTGAGTAAAAGTCTCTACCTCCTCCATCTTGCACTCGCACTGTGGGTTCACCAGTGGGGCAGAACTGGCTGCTAAGCTCCAGAAAAGAATGGTGCCGGTAGCATCCACCGGGACTCGGGTCAGCCGACCCCTAATTTTGAAAAGTTGTTCTGACATCGGGCCGGGTTCAGTGCTAGCAAACTCTATCATCCTTGGGAACAAGTGGCTACTTGAAGAGTCCTCGGGGCCAGTTCGGGAAAAAGGTTGCACACCCATGCATTGATGCAAGAGGTCCCTCTGATGGCCAGATGGGGGATGGTCAGGGACCGACGCTTTGTGGTTACTAGGCTCTCTGATCTCAGGACAGCTCTAGATGAGTTCCCTCCCCGCCATGTGAGTGTTTTGACTAAGAAGAGTTGTGTGACTTGTTGCATTTGTTAATTTCTCAATTAGCAAAACATTTCTTTTCTTTGCGTGGCAGGTGATTTGGACTCCTTACGTGACGGGGGACACCATTACCCAGCCTTGGGTGAGGAAGGGACGAGCATGGTTCCAGAGGGACATGGCGCTATTCTGTGTGAACCTAAGGGAGCCGCTTTTCCTTCGCCTAGTGCAGAGGACACTAGGGTGGGACCAGCCGCTAGTGGCGATCCCAGCTGAGCACGAGTCAAATCGAGGACGTTGCCAGACTTCAGTGAGTGATCAGGATTGGGCCTCTCGCTACCAGGCTGAGGCGGAGGCATTACAGAATGGACCCTCACTAGAGCGAGACCAGACCGTGAAGAGCAACGAGGCCTACTTGGCCGATTACTGGGACCGGTACGCCAGACAGCTTTGTCTTGATGCTCGAGAGGTGAGTTACTCGTTTAGCTCTTAATTGTGATATTTTATTGAAATGCTAGAGCTAAATGAGATTGTGAATTTGTGCAGATGCCCGAGATTGAAGCGATGAGGATTCTCAATAGTCGGATCGTCATTATTGATCAGACGATCGTGAACTTACGACACGAGATCCGAGAGATGATAAGTCAAAACAAATTGATTGATTTAGAATTTGGATTGAATTGAATTGAATTTGACTAACCACTTGCCTCTTGTGTTTACAGCGAGGAGAGCTATCCTATGTGAGGGTAGGAGCAGGTGGAGGGGCCGGCCCTTCATTCCGTCTTGGTAGCGTGGCCGAGCTGGAGGGTCACCTAGCTGGGGCGATCGAGTGAGCCAAGGAGCGGGAGGCTGAGCTGGCCGAGGCGGTAAGAATCTATCACTCAAGCTAAAAGCAATTCTATTGTTTTATCATCTTTGCCTGTCCTAAGTGGTTGCTCATTTCTGCAGAGGAAAGAGTTGGCGGCTAGCCTAGCCATTCGGTGGGAGTAGGAGGCCCACATCGAGGAGCTGAGGAGCTCATTTGAGCGGCTCGAGGGTCGCCTTGTCGAGGTGAAGGAGAGAGAGGCTGAGACACGCGCTCGAGAGATAGCCATGGTAGCGAGGGAGCAGCGAGCTCTCGATCAGCTAGAGACCCTGCGGCGATGAGTGCTATGGAGGTATCAGGCCAGAGGTGCTCCAGGAGATAGAGCCAGACCTGCGACTCCATCTGAGTCACTGCAGACAGTGGGAGGCGTGCACTTTACTATGGATGAGCTTATGGGCGTGGTACAGTCTCCGCCAGGACAGCAGGTGGTTCAGCCAGCTGCCTCTGGTTGGAGGGCTTCGCGGTCGTCACGACAGTGAGACAGGGCGAGCAGAGATGGAGACGAGGCTGACAGTCGGCGTAGCCGACCTCGCACAGATGCTGATTAGGAGGAGAGATAGAGAGAGAGAGAGACGCAGCTGAGTAGCAATTGCCCCTTTGTACACTGGGGATATGCCCCCAGAATGTTATTGCAATGAGATGTAATGGACATGTTTGGCAATGAAATGAGCTTTTCCTTCAGTGTACTTATCTTGGTTTGACCTGACGCCGTCTTCCCTTTTGACCTGTTTCAACCACACTAAAGGGAAAAAAGATTAGTATAGTATGTTTTTAGCCCCCTGCCAAAAGCAGATAGTACCTTTCTCGATGCAGGGTCAGAGGGCTTAATCTTATTAACAAGATTAAAAAAGAATAGGAAACATGCTATGCTCATGCAAACAAGCAAAATGTAAACAGAAAGGGAAACATGATCATGCAAATGCTCATGCGCTTGTGCCCAGGGGTCACAACACATCATGCTAGGGGCATACCCCAGTGTACAAAAGTAGTTGCCATCCAGCTATCTATCTCTCCCTAATCCCCATCAGTGCGGGGTCGGCTTCACCGACTATCAACCTCATCTCCATCTCCACTCCCCCTGTCTCACAGCCTCGATGACCGCAAAGCCCTCGAACCCGATGCTGCCGGTTGGATCACTCCCTGCCCTGCAGGAGACTGTGTCATACCCAAGAGTTCCTCCATCGTGAAGTGCACATCTCCGTCGGTCCACAGTGACTCTGAAGGGGTCACCAGTCGGGCTCCCTCTCCTGGGGCGCCTCTGCTCTGGTACCTCTGCAATACACGCCGCCTCAAAGCCTCTAGCTAATCGAGAGCTCAGTGCTCCCAAATCGCCATCACCATCTCCCGTGCGCGTGCCTCAGGTTCTCTCTCCTTTGCCTCAATAAGGCGACCCTCGAGCCTCTGCACGGTGCTCGTCTCTCCCAGGCAGCAGGTCAGCTCTTCTATGCAGGCATCCTACTCCTACCGAGCGGCCAAGGCAGGCTCTAATTCCTTCCTCTGTAGAAAAGAGCCATCATGCAATTCAGACAAAGATAAACAAGAAGGAATTACTCTTAACCTAGATGTGTGGTTCTCACCGTCTCGGCTAACTCAGCCTCTCGCTCCTCAGCCCGTTCGAGGGCCCTTGCCATGCGGTCTTCCAGCTCCTCCCTGGCATCTGCTCGGGACGAAGGTCCAGCTTCCTCGACCGTTCCTGCCCTCATCCGAACATACGCCAACTCCCCTCGTTGGTCAGTTAGGGGCAAATGGTCAGTTAAGATTCAAGAATTTTCAAAGATTCAAATCAATCAAGTCAATTTGGCTTACCATCTCTCAGAGCTCGTGCCTCAAGTTCACAATCGTCTTATTAAGGATAGCTAGCCGATCTTGAAGGATCCTCACAACCTCGATCTCAGGCATCTGCACACCAAATCCACAAACTCATATAGCTACAATGCTTAAATGAAAACATCACATCTTAAAAGCTAAAAGGGTAACTCACCGCTCGAGTGTCGAGGCGGAGTTACCCGACGTACTGATCCTGATAGTCAGCTAGGTAGGTCTCACTTCTCGTCACAGTCTTGTCCTGCTCAGGGGAAGGTCCTCTTTGCAGTGCCTCTGCCTCCGCATGGTAGCCGGAGGCCCAATCTTGATCGCTCGTCGAGGTCCGTCAGTGCCCCCTGTCTGACTCATGCTGAGCGGGTACCACCACTAGCGGTTGATGCCATCCTAGTGTCCTCTACACTAGACGAAGGTAGAGTGGCTCCCTTAGGTTCACACAGAACAACACAATATCCTTACGGAACCAAGCCTACCCCTCCCTCACCATGGCTGAGGAGTGGTGTCCTCCATAGCATAAGGCGTCCAAATCACCTGCCACATTGAAATGGAAAGTTTGGCTAAATTTGAGATCATATAAAAAATGCTGGAAATTTCACATAACTCCTTTTAGCCAAAACACTCACTTGGTGAGGAGGAAACTCGTCCAGGGATGTCCGAAGGTCGAAAAGCCTAGTGGCTACCAGGCGACGATCCCAAACCACCTCCCATCTCGCCATGACTGGGACCATCTGCGTTAGGGCTTGCGGGATCGTGCCGTGACCTAGCGGGAATCAGGTGTACCCCCAAATCTGAAAACTCACAAGAGAAACAAATCAACAATCAACAAATGTAAAGGGTAGACTCATACCTGTAGGAAGGGCGTGAAGCCGCCCAGGTTCCCCGAACCCGAGCGTACAGGATCCATGTAGGCAAATAGGTGCGCCAGTATCACTCTCCCCCATGCGAGTTGGGGTCTCCGCTCAAGATCCCATATTAGTAGCAGGTACTTCAGGTTCACCTTGTTCGAGCTCAGGACAAGGCAACTAGACCTACTCACATAACGATCCTTGAGTCAGACGACTCGGAGGTAAGATCGTCACTAATAGCGGCACAAGCCACCAATCGGTCTAATCCTAAGCTAGAAAAAATGACATTATCGAAAGAAACGACACGCGGAGACCTGAGGGAACACCGAGGACCCTCAGTACACCTGGACACGCAGATCGAGATAGGATGATATCTCAAGGCATCCATAACCATGTCTTGAACTGGACAGAACTGTCGAGACATACACAAGGCTACCTATCAACCACTGGGTGACCCCGGGTTGATCGGAACCAGATAATGACGACTCAACAGTAGGAAAGAGAATCATACTATAAGCAAGAAGACTCATGGCTGCCTTATAATGTACTCTTAGCCCTCATAGGATGTCAGAAGACATCCACGGGAAAACAGGTAGACCACAAGGTCACGCCAAGATGAACGAAAAATCAGAATAGTGGAAGACGACGTTGGCAGTCCTAGATCGAGTCGTTAGGAAACCGTGGCAGTCAGGGAGTAGACCGCACACGGTCAGCCTGAAACTGACCAATTTAGAGAACCACCGACAGACATATGGACACTAGCAGTCCAGGATAGAACAGCTAGAGACGTCGCCCTAAACAACCTAACAGATAGACACGGAACAGCCATTACGACCAACGGACAACACAAAGGGCATGGGCGGTTACAAGAGGGCCGCCCAAGGGCATGAACAGTCCAAGATGGGCCGCTCAAGGGTCAGACGCCTAAAATCCTAAGGGGGATACGCGGTCAGGGCAGAACCGCCCAAGGGGATGAGCGGTCAAGTCTTGGCTGCTCAAGCCCACGACCCAGAATAGTTCCTGGTCAAAATGGTCTTGACCGGACCGTTGAACGGAACCGACCTACTACAGTGCCAGTCAAAACGGTCTTGACCGGACTGTCAAACGTGACCAACACGCAATAGTTGACCAAGGGTCAACAGGGATGAACGATCAGATCCTGGCTGCTCAACCCAGACGGTAAGATAGGCGGCTAGAACCTAGCCACCCAAGGGGGAATGGGCAGACCTTACCGGGCCGCACAAACCATGTGCAGTCTATTGTCCGACCGCACAAGCCCCAAAACCTAGCAAGGATGAACGGTCCAGAGCCAGCAGCCACCCATATCTTGGGTGGTCTCTGGTGCGACCGCTCAATCGTCACGGCGAGCAAACTCAGAGGTTCGTTTGATCGTGACCTTTCCACGTCCCGTTCATCCCAAAACGAAGGGGATACAGACACAATCGCCCTGGCAATCACATAGACTCCGACCGAAGTCAAAACGATACACAAATGGCAAGAAACGGGCGATTCTAACGAAATCACCCAAAAAGGGTTTTCAGACTTCCCGGAGCCCTACCGGACAAACGGGACCACCAATCGTCGCAAAATAGGTATCAATGGAACGCCGACGTTCCCAGGAGTCCGTTGATAGTAACTGATCTAAAAATCGTCACCGTTTTTCGGCGAACCCTACGAACTCCACAAAACCCCAATGAGTCCAAACTGGCCCGTTCTCGCACCGAAAAGCACAAAACTGATGGGAAATGGAGCAGGGGAGTGGGTGATCCATATCCCTACCTCCATCGAAGAAACCGCGGGCCGAAGTGACTAATCCGTGCTGAAAATGTCAAAATACGAACCGCGCTGATCTCGGAATCCACCGAGGGATCGTGCCCGCCACGCTCCAACCGCTGCTCCAAACCGCGAACCGATCACCCCAGCACGTCCACGCCTCGGCCAGCTCCGCACGGTCGCGTGCCCCCACGCCGAACGGCCCAGAGATGAGAGAGAACAGAGTGAGAGAGCGTGAGGTTGAAAATGAGCAGTAGAGATAGTGGTTAGGTTTAAATAGAAAGAAATCATAACTATATGTCTGTGTGTACAAAAGTGCAGGAGGAGGTATACAAGGGTAATCTCTCTAGCTCTCTCCACCTCCCTCCTCTCTCTGCTCTCGCTACTCTCTGCCTCACCTCTGTCCCTAGGAGGAACTGGTGGGAGCCTCATCGACCCCTGGTTGGCAACTGACCTCTCAGCTCAGGCACGCTCCTCCTCCTCTCTCCTCTGATGCATAGAGGAACCCACTAGGTAGCGCGTGCTGGAATAAGTGTTGGGTTGTCCCTCTCGCTGCGCCTGCTCCCGACCTCTCCAGTAGCGGTCCTCTACTGCCCATGCTCGCTCCTCAGCCCCACCTAGGCGAAGCCTCAGCTCAGCTAGCTCCACCCTCTCCTAGTCGTGCTCCCTCTTCTCCATCCTAAGAAGCCACTGCAGCTCTAGTGTCTCCCCAGGTAGATCCTCTCTCTTACGAGACCTCTCCTCTACAGCTTATCGTCTCTCCTCCACTCTCTCCTCGGCAACTCGCTGTCTCTCCTCCTCTCTCTCCTCAGCAACTCACTGTCTCTCTTCCTTGAGCTCCGTAACCCGCTAGTCATGGATCGCAAGCTCGGTGCCTGCTAAGGCAGCCCGGGTCAGTGCATCCTGTAGCTCCTCTACCTGTATTATCACATAACATGTCATAAGCATTTTGAAAGAAAGATGATAATAACTGCCTCGCCTAAGTGATCTTTCTTACCTGCGCCACCAGGTCGCGCTCGGCTGCCTCAGCTTGTGCCACCACTCATGCCAGTCGCTCCTCTAACGAATCAATTTTGGCACTCTGGTCCACCTCTCTAGAACTAGAAGCTCCTCCTACTCCTCTCCCTGCTACCCTCTGCTAGGCACGCTGCATCATTTAAGACTGTTAGTCACTAATCACTCAACTTTAGGACTCATATCATAGCATTTAGAAAGCATGCTCACCAGTGTCTCTAGCTCAGACTGTGTAACCGCTAGGCGGGCTTCAAAGATGTGAAGTGGTACCTGCATGTCCATCGCCACTACATCTCGCGCGTCCTGCATTCATTACATATTAGTCAAACAGTCATCATATAACAACTAAAGCATTTAGACATCAAAGCATGCATTCATACATACCCCTTGAGGTCTCATCTGAGGCCGGTTGGCGTAGGTCCTCCAGTAGGCCCAAAGGTACGCCATGCTGTCTGCTCCCAAGGAGACAACCAGGGTGCCGCCCCTCTGCCAATCAGCGTACTGCTCTGGAAAGCGCAGCCACCAGTCTGTCGTCACTGCACGCCCCCAGGTCTTTCGCCCGACCCCACGCGGCTCTGCCACCTCGACCCACTCCTGATGTAGGTCGAGGGTCCCCATCACCAGTCCGAGGCACAGGGGCTTGATCTCATTCAGGCAATGGAGCTAAATCTCCAGCCCAAACAAGTGTCGGCCCACTGCGACCCAAGGCTAGTCCTCATCTGCCATGCCCTGGTAAGGCCTCCACACAACCTGCATTCTGCACATAACATAACATCACATCATCATCATAAATGGAAAATAGGACAAATGCATAAACATAGCATACATACCAAGGAAGCCGAGTAGTCTCAAATCTCTCGCCTTACGACCTGTAGCTCATAGGCTTGCCGGGCCCCCGTCATGTATGGGAGCCAACATCGGGCCAGGGGAACTGTCGCAGGACGAAAAAGTCCAGCTCACTCCATCGACATGTATAAGTGACTCCAAATCTACATCCACACATCATTAGCATAATCATTGCATAATCATAATCATAAATAGAAGCATAACCAATAAAAGAAAAATTGCATACCTGAAGAAATGATGCGAAGCTGCTGTTGGCACTCAAAATATATTCAATGATGATCAAGCCTCAAAGACAAATGATACGGCCCACTGAAGCTCAAAAGCCCAGCTCAGAGTTTTATCTTACTATGTGTTCTTCACCGACTATGCCTTCTTCATTACATATTACTTTTGTCCATGCTAGCTATTCCATGCAGGTGAGGCGGCACATGTGGTCTAATTTGCCAGCTTTTTCTCAATCTTGCTCTCAACCTTGGCTTCTGTGTGGTGATTTCAATTGTCTTCTCAACCCTGCAAAGAAACATGTTGGATATGATGTAGATGTTAGAAACATGTCAGTTTTTCAAAATGTTACTACTAATGACCTGGAGGATATTGGCTTCACGGGGAGCAAGTATACATGGTACCAAGGCCGACAAGGCACAGGCATATGGACCAGGTTTGACAGGGCTGTCATCAACTCTTCTTGGTCCATGAATTTTCCAACAACAAGAGTGGAGCATCTTTCCCGATTGTACTCCAAACATTGTTGTTTATTACTCTTGGTCTTTCAAGGTGCGGTTGCTCCTCCTTCGAGGTTTTGCTTTCAACAAATGTAGCTTTCGCATGATACCCTCCTGCAGGAAATATCTACTACCTGGAATGCTGCTCCTTTAGCATCAAACCATATCTCTTATCTCTTACCATGAAGCTCAAGGAAACAAAGGCCAATATTCTGAAAAGATGGAATAGGGAGGTATTTGGAAATGTTTTTACCAATATTTAGAAGGCTAAGGATCAGACCATGCTTGCCCAGTAGACATTTGATAATGATCCCTCTCTAGCCAATGCCCTTCATATGGCAAAAGCTGATCTTGCTAAGCTTCATGCCTAGGAAGAAATATTTTGGAGATAGAAATCTAAAATTACCTGGTTAAAGGAGGGTGATCTAACTATTGTGTTATTGTCCTCTCATATCTGATCAGATCTGAGTTAAACTTTGATAAAGACAACAATGTCATTTCAGTGTAAGTTATTCTCAATCTTATCTTTCTTATTTACCTCACATCTTAAACTATAACAACTAGTTTATCCTCAGTGACCTAGCAATTCATGATTCTATCATTTAGTTAGATTCATTCTGTTAGTTTACCACAACTGTAACTTATATATTTCTTAAGTCTCTCTTTGTGCTGTAATTATTAATTAATTATATTTTTCAGTCTTGTCTTTCTTATTGATCAAGTGTTCCATCCAATTTAGAGAATTCATGATGGGCCCAAGCCTTGTCAAATCTCAGATGCTAATATGCTTGCGGAAGGGGCTGTCTCCCCTTGCTATTGTAAGGTTGGGAGATTTTCCCAGTCCAGAAGAAGTGGCGAGTCTTGATGATGATTTTCTGGCAAAACATTATGGAGTTGCTATATAATGTGCTCACCATGGAGGCTAACCATTAGATTTCTACAGGTACATTTATACACACCCAAGAGAGTCCTACAAGAGTTGGAGAAGGCCAAGGAAGAGTACATTCGGGTAGCCTTCGATATACGCAGGGAGCAAAAGATCCTTCTTCCGAAGATCATTGAATTTTTTGCCAAGAAAGCACCTGTGTGCCACGCCAAGAAAGCACCTATGTGCCACGGCGGGTTCTCTGAGGTGAAGCAACCATCAAGCATTCAAAAGCAAGTGTTGGGATTTTCATTGTAACATGCCTATTATTGGGATCCGAAAGAACATCTGAATTTCCCCAAAACTTCTGAATTTCAATATAATATATGTTTACTATCTAGATCCGAATTACCCAAAATGTTTGGATGCAAGTCTAGTTGGTGTGTTATGTGGATCCGAAAATAGAACCATTGGATCTTATAATTTTGGATCCAAATATATAACTTTGGATCTCACTATCTCATTAATTATAAAAATATATATTATGATTTTCGGATTAGATTCGGATCTGAAATTGTAACTTCGGATTCGGGTCAGATCCAAATCTAAAATGATGTTTCATTTTGAATTCGGGTCGGTCCAGTTCAGCTATTCAGCATTATTATCCTTCTAGTAAGGTTATGGTGAATGATCAGAATTTCCCAGCCGACTTGTAGCTTCAACCAGCTCGGCCTCGGTCGTGACGAGATAGCCCCTCAACTTTTCTATTCTGCTTGTGAGGGCACCGACATGATGGTGGCTTTCGTCTAAGGCCTTTTCATGCTGCTCTTCATTGCCTTTCCGCACGTCTAGGGCATGCAGGTACTCGTCTTCCTGGGCACTGATGGCGGCAAATTCACTAGGAGCACAGGCCTCAAGGAACTCACGACGGTTGACGTATTTCAGTAGCAGCAGGACTCACCGTGACCATTCCTCTAGAGGGCAGCCCAGCATCTGCAGTGCCCCAGTCAGTTGCGCCACCATGGTGTGTACCCCCCGATATGTAAGGGAAGGATTGGCGAAGATCATCGATCGCAAGGCCAGCAGCATCTGTCGAACCGACGTGTCCAAGGTGGCGTGGCCAATGGAGGGCATGGCCGGAGGGTCAAACTCGACCAAGCTATCCACAGTCGCCATAAATCCGTATCCACCACGCCCGAGAAGGACGGAAGAGTGGAGGCCAGGTCGCTCGAGCACCCGACCTCGACAAATGACTCCCGGCTGGCCATCGCCAGAGGAGCCGGCAGAGCTGTGACCGAACCACCAGACTCCGTCATCGGGAGGGGCTACTACACCCTACTCTCGGTTGGAGGAAGGGCGTGGAGCGGAGCTAAATCAGATGTTACTACTGAAGGGCCTGCGGCCCTTTCCACTTGTGCTCCCTCCTCCTGGGAAACCATGAGGCTTGTCATCGTCTTCCCTAGAAGCTGGTCCTCCTCAGGTGTCATGAGCAGTCGGGGAGGCGGAAGAGGAACCATAAGTTTCAGCCCGTTCCCCGACTGCAGGAATGACACTAGGCACTCTACCTCTAACTCCGAGAGCAGCTGCAGCTCACCTACCCCCGAGGGGCTCACTAGTTCCCTCTGCTTTATGACAGTCTTGCGGGCTCTAACAGCGCGCACCTCGGGGAGCCTTGCCTCCTCCTGAAACACAGAGAATGGGGTTAGCCTTCCATCGAGCGAGGCGAGCTACCCCAAATCTTGAGGAGATGCAAGAGAGGTCCTGGAGGCCTCGCGTTTACCTTAGTCACCAAAACTATGATGCTTTCTAGTGCTATTTCTCCCTCCTCGAGAGCCCCGTGGCCATCGCGGTCTCCATGGCTGCTTCTTGCCGCAAGACCTCGAACAAGGCCGCTAGTTTCTCCAAGTCGGCATCGCCTCCCCTGGATCGCTCTATTGGTATGTCCGGGACAAGTGCCTCCATGGCCTCCAGCTGGATTTGCTCCTGTAAGTTAACCGAATGACAAGAGATAAAAGATCAGAGGCTGGCCGCAAAGGGGGCCCCATGTGAACAGGCTCACACTTACAAAATCCTCACCCGAAGCCACCTCGTTGGAAGAGTAGTCATAGTCGACCTTCTCGTCAGAGGAAGACTTGGTCGGGGTAGGCTCCTCCCTTGCCGGAGAGGGGGCTCTCACCTCAGAATCAACTGCCTCCTCTTGGCGCGGACTAGGCGACGGTGACTTCCCAGATTTCACCCTCTTCCTCGAATATGCCTTCGTCGGCTCGGGGATTTTGCAGGCCTGCACCCACTCAGGGAGGGGTGCGAGGGGAACTGCCAAATGAAGGAGCATCTGGGTTAGATGAAAGTCCCTGGGCTCCCAATGAATGAAAATGTTAGCCACGCTAGTGGAAGGAATTACCTCGTTCGGTCCTCGCGGTCGGAGGAGGTCCGAGGATTGTCTCCTCAATGGAAGGTGCAACCCCAGGTGCGGCAGCTTCGCCCACGTCCAGAGCAGGAGCAGGTACTGGCTCCTCCATAAGGACTGAAAGAAGATTCTCGCCGAGGCGCGCGCTGAAATCTAGGAGTTGCAGCCCGAAGCCGGTTATTCCGACCGGTGTCGATCCCTATGCCGATGGTTCTTTTTAGTATAAGTCTATGGCCACCTTCCTCCGAAGGTTCTCTAAGAAGCATCGAAAAATGTGAAGTATACCTATGCTTTGTGTGTGAATATAGGCATAGACCATAGAAGAGTGATGTACTTTTAAAGAAGCGTAAGAATAGGTGCTTCCCGGGGAAAAGGAAAGATAAAAGTATAGGAATTGGGAGGAATACTGATGATGTCGAAATTTGCCGCTTGACATTTTTCATTTCTTTCCCCTTTTACAACCCCATTTTCCCTAAATCCCACCTGTCGTCTACCTCATTCTCTTCCTCCCTCATCCCTTCCCTTCTTTTCTCCCTGCATCTAGTCGTCCACACCACCCTGGTCTCCATTTTCATAGCCTCCATCACCATCGCCTTCATCACCCTCGACGATGACGACAGTGAGGAGCTCTCTCTCTCACTCTCTCTATGTACATGCCATAGGGGAGAGGGATGAGGTGGCGTGGTCTCTTGTGAGTAGGGACGGTTATGTGTGTAGGCCAGAGGGGAGAGCGACAAGGGAGCGGGGTTGAGGATGAGGGATTCCGTGTGCAGCTCGGAGGGGATAGGGACAACTGAAGTTATTTCCAGAGTCAGACAAATAATACTTCTAGATATGCATTAGATAGTTTCTCCTTTACACGCAGCATGCATCATATAGGATTCTTTTGTGCATCAAAAAAAAGAGAAAAAATGTATTTAGAAAGGTGGAATCATACATACAACAGAAAGAAAGAGAAGGGTCTGCCACTAGACTCCCTCCCAGTCTTTCACTCTGCCTAACCCTTATGTTATCTGCCTATTCCACTCCAATTCTCCTAGTTGAGAGTGTGTTTCATGTGTGCATGTCATAAACATGTGAGTTAGAGGTCATTCTCTATCCTTATTACCTCCTTTTAAGGTGTCTTACAGCTCCTTGGGTCGGATTGTGATACATCTTGTAGTGTGCCCAATTCTCACAGCAATTGCTTGGGGGTCTCTGGGACTACTGCTATAAGTTCCTTCCTATCTTTGGAGGTGTCTTGTAACTCCTTGGGCCGGATTGCGATGCATCCTATATCGTGTTTAAGTATCACAACAATTGCTTGACAGTCTTCTGGATTGTTGATACACGCCCTTATTAACCCCTTTCCTCTTTACTTCCCTTGACGTTTCACCCATTATGTTCATCCATTCCCACATAAGACTAACCCTTTGCTCAAGGATTCCCATAAGCGGGACGTCTAAATTCGGTTTGTGTTTTTTTTGAAACACCTATTTATCAGTCCACTGGACTCCCTTGCAAAATAGGCCTTTTGGAGGGGTATTTGTAGACACCTAATTTTAGATATTTTGCGGACTATAATTCAGCCATCATAAGAGTGACGCTATCCCTTGATGCTTGGACCTTGAATTTCTACATCTAGCCCAACAACTCAACTGGGCTGAAAACATGTCAGATTTAAAATTGGGCTAAGGCCACTGGCTGGGCGGCTAGGTCGATGGCCGCCCACCAGACTAGAGAACGGCAGATTCCTGGCTGCCATCCTCTGAAGAAGGCTAGATACTTCGTCCCCAGCTTTCCCGAAGGCTAGGTATCTGGCCGCCCACCCTAGCCAAAATAGCTAGATACCTGGTGGCCTTTTGGTCAGTTTGGCAACCGCTTGTCAACTCCACATCCCACGTTCTCAGCCCACTCTAGGGGCGTTGTGGATGCACTTTTTTATTATTTATTTTATTTTATTTAAGTTTTGTTGGGAATGGAGTTTTCCCGGTTTATTAAGTGCGTGGGCGTGCCAGTCACCGAGGTGACGATTTATTCGGGCTCGGACCTACTCCGGGGGGCCGAGCAGGTTCGCGTTTACGCGGAGCAGAAACCCCCTTTTTGTTTTTTAAAAAAAAAAGTTTTTTCTGGGCTATGGGCCAGAGGTTTACACGGACCTGCCCGGTGCCCCCAGGGGGGTTTACGCGGGGCTGACTAGGGGTTTTTTCGCAAGTCTATAAAATACCCACTTTTTTGCTTTCTTGGTCCCACCTTTGACCAAGTGTGAGCAGAAGAGGACAAAGATACAAGGACTGGACTGGTTGGCTGGCCGCGTGCGCATTGACCAAGAAGGTTGACCCGTGTGGTTCTGAAACACCGTCTTCGCGAGCACCTTCACGCCGGTACGTCGATCGATCTTGCACGAGGACTAGGACCGATATGAGCTTGCCCGGAGATTGGCCAGGCTGGGTGGAGGGCCGCCCTAGGGGGAGTTCGCCCCCACCTGGGCGCGGCCGCCCCTGGGGCGAACGCACCCCCCCCCCCCAGGGCGTGTCATTGCCATGGGGGTGTTCCCAAGGGCCTTCCGTTGTTCTTTGGCGTTGTCCTTTGAAAAGGACTCGCAGTTCTGGGATGCTGGGATTGGCCCATGGGGTCAACCATTTGGTGGTGTTGCTGCCGCTCGCAAAGTGTTCGGAGAAATTCCCGACACACTTCGGGTTGTCAAACGGCTCGAGTAGCTAACCGGTGGGCCCTAAATTTGGTCCCGGGACACGGATGACGGCTCGTAGGAATTAAGAGAAAGCGTCTCAGTGTGTACGCCCGGCCTTGGTGAGGCATGCCGCATTGCATGGCGATTGACGAGGCAGCCCCGGGTTGGCCCGAGTGCTGAAATTAAACGGCTCATCGCTGCATGTCTGAGGGTCGGGGATGGCCCCAACTTGCTGGAGAGTTGCCGTAGGATACGGCTAGTGCGTTCAAGCCGCGGGTCGGCCCCCGGCTTGCTATAGAATGGCTGGGATATATGCGCCCACCAGGTGCTAGGGAAAATTCTCGATACGCGAGCATGGGCCGCATAAGTGTGTTAGGGGCTTCAAAAGCCCATGGATGACTTAGAAAAGTCTTCCTTTGGCTTTAGAATGCTGAAGGGAGGCATTTTGGGGATAACCCCGGCCTTGTTGCTAGGTGCCACGTGTCGTAGCTTGGTGTCAGGGCGCCCCCAGATTGGCCCGGGCGACTTAATTGAGGGCGGACAAAATCGCAAGCTGGGTGATCTGGGGTGGCCCCAATCAATTGTTGATGTCGCCATGTGTCACGGCCAGTTGGCTAGGGCCCTCGGTTGGGCCTGACACATCATAGAATGGGCTAGGTAGATGAAGCCTTGAAGGTGTTCGAAAAATTTTCTGAACCCTCGTTTCTTGTTATTTTCTCTAGGAAAGTGTCTAGGTACAACAGGCCTATTATTATTTGCATTATGGGCTATGTTTTATCGGGTTACGACACCCTCCCCCACTAAAAGAATTTGTTCTCCAAATTCACACACAAGTTCTAAGAGAGGAATAAGCACGAACCAGAAAACAATTGCGGATACTTCTTCTTAACAACTTCCTCTAGCTCCCAAGTAACTTCTTCTTGACCTCACTGGTAAGTGTGCATTTTGACATGTTAATTTATGATATACACACTTTTTATGAGCTTTAATATGACTAATTATGTACTTATCACACTTAATTACAATTTTAAATCTAAATGCTGAGTTGATAATTTTTAATTATATTTAGATTATTTTTACAGGCACTCGGTATGATGAGACAAGTGGCCAGAAAAAAACCTGCATAAATGGAAAATGAAAGATGGGTTGAGAAGCCCGTTCACGCCAGAAGCCCATGTCCACTAAGCCCAATCTTAGTTAAAATAAAACAAAAAAAAGAGAAAAGTAAAATAATGATTTATATATATGATATTTGCTGTCCGACCTGAGTCGGGTGAGTAAGTACGCATGGGGAGTAGCAGTGCTTGCTTTACTAGTCCATTCACTTAGTGCCACCGACCGAGTGACCATGCTTGGCGACTTCTCGCCCTTTTTGCAGGTAAATGCCTAAATGTTTTCTAATATGCTTCTAATTATGCTTTTAATTGACTAAAATGCTGACATTTCCTTATAAATGTAGTTTTGGGCCTTCTTGTACCTGTCGGGGATCGGTCGAGGAGTGGAGCTGTACCCCGGCCGATTTCCCATCGTGAGGCGGTGGAGCATTTCCCGGAGTGCGGGGTCAATTCAGCGATCGACTCGAGCGACGCAAGAGGATTTGGATTCGTTCCCGAATGCATCGGTAAAAGAAAATAGCCCGACTTCTACATGCTTTTCTATATGCTTCTAAATGGTTTTAAATGCTGACCAATGCTGATATGAATGCATGAATGACCCTTTCTGGTGCGGTGGACACGTTATCGGGGTGAGGACCATACGGGACAACCGTGGGTGGAGGCCTCCTTAGCTTTCCAGGGACGGGATGTTTGGCTGCATTGCATCAATGTGATCGAGCCCCTCCATTATCGGCTGATCATGAGGACGACGGGAGTGCGCCAGCCAGCGGTGAGGTTCCCGCATCGTCATGATGAACGCCCGGGGAAATCTGCCAAGGGCATTGGCAGCAATATTGATTGGAGCGGTCAGGCTAGGAAGTATGTTCATGATTGGAAGCACAAAGGCAAGGCCGTGACGGAGCGAGCGAACAGCGACGAGGCGTATTTGAAGGCCTTCACCCGCCGACACGGTAGCCAAGTTTACCGCGACACCTGACGACCAGTATGAAAAATGCAAAACTTGACTTTTCCTATTCTATATGAAATGAGTGAATGCATGTTATGTATGACACTTGCTTTCTAAATGCAGCTAGACCCACAGGGGCGGATAGCCGAGCTTGAGGGACTCCTCCATGCCACGGTGCAGCAACGGGACGAATACCGAGTGGCTCTTGAGTTACTGGTGAGTTTTCCTTGACTTAAAAACTGAAATGCTTTATGCAAACCTGACTAACCTTCTAAAATGCAGCGGGCCGAGGGAGCCCAGAGGGCTAGACCAGATGCGCCATCCTCTTCCTCATAGCCAGCCGGGGGACTGGCTAAGAGAGATGCGGAGTTCACCCAAACCGTAGCTCGAGCTGAGCAGGTTGAGGCTACCCTCGCAAAGCAGGTAAGAAACTAAAACTTTCCCTAAAAATGCTTCATGATTATGCATGTTCTTAAACTGACCAATATGCAAAATGCAATGCACAGGCAAAGGACCTAGCTGCGGCTTTAGCGGAGGCGGCCGAGGTACCTCATCTCTGAGGAGAGGTGGACCGACTCCTGGGGGAGGTGACCCGACTGAGTGGCGAGGTGACCCGCCTGAGTGGGGAGGCAGCGGACATTGATCGATACCACACCGAGGCTCGTGAGGTGCGGGTCAAGATTTTTAAGCTGAAGATCGAGCTGCGGATGATGGAGCGGACCGTCCGGCTGATGGGCCGAGCACCTGAGCGGGCCACGTCACGAAGCGGCGCAGCCGGAGGCTCACGGAGCGCGGCACCGAGCGCATCAGTGGGCGACATCCTAGCTAGCTACCTCCACCCACCGGAGAAATGAGGAGGCTGAGAGAAGAGGCCCGAGGGAAGAGGAGGAGCACAACGCCATGGAGCCACCGTCAAGGCAACACGAGGGCACCGGGGACAGCGACAGACCGGCGGAGTGACATCTTTATCTATTTTTGTGATTTTTGTAGTTTTTTTGGTTTTTCTGGTTTTCTGGTTTTTGGTTTTTTGCCATGTGACTTTCATTATGTGACACTTGTTGTAGTGAAATGGAAAAGAAGTTTTTTATTTCTGGTTAAGTCCAAAACTAGGAGCGGCTATGCCAAGGTCCTCCGTGTAGTTCTCCAAAGGTCTCGTGAGCACCAGCTCAAGATGAACCCCAAGAAGTGTGTGTTTGAGGTTTCTTTGGGTAAGCTTCTAGGGTTTATAGTCAGTAAAAGAGTAATTGAAATAGACCCTAACATGATGCGAGACGAGCCTGGATAAGGAACTGAGAACTAAAGCCTGCAAACTCATGAGCACACACACCTAGACAGAAAGACGATCACACACGCGCGAAGAGTGAACTCCTCAAGGGTACCGAGTGGTGGCTAGGTGAGCAGCAGCTCGTGGGGTGTCAGACATGGTCTGAACTGTAAGGAGGGTGGTGGAAGTCACCCGGGGAGATGAGGATGGGCACCGGATCCTATCAGGCAGACCGATACCGAAGGGACCGGATCAGATGGACACTCAACTCACCGATAGCAAGTCACTCATTTTGGTGGATCGTTTAGAATGGGCACTCGTCTCATCGGCGCAGCCGTGGAACTAATACTAGATAAGAAAAAGAAGGAGTGGAAGCCAAACATACCTAGCCGTCCGAAGGATTGGCTCTGGTTGGAGACGTGGGTGTACTGGGGAGTGTGCGCACCCGATGAGCACACTGCGTCGGTGGAGCTTCTGGTCGACCCTGCTAGTACTATCAAATGAAAATCACCTCCACGCAGGGAGGGGAAACTTGGGGAGGGGCACACGGTACAGCACTACCCTCACGCAGGAGGGGGGGGGACGCGGGGAAGGGGAGATGAGCCTGCTGCCCTATGTCTTCCCAACTGAACAGAGCCGAATGGATCCGAGCAGTATGCCACACACAAGGATCAGAACTAGACCCCGCTTGTGCTCAGACAAAGCTGGAGAAGTGTAGGGGCGCTCCTGAGAGTTTGGCGTCGTTCTGAGGTTACAGGAGGATGGGGCAGGCTGTGGAAGACAGCCTGTGTGAATCTGTCCAGCCGGACTGGTTTGTGGGTGCAGAGGGTGGTGCGCTCTCCACCGGACTCTGAACGATGCAGGACCAGTGGGGTCGGATGGCTGACAGACAGATCTACTTACCCTCAAAAAATGAGCACCAATAGAACACCGAGCTAGGTGTGGTTGGCACTTTGGTGGGGCTCTAGATTCTGGGTGAACGTTCGGACGCAGTCGGGTTGCGCTAGGCGGCACGAGTAGCGCCGGATGCAAAACACAACGAAACCACCTAGAATGGTTTTTAGACGTCGAGTAGTCCAACTCCGATGAAGAAGGCTCAGGCAGAAAACTAGCAGGGGAAGATGTGGCATGATCGACAAGCCTGCTGCACACCCTGGGTGGACTGGTTCACACCAGCTTCGCACAGTCGCACGAGATTGAACACAACGGACTGTGCCAATGTTAGAATGGGGCGAAACCACCTCTGGGATGCAGAGGACTCGGAGAAGAACCAACTCTCAGAAGAGAGTTTTGGCTGAATCGCACCGTGGAAGTCAGTGCAGCCTCTGCCAATCGGACCTCAGGTTTTGGCTTGAATCTGGCATAGCTGCACAAGAATGGGCAACGTGATCAGTGATGAGGGTAAAATGGGGCGGGACCACTTCTGGAGTGAAGCCGACTCGAAGCAAAACAACTTCTCAGAAGAGAGTTTGCACTGATTCACGCCGTAGGTGGTCAAGGTGGAGTCTGCAAATCGGGCCTCAGATTCTGTCCTAGATCTGTAGGTGGCAGAGCCGAGGAATCTTCAACGTGAGGTTGAGGAAGATGATGTGGGAGCCTTCTGGTGGCGGTGGACAAGCTTGTGAGATGGGGATGTGGGGGAAACAGTGGAAAGGGGGTTGGAAGTGGCTGGGACATGAGAAGTTTAGGTGGGGGGCAGCTAGGGTTAGGGTTTGGGGTGGGAGGGTTCTATTTATAGGCCATTAAGTCCTTGGACGAGTTGGAGAGAATTCAGCTAGAAAGTAGGACGTTTCTTAGCAAACTCTTGAAGATAATACTCCCAAGAGTCCATAGAAACAAACGGAAGGTTCTATGGATGAGATTTGAGGGAAAAATCAATAGATCAAACTCTTAATTCGACCACAGAGTAGCAGAGAAAGAGCAGTTCTGCTAGAACACTCTGTCTGGTGTAACGGTCACACGATAAACCGCCACAAGGATGTAACGCACCTGGAATGGACCGTCATATAACCTTATCCATAAAGAGATAAGACGAACGGGTGAAGTTTTTGTGAACATGACTCTGGAACCATGTAACGGTCAAATAAACACGCGTTAGGCTGTGGTGACGGCTTCAGGATAATCTATCAGAGAACAAAGATGGTAAATGAGACGATGATGTGACACCATCCCTTGGACCTAAATTGCAAGCAAACAACTGAGTTGGCGGACCCCCTCTAGCGGACTCACCCGTGATGCGCACACCTGGGTCCGTTGGTGGACCGACGATGGTGATGACAGTCCGAAGTGGGACCTCACTGTTCCAGAGTTTGGCTAGCTTGAGATTGAACCCCTAAGGGTCTGAGATGCCCAAACCAATGGACGGCCAGCACGTCGAGGGCGTGGGTTGTAGGGTCTCTCTCACAACTCGCTCCGCGGTGGCACTCGATTTAGAGGATTTTGGATCAGGCACTCACTCACCATCCGACGGGTAATTGAAAGTAATAATAAGCCAGCAAAGATAATGCTACCAGCAGAGGAGTGTGATCAGGAGCTCACCTGATCGGCGTGAGGACGCCGATCCTGGCCGAAGATGAGGGCGAGTGGGGAGGCGTAGGTACGCAACCGCACACCGCGTTGGTGTCACTTTGTCCTGAAAATTAAAAGTGAATACACCACTGCGCCTCACACAGGAGGGATGATCTCAGGGTGGGGGTTAGGAGCTTTACATCTAAACACTACCTCCACACAGGGAGGGGCGCTAAGCCGGCCAGGCGGGGAAGGGGAAAATTAACTAAACGAGTGCCAATTGGATACTCCGCCGGTTCTGCCCACTTTTGGAACTACTGACAGACCATCAGTGATGTTGCCGTCGTGGCCGCTCCTGATTTTTGCTGAAGGCGAGATCAGTTGGGATGGCTTCTTAACTGGACCAGGATGACGTCTGATTTTTTTTAAATTCTTTGGCCTCAGGTGTCGATCAGGGGTAGGGTGCGAACAGAGTTTAGGAGTTCTGATTCTGTCCGCAGGGATACCTCGGCAGCAGGAAGACGTGGCTGCCACGAGTGCTGTCGGACTTGGATTTGAGCGAGGGTGGAGTCATTGGAGCCGTCGTCGAGTCCTCTTCGAAATGGCACTTGTGGGGATGCCGGCGGTGATCGGAGAAGACTGGAGCAGCCAGAAAGGTTGGCGGGGGTCTGTTCAGTCCAGGAACGGACAGAACAGAGCACCTGAGGGAGAAAATTAGGAAAATGCTCCTCCGGATGCTGAACGGGATGCCACTTTTTGCTGATGGACGTTGACTGGTAGTAGAAACTCTCGGCTGAGCGGAGCCTCTAGAAGCCATGGGAGCTCCAAGAAGTCGTCTCAGGTCACTGGCCAGGCCTGATCTGCGCAGTCGGGGAAGAACAGGTCCTCCTAGCAGTAGGAATGTCAGATGCTGATAGGACCACCACAGTTGCGAAGCTGCCTTGACAAGCTTTCCAGCAATATAAGATACACCACCATAAAATGCGTGACGATGTGGCAGCCTTTGCAACTTGCTGGTATTCTGCTGCTGTGAATTTGTCTGGGTGGTAGGTGGAGATGGAAGATGAGAACGGGGTAGATGAGAGGGGGAATGAGGAGAATGTGTGTGGGGGTTGCCACGTAACAGGTTATCAAATGATCAATCAAACTCTCATATCATGGTGGTCATCATTAAAACCAGGAGGACAACATCTCCTACATGATCCAGACAGTCGCGATAAGTAACCAGAGGCAAACCAAAGCCGCGGGAAACACCCAAGGTTAGGGGCTCTTACCGGCACGGGCTCCTCCCGTAGCTTCCCACGACTCAAAGTCAGGGAAGTCCTCCATGTTACTAGGGGGTTCGCTCATTAGGTGCATAAGATCCTCCATGTCAACCTCCCCTCCGGTTCCCTCTTCATGTGGGGAGTCCACCTCCCGAGGGGGCGAGAAGGTCGCCTCCACGCCAGCCACCAGCAGAGCTGCAAAAGATAAATAAATCCAGCAAAATAGAATTAGCCAACCATCTTGGCTAAACCAAACAAGGACAAAGGGGCCGGAGCGACACTTACTCAAGGCCGTCTCTGTCTCAACCTGCTCCCTGGTCTCGGGTCCCTCAGAAGACCCACCAGCCTCAGCCGCTGCATCCTCCCCACGAGGGCATTTCCTCTTAGGCTGTAAGCTTCCATCCTCACCCCCTGAGGATGCTTCCGTGGAGGGCTGATCCCCCTCTGCCACAGAACCTGTCGACAAACACAGCATTATATAATGCCTCAGTTCTGTACCCAAAAACTACAAAATGAAAGGGATGGGGGAGGCTAAAGGAGGAAAGCCTAACCTGGAGCCCCAATGGGGGTCGATAGTAAAGGCACCAGCTGCTCCAACCCCAACGCCAGTGCCTAGGCCACCATCAGGACGGCCTCCCGAATATCCCATGGAGTGTGTGCACACTCGACGTGGGACACAAACTCCACAGGTCAAGCCGACCCGATCGCATGGGCAATGTGCCGTCTCCAGCCATCGACCGTTGTATCGATAAAGCACCCGTGCGAGAGCTCCCGATCCAATGACCCTTTGCTCGGAAGGCCGCAATTGGCCAAGAACTGAGCACTCCAGGCCCTAGGTGCCCTTGGTCGAGACACCTTCACTCCAGTCACAGTCACTGACACCTGTCCTAGGGGCTTCAGTGCCCCTCCATTGCTTCGGCTCCTGGAAGACGAACCTCGGCCACTTCGGGGCCACCACTCTGCAACTCGCTCAACCTCTCGGTGGATCCTAGCAACAAGGGTTCTCAGATACCCCTCATCTAGCACAATAGGAGGCAGATCCTCCCTCAGCAAGCGGCTCTCCTCTGCCTTCCTGATCGTCGCAACCTTCCGTCAGTAGTGGTGACTGTGCCTGAACCACCATTGGACGTAGTGCACGTCAAATCATCCCTGACGTCCCTGCCCCGACATCGAGAATCGCCCTGGCTCCCGACGATAGTAAACGTCCCACCAGGCTGCTGCGAGTAGGTGGGTATCCCTGCCCCTGTACTATTTGCCCGTCAGAGAGAATTTTCTATTTGGCGAGATCCCCTGGTCGTACCTGAAGTTCCTAGCGAACCAATACAGGTAGTACGGCTCCAAGGAACTCATCGCTGATCGGTTCAACGTCAGCACTGCCGAGTGGGTGCTTAGTATCCACTCAGTCTGTCGCCCTGCATCAGCAGCCCTGTGACCAGGTGGGCGTTGGTCGCCCCTCCACCTGAAGCCCCCAGAAAAATATCACAATCTCTCGCGGCGCTGTCAAAGGGCAGTCCCTCCTCACCCCGGACGGGCGGGTAACAAAGGGCCCTCCTAGCCCCCTCAAGCTGCTCCTCTGCATCCCCGTCTGGCTACCCAGTTAAACCAAACAGAAGCGGTGCCGTCGGGTTCACCACGGTCCCTCGTGTCACTAGTCCCGGGAACAGCAACCCAGCCCAAGCACTAAGGTAGTGGGTCGACAGGAGTATACTCCTCTCCCTCGACGCTGAGTGTGCCGCCAGAACTCTGTTCTTCTCTTCTATCTTCTCTCTTCACTCATGTCGTGGTTGGAGCAATCAGGGGGAGTAGGAAAGCCAGAGAGCCTACCCCCGGGTCCTCTGCTCTCTCCTCTTCTTTTATTCTCTCTCCCTGGAGAACCAGCCAGTCCGTCGCTCATTGTGGAGAGGATTAATCCCCTTTTATAGAGAATGGGGGTTGGCAGCTTCGAAGGCCAGTCCTTCTTCTTCTTCTCTTTCTTTTTTTCTTTACCCGTCCGGGGCCATTAAATGGCCTATGCCTAGGGAAAACAAGAGGAGCTGGCGTGTCTTCACAAGGTTGGCCGAGGTTGACGTCGATGACCTACTGTCACTGCGCTGTCGACCGGAGCACGAGCCAGAGGCACGAGCATTCAATATTCTGTGTTCGAGGGAAACAGAGTGCCGTAACAAGGATGGGACTTCTGATAGGTGCACCAAGTGAAGAAGAGAAGATGCTGCACCGGGTGGAAGGCTTGGCAGGTGCACTGGTTTGCATTGATGCAATGGTGCATCGTTTCAAGGGGCTGGGTTGTGCATCGGATGGAGTGCACCGTATGGAGTCCAGCGGGGGTGCACCGGGTGGAGGCTATGACTAGTGCACCGTGTGGTGTTGGCACGGTGATGGGTGTTGCGTGTCATCTGGTGTAGTGCATGCCATCTGGCGAAGTGGTGTACAGTTGGAGAAGCCAATGGGGCATGCCGTTGGAGAAGGCATTTAGTGTGTCACTGGAGAAGGCACTTGGTGCATGCTGTTGGAGAAGCCAATGGGGCGTGCCATTGGAGAAGCCAATGGGGCGTGCCATTGGAGAAGCCAATGGAGCGTGCCGTTGGAGAGGCCAATGGGCCGTGCCATTGGAGAAGCCAATAGGGCGTGCCGTTGGAGAGGCCAATGGGGCGTGCCGTTGGAGAAGGCATTTAGTGTGCCGCTGGAGAAGCCAATGGGGTGTGCCGTTGGAGAGGCCAATGGGGGGTGCCGTTGGAGGGGGCACTTGGGCGTACCGCTGGAGGGGGCACTTGGGCGTGCCGCTAGAAGAGGCACTTGGGCTTGCCGTTGGAGAAGGCACTTGGGCATGCCGTTGTAGGGGCACTTAGGCGTGCCGTTGGAGGGGGCACTTGGGCGTGCTACTGGAGGGGCACTTGGGCGTGTTGCTGAAGGGGGCACTTGGGCGTGCCGTTGGAGGGGGCACTTGGGCGTGCAACTGGAGGAGGCATTTAGTGTGCCGCTGTAGAAGCCAATGGGGCGTGCCGTTGGAGAGGCCAATGGGGCATGCCGTTGGAGAGTCCAATGGAGCGTGTCGTTGGAGAAGCCAATGGGGCGTGCCATTGGAGAGGAGGCACTTGGGCGTGCCGTTGGAAGAGGCACTTGGGCGTGCCATTGGAGAAAGCACTTGGGCGTGCCGTTGTAGGGGCACTTAGGCGTGCCATTGGAGAAGGCACTTGGGTGTGCTGTTGTAGGGGCACTTAGGCGTGCCGTTTGAGGGGGCACTTGGGCGTGCCGCTGGAGGGGCACTTGGGCGTGCCAATGGAGGAGGTAGTTGGGCGTGCCAATGGAGGAGGTAGTTGGGCGTGCTGCTAGAGGAGGCACTTGGGAGTGCCATTGGAGGAGGCACTTGGGCGTACCAGGCAGAGGCCACTTGAGGCGTGCCAGGGAAATAAAGAGGCTTAGTCACGTCAGCTTCCTCTTCGTTCCCCAAGGCTCTCAAGTCCAGCAGGCTCATGAAGTCCCACGATCAATGACACCCAAGAGGGCGGTGAATTGGGTGTTTATAAATTTTAAGGCTTGGACATGATCACAGGGTAAGGGAGACAGAAAATCGATGGTTGTAAGGGGTCACTAGATAACAGATGAAGCATTGATTCAGTATGTGAGCATGGTTATAAATAACTGTTCTCACTTGAAACGTGGTAAAAATGCAGGGAATGAGCCTTATAACAAAAGGCTCAGTAGGGATCACTCGGACCCCCTCCTCTCAAAACGAGAAACTGCAATGCAAAGTAGCTAAAGGCGAGTCCTACTCAAAACGTAGAACCGAGTACAATAGGAATAAATAAATGAAAAGGGCCTACTATGCCTGACACCAGTCTCACGGTACAAAAGCTGAGACACCCGTCATGGTGAAAACTTAGTCACCACCTGACCATGACAGGAGTACCTCCCACTAGAAGCACAGTCGGATGCGTCCCCTGACGACTTACACCGCGTCGCAGTGTCTCGCTACTCGCCCCAGGTGGAGACTGAGACACACGTACAAGTAACACTGACAAGGGTCTAGTCAGGGTCGTGCTCGTCAGCACGCGTCTGAAGTCTCCGACCACATGTGCATACACTGACTGACTACCCTATGTCAGGCCCTCTAGCTGGTTCTTCCTCTCGGCCTGGACTCAAGCCGTCACAGTAGGAGGCCCACGGCAACCAGCCAAAAGTCATCTCTCTCGGGTAGTCTCGCCACCACTCCCTAGTGGGACCACACACATGTTGGAAGGCTACGACTAGTGGAGGGTCACTAAAGGAGTTGACTATCCAACCAATGAAAATAATGCTTGAATCGGACAAGGTACAAGGACCACTCCTCGTACCAACGCCGACTGACGGTGACACAAGCCGAGAACACGCCACCTCCCGGGACCGCACGACACCCTCGCACATGGCCCCCATCCGATGCCCAGCATCAATCGGACCATAGGTCAGCACGTGGATTGAGGTCCACTCACCCGAGACTCAAACCGGCAAGAACGAAACTCCGATTGGATAGAACCCAAGTGGCAGTCCACTCTGGACCGTCCTAGGGTAGAAACGGTCGAACGATAGACTGCAAGGTGAAGAGAGGCGGTCACCCATAGGCCGCCACTCAGAGAGGAGAAACGGTCTCCTGAGGACCATTTGAGAACTAAGCGGTCCACCTCTGGGCCGCTTCTGAAGCTAAGTGGTCCCCTTTGGGGCCGCCAAGCCACCAAACAGTACAAAAGTTTTAACGGTCACCTTGTGACCGATGGGGACTAAAACGGTCTCCCTTGGGACCACCAGATTGGGCAACATGGTCATCTCATGACCGCTAAGCCCAAGGACTGTTCAACGATCAGAAACACCTCGGGAGTCGTGCTGGCTCCATGAGGGAAACGGTCGACCGATTGGTCGACGTAGAGGGTAACGGTCAGTCGGTCGACCGCATACCCTGTCGACACTTCCTGGTCAGCTAGCGGTCACCCTGAGGGCCACCAATTGATAGAAATGGCTCCTGTGAGGACTGTTTTCTTCCCGAAAAATTGAGAACGGTGAAATACGGCGGAATTCGCCATTCCACGCACCGATTACCCTTGGGTGATGGGGAAACAAAGGGGAAACCCTTCACCATGCCCCTAGGCATCCAATGGTGCCCTCAAACCATCAATTAACACGATGAAACTCTAGATCGCGAGCTTGATCCCCAAAATATGGATTTTTCTTCCCGACACGACATAACCCCCTCTCGACCTCCCATCGGCCTAGAAATCACGGGGAAGGTAAATATCAAGCTAAGGATCCGTCACCCTACCTCAAGGTCGCTCGAAACACAACAGATCACCGCCGATCTTCAAAAACCCGCTAGAAAACCCTCAAACTCTCACGAGCTCCCACGAACCGCACGCCACCCCGATCGCCTCGCCGCTGCCGCGCTGTCGCCTCACCGTCGTCCACAGCCGGAGGGGAGCGCCGCCACGGTCGTCACACCGGAGGAGGAAGAGAAGGAGAGGGGACGGTTCTCACGGGAGAGAGGGGAGAAAGAAGAAGAAAGAAGAAGAAAAAGAAAGTACTGTCCCGGAGTAGGAGAACGCAATAGTTCACCCTATACAGGGTTCCAAAGGTCCGCCAGGGAAAAGCACACGTAAGCCGCAAAATGCGCTCCGGGACCCCCAAAAGTGATCTGAAACTCACGGATCCTTATCCGAAAAATGTCTGAAAAACCAGGGACATTACAGCCCTCCCCCCTTAAACAAATTTCATTCTCGAAATTTAAAATAAAGCACGGGAGAAAGAGGAAAGGAACTTACTCGAATAAATAAGAGAACTGCTAACGCTTCTCGTCCTCACGCTCCCAAGATGCCTCGCCGCCAGAGTGCCACTGCCACACCACCTTAACCAGGGGAATAACCTTGTTCCACAGGCACTACTCCCGCCGATCCTCGATGCGGATGGGGTACTCCGGAAGAGACAGATCGGGAGTTATCTCAGGCCAAATGGAATTCTCCAAAACATGAGAGCCATCGGGCTATATTTCCTTAACATCGAGACGTGGAACACATCATACACCGTAGCCAACTCAGGGGGTAACTGCAAGCGATAAGCCACTTCACCAATGTGCTCAATAATGGGAAAAGGGTCGACATAGCGGAGACTCAACTTCCCATGCCGGCCAAAGCGCATCACCCCCTTCATAGGAGAGACCCTAAAAAATACTCGGTCACCGACCGTAAAACTGAGGGGCTGCCTTCTTCGATGGGCATAGCTCTTCTACCGACTCTGCACCGCCAGCATATTCTGACAGATCCGATGCACCACTTTCACACACGGCTACACCAACTATGGTCCTGTCAAGACACGCTCACCAACCTCAAACCAATCGAGTGGAGTGCGACATGGTTGCCCATACAACGCCTCATAGGGGGCCATATCGATGCTCGAATGATAGCTGTTGTTATAGGCAAACTCCACTAACGGTAAGTGGTGAATCCAACTCCCCTGCCACTCCAAGCAACATGATGTCAGCATATCTTCCAACGTCTGGATGGTCCTCTCCGATTGACCATCCGACTGAGGATGATAAGCCGAGCTAAAAGCTAACCCAGTGCCTAGAGCTCTCTGGAAACTCCTCCAGAATCCAGAAGTGAAACACGGATCTCGATCAGAAACAATGGAAACAGGAATTCCATGCAAAGGTACGATCAGCTCCACATACAAACATGCCGACTTGGACACTCTCCAGCTGACTCGGATCGGTAACAACCGAGCCGTCTTTGTCAGCCGATCCACAAGCAACCCAATGCTGTCATGCCCACTCGGAGTTCTCGGCAATCCAAACACAAAATCCGTGGTCACGTGGTCCCATTTCCACGCGGGAACCTCCAAGGGCTGAAGCGTACCCCCAGGTCGCTGATGTTCCGCTTTCACCTGCTGACAGATCAGTGGACACGAACTCCGATACATCTTCATCGCACCTGGATGTACGGTGTACCTACTCCCATGTACCTCTAGTAACACCGCACGTCTCACCTGCTCCTCAGCTGGGATGTACAGCCTTCCTCGGAATCTCATAGCACCGTCCTCGCCGAAAACCACCTCAGCCAACGCTAAGATCCGAGGCAACTCCGGGTCTGCACGCTGAGCCTCTGTCACCTGACGACGGATAACTGGTGTGACAAACAAGCTCGCAAGCACTACGGACCCCTCATCTCGGGGAACCTTAAGCCTAAATTTTACAGCTGGCACTTGTTCCCAGAGCTTCCATTCCCTCAACATCATTGCACTGACCACGACCTTCCTACTCAAGGCATCAGTAACAACATTCATCCTGCCTAGCTAATAAGACAGGGTGAAGTCATAATCCTTCATATATTCCATCCATCTCCTCTGTCTGAGGTTAAGGTCTTTCTGAGTGAACACATATCTCAAACTCTGATGGTTAGTGAACACCTTGAACTTCTCACCGTATAGTCCGACGGTGTCGACGATACGTCGTGTTCCTCGTCGGACGTTGCATAGCAACACTTCATTTAATTGTTTTGAAACAATTTTCGGGTGCAACAAGGTGTTTGTGGCTGTGCACTTGAATATGAAATTATAGTGGAGTTCTGTTGATAAAATGAAATTGGAAAAATATGATTTGAGATCTCAAAATTGTGTTGAGAAAGAAAGGCAAGCATGGTTTGCTTTTGGGATGTTCTTTTGTGGACGGAAGCATCCGGATGGTGCTTTTATATCTCTGAGCCGAGTCCTAAGATGGACCATGAGCTATGTTCAAGATATGCTTGAAAATCTTTGAGTCCTTCAGTCGGGATTCACTTGTGTTTGTGATTTTGGAAGACTCTTTTGGTTTGTAGTTTCACAAAATTGGGAACTAGACTTTTCTTGGTTTCTGACTTTCTCTGATTCGATTGCACTAGTAAAATTATATTATTACATTGAAGGGGCAGTAACAGAGCTCTGGTTTTGGGTAAGGTCTCAACTTCTATAGCCTTACAGGGAGGATGTTTGTAGGAAGTAAAAAGATTACGAGGGTGTATAATCAAGATTGATGAGTGGTAGGATCGTGAGTGTGTCGTTAGGCATGGCGACTACCAGTTTTAATTCCAAATTGCAACAAAACTAAAAAAACATAGAATAGCGGCAAGTTTGGGTCGAATCCACGGAGAGACTATGGAATTTTAGTTTGACCACTTTGATTTGCTCGTAAAATGACAAGTAGGAACGAAAATAGCTCATCCACAAACACATAGAAAATAGCTCGAATGAAAATAACTCAATGACAAGTGTGAATAGAAAATAACTCAATCACAAAATGTTTGCTACAATGAAAGGAGAAAAGAAGAACTAGATACTAATGATGTGGTGTGGCAACTTCGGGAAAGCGATTAGGATTCTGTTTAGAACTCCTCCTCGCGATGATCTTCTCTCCTTCTTTTAGTCTCAAACTCCTTGAGAGAATCGCCTCCACCTACCAGCGGGAAGAACTCTTCCTTATGCAAACAAACACTAAGAACAAGACAAAACAAAAAAGAGATATGGTGAAGAGAAGCAAAGGAAGTAAAGCAACAAATAGAACAAGACAAGGAACAAAAGAAGACAAGATAAAAAGACAAGAAAATGAAAGAGGATGATGTGGATTATGGTGGAAGGAAGAAATAAAAATGAAGAAGGATAGGAGAACGTGGAGAGGGAGAGAGGGAGATGAAGAGAAGAGACAAAAAGAAAGGAGACAAAAGCAAGAAAAACAAAGAGAGGAAGAAGGCGAGAATAAAATAAGAGAAGAAGTGGGTGGAGGAGGGACATGGCGTGAGAGAGAGGGAGAGGGAGAGGGGGCGTGATGGAGATGGGGTGGATGAATTCTCCCAAATTGTGACCAGCCAGAATGGGCGCCCAAGGTGGTCTTTTAAAGACCCAAGCTTCTCAATTTTTGTTGGAGAGAGTTGGATTTTTTTATGGAGCCTGCCCCTTTATTTCCTTCTTTTTGCACAAAAGCAGCTCTCCTTTCTTTCTCTCTTTTTTCTTTATTTGGCAACCAACAACCTTCTTTCTTGCATTTCTTTCTTTTGTTTGCCTTGGTAACCAGCAAGAGAGGTGGTGGCTAAGGGTTGTGGAGGCTAGGCGCCCAAGGCTAGGGCATCTTGGTGTTGTAAACTCAGCTTCCCATAATTCCCCCTGTAGTAAGAGAAATTACAAGCAATATCATCCTCCAATTTTAAGTGCCAATAAAAAAATAAATTAAATTATGCACTAAAATAATTCACAATAGTGCTCAGATGAATATGCCCAAGAAACATTAATTTTGCAAGAGAGCCCAAATATTCATGAGAGTATATTTTCATGGAGATTCCGCATAAAATGCTAGTTCCCGACCGAACCACACTCTCGCCCGACGCGAGTCAGGTTGAGCGCACAATAATTTGTCACCTCTGGTGACTGGCACACCCAATAAATCCAATAATAAATAAAACGAACGAAAAGTCCCCCACAACACCCCAGCCCGCGCTCCAGCGGCACACCCTGGCGGGTCTTCCCCGGCACTCCCCAGGGGTGCCCTCGCGACATACCCCAGCCCGCACTCCAGCGGCACGCCTTGGCGGGTCTTCCATGGCACACCCAGGGGCGCCCTCAGTGACACACCCCCAACCTCCCGCTCAGCAGTACCCTCCTGTAGCCCTTCACCAGCACACCTGTACGTGCCTTCAATGGCACACCCCTGAAGCCCGCTCAGCGGCACGCTCCGTGCTGCCTTCAGCTGCACACTCACCAAGTGCCCTTCGCTGGCATGCTTCCAATGCTCTTCAATGGCACGCTGCAAATGCCTTCAGAGGCATGCTTCTTCAACGGCACATCTGACAGAGAAGATCTTACGCCATTCCCCTACGGATTTTTGGCGCGCAGTGAGTGTGCTGAGGTGTCAAATGGAGAGGGTGGCACACTGGCTACCCTCCTGCCACCGAGGACGACCAAGGTCAAATCCTCATTAATGTCGACCATGTTCCCGCCTCCACCATCTCGCGTTTGAAAGCCCCTACCGTTGGAGTATAAGATGCTCCTCTTCCCCAATGGATGAACAGACAGACGTAAGACAGAAGAGAAGAGAAGAGACACAGAGACAAGCAAGAGAAGAAGAAGAAGAGAGCTCCGCCGTAAGGTTCCTCTCCGATGACCACCCAAAGAGGGAGTAAGAGAGAGGGAGAGAAGGAGTGAGAGTATGTAACGTGGGAGGGGGAAGAGTACGGGGCCATGGTCCCTGCTCAACCTCGACCCCCCCATTCTTTTCTTTCTTCTTCCTTCTTCCCCATTCCCATTGCTTGTATCCTCCACCCCGATGCTTCTCTATGTACATGGCCGGTTGTGGCCTTTAGTTTTCATGAATAAAAGACAACTTGCCTCTTGGTATCCTTCACTGTCTCCGTTCGTTTAGGGTTCTTGCGTGGGTTTGATCGTGCGTTGCTTTCCCCCTGGGGTGTTTGGGTCTCCCTGCGTAGCCAAGGACCTCAACTCACATCCCCCTTTGCATCCATGGATGCCCACATTCAATAGCCTCCTTGGCCTCATTCCTTCCCCCAGTCAAGCATCACCGCCAAACTTCTTCCCCTCCCAGTTCCAGTCATCCATCCGGCTAAACCTTGGCCTTCACTCCCCTGAGTTGCCCTCAACCAGGTGCACCTCTACCCCTTTGGCCAATAACCCACAACCCCCCTTTCTTGCACGATACACTCAACCTGCCAGCACCTTCACTGGTACAGCCTCTTCAGTGGTGTCAGCCCTTTTGTCTTTGCCCGGTACACCCCTTACACCCTTTCAACGGCATGCCCTTGGCTCACTCGTTCATCAGTACAGCCCCCTCGAGGCCTTCACCGGTACACACCCAACTTCCCCTTCACTGGCACACCCTCAGCCAATCCCTCTCTACCGGTGCACCCCATGCCTCGCTCAGTGGTATAGCCCTTTGGCCAGATCCTTCGGTAGTGCAGCTTGGCTCCCTCCAGCCTGCCTTGCCTGGTCCACATTTGAGCTCCCCTTGCCAACACATTAAACCCTACCTTCCACCCTGTGCCTCACCCCTAGCATTTGCAGCCAGTCCTTGTCCTTTATCCTTCCACTCGTGGCCAGCCTTAGAGTTGTCTCCCACTCACCACTCCCTTCACGTTTTCTGAGGTTTTCATCAAAGGTGTTACCATCTTTGGACACCCACCTCCAATTGTTGGGTCCCGCCACTCCATGTAGGTGCGTTCCCTGTATCTCCTTTACGCCCGGGATAGAAATTTATAATTTTTAAATTTTGGGGGACACATTTGGTCACTTGATGGCTCCCAAGGAATGTCTAAATGACCTTAGATGGTTGCATTGAGTTATGTTGGATGGCCACTGTAGTTGCTGGCGTTGTAACTACTGTAAAATATAACACAGGGAATGAGGTGTGTCCCGGTAGGAGAAGCAGGTGAGGGATACCGTAAGGCTGCTGGCTGTACTAATGTGCCTAGAGATATGAAACTTGCAATGGTCAGACACCTATGGGAGAAGAGAGTTGAGATGCAACAGAAGGAAAAGAAGAAGAAAAGGGATAAAGTGGCGATCGATGGAAGAGCAGGCGGTAGTGACGAGGAAGAATGCACGTGTATAGCCAGTGATGAAAAATAACAACCGTATACTCACCAGCCTAATGTGTATATCACGATGAATGATCTATATGAAGCACAATTTCGTGAGACGATACGTTTGAGTAGAGAAGAAGCAAGACATCTAGAGGAGACGAGAGCATAAAGCCGCGAAGCGGGAATGATCGGAGCATCAGCCAGTGGTGGTTTATCTACTACTTGACAACCATGGGGCATCAAGAGTTTCTTCACTTGTGACTCAAGTTCACAAAGAAAATGACATAATTGATTAACATTGATGATGTGAAACTTGGTGCACTATCTTGAGAGCTTGACAAGTAAATGAGGATGCATGATATATATGACCAGAAGGGGCCAAAATAGAAACTCAGAGAGGACATTGCAAAATGGTGGTACCACACGGGATTGCCTTTCAATGCGTCCAACAGCCCTTACTACAAGTCAATATCTCAAGAAGCACAAGTGCTTAGGTTACATGTGCAACCATCTACAGTGAGAGAGTTGATCAGCATATATCTTGATGAACAAATTGATGAAATCAAGAGTTATGTGAACTCTTTCAAACAGAAATGGACTAAGTATAGAGTCACATTAATGTGTGATGGATGGTGAGGCACCATTAAAAGTAGTCTGATCAACTTTCCTGTCTGTTGTGACAGACATGTATTTTTTCACAGGTTGATGGATGCGTCAGGCCATGTTCACAATTATCAATATATTTTGTCCTTGATGGAGGAAGTGGTGAACGAGATCGGAGAGGATTACATTGTTTAAGTGGTCACAGATAATGGCTCGAACTATAAGAAAATAAGGGGAGCTGATGAGGACCAGATGGTTTTCTGGACCCCCTGTGTAGCACACCATGTAGATCTAATACTGAAAAAGATTGGCCAGCTTCGTGTAGTCAAATCTATGGTCGAGGTGGCTCAGAAGGTCACGAAATACATCTACAACCACACACTTGTATTGACATAGATGAGAGAGCATTGTGGTGGCGAACTGTTGAAGCATAAGGATGGGTTGAAACAAATATTTAGGGGTAAGACTTGGCTGTGTTCCTCTTTTGTTGCTTCACGTGAAGGAGCAGAAGTCGAAGGGATTGTCAACACTGACAACTTTGGGACATAGTCAAGATATTAGTTTTATTGATAGAGCCACTGTATGAGATATTGAGATGTGTGGAAGGGGATAGAGTACCAACCATGGATTTGGTGTATAACAAAATTGAAATTACAAAGCGGAAGATTCTTGTGACATCCAGAAATATGGACCCACGATCTTAGAAATTGTGGAAGACAGATGAGAAAGGCAAATGAGCCACGATCTTCATATGACAGATAAACATACTTGACCCTAATGTCAGTATCCCCAGTTGTTGGCCCAGATAGAGATGTCGGACAAGAAGGGGGGTTGAATTGTCCCCTTACCGAGATGGCGGATTTTTTTAAACTTTTCTTAAAAGAACACAATGGAATTAAACTGATTACAGAATTTAAACTGTGATGGAATGAGATTAAAGCAATATAGAAAGGATTCTGCAACTCTTCTGATGAAGCACTAGCATCCCTACTCCCCCCTTCACTCGACATCAGAGAGTGAGAATCTGTGGCATCCTCATCCAAGTCATAACGCTGCCCGGAAGGAAAATCAAGCTCCTCAAACACCTACTGCTGGGCCAAGGTGACCGCTCTATGGAAGCCTTGGGCAAACCCCTTTCGCAGCCCTCATCGATAGCCTGGCTCGTAATATGAGAAGGTGGCCTTCTGGAGAGTTGTGTGGTAGCCCTCCGAGCTCCTATATCGATCGACCGCCTCCGCCCTAGCTTGCTCAGCTTTCTCCTCGAGCTCGGCTACCCTCCACTCAGTTCTGAGCAACTTTACCTCAGCCTTGGATAGCTTCGCCTCGGTCTCGGCCCGCGCAACCTCGGCTTTGCCCCGCACCCGCTCAGCCTCTCGAGCCTGGCTGTTGAGTTTCTCATGCTCGGCCCTCAGCAGCTTGTGATGCTCGACTTGAGCCTTGCGCTCTTCCTCTAGGAGCTTGCTCCTCAGGTCGACCATATAATGAGCTTGGGCCAGCTGCTCAGCCAGTACCCGAGCCTCCTCCTGGCTCGACCGAGCCTGTGCCCGAAATGAGGTTGCCTCCAGTCGAGAGACTTCGAGCTTGAAGGTCAGTTGCTCAATCCTCCGCTCAGCCTCAGCGCGGGCCCGAGAGAGGGACCACTCTTCACTCTCCAATCGAGCATAGAAATCGATTATCTCGGCCCCCAACTGGGCCATGATCGGGCCACCCTCCATCACCCTCTCGAAAAGCAAAGAGGACTATGCCTGAACTCGTCCCGAACCAGCGAAAGTGTCAAATATCGACACCTCTGGTACAGAGAAGTTCGACCGGCCAGGACACCAGCCAAAGGAGGGAGAGTCCTCTCTGGGCGAGCCATGACCAGAGCGCCCCCTCCGAGCGTCCCCATTCTTGGGACGGCTTCACTTGGCTTGGGCAGGGTCGATGCCTCGCCCCGAGCCCCCCCGGCCTCGGTCCGGACTTTAGAACCGACCACCTCTGCCTGCTGTCTGGCAGGCTCGGAGGCAACCTCCCCACCGGCGGCAGCCGCCTCTGGCCCGGTGAGTGGGAGATCTGATTGGCAGACTTCCTCAGTCAAGGGCCCCTCAACCAAGCAGGCTCGCTCCTCGACCGGAGGGGGAGCCTCCATCTTCTTCGATCGCTTCTTCTCCGTGAGCAAGGTCTTCATGGAAGACAACATCAACGGCTCGCCAGGTTCCTTACGCTTGGATCCACGGCGCTCGGGGACATCATCCCGAGCCTTCTGATTGCCCTTATCCCGGGCACGGGAGGGACCCTCAGAATTTCGGGGCTCACTCAGAGTAGGCACCTCCCCCAAGTCGGCGGTCCCCTACTCCAGTGGCTGCCTTCCCTTATCAGTCGTCTGCCTCGAATCTGAGCAACCGAAGCCAAATCTTCAAAAGGAGGGCCACTTGCCCGACCCAGAAGCATAAGGCGAGGCACTAAGGATCTTACCACCCAAAGATGATGCCTGAGAAGGATATTCCTCGATGTTCGCCACCATCATCAGTTCAGCGGTTGATTGGCGATGCTCTTGGAGAATCCTGATCTCCTCTTCCAACTCTAAGGAAACCACCACCTGCTTCGGAGGAATAGACGTATGGAAGTTGGGCACTATCGGGAAAACCTAAGAGACGCCGCCCTTCGACGAGCCCACCTAGAAAAATTGGGTCTTCCATCCCTTGTGAGAAGAATCTTTGGCAGAAAGTGTCACACAACTCCTTCCCCTCTTTGCATGAAGATAGAAGAAGTCTTTGCCCACATGGGGGGGCTCCTTCAACTCGAAAAAGGAATGGAAGAGGTCCAGTGAAGTGATAAGACCACACAAGCGACAAAGAAAGAGGAAGGAGAAGATGACTAGTTCGATCGAAATATCGTCCCAAAATAATGTCGGATCGCGGCCATACCGGGATAAATCCCAGGACTCGGATCCGCCATCCCGATGAAGAAGAAGAATGGGCAAATCAAGATTTGTGTGGATTTTCGTGACCTGAATAAAGCATGCCCAAAAGATGACTTCCTGGTGCCAATCACCGAAGTGATAATCGATGCAACTACCGGCCACGAGGCCCTTTCTTTCATGGACGGTTCATCCGGCTATAACCAAATATAGATAGCCGAGCACGATCGGATCCGCACAGCCTTCAAGTCACCTAAGGGGATCTTCCACAACAAGAGAATGCCCTTCGACCTCAAGAATGCAGGGGCCACGTACCAACGGGCAATGATTAAGATATTCGACGAGTTACTTTACAGCAAGGTCGAATGCTACATCGATGACTTAGTCGTGAAGACAAAAAGGAGAAGCGACCATCTGAGTGACCTCAGGGTCATTTTTCAAAGGCTCCGACAATACGAGCTGAAGATGAATCCGATGAAGTGCGCTTTTGACGTCTCCAGCGAAAAATTTCTGGGCTTCATTGTCCGGCATAGAGGGGTCGAGATCGACCCCCTCAAAATAAAAGCCATCCAGGAGCTGCCGCCTCCGAAGAGCCTGGGAGAATTGAGGTCCCTGCAAGGCCGGCTAGCTTATATCCGCAGGTTCATCTCCAACCTATCAGGACGCTGCTAGCCATTCCACAAACTGATGATGAAGAATGCACCATTCAGCTGGGGTGATGAATGCCAGCATGCCCTCGACCAGCTGAAAGATTATTTGAAGACCTCGCCAGTGCTGGGGGCACCTGTCAGGGGCATGTCACTTATTCTTTATATAGCGGCTACCGAATACTTACTGGGGGCAATGTTCATCCAGAACAATGACGAGGGAAAGGAGCAAGCTCTCTACTACCTCAGTCGAAGGTTGGTGGGGGCAGAAGCCAAATACACTCCGATCGAGAAGGTCTGCCTCGCCTTGGTCTTCGCGGTCAAGAAGCTGAGACACTACATGCTGTCCCATGAAGTGAGCCTGATCTCTCGGGCCGACCCCGTCAAGCACATTCTCTCCCAGCCAGTCCCAAAGGGGCGTCTCGACAAATGGGCCGTGCTACTGATGGAGTTCAACATCACCTACATATCACAGAAAGCCATCAAGGGGCAAGCTATCGCAGATTTCTTCGCGGCACATCCCGTGTCCGAAGACTCCCCACTGGCCACTGAGCTGTCTGAAGATGAAACATTGGAAGCGGACCAGGTTCGGCAGGCCGTGTGGTAGTTGTACTTCGATGGGGCTTCTAGAACAGAGACAGCTCCCTCCGGACGCGCCAAAGTACGGGCTGGAGTAGGCATCGTCCTCAAATCTCCTGACGGAGAAGTGATCCACACCTCCTACTGCATCAATAAACCCTGTACAAATAATGAAGTAGAGTATGAAGCCCTGATTATCGGTCTCCAAGTCGCTTTACAGATGGAGATCAAGATGTTGCAAGTGTTCGATGACTCATTGCTAGTCGTCAGGCAAGTCCAAGGATAGTTTGATGTCCGGAAGCCCGAACTACTCTCTTACCAAGCCAAGGCAAAAGGGCTCATGGAGTAGTTCTACCTCCTTGAGATAGGCCATGTCGCCAGGGGAGAGAACGGCCAAGCCGATGCCTTGGCAAAATTGGCAAGCTTGCTAGCAATCCCGCCGGAGGGGTCGCTCGACATCCGAGTGATCAACCAACCCTAGGTGCCTAGCATGATAGAAGAGGAACCAGAGGAAGAAGAAGAACTGAAAGTTGCCACAGCAGAAGCCATCAACCTACCTGACTGGAGGGCCCCCTATATGCAGTGGTTCAAGTACCAGCAATTACCCATGCAAAGGGAAGAAAAGATCAGGGTAATGAGAGCATCAAAGATATCTTGGCCAATAAGCAAAGTAATCTTGATAATCTTGGCCTTAGGCTGACATGGAATCAACTCATGAGAATTCTTCTTAGTGAGCATTGGTGGAGAGTTTTCAATAATGCCCGGTATAGGTACACGGATCGACATCTGACTAATAAAATCTTGATTCTTGAATACCATAGCTGTGACCAAATTCTTCTTGCCTTGCTCTTAAGCATCTTTTTCGGCACATGCACTTATAGTGAGACACCTACTCTGAGGGGAGGTGGAAAGAGACGAGATGGAATTGATAGGCTTAGCAAATAATGGAGGCTTAATGGAAGGCATCATTGGAAGGGTAGGTAGAAGTGGACGCTTAAACACACCGAACTTCTCCCCTTGCTTGAAAGTGGACGGGGTTGGCTCGGGTGCAAAAAAGGGTGTACCCTGCTTAGGGTTAGCCAGGGTAGAGGGTCAAATGAAAGATTGGGAAGGGTTGGCTTTGGGTTTAAAAGGATTGTAGACGCCTTAGGTGCCAGCAATTGAGGGTCAATTGGTTGCGTAAAAGGAGAAGGGTTAATGGGAGGCTCGATGGAGGCCGGTGGTGTGGAAGTTAATTGTATGGAGGTTGAAGGAGGTATAATGGTGGAAGGCTTAGTGCGGATGAAGCATCTAATTTTGGTGAGGTGTGAGGTTTTAAGGGTAGGAGAAGGGGCAAGATGCGTCAATGTGGGTTGTTGAAGTATTGACCCATCATCGTAGCACCATGAGGTTTCATAGACGGGATTAGGAATAGTGGCATCATCTTGAGCAGGGGGTTCTTCTTGTGGTAATGGAGGGAGAGGAAAACGGAGAAAACTCGAAGTGGGTGCATCTTCAAAAACTTCATCTTGTGCCGTCTCTAATTCTTCATCAAAAACATCGTGCATTGCTTCCAATTCTTCATCCTCGAATTCAAGTGGACGCCGTGGTGGAGGCGTAATGATGGGTGATAGAGTTGTATATTGTAGAGGATTTTGTGTATATGGATGCGGAGGCAGAGGGCCATATGGATGAGTGGTGTGAATGGGTGGAGGGAGGGCGACGTCCACTTGACTATTAAAGCTTGTAAACTCATCTTGCTCACTTATGTTGTTGATGCCATTGTCATCTCTTCTCTCCTTCCAATCTTTCTCCATCTTAGTAATGTTGTTCATGAAGCCATGAAGAGGATCGACTTGAGGAGGAGGAGGAGGCGGCCGCAGGCTTGTGACCCTCTTTAATTGTTCCTCCATCTTATTGATTTTGTCAATGAGAACTTGTTGGAGGGGAGTTACTTGAGAAGCAGAGGGTTGGCTTTGAGATGGAGGGGCTTTATGTAAAGGCCGTGGAGTGTTAATGGGCTAACCTACGGAAGGACTCAGTCTAAGCAGGGTACATGGAATGTGTGGGCCTTGGGCCATGAAGGAGGGTAAGTAAAAGGAGGCAGGTGATGGACCACCTGAAGGGGAGGATTAACTGAAGAGGATGGGTGATGGGCCACCCAAGAGCAAGTATGGATAGAAGAAGGAGTGGGTGATGGGCCACCCGAGTGGGCATGGAAGGAGGATGAGTGGAAGAAGGAGGGTGATGGGCCACCCTAGAGGGAGTGAAAGGAGGATGAGAAGAAGAAACTACACCTCCAACAATAGCCTTAAGGGCTTAGATTTGTAGGGGGGTGAGATGTTGTCACGCCCCATACTCTATACCATCGAGGTATTGTCTGCTTTGGCCTACCAGTCTCACGGTTTTATCCCTTTCTGACAGTGATCAGCTCCAGAATGGAGGACTTCCCGGGCAGGTCACCCATCCCGGTACTACTCCCCATTAAGCACGCTTAACTTCGGAGTTCTTTACAAGAACTGAGCCGATACTTCAAAAGGCGCATCGGTGATATAGAGTACAACTTAGCTATATTTGAGGGTGTTACAAGAGGGCTAACCTGGAAGGTCACGGCGCATAAGAAACGGGAAGAGAACCGCGAAGAGCCACGTGCCATGTGACTAGAGTGCCTGTCACCAGAAGAACAGCCAGCTGCATCCATTGATGGCTTATGCTGTGCCTACTAGTGTCTTGTCCGCGTACCCTACTGCAAGGAGTAGGCCGAGACCAAGACACTATCAGAACCAGAACCAAAGTACCATTGCGAGTGACTAGTCAGGGTCACACCTGTTGACGTGAGTCCAAAGCCCCTGGCCACGTGTGCACACACTGGCCCACTGCCTAAACCAGGCCTCTAACTAGTATTCCCCCACCGAAGGACACTACGGTTGGACCGGGGGCCCACGGAACTAACTTAAGAACCATAAATCAGGAAAGTGCCCCACTACAAGAGCCATCACGCTGTAACGTGACATAAGGCTATGACTAGTGAAGGCTCACCAGACACGGAGACTCAAAACACGAGTGTGAAAGTACAGACCGGTAAGAGAGCACTATCACACGTACTTCGAAGCACCAATGGTAGTACAACCACTGCCGACAACTCAGGACCAGACAACTAGACCTACTCACGTAACAAACCACCAATCGGTCTAAACCTAAGCCAGAGGAAATGACGCTGGCAAAGAAAATGACACACGGAGACCTGAGGGAACACCGAGAACCCTCAGCACACCTGGACATGTAGAACGAGGTAAGATGATACCTCACTGTAGCCAGAACCATGTCTCGAACTGGACAGAACCGTCAAGACACATACATGGTTACGTGTCAACCACTAGGTGACCCCGGGTTGATCGGAACCTGACAATGACGACTCCACAGTAGGGAAGAGAACCCTACTACAAACAAGAAGACTCCTGGCTGCCTTATAACGTAGTCTTAGCCCTTATAGGATGTCAGGAGACATCCACGGGAAAATGAGCAGACCACCAGGACAAGCCAAGACAAGCAGAAATGAAAACACCGGAGGATGACACTCTGGGCAAGGCGAACCATCACTCAACTGCTAGGCAGACCCGACAATCAAGGAACAGTCGCTACGCGACCAGAAATAAGGACGCTGGTAGTTCTAGATTGAGTCGTTAGGGAAGAGACCGCACCCAGTCACCCGAATCGACCTATCCAGAAACCACCGACATACAGACACCGCCATAGAACACAAACCTAAGATAGACGGACACACAACCGGATAGCACGACGGACTCAACTGAATGGGCGGTCACAATGTGACCGCTCAAGAGGATGAACGGTCCAGACAGGACCACTCAACCCAGGATGAATGGTCCACATGGGGCCGCTCAAGGGGGATGAATGGTTGGGGGACCAACCGCACAACAGACAGACCTCTAAAGGCTAAAGAGGATAGACGGTCAGGATAGAACCACCCAAGGGGATGAGCGGTCAGGTCTTGGCCGCTCAAGCCCATGACCCAGTCTAGTTCCTGGTCAAAATGGTCTTGACCGAACCGCTGAACGGAACCGACTTACTGCAGTGCCAGTCAAAATGGTCTTGACTAGACCACCTAACGCGACCGACACTCGGGTGTTGACCAAGGGTCAACTGGGATGGGCAGTCAGTTGTTGGCCGCTCAACCCAACGAAAAGATAGGCGGCTGAAGGCTGGCTGCCCAAGTGGGGATAGGCGGTCCTTACGAGGCCGCCCATACCTTGTGCGGTCTATCGTGTGGCCGCACAAGCCCCAAAACCCACGAAGATAAATGGTCTAGAGCCAGTCGCCCATGCCTTGGGTGGTCTCTGGTGCGACCGCTCAATCGTCATGACGAGCAAACCATGGGGTTCCTCCCATCGTGGCCTTTCCATGCCCCATTCATGCCGAAATGCAGGGTATACAACCACAATCGCATAGGGAAACCCATAGACTCGATCTGGAGCCAAATCGGCTGAGAAACGGGGAGAAACGGGCGATTCTAGCGAAATCACCCAAAAGAGCAACCAGACTTCCCGAGCTCCCCACGGTCAAACGGGACCACCAATCGAGACAAAATTAGTGTCAATGGAACGTTGACGTTTCAGGGAGTCCATTGACACCAACTGATCGCAGAACCGTCGCCGATTTTCGACGAAGCCTACGAAACCCACGAAACTTCAACGAGCCTAAACTCGCCTGTTCGAGCACCATAAAGCACAAAACTGCGAGGAAATAATGCAGGGGAGTGGGTGATCCATATCCCTACCTCCACGGAAGAAACCGCATGCCGAAGTGACAAATCCATGCCAAAAATCACCCGGAACATGAACGACGCCTTCTCAGAATCCACCGAGGGATCACGCCCACCATGCTCCAACCGTCGCTCTATCCCACGAACTGATCTCCTTGACGCATCCCCACCTTGGCTAGCTCTGCAACGGTGCGCGCCCCGGGTCGAGAGGACCAGAGACGAGAGAGAAACGAGAGAGAGAAGGGAGGGTGAGAAATGAGAGGGGAGAAAGGGGGTTAAGGGTTAAATAGAAGAAATTAGGAAATTTTCCTAATTATTCTTCTTCTCTTTTTTCTCTTTTTTTTTCTTCTCTTCTTCTCTTTCTTCTTTTCTTTTTTTCTCTTTCTTCTTCTTTTTTTTCTTTCTTCTCTTTTTTTGAATATGCTCATCTATTTATTCGAACACCTGCTATGAATAGCTGCAAGTTAGCCATTGGAAACTAAGTGAAAGTTAATAATAAAGCGAGCTACGAAAGCCGAAAGGTTCATGATCGGTAGATAGTAGGAGAGCAGGCTATGTAAACCAGTGGATAGAGGGCTAGCAGGCTTCGAGGAGAGGCTTAAGTCATTGAATTGCACTGCTTATCACGGTGGGATATGATAGAAAATATGGAGGTTGACCTGAGCCGAAGAGTAGCGAGATAGTGGGTCTTGACGAAAAGTCTAAGCCTATGTCTTAGCTGAGAGATAGCGAATTTTAGTGGGCATAGACCGAAGGATAGAATGTCAAAAGGTAGTAGGAACATGGGCTATGAAAGTCAGAAGGTAGTGAAAAAAAATCTAAAGATAGAAGGATAGCAGGCTATAAGAGCTGGAAAGTAACGGGATAGTAGACCGCAAGAGCTGAGAAGTAACAGGGTAGCAGACTATAGAAGTCAGAGATAGTGGGACAGCAGGCTACGAGAGCCAGAAGGTAGTAGGATAGTAGGCTGTGAGGGCCAGAGATAGCAAGCCAGGCTAGGCTAGAGATAGGAAGCTACAAGAGCCAAAGATAGCAGGATAGCGAGCTGCCGGAGCCAGGACAACAGGCTGAGAAAGCCAGAGGATAGCGAGATAGTGGGCCATAAAGGCCGGAATAGCAGGCTGTAAGAGCCGAAAGTGGTAGGATAGCGGCATGTAAAAGTCAGAAAATGGTGGTAATAGCAAGCTATAAAAAGCCAAGAGGTAGCGGGACAACAAGTTACAAGGGCGAGAGATAACGAGCTGAGCCAGAGATGGCAAGATAGCAAGATAGCAAGATGCAAGAGTCAGAATGCCGACTTAGCAGGCTATGAGAGCCAGAAGTGGCAGTATATCAGGTTGAAAAAGTTAGAAATAGTGGAATAGCAGGCTACAAGAGCCAGAGATAGCAGCCTATGAGAGTCAGGATAGCAGACTGCGAGAGTCAGAGATAGCGGGATAGCAGGCTACGAGAGCCAAAGATAGCAGGCTAAGCCAGAGGTAGCAGGCTGCGGGGAGCCAGAGATAGTGAGATAGTAGACTATAAAAGTCAGGATAATAGACTACAAGAGTTGAAAGTAACGAGATAGTAGAATAGCAGGCTACAGGAGCCAAGATAGCAGGCTACAAGAGTCAGAGATAGCAGGCTACAAGAGCAAGAAGTAGTGGCATAGCAAGCTGTAAAAGTCAGAAGGTAGCAGGGGAGCAGGCTGTAGAAGCTAAAAATAGTAGGATAGTAGGCTATAAAAGTCAGACACTAGTGAGATAGCAGGCTGTAGGAGCCAAGATAACGAGATGGCAGGTTATAAAAGCCAGGATAGCAGGCTATAAAAGTCAAGATAGCAGGCTGTAAAAAGCCAAGATAGCGAGATAGCGGGCTATGAAAGCCAGAGTAGCAGGCTACAGGAGCTAGAATGGGGGATTGTAGGCTATAAAAGTCAGGATAGTAGGCTACAAGAGCCAGAGACAATGGAATAGTAGGCTACAAGAGCCCAAGATAGTAGAATAGTAGGCTGTAAAAGCTAGGGTAGCAAGCTTTGAAAGCTAGGGATAGAAGGCTATAAAAGCGAGGATAGCTAGCTGCCAGAGCCAACACTACAAAAAAAAGTGGGATTACAGACGGATTTTTCAGACGGAAATTTGTCCGTTTGAAAATACATCAGAAATTCTGACGGATTAAATCCGTCCGAATATCTGTCATAAAGTTAGATGGATATTCCGACAGAAAAATTAGTCGAAGGCTGAAGAGCTGTGGAGATTTTCCAGACGAGTGCTCGCCGGTCCCAGCGCTCACGTGATAAATGCTCACTGGGTGGTAAAGTCATCGGAAGGAACCTTTTCTTAGAGTGTGGGCTGTCGCTCCCTTCTTCTCTCTGTGTAGTGGGCTAGTAGCTCTATCCTCTTACGTAGTAGTTTGGCAGAATGAATCACCGTGCCTCTCTTCTCTGTCGATCCCCCTTTTATAGAGGGTTGTCCTGGAGGTAGGAGCCTCTTCCCTTGATAGGGAAGTGTTGTGTCCCTGTGTTTTGATACTGACAAAAACTATAGTCATGTATACTCTTTAATATGATCAATCAATGTGCTTTGTTGATAAAGAATCATGCATATGCTCTCATGACTCTGTTTGTGTTGTTGAGGTGTTCAAGTTGCACAAAGAATAGGTTGAAAGCCAGTTAAAATTAGAAGTCAATGCTCAGTTAATAAAAAGTCAACATGGTTAGAGAAGTCAATGCACAGTCAACAAGAAAAGTCAATAGTCTTGTTTGGCCTGTCAAAGTTCCAGTCAGTACAAGCTGTCACTGCCACAAGGTCGGTGCATGTTTTGTCATCACTGCTAAAGGTCGGAGCACCTTCACACAGGTCAGTGCACATGTGAACTAAGGTCGATGCAACTGAGCAATATGTGGAAGCAAGGTCGGAGCACCTCCATATAGGTCCGTGCATATGTGGAAGCAAGGTCGAGCACCTTCACACAGGTCGGTGCACATGTGAACTAAGGTCGATGCAACTGAGTAATATGTGGAAGCAAGGTCGGAGCACCTTCACACAGGTCCGTGCATATGTGGAAGTAAGGTCGGTGCACATAGCTAAAGTCTATGCAAATAAGAACAAAGGTCGACGCTACCTCACTGTCAACTCAACCAAAGTCGATGCACATCAGGTCAGTGTAGTTCTAAGGTCTGAGCACATGAAGAAACAAGGTCTGTGCATACTAGCAGTTGTGGCATCAAGTCTGTGCACATGAAGAACCAAGGTTTGAGCACATGTGGTTTCAAGGTCTGTGCACATGTGGGTTCAAAGTCACAAGGTCTGAGCATACTTTGAGAAAAGGTCAGTGCAACTCTTCAAATCTGTTTAGTAAGGTCGATGCTACAAGTCAACCATATAAGATCAGGTCGGTGCATCTTGAAACTACACATGCATAAGGTGTTTGATGAAATGCCTAAATGAACATTGGGTTGGCAGTAGCGTCACTTGTTGGGTAGCTTGCTGCCTCGATGCAGCAGGCTTGCTACCTCGACGCAGTAGGCTTGCTGCCTCGATGCACAGGCAACAAGTGTGGACTCTGAGAGTCGACACTTACAGACCTGGGTGCATTTTTGATCAAAACAGAACTCTTGATGAAAAGTGTCGACTCTGAGAGCCGACACGTCCACCCTGCGTTCTTTTTTTTTTATTTCAGACAGAACATGGTAAAAATAGTGTTGACTCTAAGAGTCGACACTTCTTCTGGCGAACCCAGAACTGATTTCTCCTCGAGTTTGGGCAGTTCGAATCTATCACGTGGGTTGGCTTGTGCACATAACGCCAGGCCCCAATCATTACAGAGGATGTTGGCTCAATGGTCCTAGGCTACAAAGGAATTCATGGAAAAGTAAAATCAACTTTTTTTACTGGACCAATCATATGCAAGTAGAAGAAGCTTCTGTCTGGCTCACTCCTTTTCTTAGAGAAAAAGTCTCCTACGTGGGCAGTACTACATGGCTCTCATTCGCTGTCCAATAGGAGGGCCCCGTACCTCATCTGCAAAGGGCAAATCAGTGGCCATGCTCTATGTGATCTGAAGGCATCTGCTGATCGCATGGCCCAGGGAATATCTCTCCAAAGATCAAGGGCCACGATGAAATCCCCTTGTAGAGGATCATGAGACACAGACTCTAAAATGTGAGTGTTGAAGTACAAACAGGTAAAGAAACACTGTTGCATGTACTACGAAGCACCAATGGCAGTGCAGGAAGCTGCTGATAGACTCAGGACAAGGCAACTTGACCTAAAACTGTAACAATCCTTGAGTCTTACGACTCGGAGTCAAGATCGTCATACAAAGCAGAACAAGCAGCCAATCGGTCTAATCCTAAGCTAGAGAAAATGACTCACTGTAAGAAACGACTTACGGAGACTTAAGGGAACACCAAGAACCCTCAGGACACCTAGATACATGAAACGAGGTAAGACGATACATCACGGCATCCAAGACCATGTCTCGAACTGGACAGAACCGTCGAGACACACACAAGGTCACCTGTCAACCACTGGGTCACACCGGGTTAACCAGAACTAGACAATGACATTAAAAGTAGTACAGAAGACTGCCCATGGCAAGAACACTCCTGGCCACATTATATCATGGTCATAGCCCTCATAGGATATCAAGAGACATCCACGAGACAACGGGCAATCCATAAGGTGAAGCCAAGATATACGGAAATCAGAATGTCGAGAAACGACACTCAGACACTGCCCTAGGACACGTACCTAAGACAGACAAACACGAGATAGGCCATCACGACCAACGGACGAGACGATAGACAAGACTCACTGGGCAGTCAGAAGAAGGCCGCTCGGTGAGATGAACGGTCCCGATGGAAGCCATTCAAAGAAGGATGAACGGTCAAGATCGGACCATTCAAGGGGGGTGAATGGTTGGGGGGTAACCGCTCAACAGAACTGGCCCCTACACACTAAAAGGGATGGATGGTTAGGGCTAGGCCACCCAAAGGCTAGAGTGGTTAGGGACTAGCCGCTCAAGCCAACCAACCTACTACAGTGTTAGTCAGAATGGTTTTGACCAAATTGCCTATCTGAACTGACACAAAACTATTGACCAAAGGTCAACTAGGATAAGTGGGCAGAACCTGGCCACTCAACCCAATGGGAAAGATGAACGGCTGCAAATCAGCTGCTCACGAAGGGATGGGCAGACCACTCCTGGCCGCTCAAGCCCTAGAGCGGTCTATCAACTGACCACTCAACCTGAGACCGAGACACGATAAACGGTCTGAAACCAGCCGCCCATGCACCTTAAGCGTTGCCATTGAACCGCAAAGACGTTACGGTGAGCAAACCATAGGGTTCGTCCGATCGTGGTCTTTCCATGCCCCGTTCATGCCGAAACGAAGGGGATACAGTCACAGTCACCTTGGCAATCACATAGACTCCGACCGGAGTCAAAATGATGCACGAATTACAAGAAATGGGCAATTCTATCGAAATCACCCAAATGGGGTTAACGAGGTTCCCGGCTTCCTACCGGCCCTGAAAGACCACCATTCGACACGAAATTAGTATCAATGGAACACAGACATTCTAGGGAGTCAAACGGTACTAACCGTTCTGAAAATCGTCACTATTTTCCAGTGCAGCCTATGAACTCCCAAAAATCACGAGCCTAAACTCTCTCGTTCTCACACCGTAGAGTGTAAAATCACGAGGAAAGGTATAAGAAAGGTAGGTGGTCCATCTCCCTACCTCCACCGAGGAAATCGTGTGCCGAAATGACTAATCCACGCCGAAAACCACCCGAAACACAAACGACGCCATCTCAGAATCCTCTGAGGGATCGTGCCAAGCCACGCTCAAATCGATGCTCCATCTCGTGAATCGATCTCCCCAACGCGTCCCCGCCTTAGCCAGCTCCGCAATGGTGCACGCCCTGCGCCAAACGGACCAGAGACGAGAGAGAATGGAGAGAGAGAAAGGGAGGTTGAGAATGAGGGAGGAGAGAGGGTGTGAGTGGTTTAAATAGAAGGAAATGATTAAGCAAGAAATTAAATTAACATTTTACATGATACATGGTCCACAAGAATATAACAAAATAAACGACAGTAGTCCACAACTTGTACAGAGACAAGAAAGAAAAAGTACAGCTACAAGGGGCATACCTCGGGTCTGACCTCTGGCACTAACGCTAGGCACCCGAAGCACACTGAGCCTGAGGTGCACTCCTCTGAAGTCCTACCTCACCTGAAACACGGTGAAAACACGTAGGGGATGAGTCTCAGAATAAGACTCAGTGGGGATCACCAGAACCCTACCTCACAAAAGGAAAAACTACTACGCTAACAGCTAAGTGAGTACCTCGAAAGTAAAAGCCCTGCACTAAAAATACTGGTCTCACGGCATGAAGACCCACACATGCACGCCACAGTGAAATAACCAGAGCTCAACGGTCAACACGACCAAAACAAACAGTTGCTCCCTGTCCACTACTGGAGTACCTCCCACTAGAAGCACACCCGGTAGCATCCCATGACGTCTTACACCGCACCGCAGGTGTCCGCCTAACACACTAGTGCCTAGCAGAGGCAAGGACACCACACAAGTAACCACAAAGCAAGTGACTAGCTAGGGTCGCGCCCGCTGACGCGTGTCCAACTACCCCCAACCACGTGTGCATACACAGACCACGCGTCCTAGGTCTAGCCTCTGGCTGGTTTTCCCCCAAGCCAGACTCTGGTGACTAACATGGGGCCCGATGAAAACCAGTCTAAAAATCATCCTCAAGGTAGCCTCTTCACCACTCCCTGGTGGGACCACTAAACGCATAAGTAGGCTACGACTAGTGGAGGGTCACTGAAGGAGTAGACTCTCAAGCCATGGAAAATAACATCACAGTTGGACCAGTACGGGGACCGTCCCTCGTACCCACACCATCGCACGATGACTCTGGTCAGCAAAGAAACAAGACTGCAACCGACTTAGGGCAGTCCAAAGCCTGACGGACCAACCCTAGTGCGTCACAGGCTGTGGCGGACCAACCTTGGTGCGCCACTGTAACCTGACGGACCAACTCAGGTGTGTTAGGCACTCGGTGTGAAATGAATTGTAATGTGCCTACGCTGGTGCGTCACAACACCTGACGGACCTAAACAGGTGCATCAGGGTATGAGATGAAGCAAGCCGTAACGCACTCCTCTAGGGGCGTTACAGTTCCTAACGAACCAACCCTGGTGCGTTAGGTCACGGGACCAAGTTGGTTGTAACGTACACCTCTAGGGGCGTTACAGTCCCTAACAGACCAGCTCAGGTGCATTAGGTGGAATGTTGCATCAACCCTGACACTCCTTCCTAGGGGCGTCACACTACCCTGACGCCCTACTCTAGGTGCGTCAGGCGTCTATGACCCCCAACGGTCAGAAAATAATGGTCGAAAATCAACGATTGAATTGTCACTCTAACGGTCGACTCTAGGGGCATCACACCCCTATGGTAGTCTATCGTGGGAATGTCAGGCCCACATATGCCAAGGCAAACCTCAACGGAGCGTAACGCACCTCCCTGGGTGCGTTACGCACTATGGCGGTCACTAGAGCGACCGCCACAACGCTCCGACAGTGAAATAGTGAACAAGACCCAAAAATGCCAACCATGTCCCCATACCTCAATGGGAGAGGGGGAAATCAAAGGGGAAGCTCCCCTGGGACCCCTAGCATGATTCTAGGCCATTAAAATGCAGAATCACGGCTTAAATCCATAGATCAGGGGAACTCTCCCCAAATCATGATTTTAACCTAACCCGCTCAAAAATGTCCCTCTCGGCCTCACAACGGGCTAGAAATCATGGGAATGAAACGCGGGGAGCTAGGGAATGTCACCCTACCTTCGTTCCGCATCGAGGCGCACCGATCTGAGCTCAATCCGCAAAGAACGAGGATACGGTCCCGTGGGAATAGTGACTCGCAACTGAGGTGAGGGACCATGAGGTTGGCTATCGCCCATGGGTCGAGCAAGATCGTAGGAATGAGGACGTGGCCCCTTGAAAAGATTATGGTGAGAATTATGATGAACATGTTGGAATGGAGGAGTGTAAGATGTGCTGGGTTGTGCAGCCTCATGATTATAATTCGCATTTAACATGTTAGTTTGATTATCAAAGTAAAACATCATGTCAATAATCAATATTCACTCAAAATGTTTTACAGGAATAGCAAACAAGTTGGAATGTTACGCTTGATTTTTCTCGGTTAAACCTTGGTGAATTAGATGATTTTATCAAAATTGATGTGATCCACTCAAGGTAATGAACCTAGTTTTAATATGATTTTCTTCAATGCCAACTAGGTAATTCTCACCATGTTTAGGCCAACAAAACCCAGGGACTTCAAGGATACAACCTGTCCAAGCGTCCGTGAGGGGATCCATGGGTGCGGGGACTTATGGAGGTCTTGGTTTAGAAATTTTCGGTCCAATGAGACGGAGTGCTCAATGGAGGGTCCTTCCTTAACCAAGAGAGGGGTATGGCTCCTAAGAGGTGTAGGGAGAGGAGGTCTCCCAAGCCAATGCCAATGCTAATGCAAAAGAAGAATAAGAACACACAGAATGATGGAAACAATAGTATGCAAAAGACAAATAACAAATCACAGAAAAGATAAATCTATGAAAACACAGAGGAAGGGTGACAGTATGAACACTAATACACCAAGATGGCAAAATGAATGACACGGATAAACAATAATGCAAAGACGATGATGGACAACAGGACGGGGTGCTAATGCCAAAAGAGTGACAGAACGGGTGTTAATGCACAAGGTAGGAAGGAATGCTGATGCACTAATAAAAAGTGATGCATAAAGTAAAGAAAGTGATCAACAGAATGAGGGGTTAAATGACTAACGAAATGGATGCCAATGCAACAGGTAACAAAGTCACACCTAATGAAGCAAAGTGCAACTAACGGAGGGGAATAGGACAAATAGGAAGACTATTAGGTGAACAGTGTGCCACAGACATAAATGCTGGATGTAGAGAAAGCAAACAAAATGGTGATTGGTGTGACCATCAACAGTGCAACATAGATGTGAAAGTGAAATGTATGCAGCATGCAACAGGACATATGCAAAGTAGAATATATAGTGGTAAATGTGCAACGGCCAGGAGAAAAATGCAAGTGAATGTGAAGCCAGATGCAACAAATGGGTGTACTGCAAAGACAATGGTTATGTGCTAACTGTAAATCCTCACCCACGGCTAGGGAGATACATACAAAAATAACTGACGGAAGCATTCCACGCTCACAAACTCACGGCGATTAGCAGAGGAAATGGCGTCAACCACAGTGGGCTCTTATTAAATAAGCGTCCACAACAATGGACGCTGATTGATTTTTTTTACTTTTTTAAAGAAGATAACAAAAGTGGAATTTCTAATAAAATCTACAAATCAACTATCACTCGGGGAAAATAAAAAGAAAAGTGCGACATGGAGCACTAAAGGAGATGCACCATGGGTACAAATAGGAGAGGCACATGCGGGTGCCAGAGGAAAGGGTAACCAAGAAAAATAGTAGGAAGTTCTACCGTGATCGTCAATTTGTAGATCTATTTAAAAATCCACTAAAAAATATAAAGAGATAAGTGTGTGAGCACATGGTGCTATATGGAGGTGTGATCGCCAGAGACGCGAGGGCCTCGAAATGATAAACAACGAATAAAGGAGGGATCGTGAAATACCTGTGGAGCGGGGAATGTGAGCCGACTTCCTTCCCTTCCTACTGGCCGACCGATGGAGGGAGTTCCTCTTTATATTACCCTTGCAAGAAAGATTATCACACCGTCTCTCTCGGGTGCGCCACACCAGTGCTCCTAGTGGGCCGACACACGCATGCCGTGGAAGCTACGACTAGTGGGTGGGTCACCGGAAGTATAGACCCTCAAGTCACGAAAACTGACTCTGGAAGCAACGAGTACAAGGATCGCTCCTCGTACAACACCGACTCATGGTGACGTAAGCCAAAGATGCCACATCCCAGGACCCCTCACGGTGTCCCACACCTGGTCCTCACATGATGCCCAGCATCAGTCAGATCACAGGTCAGCATGTGGATCGAGGTCTGCTCACCCGGGACTCGAATCGGCATGAAAAACCACCGGCTAGGCCTCAGACAATGAACGGTCCATCATTGGCCACTCACGAGTGCACGGCAAGCTCACAATCGTGCGGGGAAGAATGGACGGTCCAACTCGGTCGTCTGTCCTTCCCGACGGAAAATAGACCATAATGCGTCTGCCTAGGTGCGTTATAGTGCTTAACGGACCGATAGGGGTGCGTTAAGCCTCAAGTCATGAAAACGGGCATAACGCACTCCTCTAGGGGCGTTATGCACATAACGAACCAGTCATGGTGCGTTATGTCACAGTGGAAAACAGACTATAACGCACTCCTCAAGGGGCGTTATAGAGCTTAACGGACCAACCTGGCGCGTTAAGTGGAGGGTAAGGGCGTTAAGCATAACGCACCTTCCCTGGGGCATTAAGGTACATAACGGGCCTCCCCAGGCGCGTTATGTGACCAGGCCCCCAACGGTCACAACCAACGGTAAAATCTAGCAGTCAGAAACCATAACGCACTAGCCCTGGGGCGTTATGTATGACATAGAGGTCAGTCGTGCGACCGTTATGCCCTCAAAACCCAAACACGAGACATGCGGAGCATAACGCACCTGCCTAGGTGCGTTGTGCACATAGCGGTCTCTGGTACGATTGCTATGACGGTCCAACGGTGAAATGGTGAACTCAAACCAAAAATCACGACCACGCCCCCATACCTCCACCGGAGAGGGGGGAATTAAGGGGGAAGGTCCCCAATGGCCCTAGGCATGATTCTATGGCATCGGATGGGCCAAAAACGTAACGAAACACTAGATCAGGCGATCACTCCCCAAATCATGAATTTGCCCTAACCCGCTCAAAAATGCCCCTCTCGGCCTCACGACGGGCTACAAACCACGGTAATGAAACGCGGGGAGCTAGGGAACGTCACCCTACCTCAATGGAGCGAATGCTCCGCCGAATCGACGCCAAAATCAAGATGGAAACTTTTAGAAACCCTCGTTCCTCCAAGAAATCTCACGATCTTCACGCCGCCACGACCGCCTCGCCGTCGCCGTCGCCGTCGTCGCCCCACGCCGTGTGCAGCCGGAGGGAGCTCGCCGTGCGATCGAACGAGAGAGAGGGGGAGAGGCACGGTCACGTGGGGAGAGAGGAAGAAGAAATGAAAATGAAATGAAAAGGGTAAAGGGGTTGGGTATTTATAAAAAATCTAAAAATTCACAAAAATACCAAAAAATAGAAAATCACGTTTCTGCGATCCTCGGAGTGCACCGATCGCAACGGTACCACTCACGCCCAGGTGAACGACCACGTTTGCCCGCAACGGCGTGCCAAAGAATTTGTCGAAAACCGAGTCGAAAATCGAAAAAACACGCGGGAAAAGTCGCGGAATGCCTCCGAGCCCCCGAAACGACCCTAGATCGCGCCGATCCGAACACGGAAGATGTCCGAAAAGCAATTCCAGACATGATAGACCGAACGCTCCGGGAAAGCAGGTCCGAGACCCGAAAATGAGGATCCGGAAGGATCCGGGTCGTTACAAGGGGTGTCAGGCCCTTCGTCCCATCAAATGGCCGAGTCTTCTCGGTCAACCAGGTTACAGTTGATGCTGCTCCTGCAATATCTAAACACATAGGTCAACCTTGATCTAGACATCTAGTGAACAAGAAAAAGGAAACAAATTATGTTAAAATACAGACTTATTAAGTTTTTCTGCATGGCAGAGCAAAAAAGGATACAGGATCTACTACATGCAAATAAGAATGAAATGTTGTAACTTAAACGCAAAAAAGAAACCAGAGAAAAATTAAAGAATCAAAGTGCCGGACCACTTTATTGTGCACAACTGCTACTCCACCTATGGTGACAAGATGATCACATGGATAGCTGACTGCATGGCAACAGTCAGAAGTGGAGCATCATGAACAGAGAAAGACAAGTAGAGTTTAAGAAAAGGAACTAACCATTTCCATCTCGAGATGACAAGAGAGATCGGTCACTTCTAAGTCCCCCCTTGCCACTTGTTTGGACTAATCGTTGAGTCCTTGGTGACAAGGAGTTTAACTTCCCATTAACTGAAGATGGAAGCGAATGTCGGCGCGTGAAACCATTGTTGTCGATTTCATCTGAGCCAAACCTAGGTGAGTTCTGCCCACGCAGTTTTGCCTTTGCAGATTCTGTGGTGGCCATATAACTGGGCAACTTTGGAGTGTTCTGGACACTATTTTCTGTGTTCTCAGACTTGGCAGAAAATGAAGCCCTCCTTTTGCTGGATTTTTGGTTCTCGTTGGAAGCTTCCTCCTCCTTCGATCTAAGCTCCCCATTTACAGGAGTAAATTTCTCAGCTTTTGCTACGTCTTCTGGTGACTTTAACTCAACTGAGGGATGGTTGTCAATCACTGCATCAACTGCATCGTTTGTTAACGCAGGTGCTGAAGTGGTTTCCACATTGTGAGAAATTGGTGTGACGGGGACATCATCTTCCATGGCACTTTCTGTTGCTTCCTTGGCACCCTGATCCATGTCAGAGGAGCTTGCCTTTTGTAGATTACGTTTCGAAGTGACCTCCACATTTTTAGTCTCTAGAGCCAAGTTGACAGTAGCTTTCTGCACCTTTTCTGTGGCATCAGCACCCTGGTCAAGGTTGTCTGATGGGTTCAAGACCTTTTGCATGCTACGCTTTGGCTTCTCCATATCCAATTCAACCCGATCATAAGCCTCTGCCATGGAATTGGATACCTTTCTCAGATTCCGTTTAACTCTTTCAAGTTCTGATTGTGGATTTTCCTGCACAGGTTCTGTAGGATGGCTAGAAACTTTCCGGAGATTGCGTTTGGGCTTTTCAGATTCAGAAGCCACATTATTTAGCCCTGTCTCAATATTTGCACCAAAATTCCTCCGCACGCTGCGTTTTGATCTACCTGATTCAGTTTCCATTGCATAATGCCTGCCTGGAGGCTTTGAATCAAGGATCTTCTTCAGTTGTGGAGGTGGCTTCCAGAACATGGAAGATGTCCAACGTTCCAACCAACACCACACTAAATTGGATTCCTCCATGTTATAATGCAAGTCCAGAGGCTTTACAATAGTCGATGAAGAGAGAAGCTAGAATGGATGAAACGAGCATATAAGCAAGTGTGGCCTTGACCAAAATAAAGTGCAATGGCATAATGCTAAAAGAAATAAAAGATTGATCTTATCAAATAGATAAAAAATACATAAACCTCAGCTTACCTTACAAACAAATGCATTAACTGAAACCTTGCCCTTACGTGATGACAAATTTGCTCCAGGAGGGCCCATATGTCTGACATCCTGTGAATAGTGCACACTTCTGCATTAATGCGCACAAGAAAGAGCTCCATGACACAACTATGCACATACTGAAACAATTTTAGTGAAAATAAGTTTAACAAATAGTCCAGATAGTAACAACGGACTGTCCCCCCGCCAGTGGCGGGGTGGACACCCCCCCTCCCCCCTCCTGCGCAGGTGGCAGGAGGGCGCGGGTTCGAGCTCATACAATTGCTTTCATTCATACACATTCATCCACAATTGCACAATCACAAAACAAAAACTTCTTTTTCATTTCATTATACCAAGTGTCACATAGTGTGTGTCAATCAAAACCAAAAACTACAAAAAAACTCAAAAATTACAAAAACCACCTAAAAATATCACTCCGCGGGTCTGTCGCTGTCCCTGGTGCCCTGGTGTCGCCTCGGCGGTGGCTCCATAGCACTGTGCTCTTCCTCTTCCCTCGGGCGTCTTCTCTCTGTCTCCTCATTCCTCCGGTGGGTGGAGGAGCTGGCCAAGATGTCACCCACCGACGCGCTCGGCGCCGCACTCCATGAGCCTCCGGCTACGCCACTCCGTGACACTGTCCGCTCGGGTGCTTGGCCCATCAGCCGGACGGTCTGCTCCATCGTTCGCAACTCGATCTTCAGCTCAAAAATCTTAACCCGTGCCTTGCGAGCCTCTGTCCGATATCGCTCAACGTTCACTGCCTCCCCACTCAAACGGGTCACCTCGCCGCTCAGCCGGGTCACCTCCCCCTGGAGTCGGTCAACCTCTCCTCGGAGATGGGGCACCTCGGCCACTTCCGCCAAAGCTGCAGCTAAGTCCTTTGCTTGCACATTGCATTGCATATCAGTCAGTTTAAAAACATGCATAATCATGAAGCACTTTTAGGGAGATTTTAGTTTCTTACCCACTCTACGAGGGTAGCCTCAGCCTCCTCAGCTCAGGCCATGGCTCGGGTAAACTCCGCGCCCCGCTCAGCCCGTCCCCCGGCCGGCTATGAGGAGGAGGATGGCGCATCTGGTCCAGTCCTCTGGGCTCCCTCGTCCCGCTGCATTTTAGAAGGTCGATTAGTTTGCATAAAGCATTCCAATTTTTAAATCTAGGAAAAACTCACCAGAAGCTCAAGAGCCGCTCGGTACTCGTCCCGCTGCTACACCGTGGCATGGAGGAGCCCCTCGAGCTCGGCTATGCGCCCCTGTGGGTCTAGCTACATTTAGAAAGTAGGTGTCATATACAGCCATTTATTCATTCATATAGGAAAAGTCGAGTTTAGCATTTTCATACCGATCGTCGGGTGCCGCGGTAGACCTGGCTGCCGTACCGGCGGGTGAAGCCCTTCAAGTATGCCTCATCGCTGTCCGCCCGCTCCATCACGGCCTTGCCTTTATGTTTCCAGTCATGAACATACTTCCTGGCTCTGCCGCTCCAGTCAATGTCACTGCCAATGCCCTTGGCAGATTTCCCCGGGCATTCATCGTGACGATGCAGGAACCTCACCGCTGGTTGGTGCACTCCCCTTGTCCTCATAATCAGCCAGTAGTGCAGGGGCTCGATCACATTGATGCAATGCAGCCAAATGTCCCGTCCCCGGTAGGCTAGGGAAGCTTCCACCCATGGCTGTCCCGTATGGTCCTCATCCCGATACGGTGTCCACCGCACCTGTAAGGTCCATTCATGCATTCATTCACAGCATTTAATAGCATTGGTCAGCATATAGCATTCATGTCAGCATTGGTCAGCATTTTAAGGCATATAGCAGCATATAGAAAAGCATATAGGAAGTCAATCTATTTACCGATGCATGTGGGAATGAGTCCAAATCCTCTTGGATTGCCCGAGTCGACTGCTGGATCGACCCTGCACTCTGGGCAACGTTCCACCACCTCGTGATGGGAAATCGACCTGGGTACAGCTCCACTCCTCGCCTGATCCCCGGCAAGTACAAGAAGCCCCAAAACTGCATTGTTAAGAAGTGTCAGCATTTCAAGCATGTTAGAAGCATAAATAGAAAGAATAGAAGGGCATTAAGATATTTTACCTGCAAGAAGGGCAAGAAGCCGCCAAGCATGGTCACCCGATCGGTGGCGCTGATCAAGTGGATTAGGAAAGCCATTTATTTCACTGCTGCGAGAGAGAGCGAGCCATCCCGTGACCCGACCCGGGCACGAGGTTGAGAGTTGACCACCCTAACTCATTGCCGGTTTCTCAACCGTGCACGTCCGAACGCTTCCCTCGCATGGGACAAACGCGAGCTTGCTAGAGTCTTAGGTGTGCATTTCCACTTGGTGTCGCGTCCGCGTCCGTCGTCCCGCATCATCTTCCAAGAGCTTGCTCTTCAGGTCGGCTATGTAGCGAGCTTGGGCCAGCTACTCGGCCAGTGTCTGAGCCTCCTTCTGGCTTGACTGAGTCTCTGCTAAAGCGATGCTGCCTCTCACCGAAGGACTTCAAGCTGAGAAGTCAATTGCCTGATCCTCCGATCGGACTCGGTGCGGACCCGAGAGAGGGACCTCTCCTCACTATCTATCCATGCGAAGAAATCGACTATCTTGGCCCCCAGCTGGGCCACGATCAAGCCACCCTCCATCACCTTCTCGAAGAGTAGGGAGTGGGGACTATGTCTGACCTCCTCCTGAACCAAAGAAGGCGCCAAGGATCGACACCTTTGGTACAGAGAAGCCCGAATGGCGGAGGCACCGGCCGAAGGGGGAAGAGTTCTTTCTGAAAGAGTCGAGACTGGGGCATCCCCCTCGAGCGTCCCCATTCTCGGGATGGCAATGCTCGACTCGGTCTTGGTCATTACCTCGCCCCCCGCCCTCTCAGCCTCAGCCAGGACTTCAGAACTGACCGCCTCTGCCTGCTATCTGGCAGGCTCGACAGTAGTTTCCCCACCAGCAGTAGCTGCCTTTGGCCAGAGGGATGGGAGATCCGGATGGCGGATTTCCTCGACCTAGGGCCCCTCAACCGGGCGGGCACACTCCTCGACCGGGCAGATGATCCCCGCCTTCTTTAATTGCTTCTTCTTAGTGATCAGGGCCTTCATTGAAGACAACGGCAGCTGCTCCCCAGGGTCCTTGCATTTGGCCCCATAGTGCTCGAGGGCATCACCATAGGCACTCTGCTTGCCCTTATCTCAGGCACAGGGAGGGACCCATGAGGCTCGGGGCTCACTCAGAGTAGGCATCTCCTCCAAGTCGGTGATCTCTTGCTCCAATGGTTGCTCCCCCTCATCGTTCGTCTGCCTCGAATCTGAGCAACAGAAGTCAAATCCTCAGAAGGAGGCCTGCCTGCCTGACCCAGAAGCATACTGCAGGACCCTAAGGTTCTTACCTTGTGGTGGCACCGCACGGGAGGGATAATCCTCGATATTAGCCACAGTCATCAATTTGACAGTCGACTGGCGATTCTCCTAGAGAATCTTGATCTCCTCCTCTAACTCCGGAGAAACCGCCACTTGCTTCGGAGGTAGAGATGGATGGAAGTTGGGCTCCATCGGGAAGTCCTAGAAGGCACCACCTTTGGACGAGCCCACCCAGAAAAATTGGGTCTTCCACCCCTTATGAGAAGAATCTCTAGCAGAGAGAGACACGCAGCTCCTTCCCCTCTTCGCCTGAAGATAGAAGAAGCCCTTTCCCGCATGGGTTTGCTCCTTCAACTCAAAAAAGGAATGGAAAATATCTAACGAAGTGCGAAACCTGCATGAACGACAGAGAAAGATGAAGAAGAAGATAAAAGTATAAGAGTTGGAGACCAACTGGACAGGAGCCAGTCGGTAAAACTGAAGCAACTGCGTGACAAGGGGTGGTGAGATAGATGAAACCCACACTTTTAAGCTAAGAGAAAAGTACAGAAGAGGCCCGAATGAGTGTCCAAACTAGACTCATGAGGTTTGGGCGGAGAGAAATAATACTGCCACGGTATCCCATAGCGCCTCTCCATTTTCTTAACTTCAGCCTCACCCAACTCGCCGTGCATAGGGTGCTCAGACTGTGGCACCAAGCTCCCTATGCCCTAAATAGACGAATAAAATTTAAAACACCCCAAGAAAATCTCATCCCCACAAGCTGGCACACCTGGTGGGACCGAGTCTCCCTTCATCTTTTCGCCAAAGTAGGAGGCCTGGCGGCCTCCCCCAATGTTCTGACTGTGTACTGATCTTATTTGTAGGAATTCAAATGGAGAATGGACTGGTTTCTCTCGTGTTCGTCCAGCAAATCATCGATAACCATGTTCGTGATGGGTACCTAGTGGTGCCAACGGTGTTCGGATCCATGCCACCAGTAGTGGGCTTCCCGAACTACTTGGGACTTGCATTCATCGACCTGTTCCAAGTCGATAACAAAGTTGAGAAGATTGCTGCGGTAGATGCCGCGAATGCACCAGGAAAGAAGAGATCACAGAAGACTATTTCATGCACTATTGTTCCCTGCTATGTCCATCACTCGGACAGGAGGACCACTACTCCTGCTCCTGCTGGCGGGAGAAAGAAGAATTTCACAAGAAATTTGACTGTTGCACCCCGGGGACGCCTGTCTACTTCAGGAAAGTCCATGCTAGTCAGAGCAATGTGGGTATACCTCAACGGTCGCCCGATTGAGGCACTACTTGACCGTATCATTCTGGCGGTCCCTACCAACAACAAGTTCCAAGTGCTGGCCACTAGGAGGGCTAATATAAAAAGAGAAGAGAAGAGGCCATTGGCACCCGTGCCGGTAAAATTTAAACAAGTGTGGGTGCCTAAGAAAGCCCGGGGCCCAGCACTAGCCCTTGAGAGAAAAGAAGCTACCACTATGTGCCCCAAGAGAAAGGGCAAGAAGGTTAAGATTAAAGAGGAAGAAGTGGAAGAGGTCATCCCAATGGCTACTCCCCACATGCCAAGGGCTTGCGCCAGGAAAGGATATGTGTTCCGATATCCCCGAAGGATGTTCCAAACTTCTCAGAAGATAAGACTGGCTTATCAGCCAAAGACACAAGAGCGACTGATGCCTCAAGCTGACCCCCAGAGGCATAGTCGAGAAGAGATGAACAAGGTAGTCCAAGACTATTTCCACTGCTTGGGGAATTCATCCCTAGGGCAGCAAAGGTTGCTCCGCGCCATGGGCGCCGAAGAAGAAGAGAAAGATAATGAGAAAGAGATAATGTCTAGAGTCTCATGCTCAGACTGCAATGAGTTTGAAGATGGCCGAAGGGCCGGATGCTTAGAAGATACCCTGCAAAGGGAAGAGAAAGGAAAAAGAGTGTCTATATTTGACCGGGTTACCTTCCCTGGTCACGCTCGAAAGAAAGTCTGGAGGCAAAGAGGAAAATTACAGATCTTTGCCTGTAACATGACAAGAATGATTGGCGGGTACGACACTCTACCCAATCAATCTGAAGATATAATTAGGCTAGCCTAAAGACCTGGACCCATAACAAGGCGGGGCCAGGCAGCAAAGGAAAAACTTGCAACAATTGATGACTTGCCAGAGACCACCACCTTGGCTGCAAATGTGGTGACTTCAGAAGGAGAAGATGTGCCACTGATGATCCCATCTGAAGGGGCGTCCAGTCAGATGACAGAAGAAATGCCCGTGGCTGCAGCACTGGACCCAACTATCCTGATGTTGTTGAGAAGATACCAGCAAGAAATTGAGTCTCTTAAAAGATAGCTGAATGAGAAGAATGAACAAACCCCTATCTCCAAGCATACTGAGCCGACAAAGGAGATCTCCAGCTAGGTGGAGGCTGTGATCTTTGCCATCTCCCATCAAGCAAATCACGGGAAAGCTCCATGCCATCCCTTCCCTCAACAGCCAACAGTGCCACTTGTGGCATTCCAAGTGCAGCCCTCTCCGTCAGCAGTACGACCGAGTCTACATGCAGCGGTCATGACGACCCCCTTTACACAGCAATAGGCACACTTCTACCCAGAGCCTGTGGATCCCACTGTAGTGAATAGACTGACGGTAGAAAACATGATAGAAATGAAGCTGTCCGAAAGGGCTGACGGTGATCTTGGCACCTTTGATGTTTACTGAGTGCCGTATCCTCCGCAATATGCTGCAAGGAGATTATCCCCAGGCATCAGCAAACCACCAAAGTTTGAGAAATTCAATGGGCAAGGCTCCCCCAAGGAGCATATTGCTTATTATACAATAGTCATGGGAGACTTGGCTACTAATGAAGCTTATCTACTAAAATTCTTTGGCTCATCCCTCACAGGGTTAGCCTTTGAATGGTATTCTAGCCTCTCGGTCAGGTCGATAGCTAATTGGCCCGATATGTAGCGAAAGTTCAGAGAAAGGTTCCATGTCACAGAAAGGGAAATCATAGTGGTAGAACTATAATCTACCAGGCACAAGCAGGATGAGAAAGCCATGGATTATATCAAAAGATGGAGAAACATGGTCATGAGATGCAGGCGGCCTCCACACCAAGAAGATGCTATTCAAATATGTAAGCAAAACCTCAGAAGAGAAGTGCCTGAGAAGATGATTGGGGCAGACGTCAGGACGTTCGACCGTCTGAATAATGTGGTGGCAGAGGTCAAGACCTTCCTATCCAAACGTCCTACCACCAACATTCCTACTGTTCAGAAAGGGAAGACTGTTGAGCAGCGGTCAGTGCTGTTGGGAATAGACGGTGGTCAAGCTAGAGGGGGAGGGGGTGAATAGGTTGACCTTTTTTAATTTTCTATATCAAAGTAGAATGCACCGGGAGTAAATGGCTTGATACTTAATCTGCGAAGCGGAAGCAAAGCACATACGTTGCGTGCCTATTCAAGCATCTAACGATTAGCAAAATGGAGAAAAATAACAAACCATAGGAACACGAAATTTTTAAGGTGGCTCGATCTCTAAGCAGAGACCTACGTCCACCTCCTCACTAAAACAGTGAGGAACCCTACTGAGCTTTACAGCTTGGCTACGAAACGAGGAAGACTCTCCTCAGACCCGATTAAGGAAATCGACTGACCAAACCCAAGGACCTAGTCCTGGAACGGCTGACAAACAGCTTGCAGGCAATCTTGCCTGAACACACCTGATCACTGCACAAGCCGCAGGATCAGACACCCTCTCTCTCAGCAAAACACCACTGGAGAGAGTTAACAGACACTTTCTAGTTCAGATCGAAACAAAAGGATGAACAAAGAAAAAACACAAGATGATAACCGGATAGATCTTTCAACAGATCTGGTGCGCGGCAGACTCTGAACCGGAACCTCAGATCTTCTTCTTCTTCACAAACACTTGATCAACCTTGATCTCTCCACGAACTCTTGTTCTTCTTTCTGGATCTTCTGAGCAGCAGGATGGCTATCTTCTCCTCCGTGTATGCTTGCTATCGCACTGCTCTCAGGATCGTCTCTTCTACTCTTTTGTTCGTCTGTTCTACTCTTTTGTTCGTCTATATATCTCCGCTGCTACTCTCAGTTAGTTGTTCCTCTATTTTTGGAAGAGTATATCCTGATTCTACCCAGTCATCTGGAATTTCCTTTTTCCTATGCTTAATTCCATTGCACGTGCCATAAGTGGGTCCCAACCAGATTATCTGGTTTCCCCAATAATTGCACACACCCCGGAGTCTTCTAGACAGAGAGGGAATGAAGGTGACTGAGATGACCTTATGCTGATCTGGCACCAGAGGTGATATGCACGGAGTTCACTTGAAAGGAATTGACACTTCGCAAAGACAGCATCAACCCAGTGATCCCATAGGGTTGACGCAACCTTCAGTTGCTCTACGGAACGGGGAGAATGACTGAAGCGTTAACATTGGAAGCCACGATGTCCACTCATTAGACTAACATTTGCACACAAGAACTGATGCGTTGACGCAGCCTGAACATTGCGTTAACGCAGTGAAGTGATATGGTAGCTGCTTCTAGTGTTGCTTCCATTGCTGCGTCCACACACCCAGACCGAAGCGTTGACACATTAGAACATTTCCACAGGAGTTTTCTTTGTTGTTACTCTGCTGCGTCCACGCTGCAATGCTGAAGCATTGACGCATTGATGCATTTCAGTGAAGATAACTTTTGTTGTAACACTGCTGCGTCCACGCTCCCATCCTAGAGCGTTGACGCATTGATACATTCCAGTGGAGATTTCTTTTATTGCTACACTGCTGTGTCCATGCTGCAATGCTGGAGCGTTGACACTTTGATGCATTCCAGTGAAGTCTTCTTTTGTTGCTACACTGCTACGTCTACGCTGCAATCCTAGAGCGTTGATGCATTGATGCATTTCAGTGAAGGTTCCTGTCACACATATCCACACATGAAAAACACACATGTTATTGAGATGAACGTGAACATGTAATAATGAAATTCAGTTTATCATTCAAGTACCCTTTAGTTGTCATTATCAAAATCAGAGGGACAATAATCTCCCCCTTTTTGATGATGGCAACCCTGGGATTATATAACACTGGAGATAACAGATAAATTGAAAGGATTTCACTTCATTGCATCATATTAGTGGAACGGGCCGATTCGGCCATTCCACTATTTTTCTCACCGGTTCGGTGTAACGATCGTACCAGAGACCGTCATACAGTGTGATAGTCCTACGATAGACTGCCACAACCATTGGTCAATTCGGGCTCTTCGAGACTGGGTTGGTGTGATGGACCAATATAAGACCATCACATGATTGTAACGCGCCAATGGAGGTGTGTCACGGTCTAGTCTTTCTCGAGGACTATGCCTATCAGTTCCTCGAAGATCGTACCTTCCTCGAAGACCATATCAATCGATTGGCTCTGACAGATGTCCCCTCGTGCGTCAGGATTCTGTAACGCACCTCCTTGAGGCCATTATAGTTGTTTGACTGATGTTTGGCTGGGTAGTGTTACTGTAACACACCAACCCCCATGCGCCAGGGTTCTGTAACGCGTCCCTACTGGGCCGTTACATGCCCCTTTGTCCGGGTCTTGGTCTATATGCCCTGACACCCCTGTCCTGGTGCGTCAGGGAGTGTAACGCCCCAATAGAGGTGCGTTACAGTCCTGTTGTGGCCGTGATGGCCGTTATTCTATTCGGTGTCTATTCGTGAGTTGGTCTGTCTTAGGTTTGTGTTCTAGGGCGGTGTCTGTGTGTCGGTAGTTTCTAGATCGGTCAGTCTAGGTGACTGGATGGGGTCTTTTCCCTGACTGCGATAGTTCCCTAATGGCTGAATCTAGAACTACCATCATCCTTGTCTCTGGTCGCATAATGACTGTCCCTTGACTGTCGGGTTCACCTAGCAGTTGAGAGATGGTTCGCTTTGCCTAGAGTGCCATCTTCTCTGCTTGTGTATTGTTGTGTGTGTCTGTATGTGTGTGTTGTGTCTGATTCCGGGCAACTTGGTGAGACCAGGGGTTGACAAGTGACCTTGTCTGTGTCTCGGCAGTTCTATCCAGCTCGAGATAGTGTTCTGGATGCCTCGGGGTACTATCTTACCTTGGTTGCGTGTCTAGGTGTGCTGAGGGTTCTTGGTGTCCCCTCAGGTCTCCGTGAGTCGTTTCCTGCAGAGCGTTGTTTCCTACCTCTGGCTTAAGAGTAGACTGATTGGCAGCTTGTTCTGCTATCTATGACGATCTTGCTTCCAAGTCATGAGACTCAAGGATCGTTATGTGAGTAGGTCTAGCTGCCTTGTCCTGAGTCTGTCAGCAGTTTCTTGTGCTACCATTGGTGCTTTGGAGTACGGGTGACAGTGCTTGGTTAGCCTGTCTATACTTCAGCACTTGTGCTTTAGAGTCGGTGTTTCGTGAGCCTCCACTAGTCGTAGCCTTACGGCACGCTTCGGCATGACGGCTGTTGTAGCTGGGCACTTCCCCGATTTACGGTTCTTAAGCTAGTTCCGTGGGGCCCCAGTCTAACCGTAGCGTCCTTCGGAGGGGAATACTAGCTAGAGGCCCTGCTTAGGCAGTGGGCCAGTGTGTGCACACATGGTCAGGGGCTTTGGACTCACGTCGACAGGCATGACCCTGACTAGTCACTCACGATGGTACTTTGGTTCTGGTTCTGACAGTGTCTTGGTCTCGGCCTAGTCCTTACAGTAAGGTACGCGGACAAGACACTAGTAGGCATGGCATAAGACGTCAGTGGACGCAGCTAGCTATTCTTCTAGTGAGAGGTACTCTAGTCACATGACACGTGGCTCTTCGCGGTTCTCTGTGCATTCCTCGCACATCGTGACCTTTTCGGGTTAGCCTTCTCTTGGCTTTTCATGAGGTTGGTGTCCTGTCACATGCACGACGTTCTAGTCATGCGTGGGGTAGTATGCATGATGTTCTAGTCGTGCCGCGTCTGTGTCTGTCTAGGTCTTTTCTAGACTTTTGGTCTAGTCTCGTAGGCCTTGTCTTTGGCCTCATGGTTGTCGACAGATCGGTGACGTATTTGATTATTAATGAAATAGAAGTTAGAATTTGAGTATATACTTGTGCAATTGCATCTTATGTGTGATTGTATCACGCTCTCATCATGCTTGCTTGCGAGAGGCTTACTGTGCCGGCTGTTCACGTTTCCCCGAGCAAGTCGTCCGCTGTACATAGAGGCTCAGGGCGTGACAGTTGAGGAACCGGTAGAGTCTAGGGTAGGCAATTCACACACGTGCTCAGATCGAAGCACAGGACGGTCACGCTCTCTCACTGTGGCAGTGATATATAAATATAAATGAGCTAGAATCCTACAACACACAAGCAACGGCACTAGAGAGTATACTAAACTAGCAAGATAGATTAAGCAAGGTAGTGGACGCGTACCTTTACGCTCGGGCCGTGGGAGAAGATGCCCAGCGAAATCACACAACCACCCGGTATAAGAGCTAAATGAAGTACAACTCAAACAAAGTCCCACTCCTCGCAGGGAGATAAAAGGCTACACAGTGAATCCAGGGGTCATGCGAAGTGGGGTGACGGGCCGCAAGTGGACGTCGAGCAGCGACTCCCACGTGAGTGAACTAGTACGGACTAGAGCCGCAACTAGGATGACACATGACAGAAGCTGAGGAAGATGCCCACGTCCCTGGTAGCATGCTGTCATGGATGGCGAGTCTCCTGGATGAAGAGGGAAGTCGACAGCGCCGGCTGGAACCTCCGGAGTAGCCACGGGTGGCGGGCAGATTGCTGGCCTATCTGCTCACACGTAGGGAAGCAGCAGGAAGACAGGCCTGGAACGTGACCTTTTGCTCATCCGCTGATCACGAAACCTGGTGTGGACGTCGCTGGCGATGTCCCAAGGACACCGGTGGAGCGGCGGCTGCAACGGGGTATTGTGGGAGTCGTGGCGAATTTTGAAACAGACCTTGCGCAATCTGGTCTTTTGGCAGGCAACAGGATAAGGGGTGGAAGATAGGGCTAGAACTGGGGCTTCCTGGAGGTAAACAGGGTGGGGTTTTCTCTGGTGGATAGATGGGGGTCTTGGGTGATAGGGTAGCAGTGGAGGTTCCGGGTGTGGGAGGGGGAACAGATTGGGTTCTATTCTGCAGTCCAGTGTAGTAAGAACAGAGGGGTTGAAGTGTGGACATGGTAAGCAAGGTAAATGGGCTCAAAAATTGTAAGAAAATTCTGAGGGAAGGTTTAGGACGTGGTTAGGTAGTGCTCAAAATTTTAGGTCATTCAGAGACGATTTGGGGGTCGTCCCTTTGGAGGGGTTATGGCACTGTCTCTATAGGACTGCACAAGGGCAGTCTGCATAACTAAAAGGGATCTAAAGGAAAGTTTTTGCATAGGGTGAATTTGGATGAGAGATTTTCAGGGGAGGTAGAGGACAGGCAGAGGAAGAAAAGTCGTGAAGGGGTGGAGGGGATTGGAGGACTGGAGATGTGGGTTCCAACCTGATCTTCCCGGGTGAACTCTACGGGCAGACACCCAAAGAGGGGGTGCAGGGTAGCAAGGTTCTTCCGCCAAGATTGCAGCAACTCCTGGGAACCAGAACTCCAAGCTTTGGGAGGAAGGTAGGGAGGTCGGCCCCCTACTATTGGAGCAATCAAGAAACCTACAATAAGTCTAGGGAGTCACACCCTAGAGAGGAAGAGGAAGAGAGAAAGAGATGGGAGTCACACCCACACAAAAGAGAGAGGAAGAGGGCGTAGCCTTCTTGTGGAATTCTCCAATAATTTTTTCATTAGTCTTTTCCAAAAAGAGTACATGTGTATTTATAGAGGGAGGGGAAAGTCCTAATTTAATTCTAAAAAGGAATCCTAATAAGAATCCTAATTAAACTTAATTATTATCCTCTTTAGAGTCCTAAAGAAAGGGGGTGAGGGGATAAAGAGATAAGGGGATAAGGGTGAAGCTTTCCTAGTCATCAAATGACACTGATTAAACTCATGTAAGATCAAGAAATGAGATTTACCTCCAGTTCTACAAATTTACGATGAGATCAAGCCAAGTCATTGACAATGAGTAAAATATCTAGTACATTATTTCAGTACGCAGACAAAGCTAGCGTAGTATACTTCCTTACTGTGGACGTCAAAAAATGATGAAGATGATCACGTGGCACCTACGTCTATGCATTCAAGTGCAAGTCAAAAATGGGAAGGCCGAACAAACTGATACCTCGCTGATCAGGACGAGAACTCGCCTGGTGGTCTGCTATCTGATAAGGAAGCCCCCAGGCAGAAGATATGGCCTCGAGTCCGAGAAGAAGCCCCAATCAGCGCGGCATTCACCTTAATTTGGCGCGCCCCCTGGCATGGCCTTAATTCAGCGCGCCCCACTTGCGAGGCGCTTAAATCAGCGCCCCCCTTGTTGCTTTAATCTGGCGCGCTCCCTTTTTTGCCTTAATACGGTGTGCCCCTTGCATGCCCTTTAACCCTGTGCGCTCCCCTTTCAACACCTTAATACGGCGCGCCCCTTGTTTAATCCTTAAACCGGCGCCCCACTTCCTTTGCTGAATCGGCGCACCCCTGGCCATGCCAGTTTAACCCCATTCTGTCCCATCTACTGACCAATGCTCTGCTTTGCATTATGGTGCACAAAGAACATTTAATGCCCAAAGCTCTGCCTCTGCCTCCGTTCAACAGCACAACAGCGGCAATGGTGAAGCAGGCCCCGACAAACCAGCGAACATCCCGTCCTCAGACGAGTAGCAGCGTACGGCATGAACCAACAGTGTCCAGTGCAGCACATCGATTTCAGACTTCGTTACAGATGAGGTGGAAGTGGCGGGAACTTTCCTTGATGGTCATTCTATAAAACAGTAAGGTTGTGAAGGAAAAAGGGGCCTGGTTGGCTTTCTCTGGAGCTCTCAATCGCTTTCTCTCTTGCTCCCAGGGCAGCTACTAGTGAATTGAGAGAAGAAAGTGTAGAGTTCTCCCCCCTGTGAGACCTCTGGTGCCTGAAGAGGGAGAGGAGCCCACTGATCCACGCCGGTGAGGTGAAGAAAAGGGAGAAGGTGTGAGAAAAGGGAGGTGAGCTCAGGGCGAGGACTCGGGTTTTGCTTTCCTCTTTTCCATTGTACCTCTCCCCCCTTTGTTTCTACTTCCCTCTGTTATGGGATAGTATCCCACTCGTGTATCTTGTCCTCCCTTTTTCCACAAATGAATAGAAAGAGTGTCCTTCTGAAAATGTGGGTATCGTTCGATTTCACTGTCTTCTCCCCCTTTCTGCCTACCTTCTAATCACCCGGGACCCTTTGGGAGTCTTCCACTCGGTGGTACGGCCCTTGAAGGAATGCATCTGAAGGGTGAATAGTCATAGCCATTCAAGGCGAATATCCACCTCTGTGGGATTTCTATGAAACCATTACCCGTGAGTCATGATAGCTCTTGAAGGCTAGCCCTTGAGCTTTCCACACTTGCCTTTGGGTTGTCAGACTACCGTGAGGCCACTCCAAATTCTGAGGGTCACCCCGGAGCAATCTGTTTGGTGGCATTCTATTACCTCTGGCAAGCCTCAGTCCAGGGGAGATGTTGCCCGATTTTTGCCAGGGCTAGGAGCACTCAAGAACAAATGAACAAGATAGCCCCTAAAGAACAAATTGAACCTCTGATTTCATACACAGTGAACTCCATGAACTAACCACTTGAAGACTCTGCACAACAAACTCATCCGGATAGAACATTTAAACCTCCATATTTATTCACCTAAGCAAACCATAAACAATGCTTAATCCTTTACCCTATTGATCAATAGTGTTAATTGAACAATCAATCTAACCATTTGAGCCGCCTGCAGGTCATAGATAAAAGACCATGTTCTTGCTTTGACACTAACTCCGTGTCGATGAATAAATGAATAGACAAGCAAACCACCCCAATATGATGGGTGGTTGGGGGAAATTGACAGGGAGGGTGAGGTGGAGGAGAGAGAGTAAGGGCCACCCCCTTCCCTTGAAGAGAGAGAATGAGAGAGATAGGGAGAGAGAGATAATGAGAGAGAGAGAGAGAGAGAGTTAGGGGGTGGGAGAGGGTTTGCTTCTCACAAGTTTGCTAGATTTCAAAATGCTCAAATATTCATTAACCTCTAATGGGAGAAAATGGGGTCCTATATATAGGCAACCCACAGTTTACAAAAAGTCCCTGACTCAAGACATAATGACAAAGAACCAAGGGGGTAGGGGGTGCCCATGGGCCCGGCTCAATGAATTGGGTCCATTAGCTAACCAAATCAACCTAATGACACTCAAACATAGGAAAATAAATCAAAGACCTAGGGACATGACTCAAATAAAAGAGAAAATACATCAAAATGACTCAAATAGAAAACTCAAAATGGATAATTGGGCCTCTCATAGAGTGAAGCCCGAGCCCAAACCACTCCGGGGTGTGTGGACGACCCGAGCAAGAGGGAGTCATGGGTGATGTCCTCATCAATATAGCTAGACCACGATCACAAACAAAATGCCTCTCACTACACACAACCCACATCGATCATCAAAGTAGGTATTACACAAAAGAGTATATGTCTGGCATCGCCTCAGCCGCAATGGAATCCAATCATGACATTGCTACTAACATCTCGCTTACCGAGAAAATGCAATCCTCGTTACAAGAACCTACCACTGATACAAATCCCTTGCATGACAGACCAAACAGACATCAGCTTTACCACCAGCTGACTGATCTCGCGCCTTGCACTAGGGACAACCATCACTGAGCTTCCAACCAACTCACACAGTCACCCCAACTAACTGCCCACAAATTCATCGGCTCCACGCCATTCTCGACTCACAACAACTGTCATCTTCTATCTATGAAAGACCATCCACTGGTCACCAGATACTCGTCAATTGGAAACCTTAACTTACTCAGCTTCTTCCTTCTCTCCTGGTCCTTCACTAGATCCAATGAGCCCATACGGAATCGCAATAGGCCATCCGCTGACTCTCCCACAAATCGGCACTACAACACGAGCTGATCCTCACTCAGACACTGCATCCTATCCTAATCCTCATGCCAACTCTACCCTCTCAGGGGGCACGACGAAACCAAATAGTGAGATTCCATAATCCTCGGCCCACCACAACTCTAGACTCAATCTTACAGTGAAATCCTCCCATGCGAGTCTCAGGCCAAGGACCACCATCCAATGACAACGTTCGTCCAAGGGATTCCAGACACAGGCATCGTCCATTGCCTAATTGAATCCCCTCTCATCTTAATTATTTCAAATGGACACCCACAAATCCTCGGCTGTGCTCTCGCTACCGAGCCATAGGACAGAACCTTATCAATTCACGACACATATCTGTAGAACAGAAAAGTGTCGTCTGCTACCATAGCATCCTGGCCAACAACGCCGAGACCAATGCACACGGGTCCCCAGACAATACAGATCTTACCGAGGTCGACCACTCAACTAGCCTCACTAGTCGCTCACTACTACCAACTAGGACCCATAATCTCTCAGTGATAACTTCTCAAGGACCATGATCTCATCCGAAGGCACGGCTTCGAACGGATGAACAGGGTACTTATGCGGTAACTTATCGACATATTTCCCTAGCTTCTCCATCCTGCCAGTGCCACTAACCACAATATCTCTAATAGTGGCATGGCAATCGACACAGCTCATGTAACGTCCCAGATCCCGGATACCAGATATACCCGATAGGATTATCAAATATACCTGATATCACTTGATCTTAAATTATCAATCAACAGTTACGCTCCAATGACTTATGGCTTGTCATCATCAAAACTAGGGGTGCACAACAGTGCGCGCCCGAGCCACGAGTGATGAGGCCTACTTGATGGCCTACGCCTGACGCTATGGTGACCGGGTCTTCCGTGGCGCGTGATGACTGGTATGACTTTATAGAAAAGCCTATGACCACAATGCACACTAATGACGAACATTCTATATGCAGCTAGACCCCCAGGGACGGATTGCGGAACTCTAGGGGTTGCTCCACTCCACAATCCAGCCGTGGGATCAGCTCCAACGCTCCTTAGACCTCCTGGTAAGCTTCACCCTTAAATCTAAAATGCAATATTTATGCTTAGATAAGACTGACATGATTCTAAATGCAGCATGCCAAGGGAGCCCAGCGCCAGGCGCCAGACGCATCGTCCTCCTCCTCATAGCTACCAGCAACTCGAGCTGAGTGGGATGCGGACTTTGCACGAGCGGTAGCACGAGCCGAGGAGGCCGAGGCCGCTCTTGCTGAGAGGGTAAGCAATCCACCCTTCCTCCTTTTGATTTTGTGATTAAGACTGTAGGAATGATTTATGAGATGAATGCATATGCAGGCGAGGGAATTGGCAGCTGCACTGGGTGAGGCTACCAGACAGAGGGAGGAGGCTGAGCACTTCCGTGCCGAGACAGTGCGACTCCGTGCAGAGGCAGCACACCTCTATGTAGAGACGGAGCGATCCTGTGTTGGGATGGTGGAGGTGGAGTGCCTCCGCGCTGAGGTGGCAGAGTTGAGGAGTAGCCTAGATTAGTCTCGACTGTAGGTAGCCAAGTTGAGGGGTCCATTAGGGGTGTACTAGCAGATGAGCCAAAGATTGGGACGGAGCAGGACCCATAGTAGTGCGCCCAGTAATGCCTATAGAAGCTACTTCACTAGCTCCTCTGGTCTGCGGAGGAATGAGGATGAGGAGTGGCGTCGACAACGGTGTGAGGAGGGGACCTCAGCCATGGACCAGCCAGGGAAGAGGCATGAGGGGACTGGTGACAGCGGGGGTCCTGATGAGGGGCAGAGTTGATGTACTATAGGAGACACATGCCTTTTGATATAATATAATGACTTGAGTCTTTTTGAATTTAGAAAGACAAATACGTGTGCTTGACATTGACTAACTAACTTAACAATGAGTTCTATGACTGACAGCGTGAGGGTACAAAAGAGAGCGAGAGAGAAGGAGAAGGGGAGAGAAAACTTAGGCATGGCAAGATTTGAGAAAGAAAACTAAGACAGCAGGGAGAAACGGTCTCGGCAAGGCCGCTTAACGAGCTTAACGGTTCGAAGACAAGCTGCTAAAAACTGAATGAGCCACAACTAGATGGGTCATGAAGATGGTTCATTTAAGACCGTAAATCAAGAAAGACAGTCCCATTAAGACTGCTTTAAAATGAAGACGATCTATCCGAGACCATTAACCACACAGATGGATAAGAATGTGAGCGGAGATGGAAACGGTCGTGGAAAGACCGCTAAGAATGAATAGCGATCGCTTGATAAACCGCAAGGGCGGAGAGATTGTTAACTCCGATCGGGACTCTCTTGGAGAGTCCCAACCCGTGGATAAGCCTATCCAACCATGCTAAGAGTGATCTTAACCTTGATTGGACCTATCCTAACTCGATCCTAGTGGCTGAAGGCCAAGAACTTTGGCTCTATAAGTAGGGGGACTCTCAAATTCGTAACACACACAAAACCCCTCTTTCTAGCCTTGAAAATCTTAGTGCCACTACCCAAATCAATATGAAAAGGGCTATTGCGGCTAGCACCATGGGGGAGAGCTCCTACAACAGGCCACAACCGGCTAGGAAGGAGCGTGAGGTGCTACAACGGCTAACTTCCATTCCTAATCCAGACCACCTCCAACCCCATCTCCACCTCCCCCATATCCCCTTCCTACATCCTAACCCTCCCCCATCATCACCACCCTATATCCAATAACCCCCACCAAAGAAGCACCCCCCTTTTTCACCCCTTGTCTACTAATCTGTGCATAGCTGAAGACCTGCTGAGTCCCTGCCTATTGCAGCGCCGGCCACCACTACATCCTGGAGTTCCTAGAGGTCCACCATATATTTCTAGAAAGCTCTTCAAGTCAGCTTCGTAGGCGAGGTGATCCCACCTTAATCCGAGCTCGGGGCTGTCTTGGAGGATCATTTTCTTTAGATCGCTCATCTGGCATCTAAGGGGAGATCAGAACCCTAGTGCAAAAGCTCCTGCGTCCTCACACCTGCTCTCCTTGGTGCGCCATTTGACTGGGACAAACTACTACCAGTCCTCTGTCTAACACAGCCAGCGGAGCATCGTTTGGAGCTTGAAGCTTCCCGTTCCAATTAGTCTCCCCCAGATGCACAAGTTAGTCCATTCAGAGTCAGCACAGACACTCCTCCACTCTCCGTCCTCTTTCTCCCTACTCTGACCTCCCCTGGTGGCCTTCCTAGTTTGATCTCGAAGAGGATTCGTCCACGATCGCATCCGTCTTGGTCCCGCACCGTTTTGACCTTGGGAGTGTTCGTGACGACTTCCACTACCTACTACTGCATTCTGAGATTAGTCCAAGTTAGAACAGAGCAACCCAGTTCCCGAGCCTGCCCCGACCAGTGACAACGTCGGGAGATCCCACAAAAATTCAGAAGCATTCCTGGGTCAGTCAGTGAAGAATTGGCACTAGTTTCGGCAGCTTCCAAGTCTGGCACAGCCCGTGGCGGTATCAACAGCGACCACCTGTCAAGCAGTTCCAGAAGCGGGCTGAATCGGCAAAATAGCCAATATGCACCCTCGTTAGTTATCTTCCCCCACCCCGCCTAGCCGGCTTAGTGCCCCTCCCTACGTGGAGGTAGTGTTTATTGTAATCCACAATCCCCACCCCTTGTCCAACCCTCCTGCGTGAGGAGTAGTGCATGTAAGTTATTAAACAGGGAGAAGCTTTACCGACGCAGTGTGTGGGGAACCCACACTTCCCCGCTCGCCTTCGTCTCCGAACGGGGTCGGTTTCTTCAAACTGACCGGGTAAGCTCTAATCCCTTGCTCTTATTTCAGTCATTGTTCATTCATAATCCGTAGAACTACTCTGCTGGTAGTGAGAGAGTGCCTGACCCTGGAGCACCCAGCTTAGGTGCAGTCACCGTGGGCTTGAGAGAGAGAGAGCAACTCTGTGCCCTTTGGCACCAAGCCAGCCTCTTGATTATGGGCACCGCACCCTTGGGAGGGCAACCATAGCCCTGTTGGCCCTCTAGCATCAAGGGCCTTGCTCTACCACCTCCACTCGGCATCATCGAGTCACCTCGAGAATCGTGTGCGCAATGGCGATTCGGCAAATGACATGGTTTCCTTGCTCTTGTGCGTGTGTTTGCGTGGCAGGTCTGAGGGTTTTTGTTCTCATTGCTGCATTCACCTTAGTGGTTTCACATCATGGTCATTCAGACGGAGCTGCATTTCACTGAAGATATAGATACTAAAAGTGCTGAGCATACTACCGTGCTGGAGGGCCGAATAGCTTCACTGCGCAGTGAGTTAGGTCGGCTTCAGGAGGAGGAAACTTGTCTTGGTGAACAAGATGCAGCCCCTTCTATTGGGCTTTTAGATTTTGAAGACATCTTTCTTCGGTAATAACTACACGTCATGTAATTCTTGATGGGGGCATCTCTCGCCCTTCATATTTTTCAAGACCCTAGTTGCTTGCCAGCATGGCTCCATTGTGTCCGTCATATTTTTCTGAGTCGAGTCATGTAATTTTCATATTTTATTTGACATGATCATCCCTCACACGGCGTCTAGCCCAAACACCAACCTCCTAAAAGGCGGCCCCCTATTTTGATGAACGTATGCCATCTCGATAATCATGCAAGACCCCTGATGTCACTTGATGAAAGCACTCTGCCCGGGTCTTGTGTCGATATTCGTGCACGACCCTGATGCGGCTTGATAAAAGCACTCTGCCTGAGCCCTGTCTCGATAGTCATGCGTCCCTAGACGTTGTTCGACAGGGGCACTCTGGTCGATCCCTACCTCGATATGCATGCATGACCCAGACGCTACTTCATGAGAGCGCCCCACCCAGTCCCTGCCTCAACGATTGTGCACCATCAAATGTTGCTCAATCGAGACACCCTGCCTAACCTCTACCTCGACATTCGTGCACGACGTAGATGTGGCTTGATGAGAGCACCCTGCCCGATCTCTACCTCAACCTTCGTGCACGACACAAATGTGGCTCGATGAGAGCACCCTGCCTAGTCTCTATTTCAATGATCGTCTCCCATCAGACATGGCTTGAACGAAGTGCCTAGCCTGGTTCCCCATTTCGATGATCGTGTGTCACTTTGGTGTCACCTCGATAAGCATGCCCTCAGTGCTGCTACCCGAACAAGGGGCATACTTTACATGTCTCGGCGCAAGATGAAGTGCCAGGCCCTTGCCTCTACCAACGGGCCCCGAGCACGACCATCAAGGTCTCGCGGCGCCCGACCAATCAACCATTTCAGTCACAATGGTGCCCCCGGCACCCGACTGCCAGTCACTTTAGTCACAATGGTGCCCCCGGCACCCGACTGCCAACCACTCCAGTCACATCAGGGCCCCCAACACCCGATCGCTCAACCACTCAGCCACAATGGTGCCCCCGGCACCCGACTGCCAGTCACTCCAGTCACATCGGGGGCCCCAGCACCCGATCGCTCAACCACTCAGCCACAACGGTGCCCCTGGCATCTGATTGCCAGCCACTCCAATCACATCGAGGGCCCCGGCACCCGATTGCTCAACAATTCAGTCCCAACGGTGCCCCCGGCACCTGACTGCCAACCACTCCAGTCACATCGGGGCCCGTGATGGCCGATCGCTCAACCACTCAACCACAACGGTGCCCCCAGCACTTGACTGCCAACCACTCCAGTCACATCGGGGCCCCCGACACCCGATCACTTCAGTTATAACGGTGCCCCCGGCATCCAAATGTCAGGATCCGCAATGCCCTGTCGCTCAACAACTCCAGTCCCACTGGTGCCCACGGCACTCGGCTATTCCGAGCTCAATGGCCTTTGGTTGCTCCAGTCATGGCGATGCTCACGCCGTCCAATCATTCCAGTCTCAATAGCGCCTGACCGCTCTAGTGACAAGTGGTGCCTACGTCATTCAGTCGCCCCGACCTTGGTGACACCCAACTACTCCAGCACAACGGTGCCTACGGCATCGCTATTGCCCCGACCTCGACACTGTCTCATGATGGGAAGACATTGTGACGCCCCTCGGGCGACATTCTGCTAAGTCGTAGGTCCTCTGGCAGACACTATGTATGGATACAGAACTACCCACACAATAACGCAATGACCCGGGGACCGTCATGAATGACGGAATTGTCCCGTGGCTTGCAAGCACATGCAATCGGGCTCTCATGCCCCCACATAAATGCCTTCCATGGCATATGAGTCATGTAATCTAGTCAGGGAGTGGATCCCCCACCTCGCTGGAACTAGTCTCTCTGCCCTCAGTTATCCCTGTTGTGTTGCTGTTGCCCTATCGCTGTTGCATGGACTAAGCCCTCCCAACGTCGCGGTGTCCAGGGTCCCTGACTCTCTTGTTCGGCAGTAGGGACAAAGGTGTTCGGGCTCCGCCCGATGTAAAATAAACACTGATCGCTTGCGATCAGTTTATAGCCCAGAGTCAAGTCCAAAGAAAAGACAACAAGTGCCCAGTACAGTCGATAGAAAAGAAAAGGCATACCAGAGTGTCGGGGGAAGCCCGACGAGGGTACCGACTGGCCACAACTAGATGCTACGAGCACGCGTCCTAGGTACACATAGAAGCTAAATGAACGACCACCACCTATAGAGCAGGGGTGAGCCTTGTGTCACTGGCTCAGTAGGGGTCACACGGATCCCCATCGAGGAAAACTAACAGTAACACGCTAAAAATAGCAGGCAAGCAACAAGTAAATAGCAAGTATGCAGTAAAGCAAGAAAGCTAAACTACAAAGCTGTAGTTTTGTAGTACCGAACTAACCTCGGTACCCCAAACTACTCCAAGCAAGGGAAGGAGGGTGACACGGAGCTGACAGAGTCAGGAGTTTCTGAACTGTCGACGCAAGGAACCTACAAAACAGACAAAAAAAACCTAGGAAAAGGCTAGACGAATGACCGACACGGACGATGGATAACACGGCAAGGATGTCGTGCACATTGCCACGCGCATGACAAGAATGTTGAGCATGCGATAGGACACCGACCTTGAGTGCAGTCACAAAAGGGCTAACCTAGAAGGTCACAACACACGAGAAACGTCGAGCGTCACACAACACATGGCTCGAAAAAGGAGCTGTCAGCTGCGTCCCCTGACGTCTTACACTGCACCACGACTCGCTCCACTTGTGCCTCGACTACCAGTCGAATGCGGTCTACCACAGCTAAGGCCGAGTTGCAAGCCCACGTGGAAACCACCACTGCAAGGACCAGTCAGGGTCACGCCCGTCGACGTGAGTCCTAAGTCTCTGACCCCATGTGCACACACTGGCTGTAGACCATTAAGCCAGGCCTCTAACTAGTATTCTCCCTCGCGGACGCTATGATAAGGTCGGGAGCCCACGGAACTAGCTTAAAAACTGTTTCTTGGGAAAAGTGACCCCGCTACAAGAGCCATCACGCCAAAACATGGCGTAAGGCACCAACCAAAGAGGAGCCCAAAACTCGGAGACTTTGAAACACAAGTGCCGAAGTACAGACAGGTCGTACTATATGTGCCATAGCAGTACAAGGAACTACCGACCACTTAGGGCAAGGCAAACTAGACCTGCAACCACAATGGTCCATGAGTCCTACGACTCTAAGTCAGGATCGTCGCACACAATGGAACAAAATCGCCAATCGGTCTAAACCTAAGCCAGGGAAAATAATGCTCTGCGAGAACCAAAACACGGAGACCTGAGGGGACACCGAGAACCCTCAGCACACTTGGACAAGTAAACCAAGGTAAAACAGTACCTCGAGGCATCCAGAACCAATGTCTCGAATTGGATAAAGCCGTCGAGACACAAGAAGACTTCCTGTCAACTACTGGGTGACCCCGAGTTGACCGAAACCAGACACGACACTGACACACACAGCATGCATAAGCACTCCTGGCCGTCCCATCATGGTTACTACCCTCATAGGATGTCAACAGACACCACGGGTCATGGGCAAACCATGAGATCAAGCCAAGACAAATAGAAACCGGAGCGGTGGACGATGACAACACTCTGGGAAAAGTGAACCATCACTCGACTGCTAGACGAAATCGGCAATCAAGGCACAGCCACTACGCAACCAGAGAAAAGGACAATGGCAGCTTCTAGATTGAGTCATTAGGGTATTGTCGTAGTCTAGGAAAAGATCACAGCCAGTCACCTAAACTGACCAATCCAGACAACCATCGACAGACAGACGCCGCCCTAAACAAGGACCTAAGACAGACGGACATACAATACAAAACAAACAAACGGTCATCACGGCAATCAGGACTATAACGCACCAGCATAGGGGCGTTATACCCACATAACGCACCAAGGGAGGGGGGAAGCTACCCGAAAAGTCACGTCTCGTAGATGGGAAACCAAAACTTGAGTCATGTATTGCGTGGCAAGAGTACCTGCCCACCAGAAGGAATGCCGGATGCATCCACTGACTTCTTAGTTTGCGCCCCAGGTTTCTCCCTCGCCCCAGGTGACACTGAGACACTGTACCAATAACACAGGATAAGGGTCTATCGGGGTCGTGCTCGTCAGCACGTGTCTGAAGTCTCCAACCACATGTGCACACACTGACTGACTGTGCTATGTCAGGCCCTCTAGCTAATTTTCCTCTTGACCTGGACTCAAGCCGCCATAATGGGAGGCCCTACAGCAACCAGTCTAAAACCATCTCTCCCGAGTAGCTGCTCCACCACTCCCGGGTGGGTCAGCACACGTATGTCGTAAGAAGGCTATGACTAGCGGGGGGCCACTGAACGTAAACACTCTCCGTAGAGATGAAACACGGAAGCTCATGCATGCACCCATTGCAAGAAACATGGAGTATCAGGTGGCTTGGGGCCACTAGACTCTAGACAGTCCACTAGACCTACTAAATCTAACGACTCTTGAGTCACGCAACTTAGATCAAGACTGTCATACAGCACGACATCCATGCCGTCAATCTACCCTACTCTTAGGGTTAAAACCATGGTCCAATATAGCTCTTAAGGTGGCACATAACTACCAAGCTTAATCCCTTTCCAAAGGGAAGCCAAGAAGCCTCCAGCCCTAGGCTGGGTCATAAGACTCATAATTCATAGGCCATACGTATGGCCCACACGGAAACCATTTTCTAAGAAAGCTAACGGCGTGGGGGGACAGCCCTCCGCGCTCATATCGATCCACGGTGACTCAATTTAGTGAAACAGGAAAGCCCGGAACACAAAAAAGGTCACCCGGACCCTTAAAACATGGACACACTAATTAAGGTAATACGGTATCTTTGGACACCCAAAAATATGGTCACGGTACCCACAGGGTGTCCGGGACATCCACGGGGTCATAAATCGACCAATGGGTCACAACCGGGTTGACTGGGGGCCAAAACGGGCCAAGACAGGGCAATTCGATCGACCAAATCCCCTGGGTCGGTCGACCAATGGGGCTGGGTTGATTCACCCATAGGGCTGAGTCGACTCAGCCTGCGACCAACAGGAGGTCTGCCCTAGTCGGTCGACCAAACTGCGCAGTTCGGTTGACCGAACTGGGCGACCTACCTTGTTTGGTGGCAAGCCATTCGGTCGATCGGCCTCAACCGGTCGGTCGACCAAAAATGGCAGAAAGCCATCTGAGCTGAACCTCGGAGCCTGATTTCCACACACACTCTATCCCGATCGAGGGGGAAAATAATGGGGACCATTCCTCGGGTCTCAAACCATAAAAATGCAAGTAAATAAACAGCAAAATGTCGATTGATCTGACGAAACCGTCACATGCCCTAAAACATGATTTTTAACCTCCCGCGTGAGATAAAACCCTCTCGGCCTCGCCTTGGCCTACAAAACCATGGGAAATGAAGAGCATGGGTTAGGGAACCATCCCCTACCTCCACCAGAGAGTGCCTGCACCGAGGACGTCATTTCCTCATGAAAACACTGTTTGAATCACCACCAGGTCCCGAAATCCGTGAGCGAACCACTGCGCCTCCACCACCTTGTTCCTCGACCCATCCTCGCTGCTCCTCGCCCCACAAACCTCGCCGCCTTGCCCTCCTCCACCTTCATCGGCTGCCCGAAGAAGAGAGGGAGAGAAAGAGAGACGTGAGAAGAGAGAGAGGGAGAGATGAGAAATGAGGGAGTGAGAGGGGGCGGGGTTATATTTATAGGAAATCAATTGTGATTTTAAAAATTCAGGAAATACAAAAATAGGGAAAAATCATTCCCATGATCCTCGAAAAATGCTAGACTATATGTATGCTAACACAGACAGAATATGCATGAGACACCTAGCAAGCACCGACTATGATGCATGGAACACAAGATTGCCACAGACCTTAATGCATGGCTAGCATGGACCTCAGTACCTAACAATCCCTGCAAGCACAGACCTAATGCACAAGATTATGCAGACTAACATAGGCCTCATGCACATGACATAATCGGTTAGCATAGACCTTATGTCCATGTACTTGCAATACTAACACAGACCAGATGCGCATGCAACTCAACTAGCACTGACCTGTTATGCAAGACATGTTGTGCTAGCGTCGATGCATGCATGAATGCAACAAGCACCGACCTTATTTCAACTAGCACAGACTTCATATGCAAAACATGCTATACTAACATCGACCTTATCATGCTAGCATCGACCCTATGCATGAACTAGCACTGACCACATCGAGCTAGCATTGGCCTTATGCATGAACTAGCGTCGGCCACATCGAGCTAGCATCGAGCTTATGCAAGAACTAGCATCGACCTTGTCGAGCTAGCATCGACCTAATATGCAGACTAGCACCGACCTTATGTGATCACTATGAGTACTGAGGTCGACCTTAGGTTAGAAAGTGCATTGACCTAATGCATGGAATGAACTAATGCATCGACCAAAATGAACTAATGCATTGACAATGGTATGTGCAGTTGTGCACCAACTATTCGACCAAATGATGTGCACAAAGGCTGTTCAATGAAATGACATGCACACAGACTTTATGCAGATGCATTGACTCTATGTGCGTAGTGTTGACTTTACGTTGACCTGTGATACGTTGACTTACATGAACAGTTGCGCGAGAGTATATGCAGACCTTATGCATGCAACATATGTAATGATATTAATAATGCATTAATCATGCACAAATAAATACAAATGACACAAGACACATATGTGCAGTAGTTATTCCATGTAACTAATATATGCAGCAATACAAACGCCGTATGCAACAACATAAACACTTATGACATCAAACATATGAGTCATAGTGTTTGTCATCATCAAAACATAAGATTCCAACAAATCAGCAGAAAACTCGGATGACCTGATCAGGGCCCCTGGAATGCCGAAGTGGTCTGTAATTGACCGAAAAGATGCCCAGCCAAGGCAGAAATGCTTCGAGGGATGACCCTCCTCATGAAGACCCTCCACATGCCCTCAGAGTGGAGTTGACGGCATAAATCAATGTGTCGAATGCTAAATCATGGAAAACCTGGGTTACCTGATTCGGGTACACATGACACCTGAAAAGATGTCGTAGATGACTTCAGAGACGCCCAGTGAAGGTGAAAGTGCTTCGAGGGATGGCCCACTCGATGAAGAAGTCCCACGTGGCTCTAAAGTAGGCCTGGCAGCACAGATCAAAGTGTCGAAGGCCAAATCAGGGTAAAACCCAAGAAAATCGACACGGGTTCGGCACATGCCAGAAATCACCAGAAACCCCAAATTAGGGCTTCAATGTGCGTTCTGGACCCACTACATCAACTCCAGGGCTACTCTGGGCCACGATCTCTCATTAGGTCAACTTCAGGGAAAATGCCGAAATTACAAAAATGCCCTCAACTGAATCAGTGGCACTTTCACGAGCGAATCGATGGTGCTCGATTTGGTGGCGATCGAGCCACCTTGTGCTTGATTCGACAGTGCTCCCCTCACGAATGAGTTGGCATCATCCCTGGCATAACGCGGGCCGACGAGTCAATGGCATGCATGGGGCGGGCTGGCAATTTGGTGTCGTCGCCACCAACACACCTTGCCCCCAATTCCCCTATAAAATTGGGCTTCTGATGGGGACATCACTTACCCCCTCCACGTTTTGAAGCCCGGATGGATCGTCATCAAGTGCCATCATGATCTTCCATCGCTCGGAAGCTAGAGTCCAGCCGGGCTTCTCAGGAGGAGCTGGAGAAAGGCATAAAGCAGTCTGAGTCGGCTCGGAATGCACTCCGTGAGCAGTTCCTCCAGTAAGGTCTAGCCTTCACCGGCATGGAATGTGATCGAGATGCCTTCCGCGACCAGGCGGATGTGGCCGAGGGGCAAGTAGGTGCTGCCGAGGAACGAGTGGCTAAGCTGGGGGAGTAGGCCGGGGCCGCAGAGACTCGGGCTCGGGAGACTGAGGCCGAGTTGATCAAGCTACACTCCTCGCTGTCGACTGCGGGTGAGGAAGCAGTGGAAAGCTTCCGTTCTTCTTTGGCCTACTGGGAGGAGCTGACGGAGGTGGCCCTGGAGTTCTATGGGCCAGCTCGCGATTGAGGCTTTCGAGAGGGTTGGAGTGCTACCGTGAAGGCTACCGCGACAAGCCTAGGGTGTGAGGCCCCGATCCTCCCTCCCCCTTCGCCGCCCTATGGCTCAGAGGCTTCCGGGGACGAGGAGGAGCCTGCTAGATCTGAAGCTGGGGTGCCGTCGCCGGTGTCGAGCTCGGGGGAGCGTGGTCCTACAGACACCTCGGCGGTAAAGGCCCAGGTAGTGGATCTGGACGGGGACTCTCCTCCTGCTGGTTCCATCGACGCACGTGAGGCCAGTGTGCCTGGGGCACGTGAGAATGTATCTGGGGCGGATCCTTAGAACGACATCTGCATTTGCTTGTTTTCCCTTTTCTGCTTTCTTCTGTTTCTGCCTGGGGGCAGTCTTCTTTTTGTAATGCTCCATCTTCGAAATAGAAAGTCTTCCTTTCCTTGACAAAATCTTGGAAAATCTCTTGCGTGTGTCTTCCCACCTTTTGAATGGTTACGAGATCTTCTGGGGATACGAATCGGCGCCCTTCAGGTAACTCTGAGAAGGCACGATTTTTGGGATCCGTCGCTTCGGTTTCCCTAGATATGCACGAGGCGGCGGGAGTCTTTACTTCTGGGGACTTTGATCCCTTATGAGTAGCAGCCTTTGAACCGAGTCCGTGGTCATCTCCGTGGCAGAGAGAGAGCCCTTATGCGTGATGTGTTTCAGAGAGTTTGGCACTTCATCGGATGACGAATCTCAGCAAGCCCATCGTCAGCCTCTGGTCCTTCGACGGGATCCTCCACCGGCTCCCTGGCACCTGTGGCCGGAGCCAGGGGCGGGAGGCCCTGTCTTAGAGGACTACTGGCTTGGGTGCTTGGATGGTTGGTGGGAGGCCTTGGAGAAGGTCAACTACTTGTACGCTGGCCAGGGAATCTTGTTCCTTGAGACAGATAAGTTTCATCCTTAGGAGGGTGGCGAAAGCCTTGGTTCTTGCCCCCTTCTTCTGTCTTTCAACTGGCGGCTCCCTGGTCGAGGTCTCTTTGCCAAGGCGGACCTTGCTATCCTATCTGCAACATGGCCGGCGCACGACGGGGTGCCTCCTGTTGCTGGAGCATCTTCCAAAGGATGTCTGAAGGCAGGGAAGCTATTTTCCATTCTTCCACTCAGTGGGCGAGACCTTCCATCCCAGGATGGCCTGTGCGTTGGGTCGGCTTCCGTAATAGGTAGGCCTCCTTGCTCTCCCATCCTTTGCTAAGGAGGGGTGGGTGGATCGACTGGCCTTCTCCCCTGACATATGAGACGGTGGTGTCAATCCTTCTCTCTGGCATGGGTGGAGGTCCACCATTGGTCCACTTCCGTAGAACACCTGGGATGGTGGTGTCCGCTTCTGGGGTCACCGGAGGCTTTTAGCAGATGAGCCAGTGATAGTGGTGCCCAGGAACTAGGCATTGGTGTCGTGATCATGCGGCTTTTACTTTTCGCATATTCATTGAGGTGCTGCCGAAATTTTGTTAGAATACGACAAGGGCAAGAGGAAGTAATACCCGGTGAGTCGGTGCTTTCTCTTCCCGTGGGGGCATATGGTCCCCACGTTGGAGGATGTGGCCCGGATCACGGGCCTGCACGTGCATGGGTCTCCGGTGACTGAGAGTACTTATCCTGATTACCGTGACATGGCCCGGGAGTTGCTGGAGTTGGACCTGCTGCATCCTGAGCGGCAGTCCACCACGGTGACAAGAGCAGTGCTCCAAGACAGCCTGGGGCTCAGAGGCACGGGGATAGCGACCGACGAGCTGCCCGAGTAGCACCTTCAGCGGCTCGTGGTCCGAGCCAGACCGAGAGTTGCGGCGACGGCGGGAGCAAAGGCGGACAGAGTTCTCAGACGATTCCTGATGCTGCTATTCGGGCGGATCCTCTTTGCGACAAGGGTAGACGTGATCAGCTGCTGCTTCCTTCCACTCCTTGAGGACCTCTCCCACGTAGGCGACTATGCGTGGGGAGCGACGGTCCTCGCCTTCCTGTTCGACACTCTGGGCTCGACGACCCGGCAGACGATGCTCGGGGGCTTCTCTCCCCTACTCCAGGTGCTACTCTGACCTTAGCTTGGTTTCTATGACTTCTCGATGCTTTCTAAATGCTGACTCGCTATTTGTGATGCAGGTCTCCTCCCCCATTCCTCAGCAGAAATACAAAGAATAAAGTGACACCAATAATAAAAAAAAAGAAATGGTGCGCAAACAACTATTTTCTATATAAGTCCTGCAGCCCCAGAAACCATGATCATTCCTTCGCACCAAATACTCCAACAAAGAACATGTGGAAACAGCATCGCCATTCTCGCCCTTGTGCGTTACGGATTTCGTGCTTTAAGGCACTGAAAATACTGCCACGTCTTGAATGCTTTGAAACGGTGTCTGAAAGTGGAGGATATTACCGAATATCAGCCAAACTTCCCTTGACATAGGACAGTTAATAAACAAATGATCTGCATTTTCATTCGCAGCAGCACAGAAACTCGCAAAACATCAGTGTCCTTTCTCCATTTATGTCTGTAAACCTTGGATACAATGCGCTTCTGCAGAACAAGCCACATAAATGCCCGCACTTTGAGAGGAGACCTCACCATCCGATAGTCAGTGTAAGTGGGAATTGGTGAGGAATGCTGCCGTAGAAGACTATAAACATCCTTTACTGAAAACTGCCCATTATTTCTGTTCCATACAAAAGAATCCCTCACACCAATTTGCACGTTGGAGGACAAGATACCCAGCAAAGACAGGTATTCCAGAAGCTCCCCCTTGAGATTCCTCCTCAAGGAATTGACCAGCCATATGCGCCACCAGGCTGAGCCACACAATTCTGCACAATCCTTAGGAAGCTGGCCTTCAAAGGAACATGCTGAAGCCACTTGTCCCACCTGAAAAAAGTAGAAGCTCTGTCACCAACTTTTTTACTGATGTATGGAGCAAACCATGAGCCTACTTTTAGAATTCCTTTCCAAATGGATGATAGAGAAGAATGGTTTCTAGTCTGCAAATAAAAGTGTCCGGACCATCTGTAATGCTTGTGCAGAATGATTCCGTGCCACAAAGCACCATTCTCATCAAGTACCTCCCATAACCATTTACATAACATAGCCACATTGAAGAAATGAACATCCTTTAACCCCAGCCCGCCAAAGTTACAAGGTTTGCAAACCACATCCCACTTAACAAGGTGAATCCCTTTGGCATTGTCCACTGCACCACCCCAAAGGAATCACCACCTAATCCTCTATCAAATTTCTTCCTGACCTCAGCTGGCATTACAAAGACAGACCAGAAATGCAGTGGAATAGTAGAAAGAACTAAATTCAGCAATGTAAATCTGCCCCCTAAATATAAATGTTTAACTTTCCACCCAAAAAGTTTCTTCGGCATTTTAATGAGCAAATCCCAATGGGTTCCCTCCGGCTTGGAGGAAGAGAGGCTTCGGTCTCTGGTTGCTAGTGACTTGGTGTCACTAGTGGTTGCCCTCCAGGTTGGAGGAAGAGAGGAGTGTGTTCCTCTGGTCAAGCTGTTAGGCAGCGGTTGTAGGCAAGCTGTGAGGCCCAGTAGATTTTTCAAACTGTTAGGTAGTGGTAATCCACACTCTGGTTGGAGTGTGGAGTGGACGTAGGTCTGGAAGACCGAACCACCTAAAAATCATCTGTCCTGTGGTTTGATTATGATGTGCACTTCCTTATCTTCTACCCCATTCTCAGGTTGCATGTGCGTTCCATATTAGTAACATCTTTGTGAGTGGTTTAAGTTTGAATTCGGAATTGCTACTAAGTGTTTGTATGAGTGCTTGAGAGATATATATGCGCTCTATATCTGACTATCTTCTGTCATAGTAGATGAATGCTTAAGGTTCATTCCCATCAACGTTTCTGAAACTGCGGATGCTGTGTATACACATGCTTGATTAGGTTTTGATGACTGCATAGATTTGCTTAAGGGTCTGGAGTCTAGTAGTCCTACTACTTAATTAAGAGCACCATCAGATTTTGTATATTGTAGAGATTAATTGGTTCTAATTTTGCATCAGTGTCTAGCATCTTTTAATTGGAAAAAGTTTTTAGAAGGGGATTCATTCACCCCCCCTCTGAATCCGGGTCTAGCACCTCAACATGTTGCATATCTAGACAGAGGCAAGTCGATGCACATTCGTCTCTTGTGCATAAAGGTCGATGCATGTTTCATATCTAGGCAGAGGCAAGTCAGTGCACATTCGTGTCTTATGCATAAAGGTTGATGCACATCCTACCTTAGTCTCACTAAGGTTGATGCACATCTACCTTAGTCATACACAAGGTCAGAGCCATTGTGTTTGATAGTGCATTAGGTCTATGCACATATAAGTCTATGCATACTTAAGGTCTGTGCACATTTGCATCTTGCATAACTAAGGTCGAAGCATCGCTTCTATAGTCAGTGCACATGAAGGCATTAGGTCAGAGCACTTTACTGTAGTGGTCGAAGCACATGTTCATTGTTGCATGCAAAGGTCGATGCTAGTGGTCTGCATTTCATGCTTATGGTTTGTGCATATCCTGCATAGTTTGAAGTAAGGTCTATGCATCTCCATGTGCTGCAACATGCATTCTCTATCTAATCTTAAGGTCTACCTGACCTAATACTCTTTTTAAGTACCTATGATGACATGGCTAGTAATTGATGTTTATGTTATCTTTGGCAGAAACTTAACTCTATAAAGTTCTCAGGAATTTGTTCAAACACTAGAAGTGTAGAACGTGTCGAGACTTAAAGAGGGCCATGTGGACTCGTTAACTTACTCTTTCAAGACACGTGATCCCTGGACAGTTAGTGGCACATGATCCAAGGCAATCTTTTGATCAGAGTTATTCTGCCACATGGACAGCGCACCTTCATCTCCTAACACGTGGACTTCCAGCGGAGAACTCCTTTTCAAATTTCCCTGGACAGGAACGTATTTCCCACGTGCCTTTCGTGAGCCTATAAATAGAAGCCAGGTCACTCAATCAAAGATACAAACATAGAGAACAAAAGATCAGAAGAGAAGAGTGATTGAGAAGAGCTGAAGATTCCAGAGTTCGAGAGGGAGAGGAGTCTGAGAGAAGATTGAGAGAACAAGTCTGCAAGGTTCTTAGAGAAGAATTGAGTGTCGTAAATTACAGACCTAGCGTGAGTGAGAGGAGAGTGTGAGAAAGTCTGTCTCTATGAGTGACTCCTATATCAAATCCAGAGTCAATTTGCTCCTAGAGAGCTACATTGCTCCTTCGTTTGTCTATATTTTTTGGTTTGTTTTCTGATTTCCTTTATAAGCTATGTATAAGGGGTCCGGACGGGACGTGTCCTCCAGGGTCTCTTCGGTCGAAACCGTCATTGTTGCTGGACTGGCGGGGACACACGGACGTTCAATTTTGCACGTCCACACTCCCCCACAGGCGCGTCACAAGGCCCTGACGCACCCACCCTGGGGCGTCACAAGCCAACAGTGAAACAGGCTCTGACGCACTACCCTTGACGCGTCACAGCTCCTAACGGACCAATCCTGGTGCGTTATGTGACGAGCTACGTCAACTTCTGACGTACCCCTAAAGGGGCATCACAATGTTGTAACGCGCCACCCTGGGCACGTTACAGCACTTGTGACCCCAACGGTCAAAAACCAACGGTCGGATCACTGTGACGGACCAACCTAGGGGCGTCACAATCACATGGCGGTCTATCATGGGACCGTCAGGCCCATGAATGCCAAAGCTCAAAACAAGGGGAGTGTAACTGATGTGACACCACTATGGGGGTGGTAGCCACAAGACCGAAGACCCCTCGGACCTAGCAAGCAAGTAATGCACCGACCGGTGACTTCACTCAAGCGGACTCACCCGCTAAGCGCATTCTCGTATCCGTAGGCAACTCGGTGTGGTGGTGAGGGTCTGGGACAGAACCTCACTGCTCCGGGGGGGTTGGCTAGCCTAAGATTGAACCCCTAAGGGGCTGGGATACCCAACTCCATGGGCGGCCAGCACGCTGAGGGCATGGGTTGTAGGGTCACTCTCTCAACTCACTCCACGGTGGTCGCTCAATTCGATGGAATTTTGGACCGGACGCTCACCTCACCGTCCGACGGCACTAAAGCGATACTAAACTAGCAAAGTAAAAACCAGCAAGGAGGGCAACCGGACGCTCACCTGATCGGTGTGAAGACACCGACCCCGGTCGAAGATGAGGGCGAGCGGGGAGGTGTGGGTACGCACCCGCACGCCACGTTGGTGTCGCTTTGACCTAAAATTTAAAATATTTCACCACTACACCTCATGCAGGAGGGTGTTCTCGGGGTGGGGGTTAAGTGATTTACAGCCAAAACTACCTCCACGCAGGGAGGGGCCTTTAGCCGGCCAAGCGAGGGGAGGGGAATAATCAAAGAGGCCGATTCTGTCCCGGTGTGACCAACAAAGGCAGAAACTAGAAGTAGGGCTGCTGCGGGTATCACCTGGTACTGCTGGAAGGCGGGATCGATGCTGAGTCACCTAGGGGCAAGGTGGCAGTCCACCAAAGGAGCTGGTGGTCGTCCGGAGGCCCAGCCGAGGTGTTGCGCCTTCATCTTCTAAAGCTATTCGGTTCTGCCCTGTCTAGGACTGCAGGACAGAGTGTTGGTGTCGGGATAGCCACGACCTCTTCCGGAGGTTGCCGGAGGCGGGACCAGCACTGGATCGTCCGGGGCTGAACAGGGAACGGACCTTAGAAGGCCGGCACCGCTTGATGGTCAACGGTGGTCGCAGAAGCTCGGAGTTCAGGCCTGGTCCGTACTGCCCCTGTCTGGAACAGAGTCCTGGATGGCTGTTACAGAAGCTGCTGTGGGTGCTCCCGGACTCCGATCGAGGTTGGGTTGGCATTGACGCGACCGTGATCGAGGCATCTTCGATGCAGAATAAACGGTACCAGGAACAGAAGTCAGAGAAGAAAGCTTTGACCAGAAGAGTGAGGGCCTGTCCAACCTGGGCCTGGCTGGACCAGTCTGCGCGCTTCGACGACGTTGGCTGGAACCGGGTGCTCCGGAGGGCGATTGACCTCCTTATTCTTGGAGTCGATGGGGGACTTGTAGAAGTACATCTCAGCCAACTTTCACTCCAGGAATCACATGGGGGAGACCGGGGGAGCTTCTGCACTGAGCCTCTGGTTGTCTACCTGGGAGAAACATCGCAGGTTACCGAGAATCACTTCTGCGGATTAACATGCATGGACTTTGCCCAGCATCGCATAGACTCAACCCCGTGCATATGCACGGACCCTGCACTGACCTTACCTCATGTGCACTGACCTTAGTCTGCATGTGCACTAACCTTAGTCTACAGGTACACTGACCTTAGCCCCTGTGCACTGACCTTAGTCTACATGTGCACTGACCTTAGTCTGCAGGTACACTGACCTTAGCCCCTGTGCACTGACCTTAGTCTGCATGTGCACTGACCTTAGTCTGCACATGCACTGACTTCATCCCATGTACACTGACTCGGCCGGCATGTGCATTGACCTTGCACTAACCTTGCCCTCTGCATATTCCTTGACTACACTGACTTTCCCTGCATGTGCACTGACTTCGCAAGCATGTGCACTGACCTCATCCTTGGCATATTCCATAGGTGCACCGACTTGGCCTGCACGTGCACTAACCTGGCCAGCGTGTGCGTCAACCTTATCTCCCATGTGCACTGACCTTCCTTCAGCCCCTAGCCTCATGAGCACGGACCTTGCCTGCCCATGCACCGACTCGACCTTCATCCCCTGCACGGACCCTGCTCGTACGTCCACCGACCTTACACAAGTCTTGCACGGGCCTTGCACTGACCTTGCCCCTAGCATGCATGGAGTTAGCCCCTTCGCCCAAAATCTGCATCCGTGCATATGCACGGACTCCATCCCGCAACCTGAACACTCGCACGGACTTTGTCTGTTAACCTTGTACATTTGCATAGACTTTGCTCTAGAACGTGCATCTGCATGGACTTGGCCCCCATGTGCATGGACTTAACATGCATTTGCATGGACTCGGCCCGGATCTGCATGCACTTAACCTGCATGTGCATGGACTCGGCCCAGATCTGCATGGACTTCATCAAACATGCACGGACTTCGTTCTTCAACCCCGTGCATAACATGCACGGACTTCGTTCTTTAACCCCATGCACAACATGCATGAACCTTGTTTCTCAACCATAAACTTGCATGGACTTCGTCCAAACATGCATGGACTTTGTCCCATCTGCATGGACTTCACCTAAAACATGCATGGACTTTGCTCGCATATACGCATGGACCTTGCCTAAAACCTGCATGGACTTTGTCCCTTAACCCTGTGCATGACCTACACGGACTTGCTTGAAATCCTGCTTGGACTTTGTTCTTTTGCCCCAAAAAAAAAATTGCACGGACTTCACGCCAAAGTCTGTACACTTGCACGGACCTAGTGTAAATCTGCATGGACCTTACCTAAATGTGCATGGACTTCACCCTTAACTCTACACACATGCATGGACACTTGCACAGACCCTACCTAGTCTACATGGACTCAATCCAAACATGCATGGACTTCACCCCTTAGCCTCGTGCATGTACATGGACTTCATCCCTTCACCCCATAAATACGCACGGGCTGCATACACCTGCATGGACTTAGCCTTGTACATTTGCATGGACTTTGCTCCCTTGTTCAAAACCTATACGGGCCTGCCCCAATCTGCACAGACTTCAACCCTTCCTCTAGCCCAATCAAAGCTTGCACGACTATTCCCTATCCTTCGCCAGTGCGCTCCTTCACCGGTACGCTCCTTGAATCTTCACCAGTGCACCGCCTCAGCTTTTCGCCGGCACAGGCTTTGGAACCATTCTCCAGCATGCTCCCCATGCCCTTCGCCGGTACACTTGTCCTGCTTTCACCAGTGCACCTTTCTCAGCCCTTCGCTGGTACACCCTATGGTGGCCTTTCATCGGCACGCCTCACCGATTCCCTCGCCGGTACACCTATCCTCGATCCTTCGCCAGCACACCTCTTTCTTGGCCTTTCAACGGCCCACTCCTCCACAATAAAAAATAAAAAAAAGAATGAATAAAATTTAGCAAAATTTAGACTAACACAGGCGCTATTAAAATAAATGACGCCCCTTTGAAGGGCGTTAATTCATTTTGAAACTTAAAAGCCCTGCGTCAACCCTGTGCCCACTGCGTCCACGCTATTAGCCCTAGCGTCGACCTTATAGCCCATGTGCGTCGACCTTCATGGCTACAGCGTTGACGCTGTGCACACAGCGTCGACGCTGTGAGGCTTTAACTGCATCAGAAAATGACGCCCCTCTAGAAGGCGTTATTCACTTAAATGACGACCCTGAGAGCGGCGCTATTCAAAAAAGATCAAAAATGCACAAAAACTTTCATATTATGTAAATGTTGATGTCCAATTTGGTTGTCACAAAGTAATATGAAATTTAGCCATCTTAGCGTCAAATTTGGCGTGTCTATAGAACGCACAAAGAAATAGAACAAGTGATAGGAAACAAACCATTCTGTTCACATATCTATATAAGCTGTCATGCATATCATAAGCAAGGGGGTGGGTGTACAAGTAACTCACTAACTCTCATCACTGCCCTCCTAGTCATCTCTCCTCTCTCCTAAGATGGGGATCCCTAGGTGGCCTCATAGAGCTCTACGAGGTAGTGCTTGCCTCACCTCGCAGTGCCCGATTGACCTCAGTAGCGTGGTGCTCCACTGTTGGGGAAACAAAGAGGCTACAAACAAAGAAGGAGCCAAACTGACGGAGGCTCGTCGGGCGCTCTCATCCCCTCTGGTAGAGCTCCTCGTAGTCCCTCAGTCTCTACTTCGTGACCCTGAGGCTCAACCAAAGCTCCATCACTTGGGCCTCCAGTGCCCTCCTCTCGCCCAATCTCGATGCCGCTCCGCCCTCCTCTCCTCTCTCTCCACTCTCTCCCGCTTTACCTCTCTCCTCGCCATCTAGAGAAAAACCCTCATCTCCAAAACGTCTCGGGGCAATTCCTCATGTCGTCGCTCCTCCTCCAGCTCCGCTATCCATGCATCACACTCGGTCACCTGAGCAACACGCTCCTCCTCAACTAGCACTGCGCAAGTTAGGGCATCTCGGATCTCCACTATCGACCAGAGCTGACCATTTCACAACGTCAAAAAAAATGGAGAGAGGGTCAAAAGCACACGCGATAGCATCAAAGGTCCGTGTTTATTCAGATCAAAAGAGAACTACATTAAGGGTTGCACACTTTAGGCCTTAATTTTTCAAATTCAGTTACATAAGCTCTCCATAACTCCCGATCTTCTTCTATATGAACCATCACCTTCAGTGGAATGCTTGTCTTCCATGATATTTTAATCTCCTTCACATCCTTTGCATCCACTTCCATACCTAGCTCCTTTTCCTTAATCAGAGGAAGGTCAGAGAGTGTGGGAAAAGAATGGTGAGGGAGGCCAATTTGAGGATAACACTGGTGCACATTATAAAGGACAAATTAGGTTGCACCAATGAGTTGGAGTTTCACAGCAGGAGACAATCTTGCGAGAAGCTCACGCGGGAGTAAACATGTCGGCACACGAGTAATCGTGTCTTGTGCCACGGTATTGAAGTGAGGATGCCAGTCTCCACGTGTCATCAGCCGAGGAATGTGATTGACCACACTCCCACTAAAGCCCAACACATCCTCCATGTAATAAAGGGGGCTTTGTTGGAAGATTTTAGAAGTAGTTCGTGCCTCCTCACAGTGATCAAATTTAAAATGGAGATCAATCCAGCAATTAATAAGAAGCATGCACCCATAAGGAGGCCGGCCAATGCTAGAATCTGTAAGACCGCTGTAAAGGTTGGCAAGAATAGCAGGCCCCACTCTTTTACCCTCCAAACGTCCACAAATCACGCACAATTGATCTTCCTCTATGATGTTGTCAGTGCAAGGGAATATGAGAGCCCCCACTAAGTAGATTGCGAATCCTTTCATGATATCGTCCTTCACGGGCCAGCCACCCAGTTCCAGTACCAGCCTCCAGTCCCAGCACCGTGGCTTCAATGCCTCTATAGGCCAGCCCCCCAGTTCCAGTCCTAGCTTCCAATTCCAGTATAACGGCTACAACACCTCTATAGGCTAGCCACTCAACACCAGTTCCAGTGCTAATTCAGCAATCCGGTAATCACGCTTCTGTGAGCCAATTACCCAAACCCAGCGCTAACATCCAACTCCTGCATTTCAGCTACCATCCCTTCATGAAGTAGTTGGCCAGTCCCAGCCCCCAGTTCTAGCCTTTGGCCGCCATGCCTCTCAGGGCCATTCAACCATCGCAACCTCAGCTCCTCAGCCTAATGTCAACCACATTTCTGGCTAACAACATGAAGACAACCAACACCCCATGCGTCGGCCTATGACCGACACGTCCCAGAACTGGCCCCCAGTCTTCACCTCGTAGGTCACCACATCTCGGCAAACCTACGCTAACCCCATACAACACGGGCTTTTCTCTCCTAGAGACTAGCCCCCAGCACTTTGTCTCTTTCCAGTACACAGTCCCTAGTTCCCAACATCCCAAGTCCAGTCACACCATCCCTCAAGCCCAGTTCTCTACGTCAATGCCCCTCAAACTAGGTGAACCTGGCCTGTTACACCCTGTACCAATACGTGGTAGGGAAGAATCAAACAGACCAACAGTAAGTGGTCGCCATCCCCCGCATTCAACACTATTCCATGGAACAAGAAGTGGGACAACTCAACTAGTGATAATATCAAAATCCAAAATTTGTCATGAGTGCTCTATAAAAGGGGGGCCCAAGACATGCCCTTGGGGTAACAAAAAATGTACAATCTGGATAACAAAAAAAAGGGGGAGGGGAAATGATACAATCACAGCCCAACCTCACTCCTCTCCAGCTCCACTAAGCGGGACTCCGTGGCAGCCAGCTCCACCTTCAGGGTCGACGCAAGCTACACGCTCACCTCGGCCCCCATCTCGACAGTCCACCACTCAACCCTAATGAGCTCCGCCTCTCACCGCTACTCCTCCCGGGCCTTCTCCAAGGCTGTAGCTCTGCTCTCTACATCTCTCAGTCGAGTAGCGCAGTCTTAGGCAAGCGACACAGCCGCATCAGCGTGCCTCTCTTGCTCAACGACCTCCAGCGCAAGTCGAGCCTGCTACCCCTCCAGCTCTCGAATGGCCGCTAGCCACCGAGCCCTCTTCTATTGCGCCTCTAGAAGCTGTAGGTACTCCGCCTAGATGCTGGCTAACCCAGACATCCAAAGCTCACGTGGGAACCCAAGGCCGTCATAGCCATGGGTACACTCCCTTAACTGCTATTGGAGCTCCTCCAGAGAAGGCAGGGGGTCACCCCCTGCGTAACCTCGAGCGCGCTGGAGCAAAGCTGTGCCCACGCTAGCGTCCAGCAGCGGCTCCGGTGGCAAGATAGATGAAGGCCACTCGATCCCCAGCTCTAGGTAGGAGTGGCCTACTTCAGACAGCATACCAGAAGGACCTGTGCAACACCACCAAACACAAAGAGGGTTAGCAACGCTCAGGACTTCCCTATGAGAAGACAAGGTGAAAAACTTGAGAAATGTCTTGGTAATCACCTACTATGGCCCCCGTCGTGCCTGTAACACCCCCGCTCGGGGTCGGTGAGGGTAGTCTGTCGCCCACCTCAGCAGCGTCTCCTACCGGAGTCGGAGAGGGCAGATGCTCCTCTGACATCCGAGTGCCCCCAATAATCGTCAGAGCAGTGGGAGGGTCCCCAGATCCACCTCGATGGGAGTCAACATGCGCTCCTCCTCAGACTCCAGCCCAAGACATAATACAAAATGTCAGCCCTGCCATAAACCCTGAGTCAAAGCCAATGAAGGGCAGCGAAGGAGCTACATGTACCCCAGAGGAATAATGGGTTCGCCCCCATCCAGGCAAATTCGTAAGTCTCCGACAAGAATGGTCTTGCTAGAGTTGTTGGTGCTAGCAACGGGTCGCTTGCCTTTACGGCTATGACGGTGCTTCTTCTGGGGAGTGGAAGATGACACCGCTCCAAGGTGGTAGGCTGAGAAAACCCAGCCTGTGGGGTGCTGGTGGCATAGGGCCATTCATCGGGAATATCGGGATAGGCCCCCAAGACGCGAAGTCTGTAGTGAAGGCCGATAGCTGTGTGGCTCGAGTGTAGGCTTTCGCCCGAGCCGACAGTAGTGTTACGGACGCTCGCCGCGACGTGCCCGCACCCGAAGGTGTCACTACAGGGGGTACCGGGATGCCGGTGACTCGAGGCCTTGAGCCTAAACTGGGAGCTGGTAGGACCGGAAGGGGCGACAGAGGGCACTCAGTCTGTACTGAGGTCACCACGTCCCACAAAGGCAGACTCATGCTGGGGATCAGCATTGTCAGATTGAGGGAGGAATGCCCACGAGGTAGAGCCGAGAGATCTGAAGCCTAACGCGGACAACTCGTAACAGACGTCGTTCGTAGGATGCCTCGTGCCAGGGGTTAGGGACCCGGGCGAGGCGGTCGCGCTTCTGCGGTTTGGGTTTGGAGGCCCGAACAGGGTGCTGGGAAGCCCTGCCCCTGGGCTAGGAGGCCCATGTGGGGAGCTGGCTTGGTGGGAGCTCGGGATTGACGGCCCGAGCAGAGTGCTGAGGAGTCGAACACCGTAGGGTGGAGACCCACATTGGAAGTCGGCTTGGCTGGGGCTCGGGGCTGGAGGCCCGAGTGAACTGTAGGACTGGAGACCGGAACCTAGGATGCAAGGCTTGCGTCGGAAGCCGATCGAGACTGGGCCCGGGGACTAATGCTTGCCCAGGCTGGGACTGGTCCGGAACCCCTACGGGCACCGGTGGCAGAAGAGCCAAGCCTACCACTCGGCCTGGCTGTCAGGACTGGTAGCTGGCGTGGCACCCTGGTGGCACCAGAGGAAACAGGAGCTGGAGGTGATGGTAGAGCCGCCACGGGGACCACACCCAAGAAGTAGGGTGATCCGACGACAGGAGGAAAGCTACCGAAAGTGATCAGCACTGCCAAGTAACCCACCCGTGCATGGGTGGCGACGGTGATGGGACAGTAGGTGACGGCCGCCATAGTTGCTGGAGTCCTGGACAAGTTGAGGCGACGGCCGGGAGCGGTCATCGAACACGATCTAACAAGCTAAGATGAACTGGAAGCTGCTGGGAAGTGCGAACAAGTGCTCTTCTGCTACCCCTCCTGCAAGGACAAGAAAAGGGCACTCGGACTTCAGAACTGGCACGGACTTTCGCTTCAGCAAAAAGAAGGAAGGAGGGAGACGTCCCACTAGGCGTGCCATCCTTTTTGTTTCACCCCAGAGGGGGTGTCCACCAGGGTAGTGTGGGCGGTGACCGGAGTGAGGGGTAGGATATAGCTACGGGAGAGATGCCGGAAGTTAATGGGCCTTGGGCACCCCCTCTCATGACCGTATCTGTCTCAAAGCGGCACCGTGCACTCGCCTTTTACGGAGAGTCAAGGGGAGACCGAGTGACACGAGAGGTTTTTCAGGTTAACGAGAAACGTGGCTGGGGTGTGGGCGTGCCAGTCGATTTCTCGACAATCACCCGTGGAACCAAACATCTAACTGGGGATGCGCCGCCAGGGCGCTGCACGTGGACTCAGGGGATGAGCGACACGTGGAGGGAAGAACGGTTCCGTGGGTGCGAGTGCACAGGTGACTATGGGGAGTCGTGTACAGGATGTCTTTCCCCACTGACCGCAAGTAGTCGGTGTTTATTTACATTAGATTGAATCCGAAGACCTTCATTCTGTGCCGAAGAGAAGTCCCATCAGCAGGTTATTACCTGTGAGACTGAGATTGCTGATCATGAAGCTAACCTTAGTTCTCTGAGTTGTGAAATTCAAGATCTGAAAAATCAACTGTCAAAATTTGTCAAAGGGAAGGACAATTTAAATAAAATTCTTGGAACAAATGTTAATCTTCAGAAAGAGGGTTTGGGTTATAGTCTAGTCAATATGAAATCAATGTTGGAGACACGTAGACCCCAATGCATCCAAGGCTCAAGGCAGGTAGACCTAGAAGAGCCTGAGCATGAAGGCAGGTTGACGCACATTTGAAATATTCAAGGGGCTGGTCTGCCAAGGTCGAAGCACATTAGGGGAGATGGGTTACCAAGGTCCATGCACATTGACACAAGGGGAAAGGCTGGTCGATGCACATTTTAAATATTCAAGGGGCTGGTCTGTCGAGGTCGATGCACATTAGGGGAGCTGGGTTTCCAAGGTAGATGTACATTGACACAAGGGGAAAGGCAGGCCGATGCACATTTGATTCAAATCTGAAGACAGGTCTATGCACATTTGGTTCGAGCCTAAAGACAGGTCAATGCACATGGGCACCAAGTTGAAGGAAGGTTGATGCACATCAGACACATAGCAAAATGAAGGTCGACGCACAGGGGGACAGGGCTGAAGGAAGGTTGATGCACATTGTGCTAGCACAAGACCAATGTCAATGCATATCATGCCGACACAAGTGAAGGTTGATGCACATTATGCCAGGGCTAAGGGAAGGTCGTGCACATTGTGCCTGGGGTAAGGGTAGGTCGATGCACATTATGGAAGCACAAGATCAAGGTCTGTGCATGTTTTACCACCACAAATGAAGGCCGATGCAGATTGTGCCAGGGCTAGGGGAAGGTCGATGCACATTGTGCTAGCACAAGACCAAGGTCTGTGCATGTTTTGCCAGCACAAGTGAAGGTAAATGCACATTGTGCCAGGCCTGAGGGAAGGTCGATGCACATTGTGCCAGCACAAGATCAAGGTCTGTGCTTATTTTGCCAGCACAAGTGAAGGTCGATGCACATTATGCCAGGGCTAAGGGAAGGTCGATGCACATTGTGCCAGCACAAGACCAAGGTCGATGCACATCATGCCAACACCAATGAAGGTCGGTGCATGTTTTGCTTTCAACATTACAAGGTCTGTGCATGTTTTGCCTTTAGCATTACAAGGTCTGTGCATGTTCTGTCTTCAGCATTACAAAGTCTGTGCACATTTTGTCTTCAGCATTGCAAGGTCTGTGCATGTTCTGCCTTCAGCATTACAAAGTCTGTGCACATTTTGCCTTTAGCATTACAAGGTCTGTGCACATTTTACCTTCAGCATTACAAGGTCTGTACATGTTCTGCCTTCAGCATTACAAAGTCTGTGCACATTTTACCTTCAGCATTACAAGGTCTGTGCACATTTTGCCTTCAGCATTACAAGGTCTGTACATGTTCTGCCTTTAGCATTATAAGGTCTGTGCACATTTTGCTTTCAGCATTACAAGGTTTGTGCATGTTCTGCCTTCAGTAGTACAAAGTTTATGCACGTTCTGCCTTCAGCATTACAAGGTCTGTGCACGTTTTGCCTTCAGCATTACAAGATTTGTGCATGTTCTGCCTTCAGCATTATAAGGTCTGTGCATGTTCTGCGTTCATCATTATAAGGTTTGTGCACATTTTGAACTCTAAGGTCGGTGAAGCTACTTCAGTTCTGCCTAGTAAGGTCGATGCTACAAGTCAACCATACAAGATCAGGTTGATGCATCTATGCATGGAACTATGAATAGGTCGATGCATATCAATGCATAGCACTGGACAGGTCGATCTGTCCAAGGGATAGGGCTCTCTCTCTCTCTCTCTCTCTCTCTCTCTCTCTTGCAATTGCAGCTGGCCCCCCATTAGGAATAGTGCAAAGAAAAGAATTCTGATCAGCAGAAACAATTTGGGGGATGCAGTCCAGAAGAGATGAGTCTATTGAGTGCTGCTCTGAGGAAAATAGATTTTTGAAGAAAGTAACAGCTTGGTTGCAAAGGACATCCTGTTCAGAACACCAGACCTCCGGCTCCCCTACACGAAGTCTGCTAATGAAACTCCTACGCCGATTGCATAGAGCCACAGCATGATAAAAGGATGTGTTCCTATCCCCATTCTCTATCCAGTCAATCTGAGCTTTTTAATTCCAGAAAACCTCCTCTCTATATAAGGCTTGGCGTAACCCAGCACTAGTAGCATTAAGACTAACCTTGTTACTTTGAGAAGGATCTGAATCATACACAGCCTGTTGGTATTCAAGCTCAGCTTCTGCCATTTTGACATTTTGGAAAACATCACCAAAGACTACCTTATTCCATGTTCGAAGGGAAGATCTAACAACCTTTAACTTGATAGCTAGCTTGACCAAGGCACTGGGATGATCAGTTTTAACCTACTGCCAGGTATCAAAAATAACTTGCAGGAATGATTGGTAGGAGCACCACATTTTCTGAAACACAAACCTGGCAGGGCCAAATGGGTGCTTGCTCATAGACAGTAAAAGAGGGGCATGGTCTGAAGGGCCTCGAGGCAGGTGCTTGACTACTAGTTGGGGTTGAGCAGATTGATAATGACTATTAAATAGAGCTCGATCCAATCTAGCACGAATATTGGCTTGCCCTACTCTATTATTAGACTAGGTCATAGCAGGGCTAGTAAAACCTGCATCCATGAGACCAGCTGAACCCAGGAAACCATTGAAAACTGCCATAGGGACTAAAGATGGACTAGCACCACCAATCTTCTCAGGAGACCGCAAAACACAATTAAAGTCCCCTCCCACTATCTAGGGAACTGTCACAGAAGGAGCAAAAGATATGAGATCATCAAACAGTGCTTGCCTTAGAAGGGGATCACAGGCAGCATAGATAAAAGTATAGTATGAGGAAAACTCATTTCCATTCTTCAAACCAACTGTGATATATTGAGGAGAGGAGTGAATAACCTTCAAATTATGACTAGAATACTAGAAAACCCATATTTTGGAGTCACTCAGATTATTGCCAACAAATCTCTCCAACTTAAGAAATCTACTACATTGAGCTACTTTATTAATGGCCAGCATAGGTTCACAAATTGCTACCATGTGAACCTTATTAATATGAACTAAATGCCGAAGACATCTACGGGAACCTGTGTTCCCTACTCCTCTAATATTCCAAATCAAAATAGGGAGCATCATAAAAACTGTTTAACTTTGGCTTCCACCGACCTGGCTCGAGATCTGGTTGTAACCCCCCCAACTTCATTCCTCCCCCTTCCTACATTTCCTTCTAGCAGAGGGGACCTCATAATGGCATTATATTGCCCTGCCTTATCTGCAACCCATTGACCAGCCCTCTGAATCTCCTAAATCTGTTCAACTGAATAGCTCTGAACATCATCAACTTTAGAGTTCACTTCCAAAATAATTTCTTGACAAGCCTGGCTTGGCTTTATGACAGGACCAGTCGCAGGTGCTTGCAACTTGGAAGGCAAAATTACTTGAACATCAGAAGAGCATCTTGGCTGCATCATGCCCAAATGTGGATCACTCAGAAGAGGCGCTGTTGCCAATTGGCAGCTAGAGTCTAGGATGGGGAGCTACATTTGGCTTGAAAGGAGCTCCTGACCAACAACCAACGGACTACTACCTTCAGCAGATGATGGGAATCGACGCCGAGCATGTATAGTTAATTTTATATTTATGTCCTTTTCATTTGTGTTTATATCCTTGGGAAAGTATGTACGCAATTGTAAGGCTTTATAAGCCATCGAGTGAATATGAATTGTATGAGAGAAAAATAATACTAAATAATTTTCACGAAAATAAGATTGACTTTTTTTTATTTTACTTCTTTTACTTTTTTTTATGTTTTGTTAAATGGGAGGTGCCAAATGGGGGATGTCTTTGAGAGAACACCTCCAACACCTAAACCTCTCGGTGAGCTACAAGGGACTTTGGGGGGAGTGCACGTGGTGCACGAGGGATGAATTTTATGCAACGTGCTATTGGGAGCACAACTGTAGTGCACGCGGGTGCAATAGGGAGTGGCACACGTGGGTGCCGAATGAAGGGGCACACGCGGGTGCCGAGTGGAGGGGCATACGCGGGTGCCGAGTGGAGGGGCACACATGGGTGCCGAATGGAAGGGCACATGTGGGTGCCGAATGGAGGGGCACACGCGGGTGCCAAAATATGGGTAACCTAAGGAAAGCTAAAGACTTCCCACCATGATCACCAAGAGATGTGGACGACGGGATCGCCCATAAAACGGGGGTAATTATGGGTGTTTAAGGAGAGAAGGGGGAGAGAAGAAGAGAATGACCCGGATGTAGACGAACTAAATCGCCATGGGGTGTTAGTTTTGGTTTAGGAGAGAGGGGGAGAGAGAAGAAGAGAATGTTATTGGTGGAGAGAAGAGAGGAGATGACCACTATCGGGTTTGAACGAGAAAACATACGAGACGGGAAAAAACACACGGAATTTGAACAGTTACAATATGAAACCTCCGCGAGGAACTAGTTCCGTCTACGGGGTTTGAGTAGTCAGAGAGCTAAACCTCCGCGAGGAACTAGTTCCGTCCACGGAGTTTTATTGGCAGAAATTAAAATAGGGAAGGGGATATGTTGAAATCAAAAGGGGGAGGGAAATCGCCATGGGGAATAATCCTCCGCGCGGGTGAGGATAAGAATTAAACACGATCAGAGCGGGATTTGACTCTCTGCGGGTTAGACACGACAACACGTGGGAATAAGATCAAAAGAAATGAAAGCACATGTGGGGGGAAAGTGTGATCGCCAGAGGTTGTGTACCTCAAAATGGGGAAGTGATCGCGTCTCGTTTCCGAGCTGAGGGACGTGGGCTCCTTCTTCCTCTTCCTTCGGCTGGTCGAAGGGGAGGACTTTTCTCTAATGGTTACCCTGACAAAAGAGAATAAAACAATGGATCAGAACGATGATGGTGTAGCATCAGTCCCTTGTGATGAAAGTGATGCAATCATGTTCAAACATGCACCTGGTTGGTGTGGTTTGAAACCCCCTTTGGACACAAAGGGTAGACAGATAATATGATGAATGAACGATAGGGTTCTCTCAAGGAGAGAAGCACAACAGAGGTGGCAAATGATGCATGAAACATGACTAACAGCATAAAGTAAGGCAAGACAAAGGGGGTGAGAAATCTTATTAAGAGGCCGATGATGAGGACGGGTGGAGCTTCTTCAGGATGACGACGGCGTGGGCGAACGGTGTGCCAGAACAACTTCTCTCGTACGTGCTTGGACGCTCAGAGACGCGGTAGGACCTTCCTGGCGTCGATGCCGTCGTGAGAGAGGGGGAGCTCCCCTTTATTTTATTTTCTTTTTGAAGAGTGATCTTTTAAGATAACAAGAGAAGGAGAAATATAAAAAATAAACAGAGATAGGGACGAGAGCTTAAGAATGAAAATAAAAATATAAATGCACATACATGTTAAAATTCATGTATGCACACATGGGGTAGAGAGAGATAGACAGAGAAGAGAGATATGGAGAGGAGTAGAGAGAGAAAGGGAGAGAGTGAGAGAGGGAGAAAGCTTTTTTATGTATTTTTTTGTTAGAGAGATCAAGGTTTGTCGGCCCGGTCGACCCAACCGACCCGGTCTCAGCCTGGGTCGGGTCGGGTCGGTCCCGTCTCGCATGCATGTGATGTTTTTGGCCTCTAGGGGTTGTTTCCCGCCGTGTGGCTTTGTTTCCCCTGCGCTTCGGCGTGAATGGGGCGTGGAACGGGCCGATTCGGTCATTCCATAGTTTTAGTCACCAAATTTGTTAACGGTCCTTCCAGAGACCGTCACAAGCATAACGGTCCCTCGATAGACCATTATATCTCGTTCGTCATTTTTTCATCTTTCGAGGTAGTAGAGTGTAACGGACCAGACTTGGTCCATTACATGAGTTTAACGCCCCTGTCTAGGCCCGTTATGCTCAGGTTGTTTTCGAGGCTTGCTGTTGTGTTAGACCCTCGACGATCATGTTACCTCGAAGATCGTGACAGTCGGTTCACTGAAATAGATCCCTCCCTGTGCGTTATAGTTAGGTAATGCACCTGTGTAGGTCCATTACATTATGTTTGACTAACATTTGACTGGCTATGGTGGTTGGTGTGACGCGCCTACCCCCATGCGCCATGTGGCTGTGGCAGACTCGGCCTGGTCCGCTATATGCCTCTTGTCCGTGTTAGTGTTTTGGGTCCGTTGGCTATAATGCACCTGTCCTAGTGTGTTAAGCTTATGTAACGTGCCTATGGAGGTCCGTTACATGCCCTTCATTTGAGTTTTGGTCCGTTGGCCATAACGCCCTATCCTTGTGCGTTATGCTGATGTGGCGCGCCTGTTCTGGTGCATTACATGGTTTGTATTACATTTCAAGTCTGTTTGCCCTGGCGCCCCTACCTGGTGCGTCAGAGCAGTGTAACGCCCCTATAGAGGTGCGTTACAGTCCTGTTGTTGGCCGTGATGGCCGTTGGTCTGTTCTATGTCTATTCGTGTGTTGGTCTATCTTTGGTTTGTGTTTTAGGGTGGTGTCTATGTGTCAGTGGTTTCTGGATCAATCGATTTAGGTGACCGGGTGTGGTCTTTTCTTTGACTATGATAGTACCCTAATGACTCAATCTAGAACTGCCAGTGTCGTTGTCTCTGGTTTCATAGAGGCTGTTCCTTGACTGCTGGGTTCACCTAGCGGTTGAGTGATGGTTCGCTTTGCCCAGAGTGTAGTCGTTGTCCACCACTCCAGTTTCTGCTTGTCTTGGCTTGATCTCATGGTTTGCCCATGACCCGTGGGTGTCTATTGACATCCTATGAGGGCAGTGACCATGATGGAATGGCTAGGAGTGCTTGTGCATGATGTGTGTGTCTCTGTGTGTTGGTGTCGTGTCGGGTTTCGGTCAACATGGTGAGACCAAGGGTTGACATGTGACCTTGTCTGTGTCTCAACAGTTCCGTCCAGCTCAAGACAGTGTTCTAGATGCCTCGGGGTACTATCCTATCTCGATTTACGTGTCCAGGTGTGCTGAGAGTCCTCAGTGTTCCCTCGGGTCTCCGTGAGCCATTTCCTGCGGAGCATTGTTTCCTCTGGCTTCGGAGTAGACCGATTGGCGGTTTGTTCCGCTGTCTGTGACGATCTTGCCTCTAATTCGTCTGACTCAAGGATCGTTACGTAAGTAGGTCTAGTTACATTGTCCTGAGTCTGTTAGCAGTTTCCTATACTGCCATTGGTGCTTTGTAGTACAGGTGACAGTGCATGATTAGCCTGTCGGTACTTCAGCACTCGTATTTTGGAGTCTGTGTCTCGTAAGCCTTCACTAGTTGTCGCCTTACGGCACGCTTCGGTGTGACGGCTCTTGTTGCAGGGCACTTTCCTAATATGTGATTTTTAAGCTAGTTTTCGTGGGCTCTCGATTTGGTAGTACTGTTGCCCTCGACCGCAGCGTCCGCGGAGGGAGAAAACTAGCTAGAGGCTTGGCTTAGTGGTCTACGGCCAGTGTGTGCACACGTGGTTAGGGGCTTTGGACTCACGTCGACGGGCGTGACCCTGACTAGGTGCTAGTTAATGGGCTTAACCCACTAAGCTAGGCCCATGGGCGCCCCCCCCTTTCCCTTGCTTATTTGTGATTGTATTAGAAGCCAGGGTGTTATGTGTAAAAGGGATTTTCCTATAAATAAGACCCCTATCCCTCTTGTGGAAGGTAATGAATGAAAAAATTGATTTTGTTGAGTGAAATCTCTTGCCTTCTCTCTCTCTCTCTTCCCTCTCTCTCTCTCTCTAGGGGGCGGCCCCTACTCTCTCTCCTCTTCTTGCCACCTCACCCTCCACCTCATCTCACCCCTTCATCTCCCAAGAGACCATTAATTCCTCCATTACTACTTCCCCCTTCCCAAGTGCCCTTTCCCCTCCCCATTAATTCTCTCCCATTCTCCAAGGGGGAAACCCATTCCCCCAAGCCCCTTTTTCCGTCCCCCATAGCCCCTTCCTCTCCCCAAGGGGGAGAATTCAAAACACCCACACCCACACCCACCCCAAGGGAGGCCGCGGCCCCCTCTCCCCCTCTCCACCTCTTTGCTCTTTCTCCCCCTCTTCCATTCCCATTCCCCACTCTTCAACCAGCCCCCCCTTAGCCTCTCATCCCTTACCCCTCCCATCTACTCCAGCCCTCTCCTCACCACCTCCACTCCATTGTCCTCTCCCTCCACCATCACCCCCCCTTCTCCACCCCCCCACTGCAGAATCAAGGAACTCCGCTGCCGATCCCCACAAGACCTCCCTCGTCCCCAGAGGTTGCTGCGCGCTGCTGCTGCCCAGCAGAGTCCCTTCTTCCACAGCACCGGCCACCACTGCAACTCAGAGCTCCAGGAGGACTATCCTACATCACCGGAAAGCTCTTCCTAATAGCTTTGTCCTAGAAGTGGTCTCGCCAGCATCCGAGTCTGTGACTGTCCGAGAGGCCCGATCTCGCCCGACTACGCAGCTGGAACCTGCGGGGAGACTTGAGCCTCAGTGCAGAGGCCGCTGCGTTCTCATACTTACTCTGCTCGAAACGCCGTTTGGCCGGAGTATTTGTCCCCATCTTCTCCATCCAAACCCTTTGACGGAACGTCATTTGGAGGTCGGACCGATTTGTTCTGAATTTCCTTGTCAAGGTGCGCAGGTCAGTTCTCAGGAAAACAACCCTAACACAGCTCTGGTCCGACCCCCTTATCTCCCTGCTCTGACTTCTTACGGAGTTTTTTCTGGTCGGAGATCGAAGGCGACTCAGAGACAAACGTTCCTGCCTTGGTCTCATCACAATCGGATCCTGGGAGCGTTCATACCGGCACCATTTTCCCGCTGCTGCTCCCCAAAGACTGAACCAGACCAGACAGAGAGGTCTCGCTCCGACAGCTGCTGCGACCAGAGACGACCACGCGGGGCTGTCCAAAAATTCTGAAGGCTTCCACAACCTATTAGGAGCGTTTTGGCACTGGTCTCGCCGTCATCTGAGTTCTCCACCGTCCGTGGCACCATCGACAGCAACCGGTGGTTGGCCCGTTCCAGCAGCCGGCAGACTCGGCCTTGCCTCCCCACGGGCAATCTTGCTTGCTTTCTTCCCCTCCCGCCTGGCCGGCTTATCGCCCCTCCCTGTGTGGAGGTAGTATTGTGCTGTAAGTTTTAATTTCTCATCCCCTTGTCCAACCCTCCTGCATGGGGAGTAGTGATTATATGTCTTAACAGGGGGGAAGCTCCATCGGCGCAGTGTGCGGGGACCACACTTCCCCGCTCGTCCGTCGTCTCCGGTCGGGATCGGTGTCCTCACGCCGGTCGGGTAAGCTCCTACCCTTGCTGCCCTCATTTCTGTTCGTTTAATATCCGCGAAGCAAATCCATTGGAGAGGAAGAGAGTGCCCGACCCCGGAACCACCAACTTAGTGTGGTCATCGTGGATTGAGTGAGAGAGTGACCTGGAATAGCCGGAAGCCCATTAACAAAGCCCATCAACATGACTTGGTTGTTTTTATTAATAATTTGATTTGCGTGAGACGAGACTGTCAGACAAAAATCGGAGATCAATCAAATGACTTAATTATGCGAGCCGCTTTGGGGCGTCGTAATATAACATGGGATTTTCTCACGGTAATGTCAAAATTTACGTGTCTACAAGGACGCCAATGGCGATTACACAGAGGAACGACAGTAAAAATCAACAACACTGGACCACACACAGCATTAAGTCAGTCCTCACTCAGATATCACATCTGATCGAGTTGCAAGCTACTCTACCGGGAAAAGGAGCACAACAACCTACTGACAAGACAATGGTCCAGCACATAAACGCAGAGTCATACGAAAATAGCACTTACAAAAACAACAGCCAACGATAATAGTACCTGCAGGATTCCAGCTCTGTACAGCACACAGAACCACGGAACACACTGCAAGTAGGGCCATATCAAGACACGCAGCAGCTGAGCACACGACTACAGGGAGCAAGTCATGCATCAGGTCGTTCACCAAAGAAAGACCCACAACAATTGAAATCGATCGCAAAATGACAAGAGACACCACAATCTCGGGGAACGCATCTCAAAGACTATGAACACGCCTCGAGAGCACAACACCTACGAGAAGGAATGCAGAGTAGAGGGTACTTTATCAGCAGGGAAGCTGACGATTCCCCCAACACTTACAAATGCCACACTGAAATCAGAGAAATGATCGACAACGGCACGGTCACGACAACGTCTAGGCACATGTAGCTAAGACGGAGTCACATCGAGAAGAAGCAATTCTCTCGACCAACCAGAATTGTACGAAAAGATCGTCGGCTTGTGGGTCATCAGCCCACACGCTTCCGCTGCACACTCAACAACGCACGAAGGCATCAGAAAAAACCTCGGCCTTTGCATCTCAGTACACACTAGGCGTCATCTCAATCCCAGAAAATCACAATGTAACACGCCTCGAGCACTGATCCAACGAGCAACCGAACAGAAAAAGCCTAAGTGCAACAGAGAAGAGCACCAGCTTCAGCACCAAGCCCAAGGAAAAGCACTAATCTCGGCCTACCTTTGCGTCCTGTAAATGGCAATTGAGCTTCTCAACACGTCGGTCGTTGGGCATGGCACGACGAGACACGGTACGCAACAGCTCTCGACACAGAAATTAGGTCCAAAGTCAAGCAACCGTAAAACAAGGAGATGATCAGGCTCAAATTAAATTGTCCACACTTGAGCAGACACAGGACAAGGTGGTACTGAAACGGTAATTCCAAGGCCAACCTCACAAGGAGACCCACCAAACAACATGGGAAGCATCGAGCTTACTGACAGAAGCTCACCAAAGAGGGAAGAGCCTACTTCGCTCGAGCAGCTTCTCAGCCAAACTGGTCCAATCGAGCACTTCAACTTCAACAGAAGCGAAACACGTCAGGAGCTGACCAAACTTAAGCTGGGATGACCAAAACATCGTAACAATATGTACGGCCATCGTCACAACTCGAATGGTCAACAACAACCTGAGCAATTGACAAAAAAATCTAATACCAGCAAATCCCGACCAGAAAGGGAATGCTAACAGAAATAACACTAAGGAATTCTTAAACAACACAAACAACATAAAAGACGGCTATCGAGCAATAATACCGAACAATCTACGAATCTGGACAATCGGATACAACAAGGAAAGAGTAGAATCAACTACTCCACCGAAAGACATGAAGCACAATGTGGACTACTTCACAGGGCTGTCGACACTGCAGGTGACAAGCTGCTGAGCCCATGCAAAGGAACAGACTTCTACAAAAATCACAGGCGATAAAATAATCAAGCCACGTTAGCCTAGGATCCACCCACGAATCTTGCCATTCACCCCCCTCTGAATCTGCACCTAGCACCCCAACACCTCCCACAGCGACCACAATCACATTAGCCCTCGGGCTCCCACTTTGTCACCACATGAGGATCAGGAATTGATCAGCACGCTATCCTACTATGCCCCCAAGGAGTTAGTCACCATGGTATCGTGGGGTAAAGCCCCTGCTGCACCGCATGTCGCCCATAAAATTACACCTCCCTGGGCTAAAACTCCCTTTGAAGGGTCCTCTAGCTGACCCCCACAGGAGATTCCACTTCAATCTAGTCACTTGATGGCCCCTCAAGGGACCCCTCAACCCCCGATTCCTCCTATCTCAGCCACTCCATCAAAGGGGGTAGATCTCACATTTAAACAAGAAATCCAAAGCTACATTCGGCAAGTGGTGGCCAAAAATATGTCGTCTTCACACCCTCATTCCCTGGCACAATATTGCAAGCTCCCTAATGCTTACTCCCCATTGGGTTTTAAGGCTCCTAAGTACAGGAGGTACGATGGTAGCACTGACCTGCACCATCATCTCTCGGGTTTCCTTATGGACTCCCACCAATGGCTATATGATCGGGTGCTATTGGTCCATCTATTCCAAAAATACCTCAAGGGCGAGGTCTTACGATGGTTCTCCTTGCTTCCGACCGTCGATCTCCTAAATTTTGATATAGTCTCTGAGTGGTTCCTCACTCATTTTGGCCATATGTCCTCAATTGCTCCTACCTTGTTTGATTAGGTCATGGAGAAGATGAAGCCCAACGAGGACTTCATTCACTTTGCCAACCGTTGGAGAATCATGGCCTCTAGGATGGAGGTACCTATTCCTGAATCCTAGGCTGTTACCATGCTAGTGAACAATGCCACTCCTCAACTCAGGGCTATCCTAATGCTCAGTGAGCTCCACACATTCCCTCAGCTTTATAATCAAGCTCGAATTGTCCAAGCCCAGATAAGGGATTCAATATTGCCTCCTCTCTTCGAGTCTCGCGCAAGAGGGCAGAAGGCCCCAGCTCTCCCCACCACTGAAGGAGTCACGGTAAATGAACAAGTTAATGTTGTCGGCCCATCCTTCAGATCCAACAATCGTCAGGTTCCACATTCTAATCCACTTGGTTCCAACCAAGGCCAAGGCAATCCGAGGCAGTATGCCAATGTCCATCCACCACAGAATTATAATCGCACTGGACTGAAGAGGGCTTCTTATCCTCCGTTACCCGAAACCTTGGGTGACATTTTCTTTGCCCTCATGTCCTCTCAGGCTATTTAGCTTCCCCCTCAAAGGGATTGGGTTCACCCTAATGCCGACACATCCAAATACTATCCGTATCATCGAGCCCCTGGCCATGATATTTTAAATTGCTTCTAATTCCAAGATTGGGTATAAGACATTAATGACGAGGGGAGAATCAATTGGTCCGATGTCAAGCTAGCCATTGCCAATCTTAAGAAGCCTAACCGGGACCTCGTTATCATGCAAAACCCACTACCCACTCATCAACCAAACAAGGATCCTTCTAACTCAAGGTAGAATGAGCAAGTCAACATCGTGGTTGGCATGGAACCCTGTGTGCTCAAGAGGACGCAAATGTGGAGTGTTGAAGGCTTTCCCGAGTGGTATGGAAATTAGAAGTAGAAGCCCACGAGCCGTGGGCTAGCGTCAACATGTTTTCCCAGGAGCCTAGGTCCTTGACCTTGATTTCGTCCCCTAACCAAACTTCAACTGCTAACCAAGGGTCTCTTACCTTGATCAATCTACCTTAGTCACCTTCGAAGGAATCTTATGTCCCTTCAAATGCTCAGTCTGGACACGATCGTCCTCTGGCCCTCTTAAGACCCCCACAGTCAAAGCCCGTCCCACCTCCTACTCCCGTCACTCCTAGTGAGGAATCGACCTACCTTTTATTCATCTTTGGATCCCCCGCTACCTTACAATTGATGCGCCCAAAACCTTCAGGATCAGGAGAACCTAAAGATGCCTCAGTGAATGTCACACTTCGCAACCACATTATCCCCCCATCCCAAAGGCAATCTCAGCCTGAGGAAGGGGTCAATTCTCAAACTACCTCGGTGGAGTACGACATCCTCCAGCACATGGATAGGACCCCAGCTAAGGTCTCCATTCTGGAACTCCTTAGGAGGTCCCCTTCACACCAGTCCACCCTACTTCAATTCCTTCAGAAAATCATGATCAACGAGGACCTTCCAGCAAGTGGTGTGACTGATGTCATCATGGCCCTCACTTGTGGGCTGTCCATTTCTTTCTCTGATAAGGGCCTCACTCCACCTGAGAGTAGATCACTCCCGTTGTGCCTCAATGCCACCCTCAATCGAGTCAAGGTTGACTCCACCCTCATCAACACGGGAGTGTCGATCAATGTTTGTCCCATGAAAATAATTCAAAGGATTGGTCTCCAGGAAGAGGATTTGGAGGAAGTTTGCACCACCATTTTGGCATATGATAATTCAAAGCGGTGCGCGAAAGGTAAGGTGACCTTGCAACTTGATTTAGGGCTGGTGGTCATGTCCTCAGATTTCTTTGTCCTCGAGATTGACCCCGCATACAAGGCCATCCTGGGACAAGCATGGATAGGGCAAACCCTCAGGATCCCATCAACTGTCCACCAGTGCCTTAAGTTCCCTTACAATGGCAGGGTGATCAAAATCAAGAGTATCCCATTAGTGGAAACTCTCAATGCCATCACTTCCGAATAGATCCCCTTCATGACTATCCCAAATAAGGGCAAGAAGCTTGTCCTCTCCATAGTAGGGGCCATAAGGCCCTCTGCCCTGTGTCCGTCAAATTCTCCTACTCTTCCTCGACCAATCACTCACACTAATATCCTGTTCGGCAAAGGATGGGAGATGATGCCCAAGATGGGCTTCACCATGGGTAGAGGTTTGGGCCAGCACGAGCAGGGTCCCACTCGCAGGATGAGACTCAAGGTCTCCAAGGGTCGCACAGGTCTAGGCTACTCTGCTAAAAAAGCAACTAAGACCACCCAAGCTAGGGGTCTAATTTTTGGTCACTATGCTCAAGGTCCGATATAGCCAAGAACTCGGCAGGAGCCGAGGGAAAATCCCGACAATCCCCAGGGAGAGGTTCCCTATAATCCCCCACTCAAAGAAGACTTTGATCTTCTCTCTTTGTTTCATCTCAACAAACCTCCTGATGATGCCTCTTCGGTAGGCACGCTCCTTGCTTTAGATAGGCCAGCCCTTATCTATTTCATTCTTTTTCAATTCTGCCCACCATTTCCTCCGCTCATCACCTATCCAGTTGTTGGTCAGCCAGCACATGTTGTATGCATGTTCACACCATGACCACCAAAAAAAAAAACTGCCAATTATCAAATGTGGGCTTCCGAGCTTACTATTTAAGAAACATCCTCCCTTGAACTCGGATCCCTCGGCCAAGGGCCAACTCTTTCCACCTTGAACTCTCCTTCAGAAGCTCCCCTTGTACATAGTAGGGTAGAGTCTGGCTCGAGTCAGGGTTTGTACATACCATCTTTTCCTTCCAAACTATCTAGGGTCTGTCAGGTTCCTCCGTGCTATATCAGCCAGCTGGCCGAGAAATGCGTGCAGTTGTGTCAGGTCTCCGAATTCACATCTGCTCCCATTCCTCTAGGGGTAGTTGAACTAAAAGAATCATCAGTAGATGATGGCCTAGGAGTCTAAGTCTTGGAAAAAGAATAGGATGATGAAGAAGGAAGAGAGCCAGAGGATGGCACCGATCCCATAGCTTCCTTCATCGACAGAACTAGTAGATCCGATGAACCTAGTGCGTCCGTCGATGAATCTACCAAAGAGATTAATCTCGGCACAGTGGACAACCCCAAGATCATATTGATGAGTGCCAATTTGGAGAGAGAAGAAGAGGCCTCCCTCGTGGCAGTTCTTAAGCAATTCCCAAATGCTTTCGCTTAGTCCTACGAGGACATGCCAGGGTTAGATCTATCATTGGTGGAACACTGCCAGGTTCTAAAGCCCGATGCTCGAGTTGTCAAACAGAAATTGAGGTGACTCCACCCAAAGCTCGCGCTGAAAGTCAAAGAGGAAATTGACAAGTTCCATAAAGCCAAGCTCATTCGGGTAGTCGTGTATCCGCAATGGGTAGCTAATATCGTCCCTGTCATGAAGAAAGACGGTAGGGTCTGAGTCTGTATAGATTTATGTGACCTCAATCATGCTTGTCCAAAGGATGATTTTTCTCTCCCACACATAGGCGTTGTAACATCCTGAATCTTTTTTGGATCTCTATTGGGTCTTTTGGATCCTTTTGGGAGAGTTTTGGTTCGCTCTTGTAGCTCCCAAGTAGAGTTTTACTTTCCATGTGAGTTTTTCTCCCGTGTAATCTACGGAACCATACAGTGAGTTTATTTCCCATCTTCTTCTCTCTCTGAGGAGGGAATTATGAAAGGGACGCCTCCCGGCCGTGGGCTTTCAGCCGAATGAGCATTTCATGGGGTTCATTTTTATCTCATATTGACGTATCCTTTGAAATACTACCCCCAAATCTTGCAGATGGTCCACTACTCTGTACCCCCTTCTCTCTCCTTCTTTTTCATCGAACCTCGGCTTTTAGAATGGTTTCTAAAACCCTTGAAGCATCGACGCGTCTCCTTGGCTAGGGCGCTTCTTGGCTTATCGGCGGCCCTCATTTTGGCACACCTTCCTCCATGGGCTTCGGCTTCATTCAAGTCTCAGCGCCTCTTTCCTATAGACATGGGCCTTTCAAGCGCATGTGACAAATTGATTACGGGCCCAAATATGCTCCCTTCTTAAATAGTTTCTCATACTATTTTGTAATTCTTTGCTATGTTTTATTAACATTCGATGGCGGATGTCATGGACCATGTTCTTCCAATGTCATGATATTCTGGAGATCTCTTTCAGTAGGCAGATGATTGCCCAAAATTTAAACCGGATTTAATCAGCCTGATTGTCAAAAGATAATCACTCTAGATAGCAGCTTTGTCGGGAAGGCTTCAGCCCGACAAGATATTATTTGTAACAAATCTCAGCCTCCATCACAGTTCTGGGAGTTCAGAGAGTACCATCAGAGCTGCATCTTTCATCAATCTTCAGGGCTCCGGCTAATGACTCATAGCATCTTTTATTCTTTTTATTTGTACATTTTTTTGATGTCAACAACATGCTGCCTTTCATATGTTCGATCTTGGGTCTTTCAGTGACTTAAGTCCCTGCCAATCAGAACAAAAGATATTTTATCAAACACTTTGTCAGCATAGGTGGATAATCGATATGCATCACCTATGAAAGTTGAGTCATGTCATAAGTAATAGAGGGGACAAATAATCAGTGATGCTTGAATGAGATGCCTTAGCCTATAGGAATAACCCATGTAATATATCTGAATAAAAACATAAGTCTGAATGCATTCCAGGGAGACCTTCATGAAGATGCACTGACCTGTCTCAATGGTGAATGCAGAATGTGCACCGACCTTGATAAAGATGCACTGACAAAAAGCTGCAGAGGTTAACAAACTAGCATCGACTTCCAAAACAAGCATCGACCTTAGCTACAGCTCCTAGGTCACAAGCATCGACGTTGATTAAGACAGTGTAGGATATGCACTGACTTAGTGTAGAAAGCTACAGTGTATGCACCGACTTGGTGGAGAAAGCTATAGTGTATGCACCTACTTGGTGGAGAAAGCTACAGTGTATGCACGAACTTGGATTGACATCATGCATGCATGTGCAGTGACCTTATATGCAACAAAGAACATGTACACAGACCTTAGTATGCAATAATGACAAAGTGCAACGACCTTAATGTGCAACTGACTATACTAACGATGCATCAACCTCATAGAAGACTAATGCAAATGTGCATCGACCTCATAGATGAGTAATGCAAACATGCATTGACCTTATAGAAGACCAATGCAAATGTGCATCGACCTCATAGAAGACTAATGCAAATGTGCATCGACCTCATAGATGAGTAATGCAAACATGCATCGACCTCATAGAAGAGTAATGCAAACATGCATCGACCTCAGTATGCAAGATGCAAGATGTGCATCGACCTTAGTATGCAAGATGCAAAATGTGCATCGACCTTATAAATGACTGAGGCAGATGTGCATCGACCTTATAGATGACTAAGGTAAATGTGCATCGACCTTCATATGACTAAGGCAGATGTGCATCGACCTTAGAGACACATGTGCACAGACCTAGTTCAGCATGTTTAAAAATGTGCATCGACCTTGTAGAGTATGCTACAGTACATGCATCGACCTTAATGTGTACAAGGTAGAAAAGTGCATCGACCTTGCTTTGCACAAGGTGTAATGTGCACCGACCTTGTATGTTCAATGATGCTATCTTATTGCACAAATTGGATAGCCATATGATCTTGATGTTATGTTGTGGTTGATTGAGTTTTCCAAGTGTTTTCATCCTCCTTGTTAATGATTTCATGTATGTACTTCATGCATTCATCACTTGGGATCATTGGGCATGTTTTCTTACATGTTTACTAATATTTTTATGTTTTCTGCAGGTTTAGGTCGACCTACAGGATGGTTTAGGTCGACCTAAATTAACAGATCTGCATAGTCTGGATTTTACTGTAGCTGGCAGTCGACCGCCCATAGGGTTTAGGTCGACCGAAATTCCCAGTGATGGGAGTTTTCAGCTCTGCAGAATTTAGGTCGACCGCCCACCCCGTGTTGGTCGACCGAAAACGGCGAAACTCAAAAACGTGGTTCTGAAACCCATCCAAACCAAGTCAACTTCTGCCTAACTCTTATCTCTTTGCCCTTGGGTTGGTGGGAGACCTATTGGGGGTCCTTTTGGAGGTTTCTAGAAGGGCTATACTAGTCTTTTGATGTCTCCTATATGTATTCATATGAGAGCTACGAATTTGCTAAGCATTAACCCTAATGTGTTCATGTTTTCTCTCTTGCAGCTAGAGAAAGAGGAGATAGCAAGGAAGAGTGCAAGCCAAGGGTATTTGAGCTACATCTAGGAGGGTTTGGTGATCGTGCATGAAGATAAAGTGAAGCAGATTAAAGAGAGGAATGCATTGATGTTCAAATCGACGGCATCCGGCTTACCTCCGAATCGAGCATCAAACAACATCATCATTCTGCCTGGATATCGAAGGGGGAACAACTTCCACATCTTATTCCTATCTATTTGTGATTGTTCTTAAGGGTTTCATTTGTGTCTGACCATATCTTGAGTATGTGTTTTCATTTCGTCAACTCATAAAGATATTCGTGTGTGTGTCACCGTCTGCATACGGTCGTGTGATCTCAATGCTGCAGGTGTTACAGCGTATGTTTGTGTGTGTCGTTTGCTGCATTTGTTGCGGCAAGTCTATGTGCATTGTGATCCGGTGTTAGATCGTGTTGGAGACTCTATCTCCGTGTTTGTGTGTGTGTTGGGATGCGTCCCCATGTATGTGTGCAGGCATCTTCCTGTGTGTGCGTGCTTGAGCGTTGCACCATGTTGGGGATTTATCCCCGTATGTGTTGGAGCCTTGCTCCGTGTTGGGGAGTTTTCCCCATGCTGGTTTATCCAGCGAGTGGAGCCTTACCAGTCCGGTTAGGGGTGGACGTATGGAGCCCGTTGTGGTCCCGAATCACCTTAAAAATCCCCGTGTCCTGTGGTTTGTCTTGTATGGTTGCCTCCTTATCATCTACCTCATTCACAGGAGATTGTGTTTTAAATCCTACATTGTTCACACACATTGCTTAAATGTCTAAATTCCACTGTGTGTCATACTCGTTTGTCAATTGTGTTTACTTGTCCGAGTGAGTCGGGAGAGATTGAGTGAACTTAACTTACACTGTCTAGGTTAATTCCTTAAATCTTGTCAAAATTGTTAATTCTGCATAGTTAGTTTTTAATTTACTATTTTTAGTGGGGGACAATTCAACCCCCCCTTCTTGTCCGCTCACCTACCCGGGACCAACAATTGGTATCAGAGCACGGCTTTAATTTCTTGGGTCTAACGACCTTTAGAGTGATCCCTATCGGCGAGTTTCATTGAGCATCATGTCTTATAGTGGTTCATCTTCTCTTCCTCCTCGTTTTGATGGTCACAACTACAATTCTTGGAGAAATGGCATGTGTACCTAACTTGTAGTCTATGAACCTGAAATGTGGAAAGTGTTATGCAATGGTCCATATAAACTTCCTGCAAATAAAACCAAGTGGAATGAAAAACACATAAAGAAAAATGTTATAAATATGACTGCGCACGCGAAGGCCAACCAATCCGAACACATGATGCAAGACGACGAACCTCAACCCAACGTGATCTCCTCCAACCAATGGGAAAACTCAATACTCCTCCGACCAATGGAAGGTCCCCGTGCTCGACCTGACCTCGAGCCTTGCACACGCTGGGAACCGCACCTTCCAGCACCAGAAAAAACCATTACTCCCGTCAGGTCAGCACCTCCGACACACTCACCAAGTGTCTTGTCGGACCACGATTACAACACTTCTCGATGCGTCATCACAGTGACTCCTCGAACCGCAACACACCACGCCTTGAGCTGCAGCACGAGCCATAATCGGCACCCGCCAACACTCGTCCTCGAGCCGCAAGCTCGCCACGGAACCTTCACATCTTGAACTAGGTCCAGGGCAACCACAGCTCAATCCAAGAAGATCCTCTGCTCATCCGAGCACATCTCGACCAGAGCACCCACTCTGCCACCTCGAACCACGATCTCAACGCCTCAGGGGCTGAATGAATCCTAAGCTGGAGTGGCTAAAACCAATAACAGCTCCTCCAGGGCACACTTACGGCCACTTATCCATAGACAATTCTCACCAGCCACCTGACCTCGCTGCAGATTCCTCGAATACAGCATTGCAGCAACGCACCTACCGGCAACCTCTGCCAAACGCAGCACAACCGGGGCCACCACTGATAAGGGAGAAGGCTCTCGATCTCGACCTCGATCCTTAGACCCCACTCCGGCACTCCGACAAGAACAACAACCACCTCCATAGCACCAACGCCATGCCCTCACGCTCTTACACGAGAAACCAAGCGAAAAATAAGCACAAAACCCTATGCCAGCTGCGGACTGTACTAGACCTTATGGACTCTGATCACTACAATATCTCGAATTTCCATGTGCTTCCACAACCATAGCTCTGATACCAGCTGTGGCGACCCAAGATCTGAGTACCAAAAAGGAACTGACGTGACTCAAACCTCGGTCTGCCTCCCACGAGCCTGAAGACTCGGAAGGGATAAAAGGAGAGGTGTGGTGTACATAGAAATAGAAATAAAGTAGGACAACAGATATAACAACAGAAATAAATATTCTAACTACAAGAGAGTCCAGTCCAATAGAAAGTACAGTCTAAAGTAGTAAAATGTACCACACACCAAGTGAACACTCGGCCAAACAGGCTGACAACTAGGAACCTCCACGCCGCTCTCTCGAACCTCGAGGAAGAACCACCACACCTGAAAATCACGGGTGAGCCTCCTATCACTGGCTCAGTAGGGATCCCGGGTCGCCACATCGCAGATCCCTCTCCTTCCCCAGTGAAAGAACCCGGTGACTCTTCGACATCCTCGTCGAGCGAGCGTAAATCTTACCCCGCGATCCACCGGCAGACTACACTCAGTGGGACTTTAATCACTCCCAGTATTGTCCCTTTCATGCGTGAATCTGCCACGTGATCGAGTCCTGTGAGGAAGTCTAATACCTCATTAAGGAACAATACTGGGACTTGTTCGACTGCGACAAGCTGTCGAAGAAACCCTGAGCACTGCCAAAAATGCACCAGAGCATCCTGATCCTCCCCAGGAAAACGGGCACGGGTCACCTTACCAGCATACTCTAGAATGGCTTGAATTTCAGAGCGATAATCGGGAGGCTCTCGAACGACTGCGGAGAAGCAGGGAGCAGGATGCTAGCCGAGAGGTGGGAGCGAGTACCTTCTCGACCAACGTCATCCACTCTCCTGCTCCCCCGACCTCTCCCGAGACTCCAACACCACAGGCTGGTTAGCCAGCCCCTTCCACTCCAGCTGCACAATGGCGACCCTGACAGGAGCTAGAGTCTCTACCCTTTTCCAAGGAAGACACTGCAAGACTCCTTCGAGTCCTTCTCGGTCGAGAAGATGTTTTTTCCCTCATCTTATTTATATCACATCATCCTGCGAGATTTTTTTTTATTATTTTTTTCTTCTTTGCATTTGCACTTGCATCGGTTTGGGAGACCTCCTCTCCCCACAGTTCTAGGACCCACACCCCCTCTTGGTTAAGGAAGGACCCTCCATTGAGCATTCCATCTCTTTGGACTGAAAATTTTTTTTCCAAGACCTCCGTAAGTCCCCGCACCCGTGGATTCCCTCACGAACGCTGGGCAGGTTGTACCTTTGAAGTTCCCTGGAGTTTAGTTGGCCTATACGTGGTGAGAGAGTGAACCTAGTTGACATTGAAGGAAACCATATTGAAACTAGGTCCATAACCTTGAGTGATCACATCAACTTTGTTAAAAATTCTTAATTCACCAAGGTTCAAACAAAAGAAATCAAAGGTGACCATTCCAACTTGTTTGCCATCTCTGTGAATTATTTTGATTACACATTGAATTGCTTGCATAATGGCTTACCTTGATAAGAAAATCAACATGTCTAATTCAATTTATAATCATGAGGATGATCAACCTAGCACATCTTATGATCCTCGATTTTTTAAATCTCACCGCAATTCCTTCAAAGGACCACGCTCTCATTCCTATGGTTTTGCCCAACCCATGGGCAATGTCCAATCTCATGGTCCCTTGTCTCAGTCGCGAGCCACTATCTCCTCGAAACCATCTCTTCCGCACGATGAGAAGGTCTCCCAGATCATTCGTGCATTAGATCATCTCACACCTCAACAAATCCAGGCCCTTAAGGCCGTTGTTGAGGGTACACCTCATTCCTCTCATCCTCCTTCTACCTCCGTTCGGGTGGCCCATCACCCGCCTCCCTCTTCTATTCACATTTCTCCCCAAGTGAGCCATCACCCGCCTTCTTCTATTCCTCCTCTTTCACCACGGCCCCAAGGCCCGCACGTTTCTTGCGAACCGGCCCGTCCAGGTCCATTTGTAAGCCGGCCTGTTAACCCTCCTTCAAGGCAATCATGCCAACCCTCCATTCCTCATGTTACATCCCTCCAACAAAATCTCCTTGTTAGAATTACTTCAATGGAGGAACAATTGAAGAGGGTCACAAGCCCGCGGACCACTCTTCCTTCTCCTACTCCAGTCAATCCCCTTTATGCTGCTTTGAACAACATTACAAAGATGGAAAAGGATTGGAAGGAGAGGAAAGATAATGGCATCAATGACACGTGTGAGCAAGATATCGATAACCAAGTGGACACCGTCCATCCTCCACCCATTCACCCCATTAGTTCATATGGCCCTCCGCCTTCGCATTTATCTCCTCAAGACGCTCCACAATATGATGATTCCACGCCTCCGTTTTTATTTAATCCACCACAACACTTTACTCCACCCACATATACACCTCCACCATGGCATCCACTTGATGTTCTTCACGATAAAGATTTGGAGACGGCACAAGATAATGAAGTTCTGAAGGCGCCCCTTCCGAGTTTCCTCTATTTTCCACTACCTCCACTGCCATCCGATGACCCCCCTGCTCAGGACGATGCCATTGTCCCAACCCCCGTTTATGAGACTAATTGGTGCTACGATGATGGGTCGATACTCTAATCACCCACACCGATACACCAGGTATCTTCTCCTATCCCTAATACCTCTCATCCCATCTGACGCTTCCAATGCACCAAACCCTCCCCTTTTACACCTACAATTACCACACCATTAATCCCCATTACACCAGCTTCTACCAGACCACTCGCTACATCCCAACCAATTCCCACACCTTTAACCTTCACTGAGCCATCCGAGCTTGCCTCTACTTCCCCGGCTTTTGCCGAGCCTCCATCAACCTCCACTCCACTAGCCTCTGCCGAACCTCCCGCTAAACTTCAAACCATAACACCTCTTTGGGGTTCTCCCCAAGCTAGCCAACCATTGGAACATCAAGGTCTCACCTCGGACCCTCTCCATCATCGCCGAGTCGCCTACGGGCACTAGTGTGCGCCACGCGAGTGAGTTCGCTTGAGTAAGTCCACCGCTCACAGATACTTGCTTGCAATTATAGGTCCAAGGGCATTCGATCTTGTGACTATCACCCCAAGGTGGTGTCACATCAAAAAGGCCTTAAGTGGGTGAAGGAGGAGTGGGCCCTTCATCGGTGCAGACCGCCTACTCCTTCACCAGCACACCTGCCAGTTCACCCTTCGTCAGTACACTCCCTTCGCTGGTACACCACCACCCGAAGCCTTCCTTGGCACGCTCTTAAGATCTTCCACGGCATGCCCTTAGCCCCCCTTCACTGGTACACTCTTCCTTGCCCTTCGCCGGTACACTCCTTGAGCAGTGCACCCCTCCCCTTTTGCTGTCGCTAGGCCCTTGACCGGTATAGGCTGCCCTCTCCTTCACCAGCACACTTGCTAGCTCACCCTCCGCCGGTACACCTCCCTCGTCGGTACACCTTCTTCATCGACATGCCCTTCTATCCTTCAACGGTGCATTCATAGCCTTCCTTAGTGCACTCATCCCCTCATGGCTTCAACCCCGTGCAATTGTGACCCCGTGCAAACCGTGCATAGACTTCATCCCCTTTGCATCTCCAACCCCGTGCAAACCTACACGGACTTGGTCCTCCTGCACGCATAAGCCTTGCATAGCCCTTGCACAGACCATGTCCCCCTTTGCATGTGCATACACTGACTTGGCCTTCACTCCTCGCACAAGCCTTGCATAAACCCTGCACAAACCCTACACGGACCTTGTTTCCCCCTTCCATACGTGCATGGAGTTTGGTCCCTTACAAGCACGAAACATGCACTAACCTTGGCCTGCATGTACACTGACTTTAGCCCACGTACACTGACATTAGTTTGCATGTGCACTGACCTTAGTCTACATGTGCACTGACTCTCCCTGCATATGCACTAACCATAGCCCTTGTACATTGACCTTCTTTCATCCTTTAGCCCACGTGCACAGACCTTGTCCTTCAACCCCGTGCATAATGTGCATGGACTTTGTTCTTCAACCGCGTGCACAACGTGCACAGACCTTGTCCTTCAACCCCATGCACAACGTGTACAGACCTTGTCCTTCAACCCCATGCACAACGTGCATGGACATTGTTCTTCAACCCCGTGCACAACATGCACGGACCTTGTTCTTCAACCCCGTGCATATGGACAGACTTTGTTCTTCAACCCCGTGCATATGCACGGACCTGGTCCAAACTTGCATGGACTTCCTTCCCGCTTGCATGGACTTTAGCCTTTTGCATCTCCAACCCTGTGCATATGCACAGACTTAGTCCAAACATGCGTGGACTTCACCCTTGTCTAAAAAGAACCTGCACGGACTTCGCCCCTTAACACCGCGCATACGCACGGACTTCACTTCAAACCCTATATGCATGCATGGACCTAGTCTAAATCTGCATGGACCTTACCTAAATGTGCATGGACTTAACCTTTGAAAACGTGCATGGACTTTGATCCTTTGTTGAGAAACTTGCACGGACTTCACCTTGCATTGCATGCACTTTGCATCCAAACATGCACGGACTTTGCGTGAGCATTTGGATGAACTTCATCCCAAAACCTGAAACCTACACGGACCATTATCCTTCACCAGTATGCTCCTTGAACCTTCATCGGTGCACCTTTCTCACTTCTTCGCTGGCACAGGCCTATGAACCCTTCTCCGGCACGCCTACCTTAAGCCTTTCACTAGTGTACTTGATTGGGCAACTTGTAACCGATCTCTGATAATACGGATGTTCTGTGATGACTCTGAAATAAGATCCGGTCTATGATGCTCGAACTCAATCCAATCTCGGGTGTGTGGACGACCCGAGCCAAAGAGAAGTAGCGGTGATGCCTCCATCAGAGTGACACAACAGTACCGCACCGAGTGACTAATCAGAGTAACGCTCATCAGCGTCAGTCTAAGCCTCTGATCACGTGTGCACACACTGACCCATCGCCTTGAGCCATGCCTTTAGCTAGTTTTTCCTCCCAGTAGGACGCTACTGACTATGTGAGAGGGCCCACGGAAACTAGCTTACAAACCGTAGAACGGGAATACCCCGCCACCTCTCCCGGGTGGGCCGACACGGACGTCGTCGGGCTATGACTAATGGTTCCATCACAAGAAAAGAGAAAGCTACTCTCTTGGGATATAAAATAATGCCACAGTATATAAAATATTTTAAACATGGTGCACATGGAACATGGAATGCATTAGAGATTACACATGCATGCTTTTGAAATCTCCAGGTATATAATGGACTAACAGCACCCCGTTACATACCATAACGGACCAGGGCAGGACCGCTATGCTTCACAGAACTCAGAAAATACACAGGAAAATAGAACTATAACACACCAGGGCAGGCGCGCTATAGGACTATATAACACACTGGATCAAGGGCGTTAAAGTCAACTAGCACATAACACCACTGACGGGGGATATAACGGACCAAGGGTGAGGCATTATAATGAACATAACGCACCTCTCATGGGCCGTTATGCCCACCAGAACGACTGGAATCCACAGGAAAACACTAATATAACGCACCTCAACAGGGGCGTCATATGAGTTCAACGCATAGGGGTAGGGGCGTTAAAGGCAACGGACCTTTAACTCAACACACAGGGACTATAACGCACCAGGTGAGGCATGTTAAAGCCACCCGAACATGAAAATCTACAAGAAACTCAGTACACAGACCATATAGCGCACCTATAAGGATGCGTTAAACGACCATAACACACTAAGGGCGGCGCGTTATGTGACCTGGGTTTTGTGACTCCGGAGTTTGAAATCGAAACCCCTTCTCGATCGATTGAAATCGTCGAGGGACGTGGCGGAATACAAAATCAACTCAACCTGTTAACCCATACCGACCATTCAAGCCCATGCATGCCACTAGAAATGAAATTCGATGCCCATGGAATTGATTTCAACAATTAAAAGATAACTTCATGCCTAAAAGATTAAAAATTGAACTAAATAGAAACATGCACAAAACACGAGGCAACGGGCATCGGACCACAGCGCAATTGGTACCGGCGGTGTCCTAACGAAGTATGGAATCCATCCCCCTACCTGGATGACGACGAAAATGATGATACGCAGCCGATCCAGCGAGAGGGCGACGCGGCACCTTCCGGCCCGGCTCGACTCCATGCTCCGCGAATCGAGAAACGGTGGGCGTCAGCGCGATCCTCGCGACGTGACCAATCCAACGGTACCTTTCCAACTTCAATCAGCGGCCGTCTGGACCAGAAATCGAGAGAGACACATAAATCGAGAATTAACCCCTAAATCACCCAAAAAGAAATTACACAGAAAATGAGGAAGATGGTGACAGATGGCGACACAGAGGGCGTCAACGGATTCCTGGTGAGATGAGGAGTCTGTTCCCCTACCTTTTGTGCGGTGAAGATCGCGAATCGGTGCACATCGGGCGACGGGAGCTACGCCATCTTTTCGCTCACACGCGTCTCCACACTCCACGATCCTAGGGAAGAAGGATACTGACGTGATCCCCGCGTCGAGCCCGTGATGTGACACGACCTAAGACGTACGCAAGCAAGCACTCTAGCAATCCGAACGGGCCGATATCGACGGCCAACTCACACGACGCTCTCCCGAACCCGTGGGTGACTCGGCGATGCCGAGGGGAGGTTGTGGGGTTGGTACCTGAACCCTACTACCCTTTCCGCTTTGGGCGGAATTTTGGGTATGATCAACACATCCCTTCACACAGCGCCCAGTTTACACTAGCAACGCGGAGTCTACGGGGGAACCTAACAGCTGAGACTGCCCGAGTCTGGTGGGACTTCTTCCACAGGGTGGACACGGCTACCTTCCGAGTGCCAGCCCCCGACCGGGTCCCTCGGGTGACGCCCGAATATATAAAGTGGTGGAATACTCAGACGGGATTTTACCGGTTGCACAAGACTGATTGCTGGGATGGACCGGAAAGGAGGTTCTTGAGCCGGCAAGCTGCGCCCGTGCTCGACGTCGATCCAGAGCATCTCCTCCGACTATGGCACAACAAGAGCGATGACGTGGCCGCTTACCTGCGTGCACGCAAAGAGGCACAGAAGTCCCGGGCGGCGCCGCAAGTGAAGCTGCCTCCGATAGTGGAGGATGATTTTAAGAAGACCCTGCGAGATCTTTGCGGCGTCGGGAGCGAACGCCTGGACCTGGTCAACTATCCATTCCCGGCAGAGGAGGAAGGCACCCCGGCGAAGAGCTGGCGCTCGGAGGTCGACCTCACTTGCCCATATCGCGCCTTCATGCGGGCCGAGGAGCAGAAGCCCGAGAACTATAAGGACACGACCTGGATGTACATTCTTCTTCGGGTGCATGGGCTGAAGATTGAAGACCCAGGGAGGACCATCTTGAACAAGCCGCTGCATTTGGCCTACTACTATGCCGACGGCTGGGGGATGGACTACTTCAGCCTACTGTGCCATCTGGGTGCCAAGAAGCACGCGGACTTAGCCGCCCTCGCCGATCGGTGCCAGAAAATCGGGGATGTGTGCTGGCTGGTTCGGGAGGCCGCCCGTCGGGACCAGGAGCCCTCCCTGACCTACTGGCCAGTGTCGCTCCGCCTTTACACCGGCCCGCACGGTATGCATCCTCACGCCCATGCATTAGGTTTTCTTTTCATCCTTGTTGGTTATCTCTGAATGCCGAGTGTCGACTAACTCCCGGCCTTTCTTATTTTCTTTCTCTTTACAGACCACCCGGACGGTAACTAGCTAGCGACATATCGCAATGTCCTCCGGCGGGCGGAGAAGCCAGCATATTTCGAGGAGGCGCCAGCGGCTCCGACCACTACTCCTCTGCCTCCCCCTGCCAAGAGGTCCCGGGCACGGTCGCCGGTGAAGAAGGCGATAAGTGAGGCGAAGGTGGCCGGACGAAGGGAAGCCAAACGCCGAAAGACGGAGACCGCCCAGTCTTCGAGGACCGTCGCCGCGCCTCCTCCAATCCCGTCTTTCGAGGAGTTCGAGGCGGGCCAGGCCGCTCCGAGCCAACCAACCGGTAGCACTTCCCTCCATCACCTTTGTCCCTGAGACGGGCTCATATTTTTTATCTCGGCTTGGAGTGCTCACATCCAGGTATCTTCTGTGCCCACCAGTCGGGGAGGGGACTATGCCTTCGCCGGTCCATGTTGCGGACGAGCCCTGGGTCGGGTCCGAGCTGTCGTCGACCCCAGTCCGTTCGCCTGTAGTCACCGAGGAGCCCCGGGTGATGTCGCCGGTGGGGAGGGCGCTCTCCGCCGCCAGGGTGATGGCTCAACAAGAGGTGGAGTGGAGAAAAGCGGAGGTGCTCCGGGCAGCTTCGACCTCTCCTCACCCGTCAGTCCCATCCTTCGTGGAGTTCGCTCCGCCTCGGGCCGAGCCGAACCGCCCGGCAGGTGAGACTCTCAGATGCAAACATTTTTCGGGGGCCCGTGACCTCCCCCGGGGAATTTTCTGCCCCCGGTTAACGTGCGTGTGTTTCGCTTCCGATTGCAGTGAGGATGCTCTCGGTGGAGGCCCCTTCTGTGACGCTCAGCCCGCAGGAGATGGAGCAGAAGAAGGCCGAAGCCAACATCAATTGTAAGTCTGGGCTTATGGACATCTCTTTTGGAGATCAGAAGATGACACTAAATGTCTTCAAGGCGTCTAAACAAATAAGGGAGGAAGAAGATTGTTACATCATTGATGTGATTGATGAGATGGTAGAAAATGACCCTCCCTTGACCATAATAGAAAACTTTGACAAAGCTGAAGACAAAGAGCCCATTTCAGAGGTCAATGCTCTTCATCAGTTTGAACATTTGTCTGATGTGAAACATGAACCTTCACTTCCCTCCATCCATGCCCCACCACACCTAGAATTGAAACCCTTACCCGATTCCCTGAAATATGCTTTCTTAGGGGATGAGAGGACTTTGCCTGTCATAATAGCATCTGATCTGACACCCACTCAGGAGGACCAACTGATTGATGTCCTCAAAAGATATAAGGAAGCCATAGGTTGGTCTGTGGCCGATCTTAAGGGAATATGTCCATCAGTATGCATGCATCACATTTATTTGGAAGACAATGCAAAGCCATCTAGGGAGATGCAAAGAAGGCTGAACCCTCACATGAAAGAAGTGGTTAAGAAAGAAGTAGTCAAATGGCTTGATGCAGGAATCATATACCCAATCTCTGACAGCCCATGGGTTAGTCCAACTCAAGTGGTACCCAAGAAAGCTGGGTTAACTGTGGTGAGCAATAACAAAGGAGAGCTGGTACCCACTAGATTACCCACAGGGTGGAGGGTATGCATAGACTACAGAAAATTGAATGAAGCCACTAAGAAAGACCATTTTCCCTTACCATTCATTGACCAAATCTTGGAGAAATTAGCTGGCCAACAATATTTCTATTTTTTGGATGGTTATTCAGGATATAACCAAGTGGCCATTTACCCAGGGGATCAAGAAAAGACCACATTCACATGTCCTTATGGGACATTTGCATTTAGGAGAATGCCTTTTGGGTTGTGTAATGCTCCAGCAACTTTTCAGAGATGCATGATGGCCATTTTCTCGGATATAGTGGAAGACTTCTTAAAAAAATTTATGGATGATTTCTCAGTTTTTAAAAATTCTTTTGAAGCATGCCTAGATAATCTTACAAGGATTCTTGAGAGATGCATAGAAAAGAGGTTGATTCTGAGCTGGGAGAAGAGTCACTTTATGGTGAAAGAGGGCATAATGTTGGGCCACATAGTTTCTAATCGGGGTATAGAGGTTGATAAGGCAAAAATTGACCTCATCTCCAATCTTCCTCCACCCACCTCAGTTAAAGAAATTTGATCTTTCCTTGGACACGCTGGCATCTATCGCCGGTTTATCCAAAATTTTTCTCAAATTGCCCGACCTTTAACCGTCCTCCTAGCCAACGATGTCCCCTTCCATTTTGATGAACCATGTTTAGAGGCTTTCAATGTTTTGAAGGAGGCTCTGACCAAAGCTCTAATTCTTCAGCCACCTAATTGGTCTCTTCCCTTCGAGATCATGTGCGATGCATCCGATTTTGCTATAGGTGCAGTTTGAGGGCAGAGGATTGATAAGCGCCCCGTGGTGATTTACTATACTAGCCACACACTTGGTGATGCTCAACTGAATTACACAACCATGGAAAAGGAACTCTTGGCTGTGGTGTTTTCCCTTCAAAAATTCAGATCATACCTATTAGGGTCTAAGGTCATCATCTACTCTGATCACTCAGCCTTGAGATACCTAATGTCTAAGAAAGAAGCCAAGCCCCGTCTGATTAGATGGATCTTACTCCTGCAAGAATTTGACATTGAAATTCGGGATAAAAAAGGGTCTGAAAATGTGGTGGCCGATCATCTTTCTAGGATTCTTTTGCAAGAGAATGAGCCCATGAGAGACTATTTTCCGGATGAACAACTCTTGTCCATTAACCACATCAAATCTCCTTGGTAAGTCGTAGCCCAGCGACCTTAGTGTCGGCCCACCTAGGAGAGGTGGAGGGGTATGTCCCGACTAAACGGTTTGTAGGCTAGTTGCCGTGGGCTCCCGCGGTTACCGTAGCATCCTACGGGGGGGAAAACTAGCTAGAGGCCCGACCCTAGGCAGGGGTTGGTGTGTGCACACAGGGTCAGAGGCTCAGGACCGGCACTGACGAGTGCCACTCTGACTGGTTCTTGACTGATACTGTTACGCCTCTCGTTGGTTGAGTCCGCTTAGCTAACCACGAGTTGCTTGAGACGCAGTGTAAGTCGTCAGTGGACGCATCTGGTTTCTACCTGCTAGTGTAAGCTCTGTCTCTCATTTCACCTGGATAAGCTGAGACTCATTCTACTGGTAGAGTTAGCCTTTATCGCTATCGAATTGTGTCAATTCGGCATTTAAACTGTTATATGAATTGCTTGGCTAGATTTACAGCGTTATTAGTTCATGTGATTTAATTTATGCCATTGCCTGATTAATTGCATAAATGCATGCTCTAATTGCGTTATATTTGCATGCCTACTTGTTAGTTGCGGGGTAGGGATCCGCGTGACCCCTACTGAGTCTGGCTGTGACTCACCCTTCTACTTTTCAGGTGATCCGCCACAGCCGTCGACCGCAGCTCCACGTGCCTTTCCAGACCGCGTCTAGCAGCCAGCTGTGTCAGTGGTGTCCTTTTGTACTTTTGACCGGGGTATGCCCCGTGTAGTTGTACATTTGGAATTGTTTTAGTGTGGACTTGTCCTTTTGGCAGTTTCTGGACTAGTGTATATTTGATTACCACTCTGATATTTGTAAATATTTCAACTGCTTCCGTATTTCAGTTTAATATAACTGTTTTAATTCAATCTGCGCATTGCGTATTTCAATTCATTAAGCATTTCCTCGACAAACTCCTCCAACCCTTCAGGGGCCTCATCAGTCTCTTGGGTGGCGTCCCTAGTTCTTCGTGGCGGTAATTCGATACTTATATCGGGTTATCAGTACCCTGAGCTCTCGGATGTTATAGTTGTAGTTGGGGCCGGTGGCGCCATTTCGAAATGTGCCAACTTCTCTTCCTACCGGAGGAGGTTGCGATAGGTTGCCATGTATGTACTATCCGGATGATCTGTGAAGAGGAAGGATGAGAAAAGTGAAGAATCGATTAACATCCAGCACCCTAAAAAAAGACAGCCATGAACGTAAAGGAAGAGAAATGCTAAATACCGTGTGGGCTGGTATAGAGCCATAGTGATATCGGCCAATAACTGAGGGATGGCTCTTTGTCACGTCGGGCGGCCTCTCGGACCAGCCAGCACACATCCCCGATCATCTGGCAGCGATCGGCAAGGATGGCCAAGTCTGCATGTTTCTTGGCAGAAAGATGGCAATATAAGTTAAAATGATCCATCCCCCATCCTTCGGCATAATGGTAGGCGACGTGTAGACGCTACCCCAGGATGGCCGCCAGTCAAGCTTCAATTGTCAGCCCATGCACCCGCAGGAGGACGTAGAACTAGATAGTGTCTTCATAGTTCTGCGGCTTCGGCTCCTCCCTCCTCACGAATGTGCGGTAGGGGCAAATCGGGTCCTTCTCAGCCCACCAGCTGGTTGCGGGGGTGACATCTTCTTCTGCCGATAGTGGATAATTAATCAGTTCCAGGCAGTCTGATCTGATGCGCCAGAGGTCCCACAGGGTCTTCTTAAACTCTTCCCTCGCCACCGGTGGCAGCTTGGCCTGTGGCACCGATTTACCCTCACGAGCCGCCTTGCGAGCAATCATGTAGTCGGCCACATCCTTGCTCTTGCCACGCCATAGGAATAGGAGGTGCTCTGGGTTACTGTCGAGGATAGGCATGGGCTGTCGGCTCAAGAATCTTCTCTCTGCCCCTTATAACCAGCGAGAATGCTGCATATATCTGGTCTCCTGTCTGAACCTCAGGTTTGCAAATTGAGGGTACCCAAGCCAGAGTTCTAATTCTTAACTCCATGCTTCATTTACATCCCAAATCCTTGTTTGGATTTTTTACTCTTGCTATCATTGGTTTTGGTACATGGGAATTGTGGAATGCTAGAAATACAACAAAATATGAAGGAAAGGTTTTCTCCAGACAGTGTATTCTTCACAAAATCTTAGCGCAGGTTAAACAGATCTGTGATATTGTTGACTTATGGGAAGATAACCTTAGCAGGAGGAGTATTCTGGAAACCTTTGGGCTTAAGATTGCTGGTACCAATAGACCTCATGTTAAAATCATCAAGTGGGTGTCTCCCCCATGCCCTTTCCTCAAGCTCAATACTGATGGCGCATGTAAGCAATCGGGCGATTCAAGTGGTGGTGGGGTCATTAGAGACTCTGATGGACATGTTCTTCTTGCCTTTTCACATTTCTATGGTCAATCCAATAGTACCATAGCTGAAGCCAGAGCCCTTTTGGATGGTATTAAATACCTTCATACAGTCAGTAGTCGTCCAGCTTTCATTGAATGTGACTCTAAAGTCCTTGTGCAGATTATTAACAGACAAGCTCACTGTCCTCGGGTGATTCTTATTTATGTCAGAGAAATATGGAGCATCCTATCTCATTTGAATACCATTACTCACATGTTCAGAGAAGCAAACAGTGTTGCTGATTCTTTAGCTTCTTGAGCTTGCATCACCAAGTGTAATTCTTTTTTTCCCATAATGAGCTACCTAAAAATACTAAGGGTGCTGCTTACTTGGATAAGCTAGGCATGCCTAGCATTCGGTTGATGTAATTGTAATTATTTTCTTTCTATTAATAATATTCACCTCCTAGTGGTTCGATGGTGGAGTGGCTACTCTGCACTCTCCCATCCTACCCTAGGTAGGGTTTTCCTCCTAACAAAAAAAAAATGCTAGTAGAGATGGCTCAGGCTATGCTGCTAGAAGGGAACTTGCCTAGGAGGTTTTGAGCTGAGGCCATTAATACTGCATGTTACATCATTAATAGAGCCCTGGTAAGACCCTCTACACAAATGACTCCTTATGAGATTCTTAAGGGTAAGAAACCTTCTCTAGGACATTTCAAGGTTTTCAGTTGTAAATACTTTGTTCATATAAACTCTAAACGAGACCTTGATAAATTTGAACTGAAAAGTGAACCTAAAATTTTTCTAGGTTATTCTGAACATTTTAGAGCCTATAGGATATACAATCTCGAAGTTTCAGAGAGTGCTCCACCCTGCGTTTGACATAGAGAGTGCTCCACCCTGCGTTTGACCTGCCACCGGCGGGAACCATGATTGCCCCTGGGGGGCCCTCAGTGGCCCCCTCGGCACTTTTAGCTCCACCTAGCTCTCCTCCATCATAGCCTGTAAAGCCTCCTACCTTGTCCAGGTCTTTTGCGGAAGCGTTATCTTCTTCCATGGTGCCTCTGGTGATGCTTGGGGAGGTCCATAGCCCGACGGTGACCGACAATGGCGAGCCTGCCGTCTTCTTCAGCAAGGAGGAGATTTCATCGTCGCTTCAGCATTTCTCATTCTCCATTGTTGCGCAAACACCATACGGTAGGCCTCCGTTTCCTAAAATAAGATCTCATCTTTCTTCAAGGTGTGGATTCAAGGATGGCTTCATGATGTGACACAACCTCGGACCTACACAAGCAAGCACAATCGCGAACCGAATGGACCGAAGTCGGCGGCCAACTCACACGGCACTCACCCCGAACCCGTGGGTGACTCGGCGATGCCGAGGGGAGGATGTGGGGGTGGTCCCTTGCTGGTAGAGGGCCAGCAAGGCCAGAGGGTCTCCCAAAGGGGTATGGAAGGGAGGAGATACAATCAAATCATGGCCCACTCCCCTCCAATGCCATCAGACGAGACTGAGTAGCCACAAGCTCTACCTCAAGAGTGGATAGGAGATGAGCACTGGCCTCGACCTTACTCCTAGCCTCTTGCCACTCAACCCTGGCACGCTCCGTGGCCAACGACTACTCCTCTAAGGCCTTCCTCAAGGCCTCAGTCCTGCTCTCGACCTCTTCCAGATGAATAGTCCAGCCTCGAAAGAAGGAGTCAACCTCCTTGATGTGGCCTCTCCACTTGGTTACAACTATTTTCAGCAAGGCCAGTCGCTCCCGCTCCTCCTGGATGGCTGCCAGCCTCTGAGCCTTATGCTCTTGTGCCTGATGAAGTCACAGGTACTCTACCAATATCCCGGCCAGCCCGAACATCCAAGGTTCACGTAGGAAGCTGAGGATATGGTAGTCCCGAGTGCACTCTGCTAGACACTGCCTCAAGGCCTCTGGAGAAAGGAGGGGGTCTCTCGGGAGGTAGCCTTATGCTCGATGAAGCAAGGAGGCACCAACACTCGCGTCCACCAAAGGCTCCGGTGGTGGGGAAAAAGTAGGCCACTCGACCTACAAGCTCAGAGAGGAGTCACCTATCTCCGCTAGCACATCAGTAGAGGCTACACCATATTAAAAAGAACAAAGGGAAAGTGACGAATATGTATGAATCTTTCAATGAAAAATAAGGTGGAAAACCTGATAAAACTTCTAACCCTTACCTTGGGCAAACCCTCCCACACCTGCGGCGTCACTCACCGGCGTCGAGCAAGGTAGTGACTCCTCAAAAATAAAGGAGGCCTCCACCATAGCCCGATCCCCTCCAACAACTATAGGCGGAGTGGGAAGCTCCTCCTAGCCGCCCACATCAAGAGCCGGCATGCTCTCCTCCCCTGACTCCAGCACTACACACAATATAGAAGCATCAGTACTCTACCAGAAAGCGTAAGCCAGTGCTAAAGAGGGGAAGGAAAGGCCCCCACACACGTCTAGAAGTAGCCTCCATCTCAACCCTCTCGGTTAAGGATGCCCTAGAAGAGGAAGACCTTGAACTCTCCTCCATCTCCATGATGAAGCTACTACTACTTGAGGAGCCTGACGAAGTCTCTGACGAACGTCTAGTGGTGGTGGAACTAGAAGCCCCTACAGATCAATAAAACAACATGGTCAGCACACAGTCTAGTCATGTATAAACAACGCCACCCAGTCAAGGGTTCGGACAAGAAGCTCACCAGTCGGGGCACTCCCCTCAGAGATCCCCTCTATGTCGATGATCTCTTCATCATCTCCAGTCGGAGTCGCCACGGCAAGCTCTCCCTCTGCGGTTCCAACAGTTTCATGAGGAAGCACACCCTCCTCCAAAGAGGATGAAGTATCTGTGACCAACACCAAAAGAAGCTTAGCACTATCAGGTGATACAAAAAGCTCACCACAGGTGGCTAAGTTCCTAGTCACGTACCGGAAGGTCCCATGGTGGAAGACCCAACCAGCCCCACTGTGCAAGTGGAGACAGTGGTTGGCAAAGGAGGGATGGGCATCCCTGTCGATAGTTGCGGTAGCAACCCAGATACATCAAAAGCAGCAAGGGTGACCAGGCTACCTGCCACTCTTGGCTCACCCTCGAAAGAGGGGAGCTCCACCGACTGTCCAGTACTAACCAGTTCTTGGATCATCTCCAGGGTAGCAGTCGAGTCCTCACCTGGCAAACCAAATTACAAACATAGTCAGTGACCCCACCCTATCAAACGCTAGACAAATAGAGGAAAACTCTTCTTATAATGATTTGGCACTTACTCGAGCCATCCCTGGTCGCAACTCATTCTTGCTCCTCAACCGGGAGGGGCCCTTCACCTAGCGCCTTGGGAGGGGCCATGGCCCCCGACGTCCTTGCCGTCTCTGCATGAAATATGTGGCTATGTCAGCCTCCAAAAGTGAGCACAGCCATATGCAGAATATATTCAATCCCGAAAGACCCTACCGGGCCAAACGTCCTAGGAGGCCTTCCATAACTCAAAGTCAAGGAATGTCTCAACATTGGGGCCAGTCTTGTCCATCATGCAAAGAGCCTCATCGACGTTGAAGTCACACTTGACCTCATCGTCTGGCAAAGGACAGGCCCCCGGGGGTGGTGAGGAAGCCACCTCTGCCCCAGTCTACAGCGGAACTACAAGAAAACCAGTCAAGCACTGCAAGGTTAGTCAACCATAATGGCTAAACTGACAAGAGACAAAGGGTGGGCATGGAGCTTGCTCAAAGCCGATTCTGCCTCTATATGCTCATCTGCACTGAGTCCTTGACAAGAATCGCTAGCCTCCACTGCTCCGGTATCCACCCGGGGTTGCTTCCACCTATGCTGAAGACCCTCGTCCCTGCTCCCAGAAGACGTCTCCGTGAAGGGATGATCTTCCCCTGGCGGGGAACCTGCCAAAGAAATACATCAATACACAACATCTCCGTCATATGCACAAAAAAAATATAAAAGACTGAGGCAATAAGAAAGTGTCTTACCTGAAGCCACAAAGGGAGTCAATGGCAGAGGAATCAGTTGCTCCAGCTTCAATCCCAGCACTCGGGTAGCCTTTGCAACTGCCCCCCTGATGTCTCTCAGCATGTAGGCACGCTCGATACGAGAGACGAACTCTACCAGTCTGACAGACTAGATCGCGTGAGTGATGTGGCATCTCCAGTCGTTGGTAGTAATATCGACAAAGCTCCCCTCCGAGAGCACCCTATCCAGGGAACCCTTCTTCCCAAAGCCACAGTCGGCTTGGAACTAGGTCCACCAAGTCCTCGACGTCCTCGAATGTGATGCCCTAACACCAACACCCACAGGCGTCGCCTCCACCGACCTCAGGGGCTTGAGGGCTCCACTATATCCTCGCCCCGATAACGAGGAAGCCCGGCCACCTCGGGGCCACTACTGTGCAAGTCGCTCCACATCTCGGTGGATTCGGGGGAAGCGAGTCCTCAAGTAATCATCATCTAGCAAGATAGGAGGTTGATCCTCCCATAGAAGTCGGCTCTCCTCAGCCTTCCAAATTGCCGAAGCCTTTTGGCGATACAGATGGCTGCGCTCGAACCACCACCTGGCATAATGGACGTCAAACCTCTTGCGGTGGCCTGACCTCGATGTTGTTAACTGGTCTGACTCCCCGCGGCAATAGAAGTCCCACCAAGTAGCTGCTACCAGGTGGTTGTCCCGACCCTTATACAATCAGCTCGCCAAAGGGAACTCCTAGTTTGATAGAATCACCTAGTCGTACGCAAAGTTCCAAGCAAATCGGTGTGGGTAGTAGGGCTCCAGAATGCTCACAAAAGATCGGTGTAGCACCAGCACCGTCGACCGGGTGCTGATCAGCCACTCGGTGTACACCACGACGTCTGGCTCTTACTGGTGTGGAAGGACGCAGGCCGACCCGTCGCTCGAAGGCACCAGAACCAGATGAAAGTCTCTTGAAGCACCATCAAATGGGAGCCCGACCTTACCTCTGTCGAGCAAGTAAGATAGAGCCCTCCTAGCTCCCTCGAACTATACCACGACATCTCCATCTGGCTGTCCTCTGAAGCTGAACAGTAAGGGGACTATTGGGTTCATCACCGTCATCCGTGTCACCAGCCCAGGAAATAGTAAATCGGCCCACACATTGAGGTAGTGGGTCGGCAGAAGCAAACTCCGCTCACGTGGCGCAAGATGTACTGACAATACACCCAACCCATGGTAAATGTTATCCCACACCGCAGGAGCGAATGCCAGCCTCTGCCCCCAAGCCACAGTAGCTCGACCATCAGAAGACTATCCTCCCCATGGGGGACCACGAATGTTGCAAGCCAATATGCAAGATACGCAGCTAAATGAGTCACATCTGGCAGTCCATGGGGGTTCCACCCCTCTTGCAGCACATAGATGTATCTGGAGTAGGTCCTGAACCGTAGCTCCACCTCCATATACTCCTCCCATGGGGTCTAATCTCGCGTGAACTTAGGGTAGACGCAAAAGGGCCCATTGTAGAAATGATGAACCCACACCTTCAAAGGCACCCTGGGAGTTTGCGCGACCTTCCCTCTCCCTACCAAAGCCAAGTCTCTCCAAGTCTTCAACAAATATCAGTAACTGTGAGGAACCCGATATCAACCTTGCCTGTCAATGTGACTACGATGGAGGTCGTCCAGCACCACCTCCTCGTATCCCTCGCCGCTGATCGACAAGCCAGAAATCTGGAATAGAGACCACAAGTGTAACGACCCAGAGATCCAGATACCGATATACCGATAATATCGATACACCGATACCAGGAACTGGAGAAGCCACCCAAGAGGCTGGTGAGGCCCCTGAAGGGTTGGAAGGGTTTTGTCGAGGGGTTGCATAACAAACTGGAATGGCATGCGCACAGATTTAATTAATGCAACAATTAAAATTATAATGCAAAAGCTAGCCCCTTTCCACCCCATTTCCCCCCTCATCTCCCCCATAATCATCCCCTTCTTCCACTGCCTCCCAGGCAAACTCAGCAGTAGAGCCGTTGACCAAGTTGCAGTGATGACCACAGTGCCCCTGAGGACCACCTGGTGACAAGGCCTGCACTAGAGTATTCTACTCCAAGCCAGCTTTCCAACAAGTGTTCGTGCACCCCCATCCGAGGTCAGAGCTGGTCGGGAGACATGTTCCCGTCAAGCAGTGTAAATCAGCTCCGACTGTAGACAGAGGCCAGTTATAGAAGCCCTCTCGCCTTCTTCCTTAGGAGTCTGGTCGTGATTTTTGGTCGGGGTGTTCCCCTGAGAGTCCTCTTTCACCTCCTAGAAGAAGGACTCCATTCGGACACTGGAGCACCCATGTCCGGCCTATTTCCCAGGTGTGCACAGGTTGCCCACCCCAGCCCCAGGAGTTCTATAGCAGTCGGATTGCAGGAGCCACCATTTCGTCCCCCGGTGACTCCAGCTCATCACCTTTAGTGTAGGCTGACCCTGGAGTCCCCTCTCTGACTCAACATTCATCTCGTCTCATTCCGACACCAAGGCTGAGAGGACCAACCCCAACAAGGCTCCCCTGTCCTGTCGGTGACCCAGGCTGCGCAACCTTGTGAGAACGGATGGCATATGCACTCCTCGCCTCAGATTGTGTCCATTCCAGATCTGGATCATTCCCGAGGCATCCTTCTTCCCGTCGACTCTAGCCCCGACCCAATCCGGCATCAGGCCAGCAAGATACAGCCCGGGTGAGTCAGTTTTGGTTTCCTGTTCCTCCACTCAGTCTGACCCGATCGACATCCAGAAGCTGCCACCAAATTGCTCGGGCGAGTTCGACGGAGATTTTCAGTGGAGGCACACTAGGCTCATCATTCTTTTAGTCAAAAGTGGTCCTGCCTCGATCCAACATCCTAGCCCAGAGTACTGCCCCGAACAAGAGCCTGTTGGAGACAGATGGACGCGATCTACCTTGTGGAACGTGGATCTAGAGGGGGGTGAATAGATCCAACTACCGAATTAAAAAACTAGAACAGGAAAACAGATCGGCAATCTCACAAACACACTGGAGACACGAATTTTAAGGTGGTTCGGTTTGCAGCCAGCAAACCTACGTCCACCCCACACTCTAACCTGAGTGTGGATCCCTGCTGATTCACAGCTTCAACCGCTGGGGAAATACAGCTTAACCCGTCCAGAGATACAATCTCTGCAACACAGCTGGGGAAATACAGCTTAACCCGTCCAGAGGCTACACCTCTGCAACCGCTGACTAACAGCTTGAAGAAAATGAGATTCAAACGAAAATCAGAAAGACAAAAATACGAAATCCCAAAGTGGGAATGTAGCTCAAACGAGCAAATCTCAGTTCAGGCTACTGAGCCGTGAAACTGAGTAGAACACAGCCTCTCTCTCTCTCTCTCTCAGGCTCTCTTTCTCTCTCTCTTCTCTCTATGATCAGCACTCTGCTCCTGGGCTCTTTCTTTTCTTCTTCTGGATCGAACAAGGCTCAGCTCTCTTTTCTGCTCTGTCTGCTCTCTCTGCTGGGCTCTTCTTCTTCCTTCTTTGGACTAGACTCTTCTCTTCTCTTTCTTCTCCCTTCACTGGACTGGCACACTTCTCTCGTGCTTTCTTTTCTGCTAACGGAAGGAATCTTCTTCTACCTTTTTCACCGTACCACCCTCATGCGTCGGGCGTGATCGGATATTCCCGCGCCAGCTTTACACGTGCTATCAGTGGGTCCCACCCAATGATTGCACATGTCCCGGAGTTTCCAGAAGGGATATAAAAGACAGAAAGCCCCTTTTGCTGATCTGCCATTGGACGAACAGACGAATGGGGGTCACGTGAAGGAATCTGAAGATTTGCACCCGGCGACCGCCCCCGGAGCGCCCGCCTCGCCTCCCGCGAGGCCGACCAGCACCCCGCCGCCCCCGGGACCGCCCAACCAGGGGCCTTCGGCACTGCAGCATCCCTCCGGCTTCCCCGGACCGCCGTCCAGCACGTGGGCCCCGCGAGAGCGCGTTCCAACACAGTCAAAGCGGCCCCGAGTGCAGCCCGTCAACCCGATCGCATCGCTCCCGATTTTCCGTGTAGCCCTTTACCTCCCTGTGTGGAGTGGGCAGAAATCCACATTGCTGTAATATTAATTATTTGATGTACCGGGAGCATGAGTTCGGCCGGGGTCGTCTTCCCCACGCCCGGCGCGTGGAGGTACACCCGCACCCGTAGTTAGTTACTTGCTTTCCTAGTGTAGTTCGTGACGCTGCTGCTAGTGAGAGTGGTAGGACGCCTAGCTAGCTAAGTCAATCACCGCCGTGAGTTGAGAGTGAGAACCCGTCCCGTGACTCATTCCGAGCACGAGAGTGAGCCGACCACCCAAGACTCATCGCCGGTTTCTCAACCGTGCAGATCGACTCATTTCCCTCGCCGGGGACGACGACCGTGAGCAAGTGCTTCTTGTTTGGCCATCCTTGCCCCTTTGGGAACTACGTTAGGTGATGACTTGGTCGTTAGTTGCTGGTCGCGTCGTCAGTGAGGCGTGTCTAGTCGTCTAGGTCATAGGTTCGTGTCCACCTGTCTAGTCTCACCGTCGTCCCGCATCACAACCACGCGCGGACTCAATCCCTAAAACATACACGGACCTTACCCTTGACCCCGTGCATATGCACGGACTTGCCCAACCACGCGCAGACTCAACCCCTAAAACATGCACGGACCTTACCCTTGACCCCGTGCATATGCACGGACTTGCCCAACCACGCACGGACCTTGCCCTTGACCCCATGCATATGCAAGGACTTGCCCAACCACGCACGGACTCAACCCCCAAAACATGCACAGACCTTGCCCTTGACCCCGTGCATATGCATGGACTTGCCCAAACATGCACAAACTTCATCAAACATGCATGGACTTTGTTTATACCTGCATGGACTTCGTTCAGAACCTACATGGACTTAGCTCTGAACATCTGCATGGACTTCGTCCAAAACTTGCACGGACTTGCCTAAACATGCACGGACTTCGTCCTTAGCCCGCATGCATCTGCACAGAGTTTGTCCCCTAGCCTGCACAAACATGCACGGACCTTGCCCCTGGCCCACGCGCATACGCATGGACTTTGCCTGAACATGCATGGACTTTGCTTGAACATACACATGGACTTTGCCAGAACATGCATGAACTTTGTCTGAACATACACATGGACCTCGCCTACATGTGCACTAACTTTGCCTGCACATATGCACTGACCTTGCTTGCATGTGTACAGACCTCGCATGGACCTTTCCTTGCATAGACCTTGCCTCGCATGGACCTTGCATAGACCCCGCACAGACCTTGCGCGAACCTGCACTGACCTTACCCATGCTTAGCCCCTCCTTCCCCAGACCTTTGTCGGTACACTCTACCCCTAGGCCTCCACCGGCACAGTCCATCTTTACCTCCATCGGCACGCCCAGCTCAACCCCCACCCGTGCGCTCCTAGCCCGGCACGGCCCTTCTCTGGCACACCCTGTGTGGCCCTTCGTCGGTACACCTCCCCAGCCACCCTTGGCCAACACACTTGGGCCCATGCTTCCCTGGCACGCCCCGGCCTGCCCGATACACACTCCAGCCCCTTCTCCGTCACGCTCTCCCTAAGTCTTCGCCGTCACGCTCCTTTAGCACCCTTTTAACCCCTTTCCGGCCCACTCCTCCAAAAAAATATATAATAAAATATATGATGGCAAGGATAATAATAATAATAATGATAATGAGATTACTGGCTAAGTAAAATGTGATGAATATCTTATTCACACAATTGACTTAAAGATCACTAATGGGCCGGGCCCAATAAGATGGCGCATATATCCCTTTCCACGCATGGAGGCGCGCCGAGAGCACCCTTCCACAAGATGGCGCCGGGAAGTATACTTCTGCGCGCCGATAACCGGTGTATGCAACAGGGCATATATGTAGCCCTTCTTCCGTGAACAAAGAAGAGCGGCTGAGATAGATACACAGAAAGAGACTAAAAAGATCAAGAGAGCAAGAGAAAGAAAAAAAAGACGAGAGAAGAGAAAGGAAGAGAGAAAGAGACAGACAGGAGAGATCGAGGAGAGACCTCCTTCCCCTCACCTCTGAGAGAAGAGATCAAAGCAGAGAGAGCTCCAAGAAGCAGAAGCCAAGAGGTGGGCACCGGGGAGGGAGTGGAGTCAATGCTCCGCCCTCCCCTCCCGTGTATTTCTTTGCTTTTCGATGTAATCTTCTCCTTTAGGGATTTGTGGCGTTGATGTCTATTCTTTTCTTTTCTTCCTCCTGGATTCATATCTAGACGTAGTTCAGTCTTCTTTTATCGAGGAATAAAGTATGCTCTCAATTCCCCGTGTATCTGTTCTGACTCAATATTTCCTGTAAACGGCGAAGATTGCTGAATACATTTCTTCAATTGCCTCCTTCTGATGACTCTCGCAGTGTGGAACAATTGTCATTAATGTGTTCATCCACCGTGCGATGTACAAGTCTTCTTTCTGTAACTTTGTCTAGTTGTTCTTGATGTAGTGCCCAGAGCCGGAGGCAGACCATCTCCTGGCTTCTGGGGCTACCTACGATCAACAATGCTTCACAATAAGGGGGTTCCTGACATTTCAGACCCCTTACAGTAGTAATCCCTACACGCAGGGACCATCAAGATCACTCCCGAGGCCAGAGACAGCAATCTCTTGGTCCTTAGGTTGATGGGTGGACAGAAACATACCTGCTGAATAAACTGTGATGATCCCGGTCCCCCGGTCAAAAATCCCCAAAATCCATTCCTTAGTCCATTCTACCTCCTAATAACTTTTCCCATCAGCCAGTAGATGCCCTTCATAATCAGCATTTAATCCTCAAATCGCTGTTGTTTCCACTAAAAATCCCCAAAACCCAGAACAGAGCCCCGGATTGCCCTGGAGCTTCTCGGCGCCAGAACCTCCCGGCGCGGGGAACAGCCCACGGCGCGGCGGTTCGCGCGCCGAGAGCTGCCCGCGCCGACAGCCTTTTCAGCATCTAAACCCCCCGCGCCGATATCCCTTCACTACCCCTCCGCGCCGAGAACCCTTACCTGTCCAAAACCTCCTGCGCCGAGAACCTTCTCTATCCCCTGTCTCAACTTCCTCCAGCCTTGCTAAGATTGCCAGGGGATGCTTATGGGTCAGTACATTAAATTCAAAGGACAAATCAACGGGGGACAACTTCCCCTACATTCCATTAATCCGCATCGGATCCATACATGTAACCCCAATGAAGTTTGGAGGACTCTGCCTCTGCATGTGTCCCTTCAGCTTCCCCGGGGAATATCAAACGTCACCATCAGGTGATCACATCGTATGAGAGTCTCTCTCTCTCTCTTGCTGACCTTTATCCCGGCTGTCCGTGGGTAATAGTCTATCTCGCCTTTGGCATAATCTAAAATAAGGGGAGATGCTGCCGGAATTGTCCCCCGATCGAATAAAGCCCAAGCAAGCCAAGGGAGCGTCATTGATGCGTACCCCTTTCGGCTTCTGTTCTATGAGAAAATTAACCGGTCAGACCGTTAAAAAGGGGCGATTCCCCCCGACTGTCATTCGGATTCTGTCCCGCCACTGCGTGGACAGTCTCCTATCTCTACTTGGCACAAGTCAATGCTGAGGGGAGATGCTCTGGTCCGTGGTCGTGCCGTAGGGGATCGACAGCCCATCGGCCGAGACCGAGGTTACGCTGCCGGCCCCAAGCGTCAGCGAGACCGTGGCCGGGGCGAAGATCGATTGCCCGACGGTGAAAGGCGCGTTGGCGCCCAGGGTCAAGGCGCCGACCGGCGCGCGCACGACCCCGTCCTGGACAATGTTGGCGGCCTGGATGGTCAGGCTGCTGCCGGCGGAATAGGGCGAGGGCGGCGGGGCTGCACCCGATGCGGCGATGGTGATCGTCCCGTTGGTCGCGGCGGAGGTGACATCGAAGCTTGTGCCAGTGGTGGCGTAGATCTGGGCGGCGGTGAGAGTGAGATCGCCGTTCGCCGCCAATTGTCCGGCCAGGCTGGGCGCTTGCAGAAGGTTGACCTGGGGCGGCTGCAGGGGTTCGACGCCGATGAAACGCAGGTCGCCAGAGGCGTTCAAGGCCACCTTGGCGACCGCCTGGTCGAACAGCACCGCACCCGTGACATCCAGCGCCTGGGCGTTGAAGGTCACCGTTCCGGTCGCGGTTGTCGCCGGGTCGGCGGCGAAGGTCGGGCTGCCGAGGGCCTGTAATCCGCCGTCGAGGGCCACATAAGGGGCGTTGATCTGTAAGGATCCAGAGACGCTGACGACCGGGAAGAAGGCCTGGTGATTGGTATAGTCGCTCGCGGCCGGGGCCTTCAGAACGACGGAATCCAGCGGCGCGCCGGTCAGGTAGAAGGCCTGCGCCAGCGTCAGGTCCACCGGCGACGCCCCGCTGGTGGTCAGGTCGCCTTCGACCACCAGGGTTCCGAAACCTGACGCCTCGATCTGCTGGGCGGAGAGCATGTTGGCGGTGGGCGCCGCGGGGTCGGTGGCCGTCAGCGCCAGGCTGGCGGTGGTCAGAACGCCCCCGGCGGCCTGCGCTGCGCCCCCGGCGGCGTCGATCCTCGCGCCGGTCAAGGTTCCGCCGGCGCCCAGCGTCAGGGCGCCGCCGCTGCTCCATTGGGGCGACGACACATACTGGCCGCTGGAGGTCAGTTGGTCGAACACCGCGCTCGCCCCCGACAGATTGATCGTCGATCCGGGATCGGCGTCCAGGGCCAGGCCCGGCTGAACGCTGGAGGCCGCTATCTGATGGCTGAAGGCAACCGCGCCGGCCTCGCCCGACACGGTCTGAAACAGAGGCGTTGAGCTGGCTGCAAGGTCGGCGCTTGAGGTCTGCAACGTTCCGCCGCCGACGATCTCGCCGGTCGTGACTTGGCGGCCTTGCGTAACGGCTGTGACATAGGGGTTGAACACCGCCGCCCCGGACAGGTCGGTCACGCTGCCCGGCGCCAATCGGATGCCGACGTTCGCCGGCAGGTCGCCTGTGAGATAGATCAGGTTGTCGGCCGCGAGCTGGGCGTTGGTCAGGCTCGGATCGATCAGCGATGCGGCGTTTTCGTCGATGCCGCCGGTGGCGTTGGTGCTGAAGATGTCCGACAGGCTTGGCGCCGCGAACACCATGACCCCCGCGCCCACATTCGCGTTGAGCCAATCCTGATCATACCATTCGGGCAGGGTTTCGGCCTGGCTGAGCGCGCCGCCCGGCAGGCGGATCACCCCCATATTGTTGATCTGCGCCGCCGACAGCGTCGCGCCGGGGGCGCCCTCGACCGATCCGCCCGCCGCGACCTCGAATTCGACCAGGCCGCCGAAATTGAGGCTGATCGGGCGCTGATCGAATGTGTCCGGCTGGATCGACGGCGCCACGATGCTGGACACCTGGCCGCCGCTGGCGAGCCCCCTCAAGGCCGCGATCTGTCCGCCGCTCAAGTGGTCGGCATAGCCCGTCTGGGTCAGGATGAGCGTCTGGCCGTTCTGGACGGTCAGGACCTGGGTGGCCAGTACGGCGTTGTAGCCGCCCCGGCCTTCCTGTTCGTTCACTGCGAGTTGTGCCCGTGCGATCGAGTTGACGCCGAATAGTTGTGCCAGCTCGTACGGGATTGGTTTGCGGGAGAACGGTGTGAGCGCGGGAGACTTCTCGTGCTCGGCTCGAACTGCGGCATCCCAGTCGTTCACGACGACACCCGCTCAGAACGGTCAAACTCGATTGCCTGAGTGATGAGGTAGTGGGCCTGATCGACCGTGATGAACGCTTCCCACCCCGGCACTTCGCCTTCACGGATCGCCTGGTTGATGGTTCGGTTTGCGACGAGGGCAGGGCGCCGCAAAGATTTGTTCTCGTTCACAATGTCTCCCAACTTTTGGCGTCCCCGAACCGGAGAAACGCAACCCACGCCAACAACAAACCGGCCAGCAACGCACCCACGACGACCAGCCACAAACCGACCGCCGCGAACACGAACACGGCCGCGAACGAACCCGCAGCACCCACGAGGAACGCGAGACCCTGCAACCTCGCCCGGAGAACCAACGCCGCAATCACGGCTGGTGTGTACGTCATCAGTCCGACTCCGGCCAGATACGACGACCGGCAGTGATGCCAGCCCTCGGGCCGTATCCCATCCCGTCGCGCGTGTCGATGAAGCGCGGGAACGTTGTTGTTTTCCGGTCGACCTGCGCCGCAAACTCTTCCGCGCCGATCGTGATCGCCCAGACTTCGCCATGCTTGGCGTCCTCCCACGGCTTAGGCATCTCACGCTCGGCTTCGAAGAACTCACGGATCGCGATTTCCTCTCGCGCTTCGATGTACATGCCGTCGTTGAACACCACCTCATTCCGGCGGCGATGGACCTTGACCCCGTTGCTTGCTATGAACTTGTCCATGACGAAACCCCTTCTGTTGTGTACGAGAAAGGGGGCCGGTGTTCGCGCACCGACCCCCGAGGGATTGCGGGAGAACACGGACCCCACGCCCGCTACATCTCAGAACCGCCACCCTCTTGTGCCCCCGCCCGGTGATACTCCGGGACGACCGATTGCAGGCTCGAGGACCGCCACTAACCCTGTGGCATGGTTCACGGCGACCAACCCCGTGCCAATAGCGCCTAACCCGTACGCCCGGTTCCGCCCAAACTTGAGGACAGCCAACAGTCAATGAATCTCCACACCCCCGAAAGTTCCGGCATCACTTATCACCCGGAACCCGCAGCCCTCGAACATCTCCCGACGATCCGGCTTATGGGTTGTATGTAGCGCTGACGGCAACGGCGGCCCGTGAGAGGCGGCATCCATCAGCTATGTAGTTGAGTGCGTTTTTGAGCGCACTAGTCCACCCCTGCCCACGTCAGGCAGGAAGCGGGGATCACTAACGGGGATCAGTCGTGCGGCAAACCATCCAGACGGTCAAGCCGCGAAAGCTCGGGGCCAGGGTCCAGGGGTGCGTGCCGGATCTCGAGGACCAGCCACCATGCGGAGAAGATGACGAAACCGAGGAACGCCGGCCAGAACGGGATGCTGTCGGGGGAGATCATGACCTCCTCCTTCTGTCCTCGGGCGCCTCAGCGGGACGGGCACGCAACCAGCGTTCGCCCTCTTCCCTCCTGATAAGAGGCTTCGAGTCCACATAGGAGGGGACAAGTTCACCCTTCGCGATGTGCTGCCGGACCTTCTCAATGGACAGGTCAACGGCTTTCGCGAAGTTCGGGATCGAGTACGCGAGCTTGTCGAGAACGATGGGGGCGTTCATGCCGGCCACCCTGCGAACACTTCCCGCTCGGTGGCGCCAGAAAGGCCACTAGCCACAAGGAAGTCCCGCACAGCCACGCCCCCCGGAGCGACTGTGACGGAGACTCCCATGCGGCCAGTGGCCTTCTGGGTGGTCTGCTTGGCCTCCGTGGGCCTTCTGAATTCGTTCATGTTTACTCACGGTCCGAGAGCAGCGCCGGGATGCTGTCACTGGTGGTCGTGCCAGGACCACGGATGTAGCCGCCCTCCGCGTTGTTCTGGGGGAGGTGGCGGGTGGCGATGTAGGTGACGGCGGTGGTGCCGTCGAGCGACCGCATCTTCGCCAGGACGTTGCCGATCACGCCGGACGCCTGATCGTTCGCGCGGATCGTCGGGGACGCCACGAAAGCGTCGATGCCCGCCAGCGCCGCCCGCGCCTTCTTCGTGCGCGAGTTGAACTCCTGGTCGTTCAGGTCAACCTTGGGGCGACTGTCGGTGTTCGAGAGCTTCCGGAGTTCGGTGATGAGGCCCTGGATCTGCGCCTTCGCCTTCGGGCCGGCGTCCTGAGACAACTGCCGCAGGTCCTCGATCTGCTGGTCGATGAACCGAATCCGCGCCACGCCCTTCATCTGCGAGGCGACACTGACGATCGACCGGCCAACTGCATCGACGTTCTCAGCCCACTTGTTGACCTCGCCCTTGTTCAGCGACTGCGTGAGATCGTGTACCGCGTCCTTCAGCCCACGCAGCGCCTCACGCTTATCCAGCCAGCCCGACAGTCCAGCGAGCGCGTCGGAGAACGACTGCGTGCCCGCTGCCGCCTCGCGCATCTCACCCGCGATGTCTTCAGCACCGCCAGCAGCGTCGTGGCCCGCATCCGACAGGTCCCGCAGCACAGCAGCAAGGCGAGGGGTCACCGTCACCTGCGAGGCGATGCTGATTCCGGCCCGGTCAAGAGCCGCCGAGAACTGCGGCATCCGCTCCAGCAACTCGCGTTGCTCGAACGACGTCAGGTTCTGCGCATCAGCCAGTCGCACGAACTCGTCAGCCGCAGCCTGGATGCCGTTCGAGCCTGCCAGGGCCACAAAGCCCTGGTCCATCGCCGTCAGCGACTGCGCAGCCTTCTCAGACTCGGCCGTCATCGTCCGGATGCCGGGAATGAACGTGTTGGCAATCGCGTCCGTGGCATCCGGACCGGACAGCGCCAGGTTGCCGAACTCAGCAGTCAGTCCGCCGATGCCGCCCTCGGTCTTCTCGGCAGCCGACAGCACCTCAGCCATGTTGTTCGAGAGGTCGCCCATCGGCGGCGCAGCACCGACCGCAGCATCGCCCAGCCGATTCATCAGCTGCCCCGCCTGGTCGAGGCCGACCAGCAACGCCGCACCCTTGGCGAGATCCTTGAAGCTTGAGGAGAGCGACAGGATGCCGTTCGAGCCCGACCGGTCGAATAGGTTCACCACTCGCGACACCGCAGCCAACCCGGCGGCCACCGCGAACAGTGGCGTGCCGAGCGATGAGTCAGCCAGGGTGGCGAGCGCGTTTGCGAGGCTCGTGATCCCCTCGAGGGTCTGCGGCCCGATCGGGGCCAGCGCCTCGACGATCTGCAGGAGCGCGTTCCCGATCGCCTTGCCAGCAGCAGCCACTCGAGGCCCGTTGTCGCGGATGTAGTCGATGAACTCCTGGAAGCCCTCGGTTCGCGACAGGCCCTCGGACCAGTCACTGAAGTCCCGCGACACATCCCGCAACCACGAGGTGAAGTCACGATTCAGCGGCCCGAACGCCTCCCACAACTCGGAGAAGCCGTGCGCCAGGTTGCCGACCGCCGAACCCAGGTCAGCCAGCGCCTGCGGTGCCTCAGCCTCGATGAAGCCGAAGAAGTCCGCCCACTCAGGACCGGACAGCGACTCGATCGCATCCGCGCCCAACTGCCCGACCGCCGTCGAGACCGTCTCGAACAGCGACGCCACCCGAGGCAGCGCGCCCTCAAGGTCGTCCAGCGCGGGCGTGATCTCCGAGAACAGCCCGTCCGCTGCAGCGTCACGAACAGCCTTCAGCGCCGGACCCATCTCCAAGAGCCGGTTCACGAACTCCTGCTCAGGTTAACTATAATACAGAATTCAGAAGCACAAACGGTCTCAGGATGACCATTTTACTGGGCTTAGCGGTCTATGGTAGGGCCGCTAAGGAAACATATGCAGTCTGAAGAAGACCATTTCTTCCTGTTTACAATAATAAAACAAAAATATGTGCTAATCTAGGGCAACTAGATGCATGGAAATGATGTAAAAACATGTAGAAACACATACTGGAAGAAAGATAGGCCAAGAGTATGCATTTGTTGTGAGAATTAGACAAGAAGTTTCAAATTTATTCTTCATTAGGGTTAGATGTATGCATGAACATGAAATTACTGTGCAGCCTCCATAAAACATAAAATCCTCCACGTACAATACATGAAAACGACTGGAAGTTGAGGACTTTTACTCCTAACATGAAGTTTAAGCCGTTCATGAGATAACGTACCTCTTATTAGCTTCCTAAGCTTTGAATTTCTGACCGAGAATAGCCCCTAGTTCCTGCTCGTCTAGAATCAAACTAGCAACTTCTTGCTCCTCTAACTCCTTATTCCCTTCACCTAATACCACGAGATTTAGAGGACAAGAAGAAGATACTAAGGTGAACAATTAAGTCTAAAGAACCCATATCTAATTACCTCATTTAGGGCTCCTAACTTGATGATCAATCTGGGTCGGTCGTACTGTTTCCTGGGTTGCTTGCACCAAACTAGTGACTTTGCAGGCCTCTAATGTCTTGTAGGCTTGATCTCCTAGAATAAAATTTTGAGAGAAGTTAGACCCTACTATGATGAACAAAATACTCTAAAGAACTTACCTCTATATCGGCCACTTATCTTAGTTCCATGCGAGTCAAAAGTAAGGGTCGCGCAGGTGGAACTTAAGGTCTATTTATAGGGTTAGCTAGGGTTTTGAAGATTTGGAGGACCCTAGAGTCCTAATTAGGTCACCAATCAATGCTAATGCATTCTAGAGCCGTCTAATTGGTGGATAGCATCGATCCCAGTTGATTTGGATGCCAAAGATCCAAGCTTTTCACGTTTCTCTACTGTTCGCGATCGAACTCTGGTAAGCGGTCTAGGTAGGACCATTTTCCAAGGCCAAGCGGTCGCCCGATAGACTGTTTTCATCCTTGGGCATCGAGTTTCGATTTAATTCAAACTATTTCATTATTTATCTATTTATTTATCTTAATAAGGAGTAATTATCCCCTAAATTTCGTAAATACACTTCTTTAAACTTCTAGAAGATAGAAGATGGGCCAAATCTTATGGGCTTGGTTTTAAGTCCTTTAGACTTATTTAAATGGGCCAAGTCAATTGGTTATCACTTGGGCTTTCATAATAACTTATTTAACCTAAATATTTATTTAATAATCTATTTATATCTCAACTAATTCTATAAATCTCTCGAAAATCTCAAAAAAAATTATAAATACTTTATATAAAATTTCAGGGTATTACATCCTCCCCCACTTAAGAGAATTTGATCCCCAAATTTAATGTATATAGACTTTAAGGGAGAGTGTACTTACATTCAAATAACTCAGGAAATCTCTTGCGCATGGCTTCCTCCGTTTCCCATGTCGCTTCATGTGGCCTGCTCCATTGAACTTTAACCATAGGGATCGTTTGATTCCGAAGTTGACGTACTTCTTGTTCAATTATCTTGATCGGCTTTTGCTCGTACGTCAAATCCTTTTGAACTTTCAAGTTATCATAGCTTATAACATGGTGTGGATCCGGAATGTACCTTTTGAGCATTGAAACTGAAATACGTCATGAACTCTATCCAATTGAGGAGGCAAAGCTAATCGATAAGCCACTTCTCCAACCATTTTAAGAATTTTAAAAGGGCCAATGAATCTTGGGGTAAGCTTGCCTTTGATGCCAAACCTATGAATACCTCGACCCGGAGATAATAGAACCGATGGTCAACTGGCTCAATGGTCTTGTTTCTACCGAAGTGGCCAGCTAGACCTCCTACATGCATCTCCCAGGTAAGGAAATTACAAACCGAAGTCTGCGGAATGCATAATCAATCCCCCCATAAGAGATAACAGTCCTGCAAAGCATAGTCACTGTGCTCCCAGGATGGTCTTGCTTGGAGAGCAAAGTAGATCGGACCAAAGTCCAGACAGTCGGTGTAAGTCTCCTTCATCTTGTCCATCCCGACAACCTCCACACTCATAGGGGTCAGTAGACAAGCTCGACGGCTCAGGGTGTCAGCTACCCGGTTCTTCACTCCTACTTTGCGCTTCAGTACAAAGGTGTAATCTTGGAGAAACTCCACCCAATGACTTTAATGAAAGTTGTGCCTTTTCTAGGCATAGAGGTACTTGAGTGCCTTATGATCAGAGAACAAGACAAACTCTTGGTGCAGCAAGTAGTGCCTCTAATGCCCCAGAGCCTGCACAACTGCATAAAACACCTTGTCATAGGTGGAGTAACACAATTTGGTGTCGCTCAGCTTCTCACTAAAATATGTGATGGGGGTGGGACTACTGACTCAAGAATCCCCCAATGCCTACCCCAGAGATGTCACACGATAACTCCAGCACCTTCGTGAAATCAGGAAGTCTAAGGATAGGTACCTAGGTCATACACTCCTTGAGGAGCCTAAATGCGGCCGAGGTAGCCTTCATCCACTCAAACGTCCCCTTTCAAATGCAGTCAGTGATAGGGGCAGTGATGGAACTAAAGCCTCTGATAAAGCGACAGTAGAATGTCACTAGGCCATGAAAATTATGGATGTGAGGGAGTGTACGGGACTCGGGCCACTCCACTATGGCCCTAACCTTCTCCGAGCCGGTTAGCGGAGACTCCGTCACTAGATACAATAAACCCTAAGAAGGTGACCTGACTTGTCATGAAAGTGCACTTCTTGGGGTTGGCATACAAGCTCTCTCTTCTCAAAATAAGACAGACTTGCCGAAGATGGTCCAAGTGAGCCTCCCGGGTGCGGTTATAGATAAGAATGTCATCAAAGTACACGACCACGAAGACCCCAATCAGTGGTCGCAAAACCTGGGTCATCAGCCGCATGAATGTATTGGGAGCGTTGATCAACCCAAAGGGCATGACCAGCCACTCATAGAGACCATGCTTGGTCTTAAAAACCGTCTTTCATTCATCACCTGGCCTGATCCTCACCTGGTGATAACCAGTCTTCAAATCGATCTTGGAAAATATAGTGGCTCCTGCCATCATGTCAAGCATGTTGTCCAAGCGGGGAATGGGAAACCTATACTTTACCGTGATTTTGTTGATGGCACGGCCATCAACACACATCCTCCACGTGCCATCCTTCTTAGGGGCGAGCAATGCAGGGACAGCGCAAGGACTCATGCTCTCCCTAAGAAATCCACTCTTGATCAACTCATCGACCTGGTGCTGAAACTCAGCGTGATCAGCGGGGCTCATCCGATAGTGTGGTAAGTTGGGCAAAGAGGACCCCAGAATCAGGTCAATGACATGCAAAATGTCCCGCATGGGTGGAAGTCCCTTGGGAAGCTCATCGGGAAACACGTCAGCAAACTCTCGAAGAATAGGAGCAACCTCAGGAGGGTGAGTACCTTCTAACTCTCTCACCTCTCGGACCACGATGGCGAAAATGGGGTTCCCCCTAGCAAATTCTCGCCCCATTTCGCGAGCTCTAATCATCATCAACCTCCGGGATAGAAGCACCCCAATAGTGGGAGTACTCAAAGAGGGTGTATCCTGAGCTGAGGATGGGGTGTTGGGTCCAGCAGCCCCCTGACTTGAAGGGGTCGAGGTGCTAGGGCCAGCCGGACCTCGAACAGATGGGCCCTTTGGCTGGGATGGGAGGAGGGTAATCTTATGGCCGTTGTGGTCGAAAGTGCAGGTGTTCGACCGGCCATGGAGGGTGGCATCCCGATCGAATAACCAAGGCCTACCTAGGATAATTCTACCTACCTACATAGGTAACACATCGCACCAAATCTCATCATAGTAGGCGTGAAACTGCAGTGGCACCAGACACTGCAGCCTGATCAGGATGGAGGTGGAGTCCACCCAAGACACGCGATAAGGGGAGGGATGGTCTACGAGGGTCAAACCTAGGCGTGTAACAGTGCCTGTGGAGATAGCGTTGATGCAACTCCCGCTATTGATAATCACCTTGCAGGCTTTCCCGCCCAACCTACAATAGGTATGAAAGATGGTGATGCGACGCCAGTCATCACTCACCTGAGGCTGGGTCAGAATGCACCTGACCACACCCAAATGCACATCGTCCTGATACTACGTACCTTGGACATCAACCTGTTCTCCCTCTATCAACTCATCGAAAAATTCTTCTGCCAACTCCTGGTCAGCCTCGTAACTGACCGAAACTAACTCAGGCGAAGGGTCACTGGTCGAAGCGTCCCCGATAACAAGAGAAGATCAGGTGGGACAACTAACAGCATAATGACCAAACCCTCCACATCTATAACACTCCTGTCGTGACCCGGTGCCCTGAGGCGTTCCACCAGTCATCGGCCCCTTTCCCTTATCATAACGACGGGCCGAGGGTGGTGAAAGTTGGGGTCGAGTAGGAAGGGTAGGCAGTTGTGGCCGCACGGTAGGGACAGGTGCTTGCGGACGAGGGATATCTCTCGGAGGGGGAAGGCGAGGCCGAGGAGCAGTGATGTCCTGGCGAATGGGTTCCTGTGGGCGAGCCACTGGTCCCCGAGGGTAGGATCCAGGCACAGTACAAAGCTCGAACCCACGTTGGTAGGTGGGTCCTGAGCGCTGGACCAAAGCAAACTCGGACTCGAACTGCTCCAACTCTAAAGCGACCTGATAAGTAGCCTCCAAGGTGGTCACATTGCGGCGAAACAACTCATACTAATAGTGCAGCCGCAAACCCCGTTGGAAGCACGAGATGGTCATAGTGCTCTCCTCCGTAACTCCACATCGCAAAAAGTATTCGTCAAACTCAGCGATGTACTCTGACACAGACCGATCCCCTTGGGTGAGACTCTGCCACCTATCGATAAGTCCACCTATTGATAAGTCGCTGGCGGTATGTGGCAAGAAGATATTTTTGTCTAAGCTTCACCTTCATGTCATCCCATGTCTCAACCTGGGGTTGATGTCATTGCATCAACAGGCTCTCCACGTTTCTCCAATAAGTTTGTGCCTGTCCTAGCAGCTTCATCTTCGCGAAACGGACTCTTCGGTGGTCCGTCATCTCAAACCACTCAAAGTACCGGTACATACTGGCCTCCCAATCTAGGTACACCTTTCGGTCCAAGGACCCATCAAAGGTGGAAGGATCCGCACGCACGGTCCTAAGAACACGATCATCCTCCTCGTCCCTATGTTGCCGTTGACCGCGCCGGCCTCGGTCGTACCCATCAAAATCATTGTCAGACCCATAATCCTCAAATTCAGGGGCACGTGACCTCCGATCGTCAGCCGTAGGGGGTATGGGCCGAGGGGCAAGCTCATGTTGGCCTTGGGCCAGCCCCGGGAAATCCCCGTTCGGGGCCCTCTCCAACGTGTTGAGCCGCCCGACCAAACCTTGGACAGATCGGTCGGAAGCCTCTATACGATCCTCCATAGCCTTCATTCGACCCTCCACGCGGTTAGCATGATCCCTAATGTTCCTGTCGGATTGCTCCATCCGCTCCATGAGAGCCATCATCATGTCTTGAAGGGAGAGGTCACTAGGGGCACCATCTCTAAGTTCAGCCATAAGAGCAAGGGGTTGGTAATCGGTACCTCGCCGAGTAGGCATGCAAGAACACAAGGGACAAGGCAGGCTGACTCTCTAAGGCACAAGACACGACCCTAAAACAGCAATGCAAAATTGGAATGCAGACTCGAATGCACCCTAGACGACCTAGGCTCTAATACCAAAGTTGATGCGGGATGACACGGGGTAACGAGAACGTGGTCCCTAAGCTCTAAACCCGAGAACCCGACGTTGTCCTAACATGCATGAAACGCGATCAGCATGCGAGCGTAAGGAGTTGCCCGAAGGCATGACTCTGGCGCAAACTCTTAGGACAACTGCGCCTCACACAGAAACTACGTGACATTCGGTCGTCCCTTGCGAGGGAAACGTGAGGATCCGACGACTGAGGAACCACCGTCGTCTAGGGAGGTCGTTCACACACTCGCAGCCGGTGTAGGCTACGGGAAGGGGGTCTCACTCGCTCTCGTAACGGCGATGGAATATCACTGGCTAGGATCCTATCACTCACGACAGCGGCAGTAGAACAAATACTAGAAAAAGTAAATGCCAAGAAGGAGCAGAACGCGTACCTCCACGCTATGTGCGTGGGGAAGACACCCCAGCCGGCCCGTCAAGTCTCGGTACACAACAAAGATTAAATAAGCGTACAAACCACGAATGTTGCCCACTCCTCGCAGGGAGATAACAAGCTACAACACGAGGGATCCGGAACTCTAAGGGCGGGGTTGACGGGCAGCAATGGCGTTGGGTGCGCGAGCTCCGATCTGTCTGTCCGCAGGGTGCTGGTGCAGTGCGCAGGCCGGCGGCAAAGGCTCTCACGGACTGGTCCGACGTCGAAATGGGGTACCGTCAGCGGCGGTGCGTAGCAGACTCGCAGGAGGAAGTCCCGGCCAAAGGGCACATGCTGGTCCACGAGAAGGAAGCCTGGGGGTTCGCTCGAAGCAGCCTCTATTCACTGGATGCAGGTTGCTGGTACAGGAAGCGCAGTCTGCCGAGAAGTGGGGCCACGATCCGTCCCGTGGTCGGATCGGGGCAGGAGCAGGCTTGCTGCGAAGACGGGAGGTGCGACTAGGTCCCTGCAAATTTTCAGAACCAGAAGCAGCTCGTGGGGGCGTGGGTGGACTTCGCAAGTTGTAGGTCGGCCTGTGGCCGCGTCACCGGAGCTGGGTGGCGCAGTCTGCCGAGAAGAGGCGCTGCGATCCGTCCCGAGGCCGGATCAAGGCGGGGTTGGGCTCGTTGCGAAGAGGAGGGGCAAGGCTTCGACCCTACTGGCAGACGGTGGGGGCGTGGGTGAACTTCGCACCGCGTCACCGGAGCTGGGTGGCGCAGTCCGCCGAGAAGAGGGGTTGCAATCTGTCCCGAGGCCGGATCAAGGCGGGGTTGGGCTCGTTGCGAAGAGGAGGGGCGAGGCTTCAACCCTACCAAGTTTGAGATCTGGAGGTGCACCACAGAGGCGAAGGTGGGCGTCGAAAGTTGCAGGTCGGAGCAGGCGAGGCGGAAGATAGGAGGTCGACTGGGCATCGCACCCGAACCCGAGGGCGTCGCACCCTTCTTGCCCGTCACAAGCACACACACACAAGAGGAGGGGAGCGTCATCACCCTCGATGATGCGAGCACCGTCGTCAGGCACGATATCAGCGACAACCTGGTGCCATCAGCGGCGACGTTCGGCGGCAAGCGGGTCAAAGGCTGGACCGCGACACGCGACACCCAGCCCTCGGCTTCAACTGTCCAGATCAAGTCGAAGGGCAGCAACAATCGATCGATCGCGCTCAAGGGCCTGCCGCCGTTCTTTCCGGTGACGAAAACCGACAAGATATCGATCGCCTATTCCTCGACCAAGGTTTTTCTGTGCGAGGCGATGGAGACCGTGACGGCTGACATCAATGGCGAGACGGCGGAGTTCGAAATCTTCCCGTTCCTGCCAGCCGGTATTGCCGTCAACGACGCGGTGACGCTGGCCAAGCCGTGCGGCAAATTCAAGATCGTGGCGGGGTCCTACAAGCCGGCATCCGGCCAGGGCAACATATCGTCCGGCGCGGGCTTTTCCATGGTCAGCGTTCCGTAGGCACGCCCCAACTTCACAGGTCAGCATGAAAACCTACAGTTCCGACATAACCGCCTATCGGGCGGCGGGAAAAGCGCATGCGCAAATCAGTTTCCTGTCGTTCAAGGTTCGGGATACGTCGTCGCCCGCAACCACGCAGTGGGTGCATTTCTGCACCGACGAGGACGACCGCACCGAAACGGTGAGCGATCCCGACACCGGCAGCGAAAGCCGCACCTTCCTCGGCGGCGGGCATATCGTGGCGATCGACCCGGTCGTGCGGTCGGAAGGTGCCGTGGTGCGCAATCACTCGCTGGTGCTTTCGGGCGCGTCCGATGACGTGCTCGACATGGTCTATGGCTACAATTGCCGCGACGCGCTGTTCCAGTGGTTTATCGGCGAAGTCGACCAGGACACCGGCCTGCTGGTTTCGGCTCCCGTGTGCGAGTTCGTGGGCTTCGTCGACACGATCGAGCAGGCCGATGGCGCGCTTGCCGTCGAGGGACAAGACCCGGCAAGCAGCGACATCACGGTGTCGGTCGTTTCGCTTGCCGCAGCCCTGCTGCGCACCAACCAGGACATGCGTTCGCTGGAAATCAGCAAGCGGCGCAGCGACGACGAATTCTACAAGCATAGCGATTCCGCTCATCACTGGAACAATCCGTGGGGCAAGGAATCGCGATCCGAGCGCGACAAGGGCGGCGGCAAGGGCGACGGCCGAAGGTCGCCGGGCCATGGTGACCGCTGATGGCGCGCCTCGATAATTGGCGCCCGGCGCTCATCGACTATATCGACCGGCAGACCCGCGAACCGTTCGCCTATGGCGTCAACGATTGCCTGCTGGTGGTCGCCGGTGCGGTTCACGCCATGACCGGCGTCGACCATGCGGCGGACTATCGGGGGCGATACGTGACGCTCTCCGGCGGCAAGCGGCTGCTTGGCTGCTCGCTCCTCAAATTCGTCGGCGGGCTCACCGAACCGATCCATCCTTCGCGGGCGCGTGACGGCGATATCGGGGCGGTCAGGTCGGGCCGCGAATTCGCGTTCGGCATTTTCATCGGCGCGCATCTCTACGTCCAGACCGAAAGCGGCATGGGCATCCTGGCGCGACGCGACGCAATCAAAGCTTTCAGGGTGAACTGATGCCTACAGTTGTTGCGGGCGGTATCGCTGCGGTCACTGGACTAGCCGCGACCTCTACAGGCGTGGTTATCGCCTCCAACCTCCTATTGTACACTGCCACGACCGCAGCCAGCTACTTCCTGCAACAGGCCATGGCGCCGAGCACCAAGCAGGAATTCGGCACCAAGCTGCGCACCGTGCTCGGCGGCGCGGTCAAGCAGTCCCTGATTTTCGGGCAGAAGGAAACCGCCGGCAGCTTCGTCTATCGCGGCACATGGGGCGTTTCCGGCCGCATTCCCAACGGATTTCTCGTCAAGGTCTCTCTCGCCCGGCCGAGCGTGAACACCAACCCGAACATCTGGCAGTTCGACAACGTTTACGTCGGTCCGACGCCCCCGCCGCCTTCCGGGGGCGACGACTACTTCGCGCGTTGGGCCATGAACGAGGGCGTCGGTTTCGGCGTCACGGATGCGTCGGGACGCGGCTTCAACGGCGTCACGGTCGGCAATCCGGCGTGGGTGCCGGGTGTCGCCGGCACGGCGATCGATCTGAATGGGACGACGCAGTCCGTGCGGATGCCGCCGTTGTCGCTGAACTCGAACACGATCACGATCTCCGGTTGGGTGAAGCGCGACGGCGCCCAGCCGGCGTGGGCGGGCCTCGCGTATTCGCGCGGTTATTTCAGTTCGGGCATGATGTTGGGCGGCTCCAACGATCTGCGTTTCTCCTGGAACGGGAGTTACTGGACGTTCTCGAGCGGTCTCGTCATTCCCGACGGCGTGTGGACGTTCGTCGCGATGACGGTGGAGCCGACGAAAATCACGCTCTACATGAAACCGGAGAACGGCGTCGCGGCGAGCGCGAGCCTTCCCGCCTCGTACGCCGTCTCGCCCTTCGAGAATGATTTTTATCTTGGCTGGGACACGATGAGCACGGCTCGCCGGTTCAAAGGCGCGGTCGATGATTTCCGGGTATGGAAGCGTACGCTGACGATTCCGGAACTCGATGCGCTCGCGGCCGGCAACCATGCGCCGACTTTCGCCGACCCGGCGTTGTCGCGCGCGGCGGTGAACGTCGGCACGGCCTATTCCGGAACGATCGCCGGCACCGGCACGGACGCCGATGCGGAAGACCGGCTCGTTTACTCGAAAGATTCCGGTCCGGCGTGGCTCGTCGTCGGTGCGGACGGCACGCTCTCCGGCACGCCGCCCGCCGGTTCGACGGGCATGAACACGTTCACGATCCGGGTCACCGACATCGACGGCGCCTACGCGCTCGTGACGCTGACGATTCCGGTAAACGCGGCCGGTTCGCCTCCGGACGGCGACGGGGACGGTTTCTCCGATGCGCTCGAAACGGCGACGGGCACGGACCCGGACGATCCCGGTTCGCATCCCGACGCCGTGTACGCCGGGCTCCGCGATTGGTGGATGTTCGATGAAACGACCGGAACGGTCGCCGCCGACGCGACCGGGCGTACGGGTTCGGACGGAGTTCTGCTCGGCGGCGCGACGCATGTCGCCGGCAGGACCGGCAACGCGGTGGCGCTCGACGGACTCACGCAGTCCGTGAAAATCCCGCCGCTCTCGCTGAACTCCAATACGGTCACGATCTCCGGTTGGGTGAAACGCGACGGCGTCCAGGCCGGGTGGGCGGGCATCGCGTATGCGCGCGGCGCGCAGACTTCCGGTATCACGCTGGGCGGGGCGAGCGACCTGCACTTCACGTGGAACGGCGGTTATTACACGTTCGCGAGCGGCCTCGTGATTCCCGACGGCGTGTGGACGTTCGTCGCGATGACGGTCGAACCGACGAAGGTCACGCTCTACATGAAACCGGAAAGCGGCGTCGCAAGCACCGCGGTCTGCAACGGCACGTTCGCCGTTTCGTCCTTCTCCTCCGATTTTTATCTGGGGTGGGACACTTGGAATACCGCCCGCCGGTTCAAAGGCTCGATGGACGACTTCCGGGTGTGGGACCGCACGTTGACGGTCGGGGAACTCGATACGGTCGCCGCCGACGGAAGCGGAACGGAATCCCTTCGCGCCGGCAATCCGGGCGAGGGCATGACGGCCGCCCCGGTTGTCGCCGTCGAACCCGGCGCGCCGCTCGCTGCCATCGCGGAGGACTATGTCGCCCGTTACATCGACGCCTTCGGCCGCGCGGCGCTTTCCGGCCTGAAGATTGGCATCGATCTGCATTCCGCCGTCGGCCGCGATCGAAGACTAAGGGTGACAATTGGCTTCTTAAGGGTGAAAACTAACTTCTCAACGGTGACAAATAGGTTGATAGTGGTAACAAATAGATTGATATGAAAGGAAGGCTGAGAAGCTAAAGGAGAAGAAGAAGTTGGACTCTGTTGGCCAAAAGGGTGTTGACCATAGTCATACCAACTTAATCACTGTTGACTTAGTTAAAGTCAATGTTGGATAGAAGACTCTAGTCAAGCTCAACTTTTTGTTGACCCAAGTCATGAAGACTCCAATCAAAGTCAAAGGTCCATGGTCAACACTGGTCAGCTACAGTGATCAAGGTCAAAGTCAGCCAAGTTCAAACAAAGTCAAGCCCAAGCCTTTCGTCAGCTGAAGAAGCTTAGTGGTGACAAATAGTCACACAGGGATGACAAATAGTTGAACAAGGGTGACAAATAGATAAAGGCGACGGCTAAAAACTAAGTGAAAAATAGCAGCGATAATGGCTAAAGTAGTGTAAGGGTGAAATATAAACAATAGGCTTGGAAGCCTTGAAACGCACAGAAGAAACGTCGACTCCATGAAACCTTGGAGTCGACTCCATGTACAAGAAATCCTCAACAATAGAAGGAGAGCTTTTGCGATGAAATAAGGGTGAAAAATAGATGGCTAAGGTTGACAAATAGCCTACTAAAAGTGTAAAATGACTTGTTAAGGGTGACAAATAGGTCGCCAGTGAAGGAAAAAAGAGCCAGACATGTAAGGATCTCGTGGGCTGTCATTGTGCCTTCGACATCAATCATTTGGCACGTGATCCGAGGTGTCATGTCAGAAGAATATTCTTCTCTCTCCTTACACGTGGACCAATGAGAAAAAGTAGGATCAAATCATTTTATCCAAAAGCATTTCCAGAGCCCCTATTCTATAAAAGGGCGTCTTCCTTCGAGGAAGAAAATGCTGCGATTGTGAGAAGAGTGCTTCCAGAAGAAGAAAGAAAAAGAGGAGAGAGGTGTGAGGGTTGCCAAGCATAGAAGATAAAAAGAGAGAAGAGAGCTTGTAAGAAGAAAAAGAAAGAAGAATGAGCAGGCATCTGTGAGAGAGGGACTGTGAGAAGAATAAGAGAAAAAGAAAGAGAGAGGTCTTGAGAGTTGAGTACAGTTGGAGATATTGAAGAAGTGTTTGTGTGTCTGGCCTCTGGATTAGATCGAAGCCATTCTGCTCTTGTAGAGCTACATTTTTCTATTTTCTTCCTTCGTTCTATTGTTTTGTTCTTCGTTCTTTTTTGTTTCCTTCATCAAGCTGTTAGTCAGCGAAGCAAGCTGTAAGGCTCAGCTATTTTGAGGATTGGTTCCTAGTTAAGCTGTGTATCAGCATATAGGAAGCTGTGTTGCTCAGCGGTTGTAGGGATTTGTTCCCCAAAGCTATGGATCAGTTGTTCAAGCTGTTAGTCAGTGGAAGCCTCACTCTGGTAGAGTGGGGGGGACGCAGGTCTACTTGGTGTGGACTGAACGACCTAAAAATCTCGTGTGCTCATGGTTTGTTATGTGTGTGATCCTTTTCATCTATCTCTTTCACAGGATGGGCTGTATGCTTAGTGTTTAAAATTAACCTTGTGAGAGCAGACACTGTCTTAACACATGTTCATGTTTGGTTCCATGAAAGGCTTTTAACTCATCCCTCATCCTTCTTCTGTCAAATTGAGGAGAGCGAGCTTTTATCTAAGCATTAGCTTTCGTTCAGTTTAACTTGAACTGTGTTTGTGTGGTCCTTAATTTGAGCCAAATTTTTTATAAGGGGATCTATTCACCCCCCCTCTATGTAACGACCCAAGATCCGGATACTGGGAATAACCTGATACCATTCTAACCCTAGACCACTGCCCACGAGACGGAGGGCTTAGAAGGGCTAAAAGGATTGGTGTGCTGTATCTTCTAAAAGGATCCGAAACTCAATAGAGATCCGACAGGACCTAACAACGATCCGCCAAAGATCCAGGATATTACAGAGGGAGACTACACTCATCAAGGGTGATCTTGCCTTTTACAATATCAAGAAGATTAGAAAAGGAAAGATACACATAGGAAGCCAACATCAAACAACCATAGTTGGTGAGGGCATCTGTATCACCATTGCATTCTCTGACAACATGTTGAAATTTGATAATCATAGCAGCTTTGACAGCAAGAAAGTCAATCCACCACGAGTAAAGAATCCAAGGGACAAAGGCGTCAATCGAATTAATAAGATTGACTAGAACTAGGTAGTCCGACTCCAATGTGACAACGTAGAAACCCTATTACAAGCACATGTGTAGTCCAATGATCATAGCCTTGAGTTCTACAATAAGGCTATGAGTGTGGCCAAAGAAATCACAACAAGTAACAATAAAATGTCCAACATCATTCTTGAGAATAGCCACACCAGCAAGAAACCTAGATTATCCCGGCATCACTCATCCATGTTCAGCTTAACATTACATGTAGAGGGGCGTTTCTAGTGCACAGGGGATCGGGAAGGAGAAAAGAAGACATCAATTGGACCCATCACTCAAAAGCTTGCTCTTTCTTCGGCAATAGAGGCTTTCTTAAGGCGATAAAGAGAAGCAATGTCTCTAAGCAAGTTAGGATTTTGGCAAACGATACTCAAATGACTAGAATGGTGGGGATCATAACAGGCTAAACATCTGTCTTTTCAAAGTTGCCAAGCAACTATATATGGAATAGTGCTCATGTAAAAATTAAAGAGTTAGGTACCGGAACCCATAGATAAAAAAGAAGCAACTAGCTCAAGAAATGAGGTCACCTGGATAGGGAGGCAGCATTGAATGATGAAGAACTGTCAGCAACGAGTGGCTTTTTCCCCAGTGACAAGAATGTGATCAATAGTCTCGGTGGTAGGAGAGGAGCAACAATCACAATGGGACACCAGAGGGATACCAATATTTTGAACAGTAACATCATCAGCTAATCTCCCAAATATATCCTTGTAGTTGAATATAGACATCTTCATGGGCAATAGAGGACTCGAGAGCTATTTGGTTATAGATTAATTTGGATCATTCGATCTCATAAGGTGTCAAGTTGATTTAGTAGTGAATAACCCATGAGGTGAGGCTTCCAAATGAGCTTATCCATCCCTGCAATGTAACAAGCAGAAACAGTGCATTCTTAAATGATAGGCATAATGACATTGGGTAAAGATAGGAAGTCATTCACAAGCCAGCCATGTACATAGGAGATTTCAGCCCATTGATCATCATCAATTTTATTCCAAGGAGGCCTCTGGCCAGTCCAATAGTTATACCAGAAGGGTAAATGCCCCGCTCCTACCAGCCAGAAAGCATTAGCCAAGATCCAATAATTGTGTTTAAGAACCATCTGCCAATGAGGTGAACCATAAGAAGGGTAAGAAGATATATGATGATTTTGCAAAGAGGTGTTAATGGAAGTAGTTAAAGAAGATTTACCAGCCGAGAAATTATCATCTCGGTTTCATCCGCATCGTGGTCTAAGTGAAGCTACCATGCGTTTCTATGGTATCACCACGAAGTTTGCAGGTGAAACCCCAATTGAAGTTGGCTTCCCGTATCCTCGTAAGGGAGCTATTAAAGTTCGAGGATTTGACGACAAGAAATTTCGATCTGTAGGAGACATGAAGAAGCCTGGACTATTCGGTATGGATAAGTTCGATCCGGGTAGTAAAGAATCAATAACAATCACAGCAGGTGAATATGATGCACCAAGTATTTATCAATCTTCTGGTGGCAAGACAGCAGCCGTATCACTTCCTAGTGGAAATGCTGCTCAGGCGTTAGGTGTTTGTATCGCATAGGGGAATCTTCTTTTTCATAGCCACACTTGGATGACAAAGCATGGGGCACATCATACAATGACATATCAGAGATCCATCCTAAAAGGTCTATAATAACTGTGCCAATTCAACATAAACGAATAAATAAAGAAAAGGAGGAGAGGCACAATCCACAGGCTTCTTCACAGAACCCCAACAAAGAACCAAAAAGGAGAGAAAACATATACAGGAGAACACAAAACTAGTGAAGCCCCTCACCCCCACCACACACCCACACACACAAGGAGAAAGGATGAAGTATCCAGTACAGGAAAAGTATTCTTAGCCAGTTGACAAAATGAATTGAACAGAAACAATGCATAACATCTCACAATATGACCTAATGGCAGCTTCACTTGGGCAATAAATAGTAGCCTTCGGGAAATTCGACTGTTCCCCATGGACCTGTTCTTTCCTCCAATCGACCACTGGAAGGGAAGATGGGTATATTCTTTGCTCCGTTGCATATCTACAAAATTGCTACAGCCACTTTTTCCAACTAGTGGACTTTTTATCACTAGAAGAAAATCTGGGAAGGTTTACAAGAGAGTTCACCCTTGTAACTCCCTCTAGAGCTGACCATTCCTCCTCCTCTGTGGCTGACATGCAGTCAGCAAGGCTTCTGGCGGATTGGCACCGTCCCTGCAACTTCTCATCCTTCCGCTCAGATGCTGGCAGTATCTCAACATTTTCAGGGGAATTTGGTTGTGCGAATGCAGACCCATCATGTTGAGTGGTAGTCACCGACTCAAACAAATCTTTCTCTGTTGTTTCTTGAGGTATAATAGAGCCAACAACATTTGTGTCGACAGCCTCATCACACGAGTTCTCAGATTTGCCATCTTGAGTAAAATCTGATGAGCATTCAGGATCCAGAAACAAACAGACAACAGCGCAGTCATCAACTTTAGACGTTGGAAACTTTAGCCGCCATGATCTGACAGCAGTGTCAACAAGAGCCCTGGCTGCCGTAGAACGAGTGGGTGCAGAAGCAACTACATCAATAGCTTCCTTGTTTGAAAGAACATCCCAAACCTGTGTGTTCGAAGGCATTTTTAAGAACATGGACGTTAGTTTTGCATTCCACACAAAACTTCACATGAATGCATATTCCAGAAAATATGGATCTTAAGCTTAGCTTAGGACTTTAAACAGAAGAAACAAACTAGAGAGGCCAACCACCATAGGCACCAACCTTCAGAGAAATCTTTTCGAAAACGAATGTGCATCTTAAATGAATTCAAACGTTCATGCCATCATTCAGGCAAAATATCAGAAAAGGAAAATTAGGAGAAAAATAAATAAAAACATTGCATAAAGCTCACTTTACTAGTCAGCTATGATTTAATAGCCTAACAACTCTAAAATTGACTCAGTGAGGATTATGAGGATAAATGTGGCTCAAAGTACACTGAAAATAGCCAATTTTGCCTCATCCATGAGGAAAAAGGAGGTCAGACAACAAACACACTTTCAGCTTCAGTGAACACCAAAATAAAAACTTCTACATAGATTGGATCGAATAAAGTAAGCACAACACAAGCTCAGGTGAGTTTTTCCTTTTTTGTTTTTTCGAGAAAAAAGTTACGGAAGAGTAAAACTCGATAGTCATAATGTTTTGTCAGCCAACTAGTTTGCTGTTTCCACCAGAAACCTGCCCTCTTTCCAAGAAATATATACATCAAATTTTGTATCTGAATTCAAGGGAACATGGCCATATTCAAGAATGGATATCCTCTTATGCATGGTTATTATTGGGGTTCATGTAAAGCAAAATTCATCAACAAAAGTCCACTATATAGAACTGAACAAAATCCCAAAGCATGTATATATATATGTGTGTGTGTGTGTGTGTGTGTGTGTGTGTGTCATGTTTATCGAGCACCGACCCGACGCCGAACTCCCGGTTGTAGGCCATCCAATCGGCGCCGCTCTTGAAGATCAGGACGCGATGCTGCGACACGCGGTTCGCGAGGTTGCCCGGGCCGATGTACTGGAACGCGCCGGTCGGAGCGCCGGGCTCCTTCATGTGGTTACCGCTGGCGAGGTTCAGCCATGCGGCGTCGAGCAGCTTGTTCGGATCTTCGACGTTGGCGAACGTCTCATCTGAGAGGTGCGGCAGGATCTTGGCCTTCCACGCCTCGCGCCCGGCCTTGGAAATCCGCACCGCGTCATGCGTCTGAGCGGCGATGTAGCCCTTTGCCTTGCCGATGAACCCGCCCTGCTTGTTCTGCTGAACACGCGAGTTCTCGGCATAGCGGTTCAGGATCTCAGCCGCCTTCAGCGCCATCGGGTTACCGGTCGGCGCATCCGGGCCCCCGTTCAGCCGGGACATCTCGCGGCCGAGCGCCTCCTCGAGCCCGGCGAACTGCTGGTTCGACAGGCCCCGGCTCATCATCGCGTCGAGCACGCCGGCCTTGCGAAGGTCCATTTCGAGGCCACCGGTCCACTGCGCGGCTAGGCCGTGGTAGACCGCGTCCATGCTGTCGCCGGCTCGGGTAGCGCTGCGCACGGACCCGACCGTCATGTTGTACAACTCGGACGACGCCTTGCGGCCTTCGGCTTCGGCGACGCGCAGGCGACCATCGATCTCTGACCGGACGACGATGTTCCGCGCCCGCTGGATAGACGCCATCTTCGCGGCAATCGTCTCGTCCTCGGTCAGCGTCCGAGCCGCCCGGCCGAGCTTCTGCGCGAAACTCCGGGTCAGGTCCGGGTCGCGCTCGGCCATCTTCTCAAGCTCATCGACCACGGCGCGAACGTCGTCCTTCGTCAGCTTGTCGCCAAGCTGCTCATGGATCTTGTCGATGCAGTCGCCGCGGATGGTCATTTGATCGCTCCAGTCAGGCAAATCGCCGCATAGTCGCGTGCCTTGCCCTTGGCCTTCGCCTTCTCGCCGCCGGTCGCCGCCTCCGCGATAGAAGCCTCCTCCGCCTCCGTCAGAGCCCCAGCAGCCTTGAGACCGCGGATCTGATCATCAAACTCAGCCTGGATAGCGTCGAGTTCCTGCGTGTCGCGCGTGACGGCGCCAATCCCTTCGTCCGCCGCTCTCGCTTTCGGCGACGGCGCCGCGGCGGCGGTATCAGCCACATTCTGCGATACAGCCACATCCTCAGCATCGAACCATTCCTGCGCCTTTCTCATGGTGGCTTCTGACATGGCCCGCTGCATGGGCGACGCAGCCCCTGCCTCCATGTACCGGGCAAAATCATCCTCGTGCTGCGCCAGCGCGATCGCCGCCTCCTGCGGCGTCATATCGGAGCGCACGCCAGCCTCGTTCATCAGCCGGTCCATGTCCGACCGGAACTGATCGTCCTCCGCCTTGAACGAGCGCGTCTCCTCACGATAGACCTTCGTGCCACGCGCCTCCTGGTCCAACGCGTCATAGAACGCCTGCAGATCCGGGCGCTCGCCGTCCTGGCTTCCGATATAGCCGGCCTCCCATGCCCTCATGGCCATGTCGTCGGCGTTCAGCCCGTCACGGTTCATCACGCCAGGCGGCAAACCTGCATCCTTCAGCGCCGCCTTGACTTCGGCGCCCTCCATATCGCCGCCACGGATGCCGCCCTGCTCACGGATGAACCAGAACAGAGAGTCGGATGGCGCGGCAGCCGGAGGAGCGCGGAAGCGTTCAACCTGGCCTTCCCAATAGGTCGCGCGCGGGCTGATATCCATGCGCTGCGGCGCCTCGCCCGTCACCTTGGAGATGGAGCGCGAGGCACGCTCGGCGACGGATGCCCCGACCACATCGGCAATATCTGTCGGACGCCCCTCCCCATGTCTGCTTGATCTAAATCAGGGTTTGTAGCACGCCCTTGGGGATCCTTCTCTAACTTTGGCTTAGATTCAGTCCATGAAGCCTAAGAAAGAGCATGTAAAATGTGGTAAATCTCATCAGCCTATGAACAGAAAGGCAGTATACGCAGATAATCCAAGAAAATGTTTTCAAAAGATAAAGATCACCACAAAAAAAACAGATTTCCCATTAAACAGTGAATTCTTCACAAAGAAACAAGAACATGATATGGAAGTATTTCTAACAAACGCCAAATGATTTCAAAGGGAAGAGCATAAAACAATTATACCAATAAATTAGTCCAATAACCACCTTAGGGTCTTTGATCGTCTCCACAAGCAATGCTTGATAAGAAGATTCTGCCTCCTTTCTGCGGACTCTCAATCTTACAGCCTCCATTTCTTGTTCCTCTCTTTGTTTTCTTTTGCGCATTTCTTGCTCTCTCCTTTTCAATTTCTCCTGGCAATACAATGCATGAGCCCAAATTACCAAATGAACCCAATGGCCTACATGCAAGCATTAGTATACCATTTCTATCCCAGATTAATGCTTTCTCACTAATATTCTTATGACAAAACAACAAAGGGAAAAAAACTTTCCAACATGCATACTTGCTCCTCCATTTTAGCCTTTGCAGCTAGCTGAGCCTCTGCTTCTGCTGCCTTCAACTCTGATATGTACTCATTAAAGAATAGCTCCCTATCTTCGTGCTTGGCAGATCTATACCTTGGATCATTCCTCAAGCTATCCTTAACCTAAATAACATAAAAGTCAAAAACAAGAATAGCAAATATTAAGTAAGCATCTGAGATGATATGTTATACTGGTACTTGCCGAAAAAGGTCTAAAGATTGGCGACTCACTAAATAGAGAAGATATACTTGTTTAAAAAAGGAACAGCCAAACTATCATCAAATTTACTGCCATGTGCAATTCAAATGAAGTGCAATCTAGCTGGATATGTTTCAAATGAATCTCATGCAAAGTCAACTTTCAGCCTTTTTTAAGATTTCACACGAGCCACCTAGAGATAGTGGCAAAGCCTTTTAGGTTATACACACGTGATACCAACTACACAAGGTTTTCGCCAATAGAGACGCCAATTTTCAAAAGTGACAGCCACTTTTAAATAAAGCGCTGAGGGGACTGTATTCTTGTTTTGTAGTAAAGGTCCTACGCTAGCTCATTGAACACAGGACAATAATTATGCTCAACATAGTCAACAACTAAGGAACACAAGACTCATTGGCGATTGTTTAACACGTGGAATTAAACGAGGAAAAACTAAGATTAAAAAAAATGTTCATTTGTTGAACAAGCATGCACATTTGAAAGTTATTTAAATAACATGTGCATCATTAATTCCACGAATTTGGGTTTCTCGGACGATTGGGATTCGAGTACTTAGACAATTCTCCACCGACTGCAATCGGTGTTTATTTACATCGGTATAAAGCCCAAATAGCCTTGATTGACTACCAAAGAATGTCATTAGTCTCTACAATATTGGCCGTGATACTGAGGGCACACTCGCAATTGCCGCTTAACATCCCTTCAAAGGAATCGAACTTCATGCAACCTCTAGGAAGACCAGGGTTCTCTGAGTTTATTTAGGATTTCTGGACGAGCCAGGGGCAGTTGGGTACTTTCTAGATAGGCCAAGGTATTTTGTAAACTCTAGGCTAAGCAAGAGCATTTGTATAATTTCTGGATAGGCCAGGGTATTTTTGTAATTTTTAGACTAGGGAGGGCTGTTTATGTAAATTCAGGAAAGGCTTTAGGGTTTGTATGTAATTTGACATCTGGGAGAGTTTAGGTTGCAGCTTAGTGCTACGGTTTGATTGCAGCTACATGACGGCCATGAGCTCCAACCAGTGCATAACGAACTAATCAATCACATCATGGTGGTCATCATTAAGGCTCAATCTGTCACATCATGGTGGTCATCATCAAAAGCAGGAGGACAACACCCTATCCTTGTAGGAGAGGTAGAGGAGGGTCACATTCCCTTGCAACTTCCATTTCACATTCCGACAGTTGGACCACTCCCGGTGACCGTCTTCGACTATCACCCTCTCCAACAACCAGCAGTTCCAATAGCTATGGCGGCCATCACATATGGCCCCATTGTCATCGCCACCCATGCACAGGTAGGTTACTTGGTGACGTTGATCACTTTTGGCGACTTCGCCCCATCATCGGATCACTCTATTTCTTAGGTATGGTCCCCGTGGCTGTTCCGTAGTCGATTCCAGTTCCTGTACCTGCGCGTGTGACTGGCGTGCCATGCTCTTCTCCAGTAACGGTGGCCCGAACGAGTACCAGACTTGGGGCTTCCACTACCGGCCCCCACATGGGTCCCACATTACTTCTCACCCGGACAAGTGTCAGCTCTTGAGCCCAGCATCGACTAATCTCCAACACGGGGTCTACGACCTAGACTTCGGCTACTACCGTAGTTCCAGCCATGATGCATCCAACATGAGCTCCCTGCCCTAGATCCCTGACTATTCAGCACTCTACTCGTGTTTCCAACCCCGAGTCCCAGCCAAGCCGACGCCTGACATGGGCTCCGTGCCTCGTGTCCCCATCTCCGTAGCACACCACTCTGGTTTTTGACCCCGAATCCCAATCCAGCCTACTCTTGACATGGGTTCTTTACCCCGGGTTCAAGGCTCCCTAGTGTCTTACCTTGGCTTCTAGACCTGAGTCCCAATCGAGCCACTACTCAACATAGGTTCTCAACCCCAAGTTTGAGGCTCCTCAACATCTTGCCCGGATACCCAACCCTGGGCCTTCTCAAGGTTAATCCCTGACACAGACTTCTCGCCTTGGGCCTCCGACCTCCTAGCTCTATGACGGGGTCTCCACCATTATAATCCAGCAATGCCAACTCTCAATACAGGCTTCCCGCCTCGAGATATGGCAGCTCCAGCACCCAGTATGTTCCTACGGCCCCAGATTCCATCCATGCTGGCACTTAGTACAAGTCTATGATATCGAGTTTTCGGCACCCAAGCATCTTCTACAACATTGGCCCTCAGTGCGAGAGCCCCATGTCGAGCACTAGTGACATGTCTCTCTACCCAAGTAAAAGCCTACACTCGGGTCACTCAGTCATTGGTTATCAGTACGGGCATCATGCCCCGAAGGCCGACCTTAGCACCTTCTCCCGATAGGTTTGCGCTATCGGTAATGGTGGATCAGGTCCTCTCCAACTACCACCTCAGGGTAGGGTCCTCCCTCGCTCCCCAGAAGATGCGTCATTATGGCCGTAGAGGTAGGCGACCCACTGTCATAACCAGTAACTCTGGCAAGATCATTCTTGTCGACGACTTGAGGATTCCTCTCACTGGGGGCAAACCAATTATACCCCAGGATCGAACCATGCCCACGATACCAACTACTAACCGCTTCAGCCTCCTACAATGGATGTGAGAAGATACAACAAAGCTCAGATAAGTCGATGCCTCGGTAGCAAATCGGGGGCATCCACACTAGTCCAGTATCTAAGCTCCCAAGTCCAATCGGAAGAATCGTGACAAGGGAGGTTAACAACTTAGCCTGAGAAGAATCTGAGCTACCCCAGAGGAGGCTCAAGCTATTCAAAGGGTAGATGCTAAGAACCCTTTTCAAGCATCTGGACGTGGCATCACTCGGGATACTACTAAATCATCATCGACACAGTCCTACGACACCCAGCCTCTCTGGCCTAATTAGGCGAAAGCAAAGAAGGGCTCATACTGGGCCTCGCCAGCCACCAGTCTCAAGCTCTCCTTAGGCCGATTCTGATCTTATGACGGAAGAGCCACCTCAACGTACCTTAGTCTTCGACAGACTGGGGGCACTAGTCCACTCTGAGGAGCATTCCCAGAAAAAGCAGACAGTTCAGTTCATCAATGACGTGGTTCGAGTGTTCACATGTTATGCCACCGGACACCAGCCCGAGCCTCAATCCGATGACTTGAACTAGCATCTGGCCCAGCTCAAGAGGCCTCGCCACCAAACTCAGCTCCGGCACCTTCAGGTCACATCGACACCTCTGTCGGACCTCAGGCATCAGAACGTGCAGAAGATGTTCTAGACGAGGATCGCGACACTTTTGTCCATGTGGATCCGGTCAATAATGATCCTCTAGCGAATGAGGTCCAAGAGGTGACTCTCAAGACTCTCATGAAGGAGAATCAACACTTGAAGGCCCGCCTGCAAGATCTTTTTCAGGAGTGAGACCTTTACCCACAACAACCTGCTAGGCCTTTGGCCGAAGCACCGATGCTACCAGTTGGGCACAATGGTGCCAACGCCTCAGCAGCAGCTGCCTGAACCCAAATAGTAGCTGGGTTTGGCATGCCTCTAGTGGAAGCGCATCTACAAGCATCCAACATGCCAGTGCTAGAAAATCTTGTGGCGCAACGACAAATGATCCAGCGGATCGCCGAGACAAAGCTCACCCAATATGGGGAAGGGGTTGCCACTATAGACCTCTACAGTATACCATATCCACTACATCACCATTTTAAGAAGCTTCCTCTGAAGTATGCCAAGCCTCCGAAGCTACAAAAGTTCGGCGGGCAAGGGTCTCCACATGAGCACCTGGCCTACTATAATACGGCCATGGGCGAGCTAGCATTGGATGAGTCGTACCTCCTCCACTACTTTGCCACCTCACTTATCGGAATGTCCTTTCAGTGGTATTCTTGCCTGAAGCCCAATTCAGTAATCGATGGGGTAGATCTCAAGAAGAAATTCGTAGACCATTTCCAGACGGCTGAGCATAAGATCTCCCTAGCTGAGCTCTACTCTCTCTGACAGAAGAAGGGTGAGAGTGCCTTGGATTTCATCAAGAAATGGTGAGACCTCAGCACGCGGTGCATTAACCCGCCAGTCCAAGAATATGCCATTACTATATGCCACAGAGGTTTGGCAGCTAAGGTCAGCGAAAAGCTCCTCGGCACCAGCATTAAAGGCTATGACTAGCTCAACTCGACAGTTGTCGAAATAGAGATGTTCTTCGTCGACAACCCGAGCTATGATTCAGCCAAGGGTAAACAGGTGCGGGAACGCCAACCTGGTAAAGAGGTGAACATCATTGAGTTCAACCCTACCACCAAAGCCAACAAGGAGGGTGAGTCAAGTGGCTCCGATAAGAAACCAACAGACAAGCCAGCCCCTCCTTCCTTCTCAGAGCGTATGAAAACACTCTTCTCCTTCAAGAAGGAACACATGAAGATGCTCTTCAACCTCTATATGTCTTAGAAGATTATCGAGCTGCCAGAAGCTCGTAAGCTGGATGATACCCAGAAAGCTGATGACCCTAACTATTGCTCGTATCATCGCATGCTGGGTCACCAACTTGAAGATTGCTATGTCTTCAAGACTCAGGCATAGAAGCTGATCCGAGACGGCCTCATCAAATTGAAGAGTGGTATTGTTGATTTCCCACAACCACATACGTGGGCCAGACCGGCTAAGGTGGTGTGTGTGATTCATTATTTAGCTAATGTAATTCACACAATGGCCGCCTTCTCTCTCTCTGATGTCTAAATAGAGGAGCCCAGTATCAGCCAAGATGAGCACTCATTGTGGTATCTGGGGTGGAGACTGTAGCATGACCGCTCATCCCTCTCCTTCCCAAGGGAAACGACTAGGTGGCTCTTTGATGTTCTCGTTGAGAGGGGGCAAATCATGGCTCATGAGTGGCTGACAGAATACACCCAAAGGGACTTCAGTCACCCCCAGTATTGCCCCTTCGATGCCAGAATCTGCCACGCAATCGAGTCTTGTGAGGAAGTTTAGCTCTTAATCTAGGGACAAATCTAGTGGGAGCAAATCGATGCTGAGGGGAACTCTATGGCGGTTCTGAGGCTTCAACAAGCCATTGAAGAAACCCTGAGTATCTCCAGAAATGCACCAGAACAACCAAAACCTCCTCAAGCAAATGGGCACGAGCTACCTTACTGACATACCCCAAAGCGGTTCAAGTTCCATAGTGACAATCAGGAAGCTCTCGAGCAATTGCAAAGTCGTAGGAGACGGGATGTCGGTCAGGAGACTGAGCTGAGTAATTTCTTGGTTAACGTCATCCACGCCTCCTGCCACCCTAGCTCTTCCAGATGCCCAGATGCCTGTCGATTCAATTAAAATCCACTTAAAAATAATAAAAGCATATATCTATGATATGAGAGAATGGGGGAAAAGGAAGAAATGGGAGCATGCGTGGATGCAAACATGGAGGGTGATCGCCAAAGGGTTACCTCAAATGGATGCGGGGAGATTGTGGGTCGACTTCCTTCTCTTCCTATCGGCCGGCCGATGAAGAGAGTCGCAAGAGGAAAACAAGTTTTATGTGATGAAGTCACCACCCTAACTGCAAACGTGGTGACAGCTGAAGAGGAGGAGGTATTGCTGAGTACCTCGCCTGAAGGAGCTTCACGGGAGACAGTAGAAGCCATCCCCAACACAGCAACTATGGACCCATCAGTACTGATGCTGCTCCAGAAATATCTACAGGAGATAGAACTTTTGAAGAAGCAGCTATTGGAGAAATCAGAGCAAGCCTCGGCCTCCAAGCAGCCTGAGATGCAAGCCGAGTCATCATGGAGAGGCATTAACCCCGTGCAACTTCCCACCACTGTATACCCTACCCCAGCCGGCAGAGCCCAGCCTGGCGGCCACCCAGTAGTGCCCACCACAGCCGCTGATGCCACCGGTGCTGCCACAAGGGCACCAAGCACCTCCATTGCTGCGTCCTTCTCCGCAGGCTACCACCTTGGTCACCCCTTACCTGCAACCAGCACACTTCTACCTAGAACCAGTCGATCCGACCACTGTGAACAAGCTGATGGTGGAAAGAATGATTGAGTTGAAGCTTGCTGAGCGAAGTGATGGCGACTATGTGACATTCGATGCTTATCGAGTGCTGTATCCGACCCATCATGCAGCAAAGTGGTTCCCTCTGGGGATCAGCAAGCCGCCTAAGTTTGACAAGTTCAATGGGAAGGGATTCTGGAAAGAAACATGTCGCATATTACATGACTGTCATGGGCAACCTAGCCACAGACGAGTCATATCTGCTGAAGTTTTTTAGGTCCTCATTGACAGGGCTTGCATTCGAATGGTACTCCAGCCTCCACGCTAGGTCGATCAGCGACTAGCCGGATATGCAAAAGAAGTTCAGAGAAAGGTTTCACATCACCGAGAGGGAGGTCACAGTGGCTGAACTCTACTCAACCAGAGAAAGGGTGGATGAAACGGCCCTTGAATACATCAAGAGATGGAGGAACCTCAGAATGAGGTGCAAGCAGCCCCCGCATCAGGAGGATGCTGCACAAATCTGTAAGCAAAATCTCAGGAGGGAGGTACTGGAAAAGATAATTGGCATGGAAATCCGGTCATTCGATCGCTTGAATAATGTAGTGGCCGAAGTGGAAGCTTTCCTGGCCAGGCCTGCCCCTACATCAACCACTGCAACTGCACAGAAGGCAAAGGCAGTAGAGTGGCGCCCAGCGCCTAAAGAAGCAAACACTCTAGATATCAGGGCGTTTGAACAGCAAAGGGACAAGGGCAAGAAGATAGCTGTACCTTAGCCCGCCAAGGCAGAAGAGAAGAATGAGAGTCCCTCACTAAGGGACAAAATGAAGAAGGTTTATTCTTTCCCAAAGGAGAAGAACATGGTTCTATCTGACTGGGTTACCCAGTATAATAAGGTCACCTTGCCTGAACCAAAGAGGCCGGAGGACCTGAAGAGAAGAGATAGCCCGAGATTCTACCCATATCATCAGATGTTAGGGCACCCGATTGAGGATTGCTATGTATTCGAAGACATCATCGAAGGCATGGTGAAAAAGGAAGAAATAGAGTTGGGAGAGTACAAGGTTGACCCTCCACAGCCTCATAAACCGCCTCTGAGGAGAGCTATGGCCAATATGATTTCTTTATATCAGGCATTGCTCGAAGAAGTTGTAGAAGCCAGCACTCAACATACTTACGAGGCCTGCTTTCTGACACCAATAAAGGAACAACATGGATGGCGGCAACATGGATGGCAGCAGGTCCCTACAAAGATAAAGAAGAAAATCGCACCTCGCCCAAAGGCAGGGGTACATATTCGTAGCATCACACGACGACCCGTTCCTTCGGTGACAGCACCCGTGTGGATCAGCCCACCTGTAGTCATTAGAATACACACACAACTAGAGAAGACAAACTCTGTTGCCAGTAGCCGTGGCTCTTGTAGGCTATGAGAGCTATAGAAGATGAAGGCCAGGGAGTGCAAGTCAACCCGAAAGTGATCACAAATGGAGGGTCCAGTTGTTATAGACTGCTTCTCTTTGAAGTTACTACAACGAGGATCTCGGTGTTCGACAAGCTGAGCATCCTTGGGCAGCCACCCAGGAAGGTGATACGGAGGAACAAGCACCTACAAATATTAAGTTGCAACATGGCCGGAGTGGTTGGCCACTATGGGTCTCTACCCAATGAACTGGAAGAGGTGACTAGACTCGCCAAGAGGCCCAGTTCTGTCACTAGGAATAAGAAGGCTGTAACCAATGCAGTGCAAGCCCTTGTCAAAGAAACAGGCACGGATGTAGTCACCATGACTGCAAATGCGATCACCACTGAAGACGAGGGCGAGAGGCCAGCACTTGCCTTACACACTACATTGGAGGGAGGAGGCCAGGCGCCTAGCCCTTCCACCCCCAATCCAACAATGATGATGCTGCTCCTGAAGTCCCAACAGGAGATTCAGATGCTAAAGAAATAATTGAGCAAGCTGAACATACAAGTATCAACCTCAAAGCTAGTGGAAGCCCCTCCTAAGACATCACGGTGTGGCACCGATGAGCCCAAGGGTTCACCTCAAATGATGGCTTCTCAGCCACTACACAACTATGCTAGGGGCACGGCCCTGATACCACCACTGGCTCCTCAACATCATGGGACTGCCGTAGCTATGCCTCAGGCCATGGTACTGGAAACACCTCAGATGTAGCAAGCCCACTTCTATCCAGATCTGGTGGACCCGACAATGGTGAGCAATCTGATGGTTGAACAAATAATAGATATGAAGCTGGAAGATCGAGCTGGTGATGACTATCCCTCGTTCAATGTATACAAGGTGTTGTATCCGGCTCACCACGCCACTAAAAGGCTACCTCCCAGGGTCAATAAGTTTGTAAAATTTGACAAGTTCAACAGGCATGGACCGCCGAAGGAGTACATAGCCTATTACATGAACGTGATGGGCGATCTGGCAGCATACGAGTACTACCTACTGAAGTTCTTTGGGTCTTCTCTTACAAGACTCACTTTTGAGTGGTACTTAAACCTCCTGGTCAGATCTGTCAACAACTGGCCCGATATGCAATGGAAGTTCCAGGAGCGGATCCACATTGCTGAGAGGGAGGTCACTATCGCTGAATTATTTGCCTCCAGGCAGAAAAGTGATGAAACAACCATGGAATATATTAATAGGTGACAGAATCTCAGTATGAGATGCAAGAGTTCGTCACACCAAGAAGATGTCGTTCAGTTATGCAAGCAAAATCTGAAGAGGGAAGTCCTTCAGAGGATGATAGGAATTGAAATAAGGTTTTTCGACTAACTAAACAATGTCATGGAGGAGATTGAGGCCTTCCTCTCCAGCCACTCCTCTACTCCCGCTAATGCAAGCCATAAGGCTAGATCATCCGAAAAATGGCTTGCGCCTAGAGAAGTTAATATAGTAGGCTTCAAGATGTTTGAATAGCAAAATGATAATGCTAAAGGGGTGGCCAACCCTTCTCCTGCGAAGCTAGCAGAGTGATAGGAAGGCTCCTCTCTGTGAGCTAGAATGAGCAAGCTCTATGCCTTTTCTTAGGAGAAAACTCGGGTCCTCTTTGAATGGGCCACCCAATATAACAAAATCACCATTCTGGAGCCGAAGAGACCTGATGATGCCAAAAGAGAAGACAATGTAATGCCCCTTGATCTAGATACTGGGAATAACTTGATACCATTCGAATCCTGGACGGCTACCCACGAGTCGGTGGGCTCGGAAGGGCAAAAAGGTAGGTGTAATGTACATGGAAATAGGAAATAAAGTAGGAACAACAATCATAACAATTAAATAAGTAATCTAACCAGGGGAGCGGTTCTTCTTCTTCTTCTTCTTCTTCTTCTTCTTCTTCTTCTTCTTCTTCTTCTTCTTCTGCCGTGAGTTGCCATCGGATTCTAAAAGCACCGGGCCCCCCACGCCACCGCCCACTCATAAGACCCCACACACACTTTCCCTGGCGTTTCCTTTTTTGGGTTTGTCCCCACCGTTCCCTCCCGCGTGTCCCCAGTCAGTGGCATCGCAGCCACCCCAGGGCTATTGCTGCGAGCCACCGTCCGCAGGCCCAGTCGTGGCCGGCCGCCACTGCGAACCCGGCCGCCGCTGCTCTTGGTGCCACCGCCGTCGGCCGCCGACGGCCCCTACCGCCCTCAGCCACCGCAGCTCCTGCCGCTACCCTGCACTGCGCGCGAGCCAACCGCTCCCCTGTCCGCCAACCGCGGCCCTCTGCCGCGACCCCCTGCAGCACCTGCCGTCAGTCGCCGCCGGCCCTGCGCACCGTTGCCTGCTGCCACCGCGGGCTCCCACGGCTGTTCCTCCTGCGCACTGCCGTTACCGTGGGCTCTGCTGTCCTGGCGCCCCCGCCGCTGCACCTGTGGCACCTGTGGATATCTCACCTGCTGCCGGCAAGTTGTTGGGCCCTCGCATGGATGGCCACTGGCCGTGCTAATGCTGATCGCCCCCACTGTCCCCTGTAACCGGTGACCATCCTCACAAGTATTTTACTGTTCACTCCAATGAGTCTAAGGTGATCTGCCGTGGCCATCTTCTAACTGCGAACCTACCAATAGACCATACCCCATTCCATTCGTATACCCAGAGCAAAGGTCCAGCATGCCTTCCACTTAAATCAAGGGTGATTGTTACGTCTGAAGGAGGAAATACTGCCTTCATTAGGGGTATTTGAGCCACTTACATATTGTGAAGGTGTGATACGAGTGTTAATCCTCTGATATTTACAGTGATCACTTGTTCTGATAATTAATGCATATTAATTAAATTTATTCTTCATGGCATTTGCATGCAACAGATAGTCAATCTGGAGACATGTTAGTTTGTCCTGCATCACTTAAGAAAATGAACCCTATAAAGTGATCTCTAGATCAAACACTTACAACCAGTCCGTTGTTCGCTCCATATGAGTTGGCTGGGCATGGAATTCATCGTGTTGACAAAAGAAACTATCTAAACAAGAGGCTCCCATCCGTAAGTAAGAAGTTGATGATGAGATCTTTCAGACATTTAATAGGATTGAGGATCGTGTATGTGGTTCAGGCTCCTTCCCCTTCTTCTCCACCACCTAAGGATTGAGCAAGTCTATCATTGCCTTCTTTCTAATTCCCATCATGCATTCGTTTTGTTCTTCTTAGGTCTCACCTCCATTTATGATGATGTCAAAAAAGAGGAGTGATTAGTGAAGTCTTAATGCACATTTGCTGTCATTAGGTCTCAGATTTAGTTGTGTCCCTGGACTTTGATCATTTAAATAATTATGATTATGGATTGTCACTCTAAATAATTATCACTTGTTCACTCTTAATGCTATGCTTAGTTTATCTTAAAGGTTGCTTATATGGTTGATGAATTTTATATGAGACTGGTATGCTATACAAATGACTCAATCAATTTTAATGTAAGATGTCTTAATTGAGAAGTTGTGCAATTATGTGAATTTAAATGGATGTTTGAATGTGAATGACTGTTTGAAGTTAAATGATACACATACAATTTAATTATTTATTCACATATAAACTTCACATGTTAGTTTTGTATTCACGTATAAATTTCACATGTTAATTTTGTCATCATCAAAATGGGAAATATATTTATTACAAAGAATTTCTAAATAATTTTGATGATAATAAAACAAACCTCGTGAATGGTTAATGGGTCGTGAGTATGTTGTGGAGTATCCTCAAAGTCTTAAGCCACCACCATATCCTTCTCACTTTCCTAGAAGAACCTTCAGCCTTAGCCCTCCTGGCTATATCCGCAAGCCATCTACGTTTGATCAAGCAGGGGGAGAACCTCAAGCCTTTATCCACTCCCACACCCCGATCAGCCTAGCTGTTTCGCTTGCCTGAGTCTCCACAAAGTCTCCACCTTCGCTAAGATATCTTTGACCTCCTCCTTGCTGAGGCTCTTGTCAGCCTCTTCTTGAATGGCCTCCTCTGCTTGCTCCGTCTCCACACTCTCCTACACCTCGTCTGTTACCCTGGCCACCTCTCCCTCTGCTTGCTGCATGTCTTCCTCAACTTGAGACACCTCCTCCGATTCCCTAGAGGAGGGAGGAGGGCTAACACCTCCTGCTGTCCAAACCCTGCCATAAGCGTGATTGCTTCCCCCTCCGCCACGAGAACACCATTCGCAATACGGGGCTCCTCCACAGCTCTGGCCCTCTTCGAAGGTGGTTCCAGAGCCGGAACACCCAACAAAGCCCCACTTTCCACCGGGGGTGCTCGCCTGAACTGTTCATCACACAGGAATGAAAGAGAAGATAAAGCCTCGATGCCTTCCCCCCTCCCCCAATCCCCTGCCTCCCGAAAACACAAGGGCAGAAATCAGAATGCACATCAACCGACAGACCTCTCCTCGACACAGGCCAAAACTTGATGCCATCGTCAGACCTTGCCTGACCGAGGCCACCTGCATCAGCCTTAAGGTTGCTCCGCTTCTCTCGGACTCACCCGCGCCTTCCTCCGACGCGCTGAGCATCTACTGCACCTTGGCCTTGCAAGATGGCCCTGCACTTCCTGGCGAATGCCAAACTCATGGGAGGGGTATGACATCCCTCCAACACCCACACCCAGCCCCTGAGAAGAGGCCAGAACCTCCCGGCGTGCCTGCTCCACAGCCACAACCTTCCCCTTTGCAGAGTCACGCTCCGCTAAGATAGAAGTGTTAAGCCCAACTGCCGGCAAGAGGACGGAGGTCGTCGGAGCACTTATGCCGGTGGGAGCGTGGCCGCCAGACGAGGTCGCTTTCGTGAGCCCGTCAGAACCCCTGCGCACTGCCTGCACCACACCTGGGTTCGGGCGAAAAAGAATAAGTTCGCCATGTCCTATTGGTCTCGTAAACCCGACTGACCTGAATTCCGATAAGTAGACCCAAGACGCCGAGTTGGGGGGCTAGACCTCAGTTCACGAACCGCTAGTCAAGAGAGAGCCCAGCCAAGGGCCCAGAAGGTGCACCCAGCCCAACAGTTCCCACCGAGCCGCTGCCCCTTTCGAAATTCAAAACAGCCACCCCAATAGCACCACATGATGCCCATTTACGATTGTCTCCTACCTCCGGACAAGGGCCTAGACGCCCTAGCTCCTGCGGCCGCCGCCGCCTAAGATCCTCCTCCAGGGCTACCACCCGAACGGCGAAGAGCTCCCCTTCAATGGCCAGCGAGATGACCGACAGCACATAACGCAGGCTGATAACCCAGATGGTCGTGTCCACAACTAGGAGAGTCCCGACCGGTGCAAACTGTAGACTTCTTGGTTCCAACACCAGGAAACTACGAATGGCAAAGGCTAACACCTCTTCGTCACAGAGTACCAAGGGAAGCCCAATAAACCTTAGCCGCATCTACACCTCCTTGGGGATACGGTAGGATCCTCTAGGAAGCATCCACTGTTGGGCGCAGAGAGCCACTCTACCAACGATCATAAAGGCCACCTTTGTAACCTTTTTTTGTTTTATCCAAGCATTTTCACCATTTCTCCTTTTTTCTCTTTTAGCGTTATGGCACTTTCAAACATAACTATGTAAAAATTATCGGGCATTTAGGGCAACAACATACATAATAGCCACCTACTTGAAATACTGAAGGCAAAAGCTCGGACGAGAAGGAAAATCGGATGGGTTCCCTTGATGGACCGCCTGGTCATTAGAAGAATTAACTTGGAAGCCACCCACGGCCTGGAGGGGATTTGAGGAGGAAGAATGGACATATTTCCCTTTAAGAACAGCTTGGATCTTTTGGCGTTGTGCCTCATCCAGTTGAGAGAGAACATTAATAAGGTCATCCATGCTAAGCGAGGGGGGAGCTTGTCTGGATGTGGATTGAGTAGGTTGCATTTGAGATGAAGGATCCCCCTCTTGATTAGTGTCAAGCATGTAGACCTGAGAGGTTTGTTGTTGAGGGATCAGGCAATGGATAGGAGCATGATCTCCCTGATGATTGAAAGCTTGATATAGAGAGGGAGGGTCTTGAACAGAAACATAACTGCCCTCTGCCTGAAATTGCTGCTGGGAGAACTCAACGGCCTGGTCAAATTGACCGTCCACACCTTCTTCTTGAAAGTGCTCCAAATTAGCCATTGTAACAACTCTACCAGCCCTGAGCATCATTTTCTAATGACTGACCGAGGCAATCACCAAAATCCAACAAGCAATTGAAAGAAACAAACACCACACAGCAATCAAACTGCAATCAAGTTAAATGCCTTACGCCCAATTTTACAAGTTCTGTTTTGGGATTAAGGTGACTTGTTAACAGATCAGTGAATTAGCTCTCAGTAACAGTGATAGAAACCTATATTTCAATTTTAAAAGAATGGCACCGGGTAGCCAAAGTTTCCTCTCTCTCAACCGTGATTTGGCCAACTAAACTCTTGGGTACTCCAAGATACAACCTGCCTAGCTTCCATGAGAGAATCCACGGGTGCGAGGGCTTATGGAGGCCTTAGACAAAGAAATTTCAATCCAATGAGATGGAATGCTCAATTGGAGGGTCTTTCTAAGTATAAGAGCGGGTGATGGATCCTAAAAGTGTAGAGGGAGGAGGTCCCTTGGCCAAAATGCACGTATGATGCAGAGTAACACAGGTGATAATTAGCAGACAAAGAACAAAAAATGGCGTCCAGGGCAGAGGACGCACAATCAAATAGCGACAATATTGTTGGACGCTTAAATCCTTTTTTTTAAAAATGAACAAATAGGAAATAGAGTCTAATCCAAGAGACACAGATACCAGAGATAATAATAATTTAAAGGAAATAGCGCCTGTTGAATTAGACACAGATTCTGGAAAATCAAAAGCACCCCAGTAGGTAAATAAAATAGCGACCCTGTGAAGAGACGCTAATCAAATAAGCGTCTGGTATTATGGATGTCAATTCTCAAACAAACGAGAACAAAACACAATACATGAGCAACGATTCACTGATTAAACGACACATTGGGAGTGTGCACGCGGTGCATGGGGGAGGTAGTGGAAATAAAATGTCACGTGGGGCAAGCAAGGAGCGGCACATGTGGGTGCCCCTAGGAAGGGTAATCAAAATAAAAAACAGAAAGCAGTCCCACCGTGATCGCAAATCTGTGAGCTCGTCACTTGGGTGTTGATGAAAGTGTGACAATTAATATCCTTGTGTAACACAAAAAAAAATAAAAGGAAAGGGAGGGAGCACACAGTGCTCAACTAAAACCGTGATCGCCAGAGGACAAGTCCCCAATGACGGAATAAAAGGATCGCTAAATACCTGTAAAGGAGAGATGAGGTGGTTTCTGCTTCCTCTTTCAGCTAGCTGGCTAGTAAAAGAGGGTATTTTCACTTTGATTACCCTGAAACCAAAACATGGACAAAACAAAGCTTGGATCAAATTTAGTCGTGCAGCATCAATTCCTATTAGAAAGAAAAATTTGCATGAGGGAACTGAACACACCTTGTGTGTTTTAAAACCCCTTAAGTGTTAAGGGTAGGAGGTATGTGTGTGATGAGTGTAAAGCGATCTGTGCAACCATAACAGCCGGAGGAGGGGCTGGCCTAGGTGGACCATCCATAGGATACCTAGCTGAGCCCTTCTTGTACTTGAGAGCGGAGTGGCCGAGACGCTTGCAGGAGGAACAAAATTGGGGTGGGTCAGGGTAGACCACTGGTTGCCAGAAGCCACCAGCACTGATGCCAACCCAAACCTTGTGAGGGAGCTTCTTAGAGACATCAAGCTAGACACAGACCCGAGCCGCATGTGAGCGTGTAAGACAAAGGGTGTTCCGATCCACCTTCAACGTAGGGTGAATGCTCCCAGCAATAGATAGGATCATGGCTTCATTGAAGAAGTTACCTGGGAGCCCTGGCATCTCGAGCTGGATGAGAACGAGAAGAGAGTCTTCATCGGGGGAGAAATTGAGCGTCCATTTGAAAAACTAGAAAGGCCTGTCCTAGACAAAGAGAGATTCTTTGAGCAAAACCTACAAAAAGTCTTCCTTGGTTTGGAACCAGAGAAGCAGATGGTGCCTATCCATGGCGCTGATGAGAAAATCTTGATGGAACTGGAACTGTTGGGCCAAATGGGATCGGATCTCCTGGAATGGCAGATAGCCCTGAGGGGTCCTGGCAATGACAGCAAACTCCCAAGGCTGGCAAGACACCTTAACCTCTTCTAGGGAGAAGGAGGCCACATGTTCTCCGGAGTCGGTGGAGGCAGGGACGTGAGCAGACAGAGGAAGAGTCGAAGGTGCAAAAGACTGGAGCATGACCTGTGCCAAGGAGGGACCAGCCGCAGCAGAGGCAGGCACACCCACAGCAAGCCAGGCACTGTCGCCCACACCAGTCGCAAGCAAATGAGCACTGCCAGCCAAGGGGAACAAAGACTTGGTGGGTGTAGACGAAGGGGAGGACCCAGGGCACAGGCTTCCAGCACCAGGCAGTAAGGCAGGGGGGTGTGCAGGCCCAGCTACGTTGGTGTGAGGAAGGCGGGAGGAAGCAGGGGCTGGGGAAGCAACGGGACGGGATGTAGCCGCATGACCCCTAACCGCACCAGGCGGCGAGGTAGAGTCCGATGGGGGGCAGGCTGCAAGGGAAGCACCAGGAGAGGGCATGACCAAATGACTAACAATCGGAACCGGTACGGGCACAACAGTGGCCGCAGGCACGAGGGAGGCAACAGTAGACCTTGGGTGCACGGGAGGACCAGATGTAGAGGGTGATGGAGCTGCTCCAATAGCAGCAGAGGTGGGTGAAGGAAGAAGACCAGCGGTAGGTGAGGGAGAACCAGGTCCTGCGCTCTGACCACCAGAACAAGAAGTAGAAGGGCCAGAAGTAGCAGGGCAACCTGCAGCAGTCGGCAGAGGGGAAAAGTGACTGAACCTCTAGTAGCGGGTGGAAGGGGCCGGGAAGCTGCGGTCAATGAAGGGGGAGGAGGGCAAGGTGAGGAGTGGGGAGGCGCCTGGCCTCCCCCCGCGTCGGCCATCGTCGGTGGCCTACCAGCGTGAGGGCGGGAACGGGACGGGGCGAGAGCGGGAATGGGAGGGAAACGAGAGTGGGAGCGGGGGGGTTCACGCATATCTTGCTTCATGTTGTTACTATGGTTTCATTGCATTATTTTTCATTATCTTACCTTATAGAGCTAAAATGTTAATTATGTAAAACATACCTTGACATTGACAAGAAGATACCTACTAGGTGTGTGTGCTCATTCTCTACTTTCTCAATCTTTTCAGGAAGCTCTAGTAGATCAGAGTTAGACTATTCAAGTGGTGATTCTGAGAGTGATTGAAGTCAAGAGAAGCCCTAAAAAGTTAGAGTGTCTTGAGTAATTTATTGTAAATTAGAATCATTCACTGTAATAGGCGGTGAAGTTGATCATGTTATATAATTTTCTATTTTTTTGAGTCTAGAGAGTTATGATGTCCAATTTCAGAATCACCCTGTCGAATGGCCTGTTCTCCCCGGTCGGAATAGGTAAGTTAATTCCTTTCCTTAGAACCGCCTCTATATAAGCCTAGAACCATCTTTCACATGCTGCATACCCACTAGTGGTTTGGGGTTTGAATTTAGGTGCCTACTTTCATTTTATGATGCATCTGTGCTGACCATTATGTCGTTTTATGCATTTTGCTGTTTCCACTAAATAATACCATGCTTACTGCATGCTTAAGGCATAGACAGACTTTAGCAATGTTGATTTTCACAAGGATTTTATGCATGTCCATGCTGATCAATGATATGCATAACCATGGTGCCTTTTGTAATGTAGAGAATTGACACTGCAGCATCATTTGACTCAATATGCATGTCCATGCTGATCAATGACCTGGATAACCATGGTGTCTTTTGTAATGTTGAGAATTGACACTGCAGCATCTTTTAACTGAATTAACTTCGTAGACAAATAAATAAGAGTTGGTTGAATCCCATATGTAAAAAAAAAGATCTAATCTTTCTCTAACTTTCTCTTTATTAACAGCTTGTTTCTATTATGTATTTTAGTGATTTAATTTCATTTACACCATGGAAACTGTGAAAGTCACTCTTTGTCATTTTATAAGCATTTAAGGGCCAATATTGTATATAATGAGTTGTCTTCACTCAAAGAGGCTGAGGCCTTGAGTTAAAACCCATGAATACTAAGTTCATAATACTTAGGACGCCACAAGCAAAAAAGGCCAAAAGTTGTTTTTACGTTTAATTTGCAAAATGGTGTGGTAGTAACCCAGTGTGGATTAGCTAGCCAACCTGATTAGCTAGCCAACCTAGAAGTTTCCTATTTGATAGTTAGAAGAGGCATATAGTTATCTGAAAGGCCAAACATGGCTTGGGGTGGAAAGGCCAGAGTGGCCTGCCATTTGAATCCCAAATGGGGATCTATGACCGTAGATCTTGCGTGTAGATCAATGACCTTGTTTTGACTGTTGCTGCGCCTCTTTCTTTGTTGTTTTTGAGTACAATGATGCCTCACACTAGTTCATTTTCCCCATATAACCATGGATCCCTTTACGGCAGGGATCCATCCAGGAAGTTTTCCCAAATATGACTGTGGGGGTCAAGCTAGGACCTTGGGGAGCCCTATGATCATGGAGTTCAAGATCTAGTCTTGACCTTACTGACTTAAGGACAGTGAGTAGAGTCTCGCTTGTGTGCATACGTGGTCAGGTCCAGGACACCATGATTTTGCAGACTGTGTGGCCCGACTAGTCCTACATGCACCTACCTTTCAAGATAGATAACGTCTTACAAGGGTTGACATGCTGAGGCCTAGTTGAGTTTGCTTGAACTAGGCCATTGTGTATGGGAGATGTTGTCACTTTGGGCAATTTTAAACTAGGCCACTGTGACCATAATAAAAGATAAACCGATTACAAATGATGGTATATTGGAATTGATACCATTGTGAGACCTACTGGCTTGTTGATTAAGAAATGGCCATTCAATGTGGGACCAATAGTGGTTGGATGAAACCCAAAAATCAGTTAAGTGCCGGTACAGGCTGACTAGCTTAGCAGCCCAAGTCTAATCATCCATTTGCTTTCCATGTGTCATTCTGTGAAAGGGAATTAAAGATGTTTACTTACCAATTGTGTTTGGAGACTCGAGGAAGCCTCCTTTCCCTGAATGTGTGTTTAGAAGGCTTTGCATGTTGAGCTTTCCAAAGGATTGAGTGAATGTCTGAATATTGATAAAGTCAAGTAGAGAGGGTGTGTGTGTGTTAGATTAATTGATAAGAGTTCAATAGATTGGCAGTTAGTCAGTTGAGCCCCCTGTAGTAAGATGAATTTAATCAAGTAGTTATACCCTGATGGAGTGAGATTAGCTACTGCGCTGGGCGGCTGCTCCGGCTACGGACATACCTGTCCCTAAAACTGGACAGCGATATATACGAGTCATCGCCCACAGGGTCGCCATTTATAAGGAGGAGACAAAGTCCCCAGAAGGGGCAAAAGAGTCTTTGCCAGCGGATCTGGCGCAAGCAACGCTTCCTTCCGAAAGCACAGCTATTTGTGGGGGGCCTCCTCTGATGAAGAACTCGACTTCTCTGACGACATCCTCTCAAACATGCTTTCGACCACACAGGGAACCCAGGATGACCTTAGGGTTCACCGCAGGGTTGCCATTTATAAGGAGGAGACGAAGTCCCCAAAAGGGGCAAAAGAGTCTTTGGGCTTTCCCAACATAGTGGGAGTCGAAGCGACGGGATCCCAAAGATCGTGCCTTCTCACATCCCTCGATGTGACTTCGACCATCGGTTCATATCCCAAGGAGGGTTTAAAGTGGAGAAAAGAAAGCAAGCGGCCTATGTGGAAAGTACAGAATGTTCCAGACAGTCAGAGTTTGCGAAGGAAAAGCAAGTCATCATTATCAAGTAAAAAGGTTACAAGGAGGGGGCTACGTCTCCTCAGACGTACCCTGATGTAAAAAAAAAGAAAAAAAAAGAGGAAAGACAAGATACAAGCAATGGCGAGCACTCCCTCAAGTGCTCGTCTCCTCAGTAGCGTCAGCCGATGCCTGGTCCTGGGCCGCAAGCACTCCCTCGGGAGTGGCCACAGAAGGTGGAGCATTATTAGTTGGATTGACTAACTCCCTCTCCACCGAATGCTCGGCCCCAACAACATGCTCCATTGTGCTCGGCTCCTCCTCGCCAAGTCCCTCCTCGCCACAGCTGGCTCCGGGGTTAAATGGTGTTAGTGAAGGCAGCAGAGACAACACTGGGATGCCTAGGTCATTAGCAGCTGCTTGGAGGGCAGCCGATCATCCCTCCTAGAAGCCGAGGTCCCTCACTGGACCGTAGACTTCAACGATAGCCACGTTCAGCTCATCCTGGTACTCCGAGGATGACCAGAAGAACTCCACGCCCTCTACACCGGTGGTGGCCATCGCTGCCTTCAACCTATCGGCACGGGTCTCCGCCGCCTGAGCCCTCTCTTCGGCTGTGTCCACCAAGTCCCTTAGCCCGGTCGCCCGGGCATTCGCTATGTCGGCCTGCTGAACCGCCTCGCGAAGGGACCCTCACAGCATCCGAATATGGACTCGAAAGGCGTCCTGGTCATGCTCGGCCTCCACCAGGGTTCACCCCTATGACTCCAGATGCTCCTGGAGTTTGGCGCATTGGGCCTCCAGCTTCTTCCGCTCGGCATTACTCTCAGTCAGCTGTCGAGTGATTCCGGAGAAGTGATATCCCCACAGGCCAAAAGCCCTAGCGACCGAGCATAGGTTCTTGGCCGCCAAATTGTATAAGTCCCCATGGGTCACGGGGGAGAAGTTGCCAGTGTAGTCGGAAAGCCGCATGCCCTTGTCCATCAAGGCATACGCCTCGCGTTGGCCAGCGATGACCCCTGGGGTGTCTTCAGCCGGTAGGAAGCTGGTAACCACATCAAGGCTTGGCGCCTTGCCTTTGTCAGTTGCCTCCCTGGCAGGAATTGAGGGAGGAGCCCCTGTCTGCGGCAAACGGACCGGGGCAGATAGTATGGGAATCGGCGCCTCGATTGGTTTCGAGGCCGGAGGAGGTGCAAATCGGGGAGGAGGTAGTGTTCGACCACGGTCTCTGGCAGTGGTCCTCCTTCTCTCCCCCTGGCGACGCTGTCTATCCAACACCACCATTGCACCAAGGTCCACTCGGCAGCGCTACTCTCCCACCCTTAGGGAGGTCTCAACGGGTGTGCTCGACGAGCTCCCAGATGCTACCTGCTGACTGGCCGCGCGAGTGCCAGAACCAGCGCTAGGCACGGGCCCCATGGACGATGATGCAGGGGGCAGATGGGAGCACTACACTGGTAGCGCCGCCGGAAGAGGATATGACAAGCATCCCGGCTCAAATGCAACCGCCTCCCTAGGAGCAACAATAGACACCTGGTCGGCACCAAGCTCTATGTGATCAAGGGGGCAAGGAACATATACCGGCAGCTCAACCATCTCGAACCGTAGCTCCGACGATTCTGGCACCCCTACAGAGCAATATTAAGAAGGTCAGTTCAACGGACGATAGAAGGGCGAAAGAAACAATGAAGATAGTACCATGGGGCAATGGGGGGCTTAACCCAAGCTCCCTAAGTACCGCCGGGGTCAGCCTAGTGTCGACATCACTGAGGGGGTGGCGAAGAAGGGCCGTAATCACCTTGGCCTCCTCAGTAGTCGACGTAGGTAGCTTGTTAGCCCTACGAGGGTAAGAACTCACGGCGAAGCTCCAATCGCTTGGGTGGCCACTACCTCCTACTTTTGTAATGAGAATAAAGCGCTCAAACTAGCGCTTAATGTTGGAGACCAGGGAAGAGACATGGATGATGGTCATGCCCTTCCTGACCCAAAAATAAAAAGACGACGCATCAGCCAAACAACGCTAAAGGTTGTAGAACTGTGGAAAAAGGAAGACATTAGGTGTAATCGAAATTTGGTTACAAACATTGACAAAACTGCACAAGATGCACCAGGAATTGGGGGAAAGGTCCCTTGGGTACCTACTGTAGTAATGGACGACCGACTCCAAGAAAGGATGCACGGGGAGACGAAAGCCTACCCGAAAGGATTCTATGGGAACCCTAATGCTACCCGGGATATGATCCCACAGATAATTATTAGAAGTCGGGAAGACGATATCGAAGTCGGTCGGGATCTAAAAGGCCTCAAAAAGGCCGTGGACCAACCTATAAGCAACTAGCTGCAGAGAATGAGGACGACTGCGACTGGCACCCAAAGTGCTTGGGACACCAGCACGACTTACTTCCTCCTCCTCTGCAGAAGATGTAGGGCCGACACGAAGGATCCTCCGACGATGTGCCATGGGTCTTGGGAGTAGCGAAAGATGGAAGAATCCTCACCAGGGCAGGAGAAGACGATGAGGAAGCAACCGACACCCACGACGAATACATGAGAAGGGAGTAGGGCTTCCCAGATGACCTCATGTTGGCATTTATAAATTTCGAACACGGATCGACCACTTCGAGGTGGCGCAAGAGGAAAAGGGCGCCCATTACCATCAAAGTACAGCTGTCAAACTCAGGCGACCGTTCGCGCCTGCGCCCCAAACAAAATGGCTGCATCATGATGACAGTGACACTGTCAAACACTTCGACCAACAGTGCCTTGCGCAGCAAGAAGCTGAGTAGGCGATAGGGCCCACCTACCCTATTGATACGAGGACATCCTCCTAGAAAATCCCCCTCAATGGGCCCACCGGAGCTACCTCTCAGACCCCAAAAGTGCTTGACATCTGAGAGTGGGGGGCTAGTGAGGAGGGTAAAATCGACATGGCTCATGCGCCGCTCATTGACACTAGGCCCACGTCGGCCCAAGGTCCGTAGCGCGCATGATGGACTCCCAATGACCACGGCCCATGACAGGCGACCCAATCGGGCCGGCCATCGGATTCGCCAGCCCACGAAGGGCATCAATCTAGGCATATCAGACGCCAAATGACCCTCCAGTAATCGAACGTTACTCCCCCTATCATCGGCCTCGACTCCAATAAAGACAAACACATCCCACGGGTGCCGTAAGACTCGCCTAAAGGCCACCCGACTCCGGAGGAATGGATGCTCAATAGGAAACTCTCTACGATCGCAGAGAGACGTTACCTCACGACTCACGCCCTTCCCTGTTAAGGGATAGGCTTCAACCACTAGGATAACCCCTATACATGGACTTTCGACCACGGACAAAGAGGGAAATACACACGAACACGGCAAGATAGACTCCGACACACGCTAAGACAGGCGGACAGCTCCAGAGAGTGACTTCTACAGAGGAGAGGCCCGGTCCTCTTTCGAGCACTCTTCTAGTCTAGCGAGCACTCTTCGAGCACTCACTGGGCATGGCGAGCACTCCTTCAGAAACCCGATCATCACTCCAGGATTGATCAAACAACTCTCATCCTCCTCTCTCTACTCCGTTTTCTCTTGATCTCCATTCACCGAGGTCCTAACTTAAGCATCGGAGGGTTGTCCCCTGGAGTAACGTCCAGAGCTCCTTCTGACGTCATTTCTCTGGTAGTTGTAGGATTACACGGATAACTGGACGATCTTTCCCAACAAATAAATATTAAAAGTGTGGTACGGGATTTGAGAGACTATTTTCTCATCTCTACAGGTATACAATAATATGGTACCGTATCGTACCAGGCCGTGATCGATACGACTGATAAGATCAGGTCAGCAAACCCTGATGACAGGACTATATATGATCAGATATGACTATTATAGAGATATACATGATAATACGAAGAATGTAAATGGTAGAAATTAGAATGAACGATGCTATAGGGGTATATAACCCTAAGCTCTTCAATGAACTTCTTCATCCAGATCGCTTCTTTGGCCATCTCGGCAATAGTAATGTACTCAGCTTTGGTCGTAAAATCAACAGTGGTGTCTTGTTTGGAACTTTTTCAACTCACTATCCCACCATTCAAGGTAAACACAAACCCCGAAGTTGACTTACAGTCATCTTTATCAGACTGAAAAGTTGAGTCAGTATAACCTCCAAGTTTTAAGTCCTCTCCTCCATAAACCAGAAACATATCCTTAGTCATTCGTAAGTACTTAAGGATTGACAACTATCCGGTGTTGCTCACCTAGATCTGCCTAAAATCTTCTTGTAACACTTAGAGCATACGCAACATCAGACTTTGCACATAACTGGCATACATGATGGACCCTATGACAAAAGCATAAGGTACTCTGCTCATGCACCCCCTCTCTTTAGGAGTTTTAAGAGACATTTCTTTAAAGAGGTAGACTCCATGTCTCATCAGTATGAGACCTCTCTTGGAGTTTTTCATGCAAAATCTTTTGACAATGAAATCTATCTATATTGATTGGGACAAACCTAGTATCCTATTTGATCTATCTCTATTGATCCAGATCTCCAATACATAAGATGCTTCTTGTAAATCCTTCATGGAGAAGTGCTTAGGAAGCTAGGCTTTAACTGATGACAACATACCTACATCATTCCCAATGAGTAGTATGTCATCGACATAAAGCACCAAGAAGGTGATTGCACTGCCACACGTTTTCTTATACACACACGACTCGTCTTCATTCTTAACAAAGTCATAAGACTTGATGGCTTCATCAAATCTTAAATTCCAACTATGGGATGGTTGCTTCAATCCATAAATGGACCTCAACAACTTGCATACCTTATCTGAGTGCTCCTTAGATATGAATCCCTCAAGCTGTATCATATACACATCTTCCTCAAAGTCTCCATTGAGGAAAGTAGTTTTCATATCTATCTGTCAAATCTCATAATCATGGTACGTAGCGATGGCATGTAAAATCTTGATGGACTCAGTCATGGCAACTGGTAAGAAGGTCTCGTCATAGTTAACTCCTTGTCTTTGATGATTTTCCTTCACAACTAACCTTGTCTTGTAGGTATCAACCTTTCCATCTGTTCCAACGTTTCTTTTAAATATCCACTTGCATCCAATGGGTACTATACCCTTAGTTAGATCTATTAAGTTCCGAACTTGGGTTGAGTACATAGAGTCTGTCTCCGATTTCATGGCCTCTTGCCATCTCCAGGAGTCAATACTATTTATTGCCTCCACATAGGTCTTAGGATCACCATCCTCATTATACTGTGTCTTGTTCCCACCATCAGAGATATGTCCTACATATCTATCTAGTTGGACAGGTACACGGCTAGACCTACACATTGCTGTAATGGATGACTAGAAGATCTAGAGGGGGGTGAATAGATCTACCCCTAAATTTAAAACTATAGTAGTTAATGACAATGCAGAATTAAAACAAACCACTGTAAATCTATCAAGAGATATAAACTTCAGAACAAAATATCATGCCAACCACTATGCAGATAGAGCAGTTCACAATAACAACTAGAGAATTACTGTAAAATGGCAGATCGTAAGAAGGGAATCTCCCAATACAGTAAGGGATGAATGAATTTTAATAATTTCAAGACAAAGTAGATAATTGTAGTTAACAATCAGCCAAACATCCAGGTACGGTACTATGGCGGAGGCTAGCCTCACACAAGAGGTGGAATTTCAGATAGGCATAACCTATTCTTCCAACCACGCCTTTTGATATACCTATTCGATGAAGGACTTAAGCATGTATATCAGATAGAAGACTTAAACAATTGAAAACATGATATCTCTTAAACGCTCCTAAGCATTCATCTAAACGATAAACAGGGGATTTGAGGCTGACCAAATGAAGTTGGAAAGCCAAGAGCTTGAGATTTGGGGCTTGACCAATGATGTTGGAAAGTCAACTTGGGATTTGGGGCTTGACCGAGGATGTTGGGAAGTCAAAACTTGAGATTTGAGGCTGACCAAATGAAGTTGGGAAGCCAAGAGCTTGAGATTTGGGGCTTGACCAATGATGTTGGGAAGTTAAAACTTGGGATTTGGGGCTTGACCGAGGATGTTGGGAAGTCAAAACTTGGGATTTGAGGCTGACCAAATAAAGTTGGAAAGTCAAGAGCTTGAGATTTGGGGCTTGATCAATGATGTTGGGAAGTCAAAACTTGAGATTTGGGGCTAACCAAATGAAGTTGGAAAGTCAAGAGCTTGAGATTTGGGGTTTGACCAATGATGTTGGGAAGCCAAAACTTGGGATTTGGGGCTGACCAACTGAAGTTGGAAAGCCAAAAGCTTGAGATTTGGGGCTTGACCGAGGATGTTGGAAAGTCGGGAATTTGTGATTTGGGACGGGAGGACGTGGACGAGAACTGTTCAACATGGCCCTGACCTTTTATTATTCTTCTGTACAGGAGGGGAGGTCTTGTGCAGATTGCTGTTTAAACTCATGCTGAGGAGCATAGTATAACTTTAGATGCTTCTCATTCAGTGGTGGGAATGGTGCTTCTCCTTTGTGATCAACAACTGTGTATGCGCCTCCTTCGTAGACCCTTATGACGACATAGGGTCCACGCCAGTTGGGTTGTAGTTTGTCGCTGGATTTACTTGCCATAACCTCCTCTTTAATCATGACAAGGTCATCCTTTTTGAATGCCCTTTGTTTCACTAGCTTGTCACAAGCTCTCGTCATGCGGGCTTGATACACTTGAAGGTGTTTATAAGTCTCCAACATTTTGCCTTCCAGGTTAGAGAGCTCTTCAAGTCTTCTTTCTATTTTGTCTTGTCCTTGGGTTTGCAGGGCAGTGTGCACAGCTACCCGGTAAGAAGACATTTCAATTTCAACCGGTACTACGGCTTCAATCCCGTATACGAGGGAGAATGGGGAACAACCGGTAGGAGTCTTGTAGGCTGTTTGGTATGCCCAAAGAGCTTCGTGTATCTTTTCGCCCCAGTCCCTTTTGCGGCTGCCAACTATCTTGGCTGGGACCTTGCAAAGGGTCTTATTAAATGCTTCAGCCAATCCATTCGCTTGAGGATTGTAGACTGTCGAAGTTCTCCAGTCAATATGAAATTTTGCTGCCAACTGGTAAATGGTCCTATTTTTGAATGGAGTGACATTGTCTGACATGATTCGACAAGGGGTGCCGAATTGGTATAATGTAATGTTTAACAAATTGAGCAACTGCTTCCCTCGTGACTTCCCGCAAAGGGACGGCTTTAGCCCACCGGGAGAAGTAATCACTTGCGACTAGAATATACTTATAGTCTTTTGTGGATGGTGGGAAGGGTCCCACTATATCCATTCCCCACTCTGCGAAAGGCCATGTAGGAGTCGTGGGGTGCAATGGGTTAGGAGGCCTTCTTGGTACAGGGCCAAATGCTTGGCATTGGTGGCAGGTGCGGGCATAGCGGTTACAGTCTGCGTACATAGTAGGCCAGTAAAAGTCGTTGAGCTTTATATTAATTTTCATCTTCTCCTCTGCTTGATGAGCGCCACAGAGCCCTGAATGGACCTTGCCCATAATTACCTTGGCCTCTTTTGGTGAAAGGCAACGGAGGAGAACATACTTCTCCTTGTCATGGACAAGCCTATAAAGTTGGTTTCCTATCAATTGATAAGACACCGCCCTTCTCGACGGCTGAATCCTTTGAGCTCGATCTATGGGGAGACAACCGCTTTTTATGTTGATAATTGGTTGGCACCAATCCTGTTCTTCTTCTTTGGCGGGGAACGCTTGAATTTTGGGGTCGACTCTGAGAGTCGACACTTTCTTCTGAAATTGCATGACTTGCTCCGTCATTCTGCAATTGACCTTTAATCAATTTAACATATGCTAAAAAATGCAGCTCATGTTCTAATAGATGCTCAAGATGATTCAACACTTAGTGACTTATAACTGTAGTGACATCATCAAAACCTACTGAATGCAACACAAATATGGTGGCTGGAGTAAGTATGTTCAAGCAAGAATGTATCAAGAATGTCATTCACGGAGCTTTCGATTCCACAACAGTGATTGTTTTTGCGTCTGAGTAGAGTTGATTGACCTCGAGCTTCGCCGGCAATGAATGGCGAGCGGGGCGAGCCCCCCCCTGCTGCTTCCACTGGAGATGGAGGCGGTCGTCCTCAGGTGCAGCCCTTGGCTGCTCGCAGGACGTATGGGGAGATGTTGCTGTTGAGTAACCAGAATGTAAAGATGATGATCCCGATTAAGAAGCCTGCATTCACCGATCAGGGAGAGCCGGCAGTCTTCTTTACCAAGGCTCAGATCCAAGCATCAATGCAGAGTCTCCACTTTGCTACCATTGCTAAATGTTCCTACGGGAGGCCAGCCCTACCAGAGATCAAAACCTATTTAATGTAACGGATGTCTTTATCATTAGATTTTATTATCAGCAGGCTAAACCAAGGACATCTCCTACTTCGGCTTGGATGTGAAGATGACTTTCTGAAATTACTTCTTCAAAAGAACCTATACATCAAGGGCTTCATGTTCAGATTCTTCAGGTGGACGCGGGAGTTCGACTTTGAAGCAGACCCTGCATCAACCCTGGTGTGGATAGGATTTCCAGGATTGCTAGCAAATCTGTTTCATGAAGACTGTATGAAGTCCATTGCTGCCAATTTCGATCTTGTCCTGAGAATCCATGATAAGACTGTTGCATTGATCGACACTTCAGAGGCTCTTGCCTGTGTAGAACTGGATTTATCTGCCACAGGGAAAGAAAGATTATGGATCGATTTGGACGGAGAGGGTTTCTGGCAGTAGGTGAATTTCCATAGAGTTCCTAATCTATGTGTGTTGTGTCACAAGCTAGGTCACTTGGATGTTGAGTGCAAAAAGAAAATTGTCATTTCAAGCATTGCTCTGCCTCGGGGGGTGAGGAATATAGGATAGACAGGAAGGAGTTGAGGTCAAGGGCACCAGGCCTACATGCTGTTCGACAACATGCCCCTTTGAATAACATGTTTGTGGTTCTTCAAGGGAATGACAATTTAGAGCAGAGTAACTCTGTGGATTTCCAAGACAATGGTAATGCTTCTCATAATAAAGCAGATGGGGTTCGGCTAACTGCCATTATCCTGCCAACTAGTGACACTGCTAAAATGGAAAAAGCAGATGGTGGTAAGGTTTTGCATGATTTTGGTAATGATATTTGTCCCTCTTCAGCTCAGCAGGCTCAGCTCCTAGAGCTCCCTTCATCCCAAAATTTGACAGCCATGTTTAAGCCCACGGAAAGTCATGGTGACCAGGGCCAGACAATCCACATCAATTATGAGGGTTCTCAGGGAAGGAATATCAAGACGTAGGAGAAATATAATATGGTTACTATTAATGGCTCATCTTAGAGTGAATAGATCACCACTGTGGCCAATTCACTTATTATCTTAGGAGATACAGAAAAGGCAAACAAAGAGCTTGCTCTGATTGTGTCAGTTAATGAGGATGTGGGCAGGAATGGGGTCAGAGAATAGGGGGCAAGCCAGCAGATTGAGACTGCTGTTGACACTACCAATCTTGTCAATGTGAACAAATTATTATCTTCTTTTTGAAAGGGGCTGTTCACTTTCATAACCATAAAGGTTACACGCTAGAATGTCATGTAACAAGTATGTAACAACTTAATAGCCCCCATTAAACATATCATAATTAAAAACTTAATTTTTTAACTATCAAAAAATATAATTTAATCTCAAAGATCAAAATAAAAAACAATTACAAATATTACTTTTGTAATGGACAAAAATTCTCCGACAACACCCATGTCCATGCGTCCCAAATTCCCAAACGGATCTGTTTTTGTTGTTGAGGTTCTCTACGGTACAGCCGCAAAGGGCAGAGCGGAGAAAGTAAAAACTGGTGTCACGTGCCCCGCGTGTGGTATGACCTACCCGAGGCTATTCTGGTCAATTAACTGCAATTAGATCACGTGACTCCGACGTGAGATCCCAAACCTCCCACTGGCCTCTCCTTATAAGCAGGCCATTTCAAGTGGGGACTATAAGAACCTCTTCCCCTGAGAACGCGCGAGCAGCAGGTGCTCCTCCTCCACCTCCTTCTTCCCCCTCTCCTCCCACTCATCTCTCGGATCATCCCCATCCCACCATTCCCTTCGCCGATTTCCGCTCCGACCGATCCATGATTCCTCCAGATCCGATGTTTATCATCTCTTTTCCGACTTTTCTCTGCCTGAGATGCAGATCTAGGGTTTTTTTATGGTGGGCGAGGCGCTCTGATTTCTGGTTTTGTGCTGAGGAATCTGCTGCATCTGCATGCAGGTGTTCCAAGCCGGGAGATCTGGTTCGAGGAGGGGAAGGAGGTGAGGGGGAGAGGGAGGGATGGCGACTTTTGAGCTCTACCGGCGGTCCACGATCGGCATGTGCCTGACGGAGACCCTGGACGAGATGGTCTCCAGCGGCACACTCAGCCCGGAGCTCGCCATCCAGGTGCTTGTCCAGTTCGACAAGGTGGGTTTCGGTGGGGGCTAGATGATCGTTTTATTTTTCGAGGCTTGGAGTTTGTTTTTGTTGAGAGTGGATTTGGGGATTTTTGCAGTCCATGACGGAAGCTCTGGAATCGCAAGTGAAGAGCAAGGTCTCTGTGAAGGTGGACTCTTCTTTCTTTCTTCAAGTTCTTGGTTTTGATATCTCCTTTTGTCCTGTTATTTTCATTGCGTCATGCATGCTTTTTTGAGACGTCAAATGTGCTCCGTCCTTATCTGCGTCTCTTACTGGTTAAATGGTGCTGATCTATTCTTCTGTTTTTTGTTATGAGGATTCGTTTGTTCTTTTAGTTTGCTGCCATGATGAAGCCCCGCAAGTCAATATGTCCACATTCATGTCCTTATTTACGATTATTTCATGTTGGTGAAGAGTCTTTATTTGTTTACGATATTGGAGTTAGTTTTCCACTTGTTTTTCATTAGTCTTTCATGACCCGGCCAATGGTTATAACATGAGAAATGCATGTTGAAGAAAGGATGTTGTCTTTCCTATGGAGATCGGAGTCCCCCTGATTCATATCAAGAAGTTCTTGTTGTGTGAGCGGTCCTAACAATTTTTCCATGTTGTCCTGAACAAGAGCCATAGCGCTCATAAGCAAACTTCATCCGTGTTTTTCTTATCTCTAAGAATTTTATGTCCATGTAAACCTTTGAATGCGCTCAACTTGCTAGTGTCCAAGTGTGCTTATGTGCTCCAACACATCTAGGTGAAGTGCATGGTATGTGGATAGTTGTAGACATGCAATACATAGACATGCAAGTATAAGTTTGTGAACATATTATTTTCAGGTGACAAGGTTTCTGATGGCCTCCCAAAATTTTCTTCTATAAATTGAGGTCCGCCGCGATCGCGTGGACCCCCGGTGCGAGCGCCGCGAAGGTGCCGCCGGGACGCTCGCCCGAAGCGGCCACGCCCTCGACGCAGCGGCCGGGCCTCAGGATCGTGCGCACCACGCCCTGGTCGCCGAACGGGACGCTCGCGCTCGCGCTCGCGACGATCTCTCCCTCACGCACCACGCGCGCATGCAATCCCTCGACAAACCCGACTAACCCTTCATGGGCCTCATCAGCCTCTTGGGTGGCGTCCCTAGTTCCTGGTAGCAGTAGTCCGATATTTATATCGGGTTATCGGTACCCTAAACTCTAGGTCGTTACAGGTGGTATCAGAGCGGTGTTGGGGAATTACATCAGGAGTTGAAATTCGCATTGGTCCAGAGCAAGTCCCTTTGAGTCGTCTGTTACTGGCTTAGGGTGTTTATTGCGATTGCTGATGTGTTTTCTGTTGTCGTGTTTCCCTAGATTCAAGATGCCGTCTCGTAGGCGAAGAGCTCCAGTTCCTCGGGATGAGGCTAGTGCTTCACTTGCTCCTGCTGTACCGGTTCCTGCCCAGGCTGCACCTATTCCTAATCCGCTTGTGGAGTTACCCGGTGGTCGTGGATGAGTGCTAAAAGAATTTCTGCTATTCCATCCACCGACGTTCAAGGGTCAATCAGACTCGGAGGTAGCGAGGGAGTGGTTGGATGCCACTGAACGCGTCTTCCAATGCATAGAGTGCGTCGAGGATGAAAGGATTATGTTGACTTCTTATCAGCTTCAAGGTACCGCACGCACATGGTGGACCACGGAGTGGGAGGTCGCCTTCCGTTCCCGTCCGCTTCGATAGATCACCTGGGCGGAGTTTGTTGCTGCATTTGAGCATGCCTATACTCTAGCCTGCCTAAAGTTAGACAAAATGTACCAGTTTCTGGAGCGGACGCAGGGCGAGATGTCAGTGCTGCAATACCGAGACAAGTTCATTGAGTTGGGCCGGTATGCACCCCACATTTTTACTGATGAAGCCGTGAAGACTCAGCAGTTTCTATATGAACTAAAAGCAGAGTTGAGCCTGTCATTGTTCGCTACTCATGTAGCCGAGTTAGATTCTACGTACCAAGCCGCCGTCACACTAGAGTTAGAGTTGGCGAGGACCCGAGGACTTCCTCAGACTGGGATGGTTCAGCCGGCCGTGCAGCATTAGCCACCCCACCAGTCGTCTGTTCCAGAAGTTCTTCCTGCTTTCTATGCTACTGGTGGTACTTCTTTCCCTCAATCTCAGGGCAAGGGATTCCGATTTAAAAAGTCCAAGAAAAAGAAGCTCGATCAGTCGGTGTTTCCCAATTCGAGTCAGTAGTCTGTTTCTTCTGATTGATCACGTCAGGATTTTGTTACTTCTCAGTTGAGGTTATGTTCCAAGTGTGGTGGCAGCCATCCGACCTTGCCGTGTTCTCTGCCGATTGTCTGCTATCGCTGCGATCAGCCGAGACACATCTCCCGAAACTATCCGTTGAGGCCGCAGACGGTGCAGTTCTCGCAGACTTCCCAGTCGTAGCAACCGCAGTTTCATCTTCCTCCGCCGCCTCAACCTCAGCCGTTCCACCTACCAATTCCCACTCCTTCCCAGCAGCCGTCTGCAGCTAGCCATCCGTCGAGAGCCAGGGTTACTCACATCACTCGTACGGAGGCGTTAGAGTCTAATCTGATCAAAGGTACGGTTTCGATTTATGGTCCTTCAGTGCATGTTCTTTTCGATTCGGGTGTGACCTATTCTTTTATCTCTGATGATTTTATTACTCGTGTCGAAGAGCTGATGAATGAAGCTTCCTGTGAGATGCTTGTGGAGTTACCATCTGGCGATTACATGTCCACTCCTCTGTACCTGAAAAATTCTCCAGTTCTAGTCAGTGGTCGGAAACTGCCAGCGAGACTTTACGCATTACAGTTGGCCGACTATGACGCGATTCTAGGCATGGGCTGGCTGAAACTTTATGGCACCGTGGTTGACTGCCATCTCAAGCGAGTCTATTTTATGTCACACAGAAAGTCAGCCTTCTATTTTCAAGGTATCTGTTTCTATCTCATTCAGTTATCTTTTCTGTCGGTAGGATTTCCACGACGATCAAATTCAATTGATCAAAGCCTTTGATATTTGCTCCCAGGAGTTTCTCGCAGACTTTTGCCGATAGACCCCTTCGGCAGATTGTTATTGCGTCGTCTTGAGAGGGAGGGTTATCACACCTCATGCTGAAATCTCTCCAGCGCTTAATAAAATCAAGTGCAATTTCTCCCCTTTTTTGCTTGAGTGAGCATAGCTCTGCGAGGGAAACCTTTCTCTCAGCTGCTTGGAAACGATCGATAAATTTCTTTTGTAGATCGGCCCAATCAGCCACCGAATTAGGCTTCAACCTTGAATACCATTGGAAGGCGTTGCCCGTGAGAGAAGTCGCAAAATAGCGGAGGAGATATGACTCCTCAAGTGCCAATTCGCCCATGGCCGTTATATAGTAGGCCAAATGTTCGTGCGGGGATCCTTGCCCATTGAAATTTTGTAGCTTCGGTGCCTTTGGGCAATCTGGTGGAAGCCTTTTGAATTGGTGATGGATGGGGTAAGGCACAATGTATAAATCAACAGTGGCAGTATCCTCGCAACGCTGGGCAAAGTTGTCTTCCACGATCTTTTCGATCAAACGCTGCTGAGCAACCACAACTTTAGCTACGAGAATTTGAGAAGATTGGACATTAGGTGGTAGATGGATTGGTTCTGTTTCTGCTTCAACAACTACATTGTGAGGGGTAACTGCCTGCCAGTTGACCATAATGGGGTTGACAGGCCGTTGGTCTCGTCAGAGATTTTGATTATGCCCCGGTGTCAAAGGCCTTTGGGCATTCAGATTCATGTGTCACTTCATCTCAAGCATAAGATTGGTCATCTCTATGTGCCAACGCTGCATGGTTTTAAACTTAGCATCGTCAGACATTGCTTGGAAGGCGACTCTTGTGGGTGGTTGAAATACTAGGTTAACATATCCACCCATGGGTTGGGCCCCTCCTTCCCCATGGGCGCAAAGAATTTCGTCAAGATTATTTTCTTCTTGGTGCAAATCTTCTTCTTGGAGCAAGACCTGCTATTGGACTGGACCTTGATATTGACCCTAGTTGGAGGTCCCCGCCTGGCCACTAAATTGGCCTTGGAGGCTTCTTATGGCGGCATTTCGGGTGTTAAGATACACCGCATCTGTTGTAGGATTCTCAGCTGGGTCATTGGGTTTATTGGAGCGCCAACGGCCTCGATCGGCTCCCGACCGAAGACATAGCAGGTATGCACCTTCAGGCTACCCCCAGCTTCAGACATTTGAACCACCCTCTTTTTTCTTGGTTGTTGGACTGTCGGATGGACTGGTGTCCCCAGTCTGTCAAAGACTGAGACGCGCGTCGTCGAGGCCTCGGCACGTGCGATCTGTCCTGCCCGGCCTGGTGCTGAGGCCTGGGTAAAATTAGGCTTACGGTAGGCCCCTTTTCATTTTTGTCCCTGGGGGCACGAGGGCTTGATATCCCGGGATGACGAAGAAGGGTCTCCCTGCGATTCTTGAGCTTGATCGGGCTTGGTCGCCCGAGCTCGTTTAAGGGCGCGGGCCTTCTGTTTGGTGACCCATATCTGTTTCGTCTTCGAAGGGCGCTCCTTGGTTGTGTTGCCCTTGTAATAGACCTTGGAACCTTTTTTGTAATAGGGTTTGTCCTCGCGCACTTTTGGAGGGGCGCGAAATGATTGGAGGTTGGGATGGTTTGGACTGGATTGTCCCGTGGGATTATCGGCTCGCCACCATCGAGGCAAACTCGCATGGTCCCGACGAGGACCGTCTTACCGGAGTGAGAAACAATCGTTGCAGGCTTCTTGCTTTGGCGGGCCCGACAGTCCCCCGTTTAGTAGGGGCAGAGCTATATGAGACTGTATGGACCGAGAAAACTCGGCCTTGTAAGAGACAGGCCCCCCCTCCCCTAACTAGCAAACATTCACCTTTCTTCCATAGTGGTAGGCCCTATGTCTCCACTTCTATTTTATCTAGTAACACACATTTTGAGTAGGATGTGCTCGAGAGCTAAATCCCTAAGCCTAATCAAGAAGTTCTAGGTTGCACCTCAGGCCATTTCATCACCCATTTGCAGTATGCTGAATAAACCTTCCTTTTTATGGAGGAGGGGGGTGGAGCAATTGTATACCATTAGGTTGATGTTGGAACTCCTATAGGAAGTCAATGGCCTTAGGGTGCATTTTGACAAGAGTCAAGTTCTGAGAGTCAACATGAATCTAAGGGATGTCAGAAGAGTTGTTATTCTAGGTTGCCCAATCGCTGAATTCCCTATCACTACTTGGGACTCCCCCATCACCCCAAACACTCTAAGATGCAAGGAGTGGTAGATGGATTAAACACAAGACTGACAGGGTGGAAAAAGAGACTGCTCTCCTATGGGGAGCACTTGGTACTGTGCAAGTCTGTTCTAGATAGCCTACCTGTCTACTTTCTCTCCACCTTATAGATCTCACAGTCTGTAGCAAGGAAACTTGAGTCCATTCAGGCCACTATCTTCTAGCATGTTAATGAAAGAAGAGGCAGAGGTTGACATAACATAGGTTGGAGGAGAGTTTGTAACAGTAAGGAAGTGGGAGGTCTGGACTAGGTATTAAGAATATTAGAGACTTTGATTTGATGCTCTTGACCAAAAGGCTACGAAGACTTGGCAAACAAGAGCAGGGCATATAGGCTACAGTCATTCAACCGAGATATTACAGCAAAGCAAGAATATGGGAGTTATCCACTCCCTCTCAGTGCCACATTTCTCACTTATGGAGGGAAATTATGGAGAGCTCAAACTTTGTCTGGATTGTGGTTAAAGTGAATCTGGGAGATGAGAACGAAATGTCTCTTCTAGGAAGACATATGGTGCACGGACTATCCATTGAAAGAGAGATTTCCCCAGCTTTTAGCAGTATCCTTGGAGCCCTTTGACACTCGGGCATTAGGGGGAGCATGGACACAGACCTTCAAAAGACACTTGCGAAAGGAGATCCACCTACTTGGGGAGATGTTATCCCTGCTACAAGACTACACACTACATGTAAGCAAGCCAGATAAGCAGAGGTGCAGATGAGGCAGGGAAGCATGCTTCACTGTCAAGTCAGCTTATCAAGTTATAGCAAATGGCGACATGCGCTTCTCCCTACAAGGGCAAATATGCAATCCCAAGAGAGAGAATTGCCCATGGCAAACTCCCAACTTCTGATAGGCTCAGTACCTTTATGGAAGGTATTCACACTCGTTGTTGGTTACATGGGGAAGAGGAGGAAGATATCGAGCATCTGTTCACTGGCTGCCATTTTTGCCAAAAGGTCTGGTCCCATGTGTTGAACAAGATGCAGTGTAGATTGCACATTGGGGGGAGTGTACACCACTTGTTGAGGGACTAGCATAAAGAATGGCCTCTTAAGGGAGACAGATGTATCGAGTGGCTCATCCTCCATGCCACCTTGTGGGCTGTCTGGGGGATAAACAAGACAACGGTTCCGAAAAAGACTGGGGATTTTGTTGGGGAGAGGGTGAGGGAATAGGCTAAACATCTATGTAATATAGATTCTCATAACCATGGTTCGCCGGGTCGGATCGGATCGGCCAGGATCGGCAGATCCGATCGGTTTCCAGGCGAACCGACCGGATCCCAATTCAAGATGGACCGATCCAACAGTGGGATCGGGTCGGATCAGCCTGGGATTGGCTGGATCGAGCCAGATCGGCCGATCTCGCCCATGATCTCATTTGAATTTCAAAAAAAAGGCCGGATATTTCTTTTCCAAAGCCCCTAAGGCTGTTGGTGATCAATGAGAGCCTGGTATACATATCTGTAATACTTAACATCCTGGACGTGGAAGCGTCCGACGAGTCCAAGCCCGACGCCCCCATCCCGGGAGTCACTGAAGCTACTACCGGTCGAACCGTGGCCAAGAACAACAACAACGCCCCATCAAAGACACTGGGTTGCCATGTGCACCACGTGCACCTGACTACCTGCTCACCTCAACAAGGATCGGCATTCCACCGGAGGAGGTTCCGAAGGAGTCGCGCCGTCGTCACACCAAGAAGTTGACTCTCCAACTCCGACAAGTCTGTCGTCGTTGGAGGTATCAGAGTCCATCTTAATGGACAGAGGTCTGAGGTGATCCCGGACCGAACAATACCGACCATTCTAGTTCGCAACTCTTTTCAAGGACTGGAGAAGATGAAGGAGAGGATGGCACCTGCAGACGTGCCGTCTCACAAGTCAGCAAAGCTGAAGCAGGCCTGGGTTCCCAAAGAAGCCCAACCCGCGGCACCTGCACAAGCAGGACCTAGTTGCGCCCGCCGTACAAGGGGGCGAAGAGTTGAAAAGGTCGATGTGATGGCCACGACCCGCCATACGGCGGTCGCTGTACCAGTGCTACCCGAAAATGCCCACTGCCGACGTCATAGGCGCCATCATCATGTTGACCGCCCGGTGTATGTGAATTACACCCATCACGGTGTCGCCACCGACACCCAACCACCGGCCGCTCTCCCTGGCCAGGAGTGGGAGGGGATCGAGCAGGCCATGAGAAATTACCTTCGGGGCTCAGGCAGTACTCCCTTGGGTCGCCAGAGATTGCTGGGGGCAGTGGCCTCCGCCCTCCGCCTTCCAAGAAGAAGAAGAGGCTCAGCTCGTACCTAGCGCGGAGTCGAGAAATCAATCGGAAGAGCGATGCCAGTCCCCTGTGCGGGAGGAGGCACCGCCCCGATGATCGGTCTTCGACAGGTTGGTATTCCCGAGCAAGCCATCAAGGAAAATGGCAAGAAGAAGCGGAGGCTGGAGAGTCTTCACCTACAATATGGCAGGATTCTCTAGTCGGTACGGGGCTTTACCTACCGACCCTGAAGAGGTGGCCAGGCTCGCTGCCAGGCCCGGCCCCCTCACCAGGAGAAGAAGAGTGGCGAGCGAAGTGACGCGGGCAAGTGTCGAGGCGACCTCCCACGAAGATCCTCCCACAGCCTTAGCGGCCAATGTCATTACTACCGGGGGCACGAGTGGCGGACCCTCCATGTCGTCAGAGGATACCTCGGCCGAAGAAGTAGGCAGCATGTCTACTCCCTCTACAACTGACCCCGCCATGCTATGCATGATCCAACAATATCAGCGGGAGATCGAATTGCTAAAGAAACAACTCAACGAGAGGAATGCCCTGCCCTCGACGTTTGGACAGACCAAGGTTTTACCGGAGGCTCCCGGGGGCAACGGGCAGTCTTCTGAAGCAACCTTGCAAGTTGCAGCATTTCCACCAACCCCCAGCTTCCCTATGGGCGTGCCCCTATAGCAAGTACAATACCCAGCCCCGCTGCAGAGCCCACCTCCCCAGGGGTCTCCTGCAGCCCCTCAGGCAACTGTGCTGACCACCCCGGCTGCGCAGCCTGCCCATTTCTATCCAAGCCCGGTCGACCCGACAGTGGTCAGCCGGCTGATGTTGGAACAAATGATAGATATGAAGTTAGCAGAAAGGGGCGACGAGGATCAAACGCCGTTTGACGTCTATCGAGTCCCCTATCCAGCTCACTATGCCGCAAGGAAGCTACCGGCTGGCATCACCAAGCCGCCGAAGTTTGAGAAGTTCAATGGGCAGGGGTCTCCTAAGGAGCACATTGCCTATTACGTGAATGTCATGGGAGATCTAGCTGCTGATGAAGTGTATCTCCTGAAATTCTTCAGCTCAACACTCACTGGGTTGGCCTTCGAGTGGTATTCGAGCCTGCCACCTGGGTCCATTGCCGACTGGCCCGACATGTAGAAGAAGTTCAAAGAAAGATTCTACATCACCGAGCGGGAGGTCACTGTGGCGGAGCTCCACGTCACGAGACAGAGAAATGATGAGTCAGCACTCGACTTCATCAAAATGTGAAGAAACCTCAGCATGAGGTGTAGGCGCCCCCCGCACCAGGAGGATGCGGTACAAATTTGCAAGCAAAATTTGAAGAAGAAAATCCTCGAAAGAATGATCGGCGCTGAGGTCAAGACCTTCGATCGTCTGAACAACATGGTGGCCGAGATCGAGGCATTCCTCGCCCGATATTCTTCCACTCCTGCAGCACCAAGCTAAAGGGCGAGGAAGGCTGAAAAGAAGCCGATGCCATCGGAGGTCCACGCGTAGAGTACAAGAAGCTTGTAGAGACTGTCATTTTGTCACCACGAGGCTTCAAGTGGTGTACCTTATACTAGTGGATTCCTCATCCAGTCAGCTTCGCAACCGAGGTGCTCTCGTCTTCATCCGATCTCGGGGTGGCCCAGAGGAGCTGTTCTCGCCCGGCTGCGCATCCTGTCCTTGGCAGACAACCAGAGACCCAGTGCAAAGGCTTCCCCGACTGACCCCCTATGTTTCCTGGTGAGATATTTGGCTGAGATGAGATACTGCGAGTTCCCTTCCAGCTCCAAGAAGAAGGAATCCATTCGCCTGCCCGAGCACCCGGTTCCAGCCATCCTTGTCGAAGTGTGCAGACTAGTCCTGTATGTTCCTAGTTGGACTGACCCCCACACTTCTATTCAGAGTTTTCTTCTCTGACCTCAGTTTGGGGACCTGCCAGTTTCTATTTGAAGATGCTTCGACCATGATCGCGTCAACGCTAGTCTCACCTCCATTAGAGTTCAGTGGAGTCCGGGACAGCTTCTGCAACTGCCCTCCTCGCTGTCCTGAACCCAGAGTTGCAACAGCCTACAACCTTCTCTGATCAGCCTCCAAATTATATGGCGTCTTCCTGGGTCAGTCTCGGTCGTCCCAGTGCTGGTCCCGCCTCCGGCAACCTCCAGACGAGCTCGTGGCTGTCCCTACATCGGCACTCTGTCATTCAGTCCCTGATAGAGCAGAACAGAACAGTTTGAGAAGACGAAGGCGTAGCACCTCAGCTCGGCCTCTGGATGAACACCAACTTCTGCGGCCGATTGCTACCTTGTCCCTAGTCATCTTAGCACCGGCCCTGCCCCCTGCAGCTCCGGAGGATGCCCACAGCAACCCCGGCCTTCAGCCTCTACCCTTGCGGGTCAACCCAGGCTGAACCGGTCTCTTCGGCTATCCCCGCCCCTTCGCCTAACTGGCTGACCATCCCTCCCTGCGTGGAGGTAGTTTTGACTGTAACCTCATTAACCCCCTCCCCGAAAACCCCCCTCCTATATGAGGTGTAGTGCTGTAATAATCTTATTTTTAGGTGAAGCATCTTCAACGCGGCGTGCGGGCGCGTACCCACGCCTCCCCGCTCACCCACGTCTCCAATCGGGATCAGTGTTTTCACACTGATCAGGTGAGAGACTAGTCCTCCCTTGGCTGGTTGATTCTTTGCTAGCTTAGTATTGCCTTTGAATGCCCGTTAGGTGGTGAGACGAGAGCCCGGACCCACACACCACTCTTAGTGTGCCCACAGTGGACTGTGAGTGAGAGCCACCCAAACCCACGCCCCGGCGTGCCAGCTACCCACGAAGTTGGGAATCCCAGACCCTTGGGGGTCAGCCTAAGCTAGCTAAGTCTCTTAGAACGATTGGGTCCCACCTCAAACCCTCACCATCATCCCCTGATTACCATCGGGAGATCGTAGGCACCGTGCAAGTGAGCCGCTAGCGTGAGTCCATTGAATGTCCTTGTATGCTTGCGGGTCTAGGTTCTAGGCTCATAAAGTCATCCATTGTCATCCTAAGGCTATGCCACATCAAGTGGTATCAGAGCGGTCATAGGCTTGTTCCCACAATCCTAGTCTTGGGCATCTCCACACTAGGTCACTCTTAGGTGCACACGCACACCCGTGCATAGCCTACCCCACATTCCATGACCACCCGTAGTGGAACCCATTATCAATCTGACCTATCCTCTTCCAATCCCCCAATGAATCCCAATCCCCAAGGGAATCCCACTCCCAACGAGCATGAGCTCCCCGATCACATTAGATTCCTCGTGGAGGGGATGACCAATGTCTTAGGGCAACTTGATGACATAACGGCCTGGCTTGAGCAACTTGAGGAAAATAGCCGCGCCCCAAGGGTGGCTGATAGAAGGGCACCTCCCCCACATGAGGAACCAGCCATAGGAGAGCTCAACCTTGACCATCTGCTTGAGCCGGAAAGGGACCCACCACTACTAAGAAATGATAGACCCCCCCGGGACAACCTGGATGACCACCTTGTGAGACTTGTGAAAGTTGATGCCCCCACCTTTGATGGGTCCCATAACCCGAGCTTCTACTTAGATTGGGAGGCGACTATGGACCAATATTTCGATTGGTACCCCATGTCTGAGGATAGGAAAGTTCGGCTTGCGTTCTATGCAGTTACACTTGGAAACTTGGTTAGTCCAATATGAATGGATTTTATTATCGTCAAAATACAGACAGATCACAACACTTAGAGACTTGTTAAAAACCCAACAACAATATCTTTCAAATGATTGTGGAAACATGTAGTCGTAATTAAGTCGTTGAGCACATCCCTCAAAAGATGATTGTGAAATACGTAGTCCTAATTAGTCCTAAATGCCAACATTGATATGACTAATTGATTAGCAATTAAACATGTAGTACAGAGTCATTGAACGCACTCATAATGGTTGGAAAATATGTATTGCCTAAGTCCTACATTTCCAACTGCAAACATTGATTTGGATCAAAGGATTACATGGGAAACATATATGTTCTACTAAGTCATTGAACACACTCCTTAAAGAGTGGCTGGAAAATTTGTGGTGCCCAAACCCCGCATCTGAAACATTAATATTATCCACATAATTAAGATAAGAGAATCTGTACTCCGTAGCAGACCATATATTCAGATCTACAATATGTTTACCGAACACTGGTTGATCGATTCGCATCAATAGCTTGTATGCTCATCGTGAAACCGCAGCTGAAAAAGGCCAATCCATCGTCCATTTATTTGCTGGACGGGTCTCGAATTGTTCTTCATGCCCTGCGTTACTCCAACATCCAAGAAACTTTAAGCCCATGGAATGATTAGAATCCCTAAAATTACTCTGTATGTGTGTGTGTGTGTACATGTGTGTGTGTGTATGTGAGAGAGAGAGAGAGAGAGAGAAGGGGCCACCCCGTTTTGTACGTGCCCACAAGATTCATGCACAAAGAAAACATTATGCACACTCTTAGTGTTTATATCTGAATAAGTTCAGGCTCCTTACATCATGTACCGCGTTCCGTAATGCCAGCAATTGGTCCTGAGAGACACTTAGCGTCTGTACAATAAGCATAATCAATTGATGGAAATAATTGGAAATGTCAGAACGGAACGAAACTGCGCGGTGGTTTCTTCACAAGGAGTGAACATGCATGCAAGGAAGGAAAACGAAGAAGAGCATGTATCAGACCTCTTTGTAAACCGTCCACGTCACATCCTCGTCGCAAGGGGGTGTCGTCAAGGAGCCCACGTATCTGTAGTAAGGCCAAGGCCCTTTCACCCCCACCGCGGCCACGTTCCCCACCCTCACATGATCCTTCTTTCCAGTCGCTAAAATTTTCAGGTATCGCATCAGCTGTGATAGGATCAGTGGTAGCAAACAAAGTTCAGAAATCAGAAGCGGCTCGATGGATCGATCGATCGATGATGGTTTTTCAGTTTTCACACACACACACACACACACACAAGGGGGAGAGAGAGAGAGAGAGAGAGAGAGAGAGAGAGAGAGAGAGACGAGGCAGTAATTAATGGCAACAGATTAACCTTGTCGAGGAAGGGATCTGGTGCGAAGCTGTTAATTTTATAGAGGACTGCAACTATAACAATCTTATCGTCAGAGGTCCGGTGAACCATGTGCATCTCAAGGTCGGCCCTGCGCGCATAATTAAGTCGATCCCTCAGCATACGTAAATACACACACAGACAAAGGGCCTATTTCTATGCATAAGCATGAGTACTGAGACAGCTAATTAATTAGAACACTACGGTGATCGATCGATGCTCCCTTGCTGAGCTTTTCGATGGGAAGCCATATACACATCGAGCCAGGGGCCGGATCTGCAAGTTATTCCTTAATACGCGCGGTAATTGGCCACCGCGTAACGACTAGTGAATAATATATAACAAGACGAACGGTTAACCCAGTAATTAATTGACCAGAAACTAATTAAGAAAAGGAGCTAGCTAGCGAACCTTGAGCCGTTGATGATGTGCTCCGCAGGTGAGTGCCAGTGGCATTGCTTAAGCTTGTACCCCTATGACATTGGTCATTCCCTCCACGAGGAATCTAATGTAATCGGGGAGCTCATGCTCGTTGGTAGCGGGATTCCATTGAGGATTGGGATTCATTGGGGGATTGGAAGAGGATGGGTCGGATTGATAATGGGTTCCTCTACGGGTGGTCGTGCAATGGGGGGCGGGCTATGCACGGGTGTGTGTGTGCACCTAAGATCGACCTAGTGCGAAGATGCCCAAGACTAGGCTTGTGGGTACAAGCCTATGACCGCTCTGATACCACTTGATGTGACACAGCCCAAGGATGACATGAAGTGACTTGATGATCCTAGGACCTTAACTTGCAAGCATACAAGGACGTTCAACGGACTCACGCTAGCGGCTCACTCGTACGGTGACTACGATCTCCCGATGGTAACTGGGGGATGATGGCGAGGGTTTGAGGTGGGACCCAATCATTCTAGGGGGCTTAGTTGGCTTAGGCTGACCCCCAAGAGCCTGTGATTCCCAACTCCGTGGGCAGCCGACACGTCGGGCCATGGGTTTGGGTGGGTCTCACTCACGGTCCACGGTGGGCACACTAAGAGTGGTGTGCGGGTCCGGGCTCTCGTCTCTCCATCTAACGGGCACTCAAAGGCAATACTAAGCTAGCAAAGAGATCAACCAGCCAAGGGGGAACCAGTCGCTCACCTGATCAGTGTGAAGACATAGATCCCGACCGGAGACGAGGGCGAGCGAGGAGGCGTGGGCTTACCCGCACGTCGCACCGATAAAGCTTCGAAAGACAACCTGCTAGTACAACTACTACGTCCTCACAGAGGACTGAGGGTGGAGAAATTTATATTACATACAAACACTATCTCCCACAGGGAGGAGCTTTAAGCCAGCCAGGCGGGGGTGGGGGAAACCAAACTAAAGCCGAATTGCCGAACTATGTTGTTTCTGGCCACTTCCAGAATAGCAGGACAGGAAGTTGATGATGCCGCCGCCATGGACTCCACCGACTTCTGGTGATGACGGGACCAGCACCAAAACGTCCTGGGTTGGCCCAAGAAGACATCCAAATTTTTGGAGATTAATCTGATGCCGATGGTGGCCAAGGCAGGGTCAGGACCAGGGCTGGTCGGACCTGGCTCTGGCTGTCCCAGAACTACTGTTGCTGGAAGAGGTGGACGTCACGAGCGCTCCCGGGGCTTGACGAAGGCGAGATTAGTGCCATTACGACCGTGGGCAAGTCCTCTTAGATCCGAGATCGACGAGGTCCCCAGTGGAGATTGGCACAGAGGATGAGGTGGAGGGTGGTCTGAAACTAGCTCTGCTAGACTGATCTGCGCGCTCCGGGGAGAAAAGCTGGAACGCAGTGCTCTAGAGTCCGAATGATGCCCTTCTTGTTGGTGCTGGTAGAGGGCATGGAGGAGAATGCCTCAGCCAAAAATCACACCTAGAAATGCTCAGGAGCAGCTATGGTAGTTTCTCCTCTTGGGCTCAGGTTCCCTGCCGGAGTAGCTCTGCGCAGTCGAGGGAGAATAGCTCCTCGGGCAGCACAAATGTCGGATGGACGCGAGACCACCTCACCGGCGAAGCTGCTTCGAAGAGATTTCCAGCAGTATAGGATATGCCATCAGGAGATGTGCGATGACAGCGTGACAGTCTCTGTATCCCACGGGCACTCTGCAGCTGCGAATAGGGGGGTCGGGCTAGGGCAAGCGGGTGTGTGTGTAGGGGGGAAAGGGCTGGTCAACCAGCCTTGGAAGGGGAGGTGGGGAGGACGTCCAAGGGTGGGAGAGGTCTCCAAGGGGAGGGAAATTCAAAATTTGGCCTAGGGTTAATCTCCTTCAGCCTTGGGAGATGGAAAAGTGCATGGGGAAGAGGAGTGGGTGGCTGGGGTTGGAAAGTGACTTGGGGATTGGTGGGTTCGGCGGCTGTTCTGTACGCTTTCGTAAGCAGGATGTTGAGCCTCCAGGGGCAGAATAGAGAGCGACAGCTTGACGACTGAGAGCATTTGGCCGATATTATCGTGTAGTTCCTGGGCTATGTTCCGGAAGGTGGCTTCCTGGATCTCCAGCTGGCTTTTCAGTAGTTCCTGTTCGTATTCCAACCGGATCCTGGCCAGCTGTTTTTCCTGGCGGTGCCTTCTTCTTTGATATAGGAATAGCAGGGCCATGATAAAGCCAACGAGTAGAAGCGCCAGTGCGACTCCCAGGAGTATTACGACATAGAGTTCCTGACCCTGATCCTGCATAGAAAGGCTATAGTGAAAGATGAATATAGGAAATCGTTCAATAAACTCAGTATAACCCTAAGGTTTTTGATAATTACCAAAGGAGCTTGTCGCATAAAGTTAGCCATTCCGAAGAGAGGAAATGTACAGGCATAAAAGAAGATAAGGCCGGCACAAATCCAGAAAGCGGGCAAGCGGGCGACATTGACGGGTTGGGCCTGCTGAAACAATTCAAAAAGATAATAGAAAGCAACTGCAACGATCAATACAGCTCCCAGTGCGTAGGAGATGGAATTAAATACGGTGATCTTTTGTAAAAAAGCCATGTTCAGTCCGGCGAAGAGGGCAAATCCAAGCGCAACATATTGAATAATTCTTTTTACTGTCCGACTTCGGACCATGAGGGACAGGATAAAAATATAATAGATGAATTCTGATGAGATAAGAAGGTTATAAAGGACGACATTACTTTTATTGTGTACGGAAAGAAATGTGCCGATGCCTACTAATATACCGGTGATCAATAGGAAGAAAGGGAAGGGACGAAGATAATTATAGGTATTTCCTGTAAAATAAATGGTCAAGCTTGCCAGAAAGGCAATTCCCATAAAGAGATTAGTAACAAGGGAAAGCATAGGAGAACAAAATAACAATAATTTCCAGTCGTCTTTGTATAAAAAAAGAAAAAGATACCAGGACGCGGTCTAAGACCGGCCTGGTATCTTTTGCACTGAAAGTATTATAGTATAAATTTCCCTATAGTGATCTTTTAGATGATCGACAATCCCTTTACGCCCTGGTCGATGATGGTAACGCCCAATTCGGGTAATTTGAGGTCCGCTTTTGCCACTTTCTTGGGGACTGTTCCGCCGCCAGCGCAATAAGGGGGACAGAGGTCAGGGGCGTTGTAAGCCAGTACACGACCGCCTCTAACGTACAGATCTTTATTGGATTTTCTGTCACCGTTGTTGGTATTCTTGGTAGCTACGAGCACCATGGTTTGCATGCCGGCATATTCAGGTTTTTCTTCGTAATGCCCGGGATAGGCGCCAAAGTACCTTATAAATGTCATCAAATATTAAACTGACGCCTTCTCGAAGGGGCGTCATTTAAACAAATCACGCCACTCTCAAAGGCACTATTTATTTTCAAACCGTTCGAAACAAAACACTGTCTTTCCCCCTCTATTCAATTCATCTCATTCCATTCCCACTCTTCCTTCAACCTTCGTTCTGCAACACCCTAACCCTAGACCCTTAACCGAGCTCCGTCTTCTCATTGTCACGATGACCGGCCCCCATAAGCGCCAAAGGGTCACCGGGCCGGAGGTGGTGGACCTCGCCGGCGACGAAGAAGTGGCAGTGGAGGAGTTACTCGCCGTGGCCGAGGAGGAAGCCCCCGCGGCGGCGGACGGTGGCGAAGGGACCACCGGAGGTGGTGGCGACGGTGAAGAGGGCGTCGGCGACGGCACCAGAGAAGAAGAAGAAGGAGAAGAAGATGAAGGGGAAGACGACGGTGAGGAAGAAGGCGAGGAAGAGGAAGAAGGTGAGAAAGCTCGCCTTCCCCGACAGCCAATGCGGGGTGGAGGCATCCCCTCGGGAAGGAGTAAGGCCTTCTCATTTTCTCTCGCAACGAGGTCAGTTGATTGGTTGAAGGATTGGCTACCTCCTTTCTCTTTTCCTTCGAATGCCCAGCAGTGCTGAGGTTGATATCTCCAAGTTTGTTTTCTTGTTCTGCCAGGGTGGTGGCGAAGCAGTATTTTTCCAGGAAGGCTTCAATATCAACTGCTATCACAGCTAATTGATCAGGGGATTGGACGTCGAGGCCGACCATTAGCTGCTGAATCTCTTTCTTCCAACTTTGTCTGCAAACCTAGGTGGCAACCTCGTGGCTTAGTGGGAACTTGCATGTCACATAAAGGCTTCTCCATCTTTTGATGTAGTCCAGGACGAGCTCATCATCATCTTGCTTATGGCCGTAGAGTTCTGCCCTGGTCACAGGGAAGTGCTTCAGGCTTCGGTGACTGCGATACTGAGGGAGGATACCCCCTGTTGGGTCAAACCAACGCACGCTTATCTCGGCTAGTCGCTTCTCCAGCCTTTCGATTTCCTACTGCAACCCACCGCACAATGAGGGGAAGGGGGAGTCATATTGAGAGAAATCTACTTCAGAACATCTTCCATCAGCCGGGCTTGTGACCTCTGCGAGGAGGGAGACCACATGGACTCTCTTTTTACAGATGCCTACTTCATGGGGTTGTGGTGTGTCCACTTCATAGTCCCCCATCTTCAATTCACCTTTCCTGATCAAGTCTTGGGCAACATCCTTAAAGACATGACAATCTTCGACAAGGTGGCCCAAGATTCAATGATAGAGACAGAATTCAGGGTCGTCACTTCTTCTGGCATCCTCCGACCTTTTGGGCTTTGGCAAGGTAACCCTGCCATAGTGACAAGTCCATTTAAAGATCCCCTGAGTTTTATCCCTTAGGAAGGAATAAGGCTTCTTCATCTTTTCCTACAACGTGAGGACTTATTTCACCCACCGACTAGTTGAAGGGCCGGCCGCTTCTTTCACCTTCCTCCTCGAGTGCATGAAAGCACTAAAGTTGGTGCTCGAGGATTGATTCTTCCATTCTGCCGTGATTACAGGGGAGTGTTCTGGGTTCATGGATTGCCCTACCAGAGGTTGATGCCATCAGTTAGATCAGACAGTAGTGTGGTCATTTCAGCCAGCTGTGCCTTCAATGTCTCGATCTCTTGTGGCTACTTATAGCATATTGCGAGCATAATAGGGTCACATGGGGAGAAGTCCAGAGTGTGGCTTGGACCATTGTCTTTCATTCCAATGTCGGGCAGCGGTGGCAACACCCTGTCACCATGATTGTCTGGGATTGGCCCCTCAGAAGAAGATGGGACCACCCCTATATCCCTGCTTAGAGGTGAGTTCTAGAGGAACACTTCTTCATCTTGGGTTTCACCGACTGGAGGCATATGTTGCTCTTGGCTCTTGGCTTCCTGTGCACCCGGGTCTTCCAGGGGATTGTGACCGGCCAAGGCCGAGACAGATATCATGTCCACTTCATAGAACTCTTCCATTGAGAAACCCAATCCAGGGTGCCGGGTGATCTTCAGGAGTTCTCTATCTAGGTTCGGTGGATACCACAACTTCTTGAACATCTGATTCCAGCTTTTGGTTTGAAAGAAAGGCAGTTGTTGCCCCCTGGCCAGCTTTACCACTTTGCCGGATATATCTGGAAGTCCCATGATTCGGCCGACCGGGTCGCGAATTTCTTCGGGGAATCTACAATCATCATCCCATTTTGTTGGCTGTTCATCAGCCGCATAGAATATCGTAGGTGGACCCTTTGGGTTGGGCACCTCCCAGATCTTCAAGAATTTGACTATTTAACAGTCTAAATCTATGAGTAGCTTCGTGATCCCTGGAGGGACCTTCACATACCTCGGCAAGTCCTCGAGCTTCGAAACTCTTGTCGAAGTTGCTCACTGGCTGGCAAACCGGGCAAAATTAAGCACGCAGGCGCAACCGAATTAAGCTTGGAACTCAAAATTCCCCAGGGAAGCACTATCTCTTTGAGAGGAAGGCAAGCACGGTAATTAAGGTTTAGATCTAGAATGACCTAACAGCTCTTTTGTTTTGAACCGCTACAAGAACAAAAAAAAACATTGTAAAACGTACCTTAACAATTAATTAATTTAACTTAGTGGCCTCTTTGGTATTGGAATAGGATATGTGTGAATAATGAACTGATGAGAGAAAAAGTGGGGTCCATATATATGTGCCCTCACAGGTGTGATGCTATCCCACTCGATCCACTGTCCTATATGTGATGTGATAATTAAATAGTCGAAATAAGAGTGATAAATAAAGTGAAAAAATGTTCTGTCCTAATTAATAAGACTCCTCGTTAACTTCTTTACATTAAAAAGAGTCCTTCTAGTTCGTATCTCCGTGGAGACAGCCATGGAGGTGGATGCCCTTTTTTATGGGCGAGGAAAGAGTCCTTCTAGTTCGTATGAGTCTGGTAAATTGGACACGAGTTGCACGACGGGGGTCACCTCACCGCCCTATATATGCTCCAACAAACATAAGTACCCTTGTTTTACTCCTCGTGGACCTTGGACCACCCTAACACAACGACAACCCTCAGACTACTCCTCCACAGGATCCTAGAGGTGGATGCCCCATCAAACAACCAAGCCATTTCTTTAGTTGGGTTTACCGAGCTCAGGAGCACTTGTTCAGAAAAGATGATGATGGGAAGATTTGAATAGGTTAAGGGGAAGAGAAGTAGAGCAAGGTAAGAAGACACCTCAAGGCTGCCTCCTGCGCTTGTGGCCATCGAAATCCATCCTGCTGGAGTACTTCTTGTCCTGTCCTTGTCCTTACTGCTCGCTCACAGACGAGCCTCTCTCTCTCTCTCTCTCTCTCTGGATTGTTTCCTCCCCATGCACCTCATCCATCCATATCCAGTTACCTCCATGTCCTGCAGAGGCCGTGTCCCCTTCATCCAACAAAGCCGTCGCCCAAGAAGAACAAAAGATCGTCAATGATCGTCCTCGGGTGACGCAGAGTTGAAGGTGTCACAGTGAGAGGTGAGTTGTTGATTGGACTAATTAAGCCGAATGATATGACATATCGACCGGGTCTCGTACTGCATGGGTACTTCCTAACATTGGAACCTTTGGGTACTGGTGTGGCATGGGTTGCAGTAAAGCTGGATGCAAGGGATCAGAGGTTCACCATGGATTGCATGCCATATATCCTGGATAGTCATCAGGTTGGGTTGCTGGAGACCACCACCACCGTGAATGACCACCAGTCCTAGACTTAAAACGTGAGAGACTTCCACAGCTCACATGTGTGGGTGCATGCAGGAACCCACCATGCGTCAAGTTGCCCACGGGTGCCCGGCCTGGTCCCTCTCTTCTCCCAAAGGGGGATGTCCCTTGAGAGGTATAGTTCTCGAGGGGGGATGGGGAGGGAGGAGGAATAGTGGTTGGTTGGCAGCTTCCCACAACATATTCTCTCCTGCCCACACTTCCCTGGCAATAATACAAACACATAGCGACAGTGGTGTCTTGAGCGCGGAGCAGGAGCGGCAGCTACCGCAGGACTGCAAGCAGGCGCTGCAGTGGCGTTGTGTCACTGCAATTATTTAGTTAGGGTGGGAGGGGGGTTGGCAATGGCACTTGAGAGAGCTCGGGTCTGTTGCCGGAATTTTAGCTGAAAGGGAAGGAAAGTTCTGACGAGAGGGGACATATACCTCCCTACATGTTTCCCCATCGACCATGGGGGCAGATCGCAGGCCACGGGTCGCCGACGCCACGTGCATGGAATTGAATGCCGAACCACAAGATGTTGAAATCTTCTGGCTTATATCTGACGGTTCATATCCAACTTGTCAGGACGGTGTCACCCCTTTCATAAGTTAATGATGAAGGATGTTCTCTTTTACTGGGATGAAGAATGTCAAATAGTCTTTGACAACTTGAAAGATTATCAGAAAATCCCTCCAATGCTGGGGGCACCAGTGAAAGGACAATCGTTGATTCTGTATATAGTAGACACACACTACTCCCTAGGAGCAATGCTCACCCCGAATAATGAAGAAGGGAAAGAAAAAGCCCTCTACTACCTCAGTCGAAGACTGGTCAGAGTTGAGGAGAAATACACTTTCATTGAGAAAGTCTGCTTGGCACTGGTCTTCGCGGTCAAGAAGCTCTGACACTATATGTTGTCGCATGAAATAAAGCTGATTTCCAAGACGGATCTGCTTAAATACATCCTATCACAACCAGCAGTCAAAGGCCACTTAGGCAAATGGGCGGTGATTCTCATGGAGTTTGATATCTCCTACATGCCACAGAGAGCTATCAAAGGCCAGGCTATTGCAGACTTCTTTGCCGTGCACCCAGTGCCTGAAGACTGTCCACTAGAGACAGAACTCCCTGATGATGAAACCCTAGAAGCCGACCAAGTGCAGCCCACCTTGTGGCAGTTGTACTTCGATGGTGCATCCAGAATTGACACCCCAGTAGCTGGAGCAGCCAGAGATAGGGCCGTGGCAGGAATAGCCCTAAAATCCCCCGAGGGAGAGGTCATATATACCTCTTGCTCAATAAACAAACCCTGCATAAACAACGAGGCAGAATATGAAGCCCTGATAATCAGGTTACATATCGCCCTGTCCATGGAAATTTAGATACTAGAGGCATTCGGAGATTCCATGCTAGTTATAAAACAGTTGGAAGGAGAGTTCGAGGTGCGGAAGCAAGAACTCCTTCCTTACTACCAATTGGCGCTCCGCCTGATGGCGAGATTTTATTTCATCAAAGTCTGGCACATCAACCGAGGACATAATGCTTAGGTAGATGCCCTCGTAAAGCTGGCCAGCTCTTTGGCAATCCCGCTAGACACAAGCTTGAATATAATAGTAATTAATCGACGCCAGATCCCCAGTGTGACAGTGGTCCTGGCTGATGAAGAAGAAAATGAAGTGGCAACTGTGGAGGAAATCCAATAGCCCTATTAGCGGGATCATCTTCTGCGATGGTCCCAGCACCAACAACTCTCGAAAGAAAAGGAACAAAGAATGAAGCTCCTCAGAATCAAGGATTCCTATGAGATGAGAAACAGAACCTTGTTCTGAATAATGACAGATTCCCGAAAGAAAGTCTTACTCCGTTGCTTGTCTTTAGCAGAAGCTTGGCAGGTGATGCAAGAAGTCCATGTCGGATCAGCCGGGGCACATCAAGCTGGTCCAAAAATGAAGATTGAAATAAAAAATTGGGCTATTACTGGCCCGCTATATTTGACGATTGTTGCAAGTTCACCAAGGCTTGTCAGAAATGTCAAGAACACGCCACCGTGTCAAGGAGACCACCGGCGTCGCTGCACCCCACCATCCCAAGTTGGCCGTTCGCTCAATGGGGCACGGACGCGGTGGGCCCTCTGCCAGCATCTTCATAAGGATGCAAATATATCTTGGCAGCCATAGACTACTTCTCCAGATGGGCAGAAGCGATAACTCTAAAAGAAGTGACGAGGGAGCTAGTCGCTAGATTCTTCCGGTAGAATATAATATTCTGATTTGGAGTCCCCAGACGAATTATCTCCTATAATGGCAGTCATTTCAGAAATTAGAAGGTATATCGACTGACTGATAAATATAAAATTGATTGTAGGACGTTGTCCCCCTACAACCCCCAAGACAATGGGCTTGCAGAAGCCTTCAACAAAATGCTCTGCACTTTGCTGGCGAAGACTGTGTCATGCACCAGGTAATTCTCTTCATATTTCTTCAGCTATCGAGAAGAGTAAGTTATAACACTTCCTAGTTGCATCAAAACACATCCGAGGCCAATGCCAGACGCATCGGTATATACCTCGAACTTCTCTCCTTCAACTGGTAAGGCCAAGACTAGGGCAATAGTTAGGTGATCCTTTAGAGCTTGGAAGCTTCTTTCACATTTTTCGCTCCATTCATAACGGATCTCTTTGCGAGTTAGCCTAGTGAGCGGTGCATCGATCTTAGAGAAGTCCTTAATAAATCGTCGATAGTAGCCTGCTAGACCCAAGAAACTACGGATCTCACTCGCATTTGTCAGTCTTCCCCAGTTCTTCACAGCCTCTACCTTTGACGGATCCACAGAAATCTCATCCTTAGAGATCACATGTCCAAAGAAGGACACTTCTTCAAGCTAGAACTCGCATTTACTGAGCTTTACATATAGTTAATTTATCCTCAATATCTGTAATGCAATCCTTAAATACTTTTCATGTTCTTCCTTGGTCTCTGAATAAATCAATATGTCATCAATGAAGACCACTACAAATTGATCCAGATGAGGCCGAAATATGCTATTCATCAGCTGCATAAAGGCCGTAGGGACATTTGTTAGTCCAAAAGACATAACAACAAATTCGTAGTGCCCATACCTGCTCCTGAACGCGGTCTTATGAATGTCCTCATCCTTGATTCTCAGTTGGTGATATCCAGACCTGAGATCAATCTTTGAGAAATACTTTAATCCAAATATCTGATCGAATAACTCATCGATCCTCGATAGTGGATTCTTATTTTTGATAGTGAGGTGATTCAGCTACTGATAGTCGATGCATAATCTCATCGATCCGTCCTTCTTCTTTACAAATAGTACGGGAGCTCTCCACGGGGAAGTGCTCGATCTGATAAATCTTTTGTTTAGAAGTTCCATCAATTGTTCTTTTAATTCCTTGAGCTCGGCAGGGGACATCTTATAAGGTGCCTTGAAAATTGGACCAGCACCAGAGATCAGGTTGATGGTGAAGATCACTTCTCTTTGCGAGGGTAGTCCAGGCAGATCCCCTGGAAATACGTCGGAAAACTCTCAAACTACTGGGATGTCTTCTATCTTGGACTCTTTAATTTCTTTTATGGTGACAAAAGCAAGGAAATATACACACCCTTTCCTTATTAGCTTACTAGCTCGGAGAGTCGAGATAAGAGGTGACTTGCTATGACTCTTAGGGCAAGTATAGGTAAGTTCTGGAAATTCCTTAAAAGTAACCTCGTTGTTTCAGCAATCAATAGTTGCCTGGTATTTAGATAGCCAATCTGCTCCTAATATGACATCATAGTCTTTCATGTCTATGCATATTAAGTCTATTGGTAGATTTCTCCTTTTCACTATAACTTCACAATTTAGATAATGATGTGTGATCTCAGATTCATTCCCTAGAGAGGTTGAAATAACTAGATCTATCCATTCCGGCTCCATAGGTAGTGGATCTACAAATTTCTTGGAAATAAAAGAATGCGATGTACCAGTATCAAACAAAACATGAGCAGACTTGGAACAGATTTCTAGTGTACCTTCCACCAGTCTGCCTTCATCTTGTTTCATCTCTTGGAGAGCTTGGAGGCGTGCATTCTTCTTCACCGGACGCTTTTCATCTCCGGGTTAATCATTGAGTAGTGGACAGTCGGGGATCCGATGATCACGGCTCCCACAACGGAGGCAAGCTCCGAGTCTTCTCTAGCATTCTTCAGCCTTATGGCCAGCCTTGTCACAATGTTTGCATACCTCCTTAGAAGGTGCAGCAGTTATAGAGAAAGGCTTGTTATTATTCTTCTTGAGTTTTTTCTCCTGGGAGGACTCTCCTCCATTATTAAGCCTCTTCTTGTTTTACGTCACTAATGCGGATTTCCATCCGAACAAAGAATGGTCCGTTAGTGACCGATATGCTCGCAATGTCTACGCCCTAACGCGGGGTTCGCCTAAATGCAATCCGAGACTTCGCTCTTGCTCTTATTATTGTGAATCTCAGGCCGTAAGGCCCCCTTTCCTGGTGATTAATCAAGGGTTTTCCCCTCTCCGAGGGGATGTAATTAACGTCGTAGCCTTTACGGTACGACGGGTTTTTAGTCCCGACACGATACACACAATCGTCTGACTAGTTAGAACTAGCACACCATGGGCTTCTTTAAGCCCGCATAAATCGTCACCCTGGTGACTAGCACGCCCTCGTACTAACAAATCGAATAAACAAATGAAAAGATGAATAAACAAACAAAAAGAATGAATGTCCCCATAAGTGCGTCCACAACAGCACCTTCCAGCATCGAGAAAATCATCACTTCCATCAGGTTAGCGTCCTTGACACACTAGGTGAGTGTCATATCAGACCACAATCACAGCATCCATTGATGCACCACCACTGCAATTCCTCAAACTGCAACATGCCACGTCAAAAGCCGCAACACGAGCCATAATCGGCAACTGCCAACGCTCATCCTCGAGTCCCAAACTCACCGCGGAGCCTTCACATCTCAAGCCAACCTCAGGGTGAACACAACCCATTCACACGCAGAAGTGCAAGAGAAAGAACTTACTGGGTCAACCCTACCCAATCCTGCCTCAAAATCCACAAAAATAATTAGGACCGACACATCATTTCTGATGCCATAGAGCACGACAAGAACATTAGGCTCGATAATCAGCAGCTCATCGAGAAGATCCTCCGCTCACCCGAGCGCACCTCTCGATCAAAACATCCACTCGACTGCCTCAAACCACCGCCTTAACACCTCAGGGGCTGGACAACCATAGACTGGGGTGGCCAAAACCAACAACAGCTCCCTCAGAGCACGCTTCCAGCCACTTAACTACAAACAATCCTCGCAAGCCACCTAACCTCGCTTCAAATTCCTCGAACGCAGCACCGCAGCAACACACCTACTGGCAACCTCTGCCCAACATAGCACAACCGGGGCCACCACTGATGAGGGAGAAAGCTCTCGACCTCGATCCTCAGACCCCACGCTAGCACTCTGATGAAATAGCAACCACAACCATAGCACCAATGTAGTGCGCTCAAGCTCTCATGCGAGAAGCAAAGCAGAAAACAAACACAAAATCCTAAGCCAACTGCCAACTGTACTGGACCTTATGGAGTCTAATCACTGTAATATCTCAAATTCTCATGTACACACCACGACCATAGCTCTGATACCAGCTGTAACGACCCAAGATCTAGATACCGGGAGGAGCCCGATACCATTCCAATCCTGGCCCGCCGCCCACCAGCTGGAGGTCTCGGAAGGGCTAAAAAAGAGTGTAGAGGTACAAAGAAATAGGAAATAAAGTAAGACAATTAACAGGAATAAACAACTAACTATAACAGAGTCCATTCCAATAGAAAGTACAGTCTAAAATAGTAAAACGTACCACATGCCAAGTGAACACTCAGCCCGACGAGCTGGCAACTAAGGACCTCCATGTAACGCCCTCAAACCTCGAGAATGAACCACCGCACCTGAAAAGCAGGGATGAGTCTCCAAATAGAGACTCAGTGGGGGTCCCGCGAAACCCCAACTAAGAAAAGTAACAGTAGAAAGGAAAGCTGCACTAGCTAAACAACCACAGTAGGAACAACGAACCAGTGGCCAGTCAAAACTTGGCACTACTCCTACTCCAACTGGCAACAGAAAGGGAAAATCTTGATCTCACAATCGGGAACCAGACCACTCTAACACCAGACCTACCGAGGAAACACTCACGGTAACCCTGCCGCGAATGTCTGCCCTTAGAGATGGGGTACTTTATCTGGGAGGCATACAGACTATGATATACCCTGGCCCTGATCAGCAACAGGGCATAGTTATACAGCACATGGTCTATGAACTCCACCGCCCCTTCCCAGAAGCTGTGCGCTTCCTAAACCTTGAAATCAGCAAACCAACCTACGGCCAGTTCGTACTTGAAGTGGATCGCCAAACAATCTAGGACATATGGCTCCTCTCTGTACCCCCATTTCAGTGGGGCCAAAAATAATCTGAACTAGAGATGTTCTTTGTGCACCCGCCCGACCGCACTATCCTGATATGCTGGTGTGAACTCTGGGGCCGGTACTAGCTTCCCCTCGGATGGCGTAAGCTCCTCCAATCCCAGCATGGGTTTTCACTCCTTGGGCTCTCACAAAAGCTACATCTGTGTGCTCCTCAAGACTGTGTATGCAAGGCTATCCCTTGGCTTCAAGACGGCGTGCTCTACGTCTTGGACAGCCCTAATGTCCCATTTGCCTCAGGAATTGAAGTGCTTCAGAAAGTAAACCATGTGCTTGTCCTTTGGGTAGTCTCACCGGTATCCCTTGTCTACGCTGAATGTGTAACTCGCATCAGTCAGAGCGAGCCATCTGAAATCCATTGTGCCTGTATCAGAGCCCGAAGACTCCGCCAATGCAGCTACTTCTGAATGTTTCCTATCAAGGTCCTCCGCATTAAGCCAAGTGACGGCCGGAGGAGTAGTAGAAGTGGCAGGCTTGGCACCGGTAGTAGCTGAAGGAAAAGAAGCACTTGGGGAAGCCATTTCCTGTGAACATTAACAAACAAATGATCAGAATAGAAGAACATAGCTAGAATATAAGGCAAAAAAAAGAAAGGGCTATTGCTGAAATTAAATAAATAAGGCATAGGATTTGGACGAAATTTCGGCAGAGTCTCCCCTAGGTCAGAGGTGCAAAGGAGAGAAGTGGGTGCACTTCCACGAGGAGTGACGGCCCCAAAAGGTCTTGGTGCGCACGGAAGTGGCAACACCGAATTGTTTATCACCCTTTTAGGCTCCCTAAAAGCCTTAAAGATGCCTCATACGGCAGCTGCCCCTCTCATCCGATGGCTCCCGAAGGCCCCTGACTCGGTGGCCCTTGCGGACGTTTGATCCAGTGGCACCTGCCAACGTCTGATCCTGTGGCCCTTGTAGGCAGTCGATCTGGTGGCACCCCAGCTCCCGTGATCTGGTGGCACCCCAGTGCCTATGATCTGGTGGAACCCAGCACTTGTGATCCAGTGGCACCCCTCAGCCCTCATCCGATGACACCCCCTCTAAGCTTGATACGGTGGCAACCTATCGCCCTGGCCTCATCCGGTGGTGGCCCCAGCCGTTCGAACCAATGGCGGCCCCAGCTGTTCGAACCGGTGGCGCCCCAACTCCCCTCATCCGGTGGCACCCTCGCTAAAGCTTCTGAAGTAGTTGCCCTCGCAAGGACCCCATCCGGTTACACCAGCATTGTCTGTGAACCTTGTAAAAGGAAGAGCAACAGAAGAAGAAGAAAGGAAGGAGAAGAGAAGAAGAACAAGAGGCCAAGAGGCTTAGGGTCCCGCGGTACCCGTTCCACTGTGTGAAGCAGAGGGGAAAGGAGAAGAGAAGAAGAGAAGAAGAAGGGAGAAAGGGGAGGGATAGTCCAGGGCTGGGTCTCCTCACCCTCAGAGCACCAGCGGCAATTATAGCGACTGCGGCAGCAGATGCCAGGCAGAGAAAGGGAGAGTGGTGTCTGGGCTTCGAAGGGATTTGAAATTCAAAAGGATGGGGGGTAAAATGAAATGCCATCCACCCTTTTATAGGGCCTGGTCGTTCCACCGGTTGGGCTTCCAGGCCGTTAAACCGGTGGCTCAACCGGTGGCGGTCAACCCAACAACAAAAAAAGGGTAAGGAGTGACCAAAGTGGTCGCCTGCGGAGGAGGCCGCACCAATGGAGGTGGCTGGTGCACTTGTGGTAGAATTGGTGGCATCAATGGCTGAGGTAGACGCTGCTGGGTGGTTACCATGCTATGTTCTACCGGCTGAGACAAGGTATATAGTGGTGGGAAGTCGCTTGGGTTGGCGCCTCCTCACAACGACTCGACTTGCATCTCAAGCTACTTGGAGGCCGAAGCTTGCTCCGTCTACTCCATCAGCTACTTCATCAGAAGTTCTATCTCCTGATGGTAACTCTAGAGCAGCATCAGCACTGATGGATCTATGGTTACCATGCTGGGGATGGCTTCTGCTGTCTCCCCTGAAGCTCCTTCAGATGAGATGTTTAGCAACACCTCCTCCTCTTCTACCGTCACTACATTTACAGTGAGGGTGGTGACTTCTTAAGGCAATGTCTACTTTTGTTTCACTGTTCTCAGCATCTCCCTTGTGGCTTTCACCTTTTTGGTGTTCGGCCCTGGCCTTTCGACTAATTGAGCCAATTCCCAGGGGTCATCAGGCAAACCTCCGTATTTGTAGGCCACTCCGAGCATGTTGCAGGTGAAAACCTGAATGCATTTCTTTTGTCTGTGAACCTTCCTCCTTGCATGTCCAGGGAAGGTTAGCCTCTCGAATACAGAGACTCTTCTTATCTCCCTTTGTCGGAGAGCAGCTTTATCGGCTTCGAGTTCCAAGCCTTCTTCATGTCCATTGTCATCAACTGATGATGTCATTCCTCTTTATTCTTTTTCTTCAACTGCCATCGGTGGACAGTCGTCTTCTTTCACCATGGCTACTTGCAACAGCCGTTGTTGGCCTGGTGAGGGTTGCTCATACCCCTGAAGTATTTTCTGACCATACTAGTCATTTCTTCTTGCCCTAGTTCTTGATGAAGGACTAGGGAGAGTTGTCGACCTCCCACTAGAGGGATGTAAGCTAGCCGGGATCTTCTGGCGGGTTGTTCAAATCTACTCCCTAGTGTGGGGACATCAGCTTTTCGGGCACATGGCCCAATACTTCCACAGCATGGAGGATCCGTGACAATCTCTTCTTTTCTTGGGGCCAACCCCCTCTCATTCTCCTTCCCCGCCTCAGCGGGATTGGGGTGGTAGTAGGCAAGTGCCTCTTGATGGATAGGTTGGATCTTTTTAGGGACCCAAACTTGTTTAAACCTCTTCAGCCCTAGGGCTAGCTATTTCTGGCCTCGGCGGCCTTCTTCTTCTTTCTCAGCTCTCCTCCCAGAAAGAGCGTGGAAGGAGTTGTGGGTCGACACAACAGCGACCACCAGGTCTGGATTTGCCTGGGCATCACGTCCATCTAGGAAGATACGGACACCCCCAACCAGCACAGACTTCCTGGACATTGATAGTCATCCAGTAGTAGGGGCAACAGCACTTCTGTGGGAATTCTGTTGACGGTGACCCCCGGGCTTGTTGTAGTAGGCGAGGCGATCCCCCTGAGCTACATGGTGCACCATGCAGCTTATCAGTTGAGCTTAACCTGCTGTCAGGCTCCTGTAGCTTTACGCATTGTGGGCCCTAGGCTTCTTATTAGCTTCTTCTCTGGCTAGCTCTAGGGCCTCGACCTTCAGCATGTCGGTGAAGGCTACCACCAAGAAGTTGGGGAAGCCAACCACCGGCGAGAAGGAGCCAAAGGCAGTTGGTACTGCTAGGTACCCAGCAGCAGCCTGATTAGCCACGATCTCAGGGCTGAAGGTGTAACACCCTAGATCTTTATTGGATCTTGGCGGATCTTTATTAGGTTGTTCGGATCCTTTTTGAAGAGTTCTGGTTTGCTTCTGTAGTTCCCGAGTTGAGTTTTACTTTCCGTGTGGGTTTTTCTTCCGTATAATGTGCGGAACCCTACGGTGAGGGTGGTACAAAGATATGAGTTCAAACTAGCAGGGTGGAAGGCTAGACTCCTCTCTTATGGAGGGCTCCTAGTTTTATGCAGATCGGTGCTAGACAGTTTGCCGACCTATTCCCTCTCCATCTTTAGGCTTCCCAAGACAATTTCGAAAACTGGAATCCATTCAGACTAGATTTTTTTGGCATGAAAATACTAACAATGTTGGAAGTTGGCATAACATTTCTTGGGACAGAGTTTGTAAGAGCAAGGAAGCCAACGGTGTGGGGATCAGAAACCTCAGATATTTCAATTTGGTTTTACTATGCAAATGGATTTGGAGGCTCGAGACAAAGGACAGAGGCCTTTGGGTGCAAGTGATTAGACACAAATATTATTCCTCCTCCAAAGTGTGGGACTTGAGGCCATCAACCATATATAATATTTCCCCTTCATGGAAAGGTATCTTGTCTTGTGTGGACTTTGTCAGAGCTAGTGTTTGGGTCAGCCTGGGAAATAGTGAGAGAAGCTCCTTTGAGCAGGATAAATGGTGTGGAGACTTCTCGCTGACAGAGTCTTTCCTTTCGCTTTTTGCTATTGCAGGAGCTCCTTCAGCCACTGTTGTGCAATCTTTTGATGCAGCCTTAAGAGGCGGCATCTAGGCCCCCACTTTTAGGAGGGATCTCTATCAGGAGGAATTGGACCTGCTAGGCCATCCATTGAACTTCCTTACGGGCTTATCTTTGGTCACAAGAAGGGAGGACACTTGGCGGTGGAGATGAGAGAGGGAGGGAGACTTCTCTGTTAAGTCTGCATATCATGTCATTTCAAAAGGGGGAGTTCGGCATTCCTATGCACTGCAGATTTGAGCTCCCAAGATTCCTCTCAAGGTGGAGATGCTGGTTTGGAGGATCTCTTATGGGCGCCTTCCCACCTGTGACAGGCTGACGCCCTTCCTACAGCATATTCCTACCTTGTGTTGTTTGTATGGCGATGTTGACGAGAACATGTATCACCCGTTCACTGGCTGCATTTTTGCTAGAGGGATTTGGGAGAGGATTGGTCGTAGATTTCAACATCCCCTAGGCCATTTTGCGAGTGTTTTTCGTATCGTCTCCAAGTGGCACAAAAGATGGAATAAGAAGGGGGGCAATTTCGTCTGGTGGCTTATCCTTCATGCCAATCTTTGGGCATTATGGACTGAGCGGAACAACAGAATTTTCAAGAGCAAAGCTCGTACCAAGGTTAGGTTTTTTCTTTTGTGTGTGAGACTACCTTTTTGGGCTACGCATCTTTGTAATGTGGGGACTCATAACTCCTCTCTTTTTTTTATGTTGGGGAGTTAGAGAGGGGCTTTCTTTTGGGTTATTCCCTGGAGATGGGAGCTTTTATGAGAGCCAGCTCTTTCTTGTACAACCTTGTCTTCTTTAATATATTTTAGTGGTACCATCCACTTTACAAAAAATCAAAGTGTTGTGCACTGATAATGCCATGGAATATGTTCAATCCTCCTTTGCCTCCTTTTGTTTGTCTCATGGGATTGTCCATCAAACATCATGCTCTTGCACACCACAATAGAATGGTATTACTGAAAGGAAGAACAGCCATTTGTTGGATGTTGCAAGAACACTCATGTTTCATATGAATGTCTCCAAATCATATTGGGGAGATGCGGTTCTTACATCATGATATCTCATAAATCGGGTTCCAAACAGTGTGCTCGGTGGAAAGTCCCCCTTTATGTATTTACACCCTACAGATAATCCCTTTCCTCTTGTTCCTCGTGTTTTTGGGTGTAAGTGTTTTGTCCACTCTCTTGGACCTGGATATGACAAATTATCTCCTCATTCTATTCCCTATATTTTTTGGGTTATTCCAGAACACAAAAAGGATGTTGGTGTCTTGATCCTCGATCCAAGAGATCATCAAACTAAAACATTTTTTTTCTTTATTTTAAAATAATGATGATCCTAGACTCGATTTAGACCGTGCAAAGACTTATGCAACGACTACTCTAGACTCGACTAGTTCTGATACCAAATTGATGCGGGACGGACACGCGCGGACTAGACTCCAAGTTGAAGACCGACCTTGGACTCTAGCAAGCTCGCGGTTGCCCCTTAGCGAGGGAAGCGTATGATCGTGCGCGGTTGAGAAACCGGCAAGTGCTAGGGTGGTCAACTCACTATCGTGTCGGATCGGGTCACGGGACGGTTTCGCTCTCTCTCTCTCTCGCAGCGGTGATAAATATTTGAGCGAGCTAATTTCCTATCACATGTAGCGACATATAAAAAATATACCAGCAAAGTAAAGCCTATGAGGAGGGTGGCGAGTTTACCTCTACGCTCTGGGTGTGGGGAAGACGACCCCAGCCAGTTACGGTAACTCCCAGTACAATAGTAAAAATTTAATTATAGTAGTGAATTATATTGCCCACTCCATGTAGGGAGGCAAAGGGCTACAAGTGGGACCCGGGAGGACCGACCCTAGGTTGACAGACAGCAAACTGGGAGGGTTCTCAGGACGAACTCGGCCTGCTGGTCTGACTCAGTGCTGCGCCGACTCGGTGCTGCGCCGACTCGGTTCTGACTCGCTGGGCAGCAAGCCGTTGTCTCCAAAGAAACGTCACCTTCCTGAGATCTTCTGAAGGTGCTACTTGGCTGAGACGATGGCTGGACATCCCTGAACGACTCCTGAAGTGGCGGTCACTGAAGTTGACTTTCGGTATTTATTTGTAGATTTCTCCCAGACTACTATTTTGGACCTACACAGGGAACAGATTTGCGCGTCTCGGCGGCAAGAATTAATTCTCTCAGATTCGGAATCAGATCGAGGCAAGACTGGTGGCGTTGGAAAAAGAACTCCTAGATCTACAACATATATTTTTTTCAGCTCGATCCAAGGAAAGGATGAGAAATGGGAGGCTCTGTAACACTATATTTTTTTGAGGATCTATGAACAGACATTCAGAACAGACAGGGATCTGCATGAAGATGAGTTTTGACAAAGGGGTAAATAATTTTTTAGGGGAGCAATTTTAACTGACCTAGGCGAAAATCCATGATGTCGAACAACTTGGCCTAGACGGCATGTCATGATGCTAAGATAAACTATTTACTAGCTTAGGCATAGAGCCATGACGCCGGACAAGGATATTTAATGGCTTAAACATAAAGTCATGATCTCGTACAACTTGGCATAGGCGAAAGGCCATGACGCCAAGGAACAACATTAGACAGCTTAGACGAATTGCCATGACGCTATACAACTTGGCTTAGGCGAAAGGCCATGATGTCAAGGCAGAATATTTACCGACTTAGGCGAAAAGTCGTGACACCAGACAAGGATATTTAACGGCTTAGACATAAAGTCTTGACGCCGCACAACTTGGCTTAGGCGGAAGGCCATGATACTAAGGCAGAATATTTACTGACTTAGGTAGAAGATCATGACGTCGGACAATGATATTTAACGACTTAGACATAAAGTCATGACATCGTACAACTTGACTTAGGCGAAAGACCATGACGCCAAGGTAGAATATTTACCGGTTTAGGCGGAAGGCCATGACGCCAGACTAGAATATTTAATGGCTTAGACATAAAGTCATGATGCCATACAGCTTGGCTTAGGCGGAAGGCCATGATGCCAAGGTAGAATATTTACCGGTTTAGGCGGAAGGCCACGACGTCAGACAAGAATATTTAACGGCTTAGACATAAAGTCATGACGTTATATAACTTGACTTAGGCGAAAGGCCATGACGCTAAGGTAGAATATTTACCGGTTTACGTGGAAGGTCATGACGTCAGACAAGAAGAGATTGCGTCCCTACATAGAGGCGCTATTTTTATATTTAGCGCCTCATTCCAAGGCGCTCTTTCCTCTGACGACTGTGCATCCTATCTACTTAGCTACTTGTTATTGATCAGCGCCTGCCCAGAGAGGCGCCTGTCTCTGGTCCAATGCCTTACTCTTAGGCGCAGTTTCTTTCTAGTTTACTGTTCATCTCATTATATGCCTCTGTGAAAAGGCGTTGTTTGATTGATTAGCGGCTGTAATCTAGTCGCCATTCTCTGATACAGCGACCACTGAGTGGCCTCTATTTCCTCCTATTCACAGAGTTACTGCTTTTGCTACTATTTTGACTTGGGTGATTGCATTCTTATTTCTGTCTATATTTGCTATTGTTCCTACCTGCATTCTAGGGCATTTGGTTGAGAGACCTCCTCTCTCTACATCTTTAGGATTCCCTACACCTTTTTGGGAAAGGAAGGACCTTCCATTGAGCATTCCATCTCTTTGGATTGAAAATTCCTTGACCAAGGCCTCCGTAAGTCCTCGCACCTGTGAATTCCCTCACGGAAGCTAGGCTGGTTGTACCTTTTGAAGCACTCCGGAGTTAGTTAACCCATGCATTGGTGAAAAGAGAGAAAGAACTTAGTTAACCCGGAGATTACATTCAAATTGAAACTAGGATCTGCATTGAAAGAGGATTAACTACTCCTTTAAAATCCACCCTTGCTTCACATCAAAGAACACTAAAATCTTCCGTAAGCATCATAACTTATTTGGCAACTTGTTTGATAACCTACTTGAGTGATTGTTTGATAGCTATTTTTGTTTAAATAATCCCTCATATTAATCATGAAGCTTCGTTCAGGTAGAATTATCAACATGGCCAATCAAGAGTAGTCTTATGATTATGAGGAGGGTCAATTCAACCAATCTAATGGGATCCCTCTTCAGGGACTCGTCCAATATGAGGCACTTTCTCAGAGCTTTATTCACCATGAGGGAAGCTATGCTCCCTCTCATCCTCAATACCCTCAAGTTTATGCAGTGGACACCACCGCTCAGGGAGTTGAGCCTTCCTCTCAAGCTCAACCCGTCATTCAATCCACTCCTAGGGAGGCTTCCCCGTCCTTCAACTTGAATGATCATATCACCGCTCTATCTCAATTAGATGATGCTCAATGCCAAGCGGTCCAGGCCGCTCTCAAGGGGAAATCTATCCCTTCCCCTTCTTCCAACCCCTCTCAGGCCGTGGGTGGCCTTCAAATTAACATACCTCATGACCAGGCAGTCACGTAGCAATTTCCGTCTCATCCCTAAACTCCTATTGTTCTTGCACCATCCCAACTGGCGAGTCATTCTACTACTAGGACACAACGCCCATCACCTTCTCAATTTATGAAAAGGTCTATGCCCAATCCGTTCCCTTCCAATCTGGTCCCGGTCGAGTCCGACACTAATACTCTTCTCCTCCAAAAGCTTGCTAGCATGGAGGAACAACTCGAGAAGGTCTCGACACCCAAAGACGCTCCGGAAGTCGCTCTCCCAACTTTGCCAATCTTTCACTTGCCTCCATCCGAGATGCCAAATTTCAGGCGCTATAACGGAACGGGTAATCCATTGATTCATTTAAAAGACTTCATGTATGAAGCATCTTTTTGGCAGAATAACAAAATTGCCTTGGCTTATTTATTCAGAAGATCCCTCGATGGCCTGGCCCGCGAGTGATTTTATTCCCTTGAGCCTATGGAGGCTAGTGATTTTGATATGGTGCAAAGAAGGTTCTTGCAGAAATATAGAGATGGTGTTGGTCCTTCCTTGTCCGTGACTGATTTAGTGGCTGAAAAGATGATGGTGCGGACACCCGAGCAGTCGATCGGCACGACACGCCGAACCACCGGTACCGCACGAGGAGTACGACTCGAGCCACACGGCATGAGATATAGTGCCAAAAGAAACCCTCAGTATGGGCTTTAACTACTTATTTACTTTTAATCAATTTAGGATTTTCATTCCTTCAATTTATTAGGATTGTTACACCCTCCCCCACTTAAAAGAATTTGGTCCCCAAATTCAATCGTATATAGATGTGAAGGGTGCAGAATACATACCATTCAAAATAAGTTTGTGAATCTCTTCTTCATGGATTCCTCTGTCTCCCACGTGGCTTCTCGTTCTGAGCATTTGCTCTATTGAACTTTGACCATGGGAATTGTCTTGTTCCTTAGTGCACGTACCTCGCGATCAAGGATCTTTATGGGCTTTTGTTCATAAGTGAGATCTTTTTGTATCACCAGGTCGCCATGATCTATGACATGTGATGGATCATGCACATATTTCTTCAACATTGATATGTGGAACACATTGTGAGCTTTGGACAATTGAGGAGGGAAGGCGATATGGTAGGCAACTTCGCCAACTCTTTCTAATACCTCAAAAGGTCCGATATATCTTGGTGTTAGCTTGCCCTTCACACTAAATCATCTAATTCCCCATCCTGGAGAAATCTTAAGAAATACGTGATCTCCGACTTGAAATTCGAGATCTCTCCTCCTTGTATCGTCATAAGACTTTTGCCTAGACTGAGCCATTTGAAGTCTTTCTCTAATTAGCTGAATCTTCTCAGAGTAATCTCTAACCATGTCTGGGCCTAGTAGTTATTTTTTGCCAATTTCTTCCCAGCACAAGGGTGATCGGCAACTCCTTCCGTATAAGACTTCAAAAGGTGCCATTTGTATACTTACCTGGTAACTGTTGTTATAAGCAAACTCGACCAAAGGCAAGTGATCATGCCAGCTTCCACCAAAATCAATGATACAAGCTCTGAGCATGTCTTCTACCACTTGATTTGTTCTTTCGATCTAACCATCCGTTTGAGGATGAAAGGCTGTACTAAAGTTGAGTCTTATTCCCAACGAATGTTGTAGACCCTTCCAGAAGTGAGAAGTAAAGCGTGGGTCTCGATCAGACATGATTGAAACAGGTACTCCATACAGTCTGACAACTTCCTTGATGTATAAGGCAGTGAGCACATCAACTGACCATCGACTCTTAATTGGCAAGAAGTGAGCTGACTTGGTCAATCGATCTATGATGACCCATACACCATCATGTCCTCCTTTAGATTTAGACAGACCCATTACAAAGTCCATACCGATGTCATCTCATTTTCACTTGGTAATGTCTAGAGGATGTAGCTTACCGGTAGGCTTTTGGTGTTCCGCCTTAACTTGTTGGCAGGTGAGACAGCGATATACAAAGTTTGTTACCTCTCGTTTCATGTTGGGCCACCAAAAGGCCCGTTTCAAGTCTTGGTACATCTTGGTAGATCCAGGATGAATCGTGTACCTTGACCTGTGAGCTTCTTCTAATATTTTCTTCTTTGTCTCCAGACAATCTGGTACACAAGTTCTTTCTCGGAATAATAACCTTCCATCCGACACTAGCTTGAAATCAGGTCGTTCTCCCATTTTGCCTTTACTTTCTACTAGTACTGGGTCATTGTCTTGGAGTCCTTGTATTTCGGAGAGTAGATCCGGTTGTATCCTCATATGTGATAGAGTAATATACCTATTCTCTTTGTCCATACTTATGTTAAGTTTAAAAAATTACTCTAACAACTTCCACTCTCGAATCATACAGTTGGCTAGTAAGGCTCTTGGCTTTTGACGGAGGGCATCAGCTACAGGATTACCCTTTCCAGGATGATATTGTATAGTGAAGTCAAAGTCCTTGAGATATTCAAGCCAACGCCTTTGTCTCATGTTTAGCTCCTTTTGTGAAAAGAGATACTTCAAGCTCTTGTGATCAGAGTATACAGTGAATTGCGGCCACTTATGGACCATCCTAACATTCCACGTGTGCTAAGTAGACTTCCCGAGTTTTCTGCTGATATCACCTTCAGCACTAGATATCATGCTTTTGGGCTTGCTTTACGCTTGTATGAAGCATCTTCATTAAGTGGGCATCCAACTTGGAGACTTTTATCCCTACAGAGCCACTTTTTGGTCATTTACGGACCACCTCAGAATTTCAGGTTCCCTAATCGAGTTACCTAGGTTTTTCGCTGAGTTGGCCTTCGGCTCCCTATTCTGGGGAACTAGGGGCATTTCTTTATCTCGAAGGGCTTCTTTATCAGGTGGAGATTTACCTATTACATTCTCGTCCTGACTGGACGGGGTGTGGAGGTATATCCGACATGATTGCTTCAATGCCAATTCATTAGCCCTGATCGTTATACGGCCTTAGTGAGTTGTGGTGGATGTTTACCCCGAGATAATGAAATGTGGAGTCTCTGGTACTTCTTGTGAGGTGACCTGAGGCTTCAACAGTCTAAGTGGACCCATCTTTGACTTTTAGTTGACTCCTTAAGGCATATAATTATCACCTAATCATATTTTGTCTATCAACAACATCCCAACTGATAGGACTATTCATTTATGGTGGCATCTAATTAGCTGATTAGGTATTTATTGAAGTGCGACAGAGTGATATCTATAACAAACACAAGATGTTCACAGATTTTGGGTATTATTGGTGTCCGGATAGAGAGCTCCAAAGAAATGTGAGAACATATGGAGAAGAATCTGAAGATGAAGAAGAAGAGGAAGGCCATCAGGAAGCACAAGGGCAAGCCCCACCTCCAGTTCAGCCAGAGGAGTAGCCACCTCCTTCTCCACATGTAGATCCGGATATCCCACCGCTCCACAATTTTATTATGGGGAGTCTTCTACTCAGGGTGCTGGATAACCCTGTTGGGCAGACTATGAAATTTTTGATAGGCATCTTTCAGGCTTAGAAACTCGTATGGATACCTTTAGGGGGTAGCTTTCTTACTTTGGGAGTCGACTTGACACATCCTTTGGCCGACTTGACACATCCGTTGGCTCGCTTGACACATTCATGGACACAATGACTAGTCAGATGGATACATTCTCCCACGCCTTGGACACCCTTTCTACCCACATGGCCTCTCTCACCTCCAGCTACGAGGACACTTACCAGGCCTTTTGGACTACCAACAAAACACTTCTCCACATTGATCGTCAATTGGAAAATCAAAACCTTCTTCTGCACTCTTTCGAGAGTCGTCTACCTCCTCCTCCACCTCCACCTCCCCCTGCTACTGCTGCTACCTCTGAGGATGAGGATGATGCTTCTAATGATGATGATGATGACAGAACTCTAGATCACCATGCTCTATAGCTATTCTTACATCCCCTAGTGTTCCTTTTCGTCCACTCCTCTTATGTCCCATTCCCTCTTTGATGATGCCAAAGGGGGAGAAGTAGGTAGTAGTTAAGTTTATATATCTATGCATGATGTATGTTTGAATGTCTGTGTGCCATTTGGCATCTATCAGTGTCCTTGTCATTTGCATTGTCGTTTGCATTAGAGTCCTTGGAATGTGAGTCATTGTATTGGCATTTGTGTGTAATTCCCTTGAGTCAGCTATGTAATGAATCTTATGAATGAAAAGCATTTGGTATTGGCATACATATTGGATTATTTACCTTCACTTCTTTTCATCAAAATTGGGCCTACATGGATTGTTATTGAATGGATTGTTACATTATTGGATTGTGGATGGATTGATTTGAATATGACATAAATTTGCCTTGCAAACTATGCGTTGTTGATTTCACGTTTAAAATCTCTCTCATGGCATGCCAATGCATTCAATGGTTAAGAATTTTGTCATCATCAAAATGGGGGAGATTGTTGAGTAGCAAACGTGAGGAACGAAGCTAACCCGACGTGCTCCTTTACCAGGCGCGCTCTACCTCCCGATGCTCCTTGGCCCGATGGGCAAAAAGAGTAGCCTGAAGCCTTTATCCGGCGCCCTCTCTCCACGCTGGGTGGAGTCATGCTAATAGCCTGCTATTTAAACCAATCATCTGCGAGCAGAGAGAGAGACGTAGAGAGAAGCCATCGGTGAAGAGAGGAGAATAGAAAGAGGATTGGGGAAGAAGAAAGGGGGGTTTTCTGAGAGAGGAACTAGAGTGAGAGGTCACCACACCATCTGTCTACTAGGGAGAGCCTGGAGTAGGGGAAGAGAGGCTGATTTCTGATCCCCTATTTTTGTTGCCGATAGTAGAGGTGGGTGGCAGAGCTTTCTTTTTGTTTCTTCCTTCTTCTCCTCTTAGAAAATCTTCTCCTCTGTGTTTTTTTTGTAACAATCCGGGCAATGATATGAGCCCACAGGTCTTTCGCTAGCCCCTGTTGTTCACTTTCTCTACCCCTCTTCATTCTCGATCTGGAAATCGGCTCTGTGCGACAATGCCAAACCGCACTTGTATATGTAGCACTTCATTTGATTATTGGACTATGTAATGAGTTCTAGGACTTAATGAGAATGTAATACACACTTGAATCCTCCTCTCCTCTCTTCGATTGCATTCAATTCCCTGTCGTTTGTGAGTTATTATCAGTTTTCTCCCTGTCGACGCTGAGCATGCCCTGGTTCTTCCTAGGGCAACATTAATGTCACCCCCCTCCCCGAGGTTCTTTCCAATGAGATATTCGTATCAAGCTCTCCCCATGCTCATTAGGGTTTTTATCACCAGAGGCATATACAAATGTGCTTCTCTAATCAATCCGGGGACTGGTTCCCCGTTACCTCCCCGTTCTTAATCATGGACCGGAGAGAATAGGGTTGTCCCTATAAACTGGGTGTAGGGTCTTCTGGTATCATCGCCTTCTCATGTGCTATATGCTGATTGTTTGAGTGTTCGCCCCTTCTAATCTCTGTAGTTCATATACTAACCATCTAGTTCTGAATGCTAGCTTGCTAACCCCCAAATGCTAGCCTGCTAACCAGCTAATCATCTAACTCCCTTTGATGTATGACTAAACGTAGCCAGTTTAAAGGCTGAACGACTCTCTTACCTTGTACACATATTACATTATTGTGTTTTATTTCTTTTGAAAATAACAATCTAATGACTGGGGAGGGGGGGACATTCCTCATCGACTTCTCTAAGTCACCACGAGGTCAAAGGGTCTTGTCTTTATATGACATGCACCCCTGTAAGACGCCAAAGGGTGAATATTAATAGGGCTTATGGCCCAACACTTAATCCACTACCCCTAATGGGGAATAGTGGTGACCATGGGTCGTGTGCCCCTAGTAGGCTAGCCCTCGGGGTTTCCTCCCTTATTGGTCATCCCACTTAGACACATTTTGGCCCATGGAATATTGGTGCCCCTAGTAGGCTAGCCCTCGGGGTTTCCATCCATCCGGGTCTACCGGTCGCCGTCTTGGCCTCCCGGTATTGAGGATCTTACCCCACCTCCGTGGGTATGCATCCGCTTCTCCCCCGTGACCCTCCTGGGTATGGGGAGATGCTGCCACAATTCTGTTAGACTAATCTAATCAATTACCGTCCTAATTCTAGCTCTAATGAGACTTGTTTTGTATTGGCAAGTTATTGTGCTCGAGTATGAACCTCGCACGAGCTTTCGCCATATCTTCAGGACATTCAGGACCTGAATTCACCCATTTAACATCAAAGAAGCCAATAAGCATCTCTCTAACTAAAACAGGTTGAAAATAGTGGAAAATACCTTAATTCAGCGCGGGCCAATTTCGGCGTGCCTTCATCTGGGGTGGCCCCCCACCGTGCCAAGTCCGTGCATGTTTTCATTTGCACGAACGAAGTCCGTGCACATTCACGAAACTAAGTCCGTGCATGTCGGCGGTCGGCCCCAAGGGTCAACCCATTTTTCCAGAAGTTTGAAACTTGCTACTTTGGTCTTTCCTGCCCCCGAGGGTTGACCCAAAGGGTCGACCCCTGTGGATTGAATTAAAAAACCCACTCGGGTAACCCCCGAGGGTCGACCCATTGCTCCAGAAGACTTCTAACCCTCTAAAACCCTCACGAGGGTCGACCCTTTCAGGTACGGATCTGAGCCGTCAAAGAAGACTTTCATGCACACGCACCGAAAGTCATTCCAGTCAAGTCCAAACTCCCTAAATCACTCCATGATTTGTGGATCTGGTCCCCAAGCTGTCTCTTGACCGTCCTAAGTCTATAAGACATCATTTGGGAGTTGAAAACCTAAGGAGTGAGTGTGAGATCTAAAATTGGGCTTTTCTTCTAACCCTTGTGTGTGCAGGTCGCAGGTAGCAGCTCCAGGACTTCTTCCACCATGTTTTGAGCATGAATGTGAAGGGAAGAAGCTGCAAAAGAGTCTCCAATCGATTCCCAACTAGAAGCTGCATGGAGATTCAAGCTACAACTTCAATTGTGCAAGAATCACTCATCCTCCTTTAAGAACAGTCTAAGGGGAGTCAAGAGAGATCCAAGGGAGATTAAGAGTGAGCTTTCCAAAGAAAAGAAGAGCCAAGCAAGCAAGGAATGAAGCTCTGATCAAGTGAAGATTGAAGCCACATTCAAGTTCAGTAGCCTACATTCAAAGGGAAGCCAAAACAAGAGATTTCTAAACTGAGTTTCATTGTCTTGATATTTTAAGTGTCATATTTGTATTTCTCATAAACTCTAATCACATGTGTGTGTGTGGATTGTTTGGATCTGTGGTTGTGTGTGTGTGGTCATCGTGGTTCATCCGTGTATGTGCATGGATCTTCATAGATCTACGTGTGTGTGTGTCAAGTCATTCTTAGTGTGTGGATTGCTGCACTTGTAGTAACATGTGTGTGTGTTGGTGGATCCGGTTGTCGGATCGTGTTGGAGACATCTTCTCCGTGTGTGTGTGTACTGGGGTGCATCCCCGTGTGTGTGTGTGTGTACTAGGGTGTGTCCCCGTGTGTGTGTGCAGGCGTCGTCCTGCGTGTGTGGTTGGAGCGTCGTCTCCATTTGGTGATTTATCCCCGAGTGAAGCCTCACCTAGTTTGGTGAGGGGTGGACGTAGGGAGCCCATCGTAGTCCTGAACCATCTTAAAATCCCTGTGTATTGTGGACTGTCTTGTGCGTGGGATTAGTTTGATTGTCACAACCATTATATGATCATTTGGGAACAGAGAGATTGAGAGAATCTGCTTCCTTGCTTCTTAATTATCTCAATCTTGTTAAGGGTGTTAATTCCACTACGCAGTACTTGTCTTGCCAACTAGTGTAAGGGGTAGTATACGTTATGTTCTAATCTGTAGTTGAACAGATCTCAACTTCCCAGTTAGAGTGTTTATCACAAATTTGATAAAAGGCAAAGAGTTTTGTTATAATTGGTAAACACCCAATTCACCCCCCTCTTGGGTGTCATTGATCATGGGACCCAACACCCCTATTTAAACCCCCCACCACTCTCTCCTTCTGTCATTCTCTCTTTCACTCTCTCTTCTCTTTCTCTCCCTCTCTTCTCCGGCGGCCGACGGAGTGAGGCGGGGGCGAGACGGCAAGGCAGTGAGGGCGGGGGCGAGGATTGGTCGTGGATCGATAGGTGGTGGCGTGGCGATTGTCATTCGGGAGTTCGGGGCGTCGCGGTGCTTCTTACGGCATTTTCGCAACGAATCGACGACCACGGCACGTGAAATCTTCAGTGGAGGTAGAGGGATGGTTCCCTAACCCGTGTAGTTCCTTTCCACGCGATTTGTAGGCCGAGGTGAGGCCAAGAGGGTTGTTTTCACGCTGGGGGTCTAAAATGCATGTTTTGGGTGAGCGGCAGTTTTTCCCCTATTCGATCATGTTTTTGGGGTTTAAACGGGTCGTCTCGGTGCTAGAGAGGTTGGGGAAGGATTTCTCCTTGTTTTTCCTTTCACATGGGTGTGAATGGGGAGTGGAATGGGGTTTTCACGCATTTTCACCGTCGGGACAAGGTTGCAGTCGTACCAGAGACTGCCACTTGAAGAGGTGGTCCTCTTGAGACCGCCATTTGAACCCAAAAGCTAGTAGGAAGTTGCGGTCCTGCGATGGACCGTCTTCTGAAGTGGCGGCCAAGGGGTGACCGCCTTTAGAATGGGTCAAATGCTTGAATTTCGAGGCGGGAAGCAGGTTGCGGTCTTATCTAGATCACCATTTATAGGGGGCGGTCCCCTGGGGACTGTCATTTGCATGCATGCCCGTGGGCCTCTGCCAGCGTGCTCTGGCAGGTGGCGGTCTTGGATAAGACTGCCACTTCATGTTGCGGTCAGTCTAAAGATCGCTAACTAGGTGGCGGCCTCCTCTGAGACCGCCACTTTGGTTGCCGTCAGTTGGAAGACCGCTACCCAGGTTGCGGTCGTGGGGATGACCGCCACCTGCCCTGGGTGCCTGTTTAGGGTTGGTTGGGTGTCCGGACAATTTGAGGCCGACCCATTTAACACCCAGTGGCCCCTAAATGTCCTGGACACCCCGTGGAGTACCATGACCATGTTTTTGGATGTTCGAAGGTGCCGTGTTACCTCGATTAGTGACCCCATGTGTTTTGGGTTTCTATGATATGCTTGATCAAGTTGCCGTGTGACGAGATGAGTGCGGAGGGCTATTCCCGCACGTCATGGGCTTTCCCGGAAGGTGGTTTCCGTATGGGCCATGCATTTGGCCTGTGGACTGTGAGTCCATTTCCTAGCCAGGGGCTGGAGGGTTTCTTAGCCCTTAGAAGGGATTAGGCGTGGCAGTCGTGTGCCACCCCATTAATTGTTATACCTTGGTTTTTGACCTAGGGATAGGCCAGATTGATGGTATGGAGCCGTTCTGTGCAACGGTCTTAACCTTAAGTCACGTGACTCGAGGACCGTCGGGTCGTAGGTCTAGAGGGCTGCCCAGAGTCCTGTGGCTCTGAGCCACCTGGTTCATCATGATATCTGCACAGGGTGCGTGCATGTTTCTCGGAGTTTCCTCTCTACGGAGAGTGGTCACTTTAGTGACCTCCCACTAGTCGTAGCTTACCTGGGCACGCGTGTGACGACCCACTTGGGAGTAGGTGGAGAGCTACACCCGAGAGAGACGATTTTAGGCTGGTTGCCGTAGGGCCTCCCATTGTGGCGGCTCGAGTCCGGGCCGGGAGAAAAACTAATTAGAGGGCCTGACGTAGCGCAGTAAGTCAGTGTGTGCATACGTGGTCGGGGACTACGGACGCGTACTGATGAGCACGACCCCGACTAGACCCTTGTCCTGTGGTTACTTGTACGGTGTCTCGGTCTCTGCTTGTAGCGTCGCAGAGAGACACCTAAGGCACGGTCTAAGACATCAGTGGTCACATCCGACCTTACTTCTAGTGGGCAGGTACTCCTGTCACGTGAGGCGTTACTTTCCCATCTTCGGTTTCATTTCCCGTCATCGAGACGATGTTTTCTGGACCGTTTCGGTGAGTTCTCGAGGTAGGGGTCAGGGGTGCCCGGTAGCATTGTCGAGGCTTCACCCCCGCTAGAGTTGTGTTCACGACAGCGTGGCCGTGACTGTACCTTGGACTGTGTGGTCTGAGGTGGCCTCGTCTGTCAGGACAGGCCTCCACGGTAGCGTTGCCGTGAGTTTCTCCTCGGTAGGTGTGGTGTTAAAGTGGTCCGGTTCCCGATTGTGAGATCGGGATTTTCCTTTCTGTCATCGGTAGGAGTAGCTATAGAGCCGCGTTTTGTCAGCCACCATGGTTTAGTAGAGCTGTTCCCTTCGCCATTAGCGTTGCTACCTCTGTTATTGTTGTTGCTCTTGTTAGCGCTGCTTTTTTTACCATCGTTGTTTCTCAGTTGGAGTTCCGCGGGACCCCTACTGAGCCTGTATTTAGAGGCTCACCCCCTGATTTTCAGGTGTTTTGGCTTCCTCGGGGTTCGAGGGTTCAGCGGGAGTTTCTTAGTTGTCAGCTCGCCGGGCCAAGTGTTCACTCGATGTTGGGTACATTTTCTGTCTTAGACTGTACATTTATTTTGGACTGGACTCTACTGTAGTTAGTTGTTTATTTCTATTATTATAGTTGTTATTCCTGCTTTATTTCTTATTCTCTTGTACACCCGCACACACCTTTTAGTCCTTCCAAACCTTCCGGTTCGTGGGTGGCGGGCCAGGATTCGAATGATATCGGGTTCTTCTCGATATCCGGATCTTGGGTCGTTACAGTTTCTCTGTGTTTTCTTATGTTCTTTGCATGTCTATAGTGTTCCAGGGTTGAGGCCCATCCCTTCTGGCCAGCTGGAAGGGGCGGGCTTTCAGTCGAGCATGACCTGGCCTTCCGCTAAACGCCATTTGATATCCCGAGGGCTCTGTCAAGCAAGAATGCATTGAAATAGTGGTATAGGTATGATCCTACATAACTGTATATCATAATCAAAATATGATTAATACCATGTTTGATTATTAGTTTTCTCTCTCTTTTTATCAGGCTCATGATTTATTGGGGGCTTTATTCCTTAATTATCTATTAAAGGAGGTTATGAGACCCTTGGTAAAGGGTAAAAGTTGACCTGGGGGTCAAACAGGGTCACTTGAGGGGTAGCAGGGGTTAATGCATCTTTATATGATGATTTGGCAGAGAGGTGGTACAAGAGGGTTGCATCGATGGTGCTGCCACTGATTCGTTGAATGAAAGAGGGGGGAATCAGTGGCGACACCACCCAACCACGAGGAAGGAGAGGAGAGCCGGTGGCGACGCCACCGAACCATAAGGCTCCTCACCGATCGGGCTTCTACAGGGATTTAGAAGACATCAATTTAGGGTTTCTCAAGGGAAATTTCCACACCCTTGCATCCTGGGGGGTATTTGGAGGAGTGCTTAAGTAGATTTAGGGGTTTTTGGAATGTTCATGTAATGAGTGGAATTAGAGTGCATTAAGACCCCCTTTTTGTTTATTCATCATTTTTTATTTAATCTCCTATTTCATTGACTGTGCGAGGTTACTACTCAAGCACAAGTGAGTGGTTCATTGGTTCGTGGACTGAAGGTGGGGACCTCTGAGGCATGCAGATGAGAAACATCGATGCATACAAACATATCTCAGTAAACACGGTATCAACAAAATTTCTGAAGAAAATTGGGCGGCATTTCCCCTTAACGGGGAACGCTCAACCCAACAAATGGGCTCTCAGTCGGGGAGACCTGTATAGAGCCGTGAAGAATTGAGAAGCCCAATGGGACTATCTCAGACCCTGGGATCACCACTTAAGAACCCTGAGGGGCCAGCCTGCGAAGGATTCATGGTGTTCCAGGAGAGGTAGCTCAGAAGCCGACCGAGTTTAATTTAGCCACCTGGGTGGGCATTCATTTCTCACTTTGTGCAATGGGCTTCTAGGGGAACATATCATGGGTGATAGACCCCCTAGAACCGGGAGTGAGTGGAATATGACAAAATGAAAAGAATCATGGAACAGAGTTGTTCCCCTCCCCGTTAGCCATTTCACAAATCTAATTAAAGAAATCATGACTGCAGATGAGAAACCCCTCTTCTATCTGTGATAAGGCACAACGATCGAGATCGTCGAGATAGACAAACCCTCACACCCCTCTTTGAACCAGAATGGGTTGTCCCAGCTCGTAGAAGTGAGCTCGTGCCCAATTAGAAGGTAATTGAGGGAGTTTAGTAAACGAGGAAAATCTTCAAGGCATTGTGTCGAACACCCAAAGAGAGGTACGCCATCGCCCTCCAAAGTAAACGACGCCGTGGCTAGAACACATGTGGGAGTCGACCGATGCCCCTACAACTCATCAGAAGGGGAATGAAAGGGCATCCGACGTTTCTCATTATCATCAGGTGATCTATCTACTTCTAATTCACTACAGCCCTATATGCAAACGCATGCGCTCTGTTTCATTGAACGTGCAAACACAAAGACTGACGAACAACGAGAAAATCTCAGGGAGGGGACTCGCTGTCGCCCTACTGGGCGTGGCTATCGGCCATTGCCGTGAGAATCATCGCATTACCTTCCCCCTCTGAGTGATCCTAGGATTTGGAGTAATTATAGCCCTCGAGGGCCTCCTCACACTCGGGGGGTGGCAGAGAGGTGTCAACGAACTCTCAAGAAAGAAATCAACAATGCACACAAAAGAGAATGAGTGAGCCGAAAACCAGAGATGAAAAGGAGGACGAACTTTTCTTTTTATTCCGCAGAACTTTTTAAATTTTTGCACTCCTATATAAAGCACCCAGGTTCGCAGTGGCGAAGGGGGACTCTTTCTTGGTTCAGGGCAAAGCCATGCTGCACCGTCTACCCACATATTCGACCCTGACTTGAAGAGGGAAGTATTAACTTTCTATTCCGTGTTCAAGGGTTTGATTTAGTTGTCTCTTCTGTTAGTTCTAGCTCTCCCAATTTAGCAAATCATCACACAGTTCTACACGCTCTCTGCACTCTTGCACTTTTCTTCATATTACATAGCATATTCCCATAGTTATACTACGTGTTTTCTCTCTCTATTTATTTTATTCTCATCACAATACACACACCTATCTTTTGCACCCTTCCACAAGCGTTAAAAATCTCCCCCTAGTGCATTATCCCTCAATTTCTACCCCTCTTTTATCACTTCGAGATTGATGCTACACTTCATGAATTCTAATAGATTTTTCTCTTGTTGGTTTGCCTTTGTTTTGCAGGAGAGCATGAATTGAACGTGAGGCCCTCTTCCTCTGGCCGGCTGGAAGGAGAGGAGGTTGATCCCACATAGTTCCCCGCACCTTGTTCTTCAAGCGCAATCAAGTCTTCATCCTTTTCTAAGGTACACGGCGCCCTTCCCTTCATCTCTTCATCTCTTGGCGTTGTTGCAACCTTGGTGGCGATCACGGTCAGTTATCTTTATCTAGTCATCGCCCTTTGATCTACTTGCATGCTTGTTCATGCTACATGCATATAGTTGCATAGTTAGTTAGGGGGCGGGGGTAGCATAACCATCAACAACCTACAGCACCCTCTTGACATTCCCAAGTGGAAGTGGGAAGATGTCGAAATGGACTTCATCATGGGTTTGCCTAAGCCTAAAGATGAACATGATGGAATATGGGTTATTATAGATCCATTAACTAAATCGGCTCACTTCTTGTCTATAAAAAGTAGATGGTCGGTTGATGTTCTAGCCACCTTGTACATCAAAGAAGTTGTCAGACTGCATGGAGTCCCTGTTTCGATCGTGTTTGACTGAGACCCACGTTTCACTTCACACTTTTGGAAGGGTCTACAACACTCTTTAGAGATGAGACTCAACTTTAGCAGTACTTTTCATCCCCAAACGGAGGGTCAGACTAAGAGGACGAATCAAGTCATGGAAGATATGCATGCTACAAGCTTGTGTGATTGATTTCGGTGGAAGCTGGCATGACCACTTGCCCCTGGTAGAATTTACTTATAATAACAGTTATCATGCGAGTATTCAAATGGCACCCTTCAAAGCATTGTATGGAAGGAGTTGTCGCTCACCAATATATTGGGACGAAGTGGGAGAGAGGCAACTTCTAGGTCTGGACATGGTAAGAGACACCACCGAGAAGATACAGGTGATCAAAGAAAGACTCAAGATGGCTCAGTCAAGACAAAAGACTGATACTGATACTAGAAGAAGAGACCTGGAGTTCCAAGTCGGAGACTACGTCTTCCTCAAGGTTTCTCCTGGACGTGGCATTAGAAGATTTAGTGTTAAGGGTAAACTTACACCAAGATACATTGGACCATTCAAAGTATTAGAAAGAGTTGGCGAGATAGCCTATCAGAACACCTTGCCACCACAACTATCAGAGGTCTATAATGTGTTTCATGTCTCTATGCTCAAGAAATATGTTCATGATCTGTTCCATGTCATAGAGCATGATAACTTTGTGATACAAAAGGATCTCACATATGAACAAAAGTCCTTGAAGATACTAGATCGAGAGGTACGAGTATTAAAGAACAAGACGATCCTGATGGTGAAAGTACAATGGAGCAAGAGTTTAGAATGAGAAGCCACATGGGATACAGAAGAATCTATGAAGAAAAGATTTCTCAACTTATTTCAAGATGGTAAGTACTCTGCTTCATCCACACTTTTGCCTATCACCATTTCCTCCATATGGGCCATCCGTCAGGTGAGGAGGAGGATCTTATCCTCGCGCCCTCCATATTCTTTGCATCTCATACATTCCATGCATTCGCATTCCTTTTTCCCCGGGTTTCCGGACCTGTATCTTCCCCACCTTTCTGAACCTCCGGATCTTCCGCATTTCTCACCTTATTCATCTTTACCTTCGGTATCCCCGAGTCCCCTTACACTTTCTGGGCATTGCGCCCCCTCCAATCTTCTTTCAAGGTGTCACGCCCTTTTCCAACTCTCGCATCTGGACTCTCCGGATTTCTCGCTTGTCTTCCTGGGGCATCGCACCCCATGGTGTCTCATTCCTCCGAAACCTCCGAACCTACCTCTTTGGGCATCGTGCCCCTCTACACCATCACGCATGGGTCCTCCGGACTTCCCACTGATTTTCCCTGGGCATCACGCCCTTTCTGATTCTCCTCCTCTGGAACCTCCGGATCTCCATTCTAGGGCATCGCGCCCCTCCTCACCTCCACCCCCGGAACCTCCAGACTTCCTCCTAGGACATCGTGTCATTTCCCATTTCATCCCTCCAGAACCTCCAAACATTTTACCTGGGCATCGCGCCCCTTTCTATTTTCTCCCTCCGAATCCTCCGGACTTTCTTTCAGGGCATCGCGCCCCTTTCTATCCTTCCTATCTTCCCCCGGAACCTCTGGATTCTCCATCTTACTTTCTCTATCTTCTTTCCGGGCATCATGACTCTTCTGATTCTATTCCTGTGAACCTCTAGACTCTTCTTTCTACTGCACCATCCTTTCGGGGTATCACGTCCATTCTTTCCCATCTTTCTTCCGATTTATCCTCCTACTTCTCTAGGAAATCGCGTCCTTCGTTCTCTTCTTCCTCTTCTACCATCTTTTTCCATACCTCTTCCCAAGGCATCGCGTCCCTCGATATTTTCTCCCTCCGGAGCCTCCAGATTCTTCTTCCCACCATGATTCTCCTCCTTTGCCTCCGGACCCTCTGGATTCTCCACTTTCCATCTATCAATTTCTCCTCTTAATTCCTCCTGATCCCGGGACCAACCCGACTTCTTCCACATCCACTGCCTTTGGCATTTGCCCGTTCTTCCACTGTTTCTAAGGCTTTATCCTCACTCCTCCTTTTAATCTCCCCTTTCCTTCTGAAGACCATTCTTATGATCAGGGTCTCTTCGTCTTAGTGAGGGAGTTCTAGCCCTCGCCTCTCTTCCTTTTCTCCTTATTCGTCTGAGTCTTGTCTTACTACCACTCCTTCGTGTTAAACCACTTCAAACTTTGACTTCCAATCCTTTATCTGCCACTTGAGGACAAATCCCACGATGATCAACATCGCCTCCGGCGGTAGCTGTTCAAACAAAAGAGCACAAGGTAACATTTTGGCATACGTATGCATGTTCATGATGTCGTTGCTCATTACTTCACGCATAGTTTTCAAAATAAAGTGCTTCTTAATATGATTCAGAGTGGTATTTTAGGCCTTTATCCTAGGTCTCTGTCTTTGTTGAATTTTAGAAAAAAATCTTTAGGCTTGCTATACAGCACCTTTGGTTATTAAGAACCCCGTGCTAGGAGTTCAACATTCCCTCCTCGCTCGTTAAGGACAACCCTTAGCTAGGCACTCCACACACTACACGGCGTCCTTAGCCGGCTTCTTTTGGTAAACACCATTGCTGCTTTGGCCAAACCATGAGTATGCGTGAAGTCTTTTCTCTTCTTTGCTCGGCCGAGTGCAGGGGCAAGAGATTGACGGATGAGATCCAACTTAGGTACACTCCAATACGAGAAAAGTCTCAAATAGGGACAGTCTTAACCCAAAATGAGTTTTCTATGATAAATCTAGCTAGCAAGGGCTATTATCAGACTCTACGCACAAGCCCACAGGTGCATCTTTTGTTGGTGTTTTGACCTAGTTTTTAGGGCCTAATTGTGCCATTTTATGATCCCATCTTGTAGTCCTTTATATTGTTTTGATTTTCTGATGTTAGTTTCATTCTTTTGGCCATGTTTGATTAATTTAATTTTGTGTTGATTTTCACATTTTATGCAAAAAGCCTGCATGCAGACTCACAGGAGCATCATTTGTTGATGTTTTAATTTGCCTTCCTGAGTCTGATCGTGCCATTTATGGTTCCATTTTGTTGTCCTTCATATTATCTTTCACTTCCCATATTATTTGCACTCATTCTGTTAGGTTTTGATAATTTAATTGTATCTAGATTTTCGAGTTTTATGCAAGAAATCTGTAGGCATACCTGGGACAGACTCTCAGGTACATTTTGCATTGATGATTTGACTTGGCTTACAAGGTATGATTATGCATTTTTTCTATTGCATTACCCTCCTTTATATTGTCTTTATTTTCATGTATCATTTGCATCCATATCATTGTGTTTGCATAATTTAATCTTACCTTACTTTTTTAGTTTTATGCTAAAATTCTGCATGCACTTCGGTGCACATAGGGACATGCATTGCATATGATAGTTATATTCCTACCTTGGTAAGTGATCCTCTCACCTCCATATTCCTCAGAGTCAACTAGATGATCTTATCCGGGACCTCTATAACTCTCTATGAGCCGTGGATTCCCACATGGATGCCGAGCCGGTTGTACCTTTCCACCCTTAGGATTTACATTTGCATACGTGTGAGGAAGTTGACCTTAGGTCAACCCAAAATTTGGACCCTCTTCCCCCAGGATTCCTATCTTGAGGGAATTATGCTTAATTCAAATCATTAAAAGGTCCATTCAAACTAACAGAAACTTTCGGATTCAAGCCCGTTTGTGGTGTTGTGTGCTCATTTTCCCTTCATATAGTCATTTGTGGTTAGGTTCATAGTCCTGTCCCATTGTTCTAGGTTACATTTGCATTAGTCTTTGTGCATTAGTTTGTCCGTCTCCGAGTCAGGCCGTGGTCATCCCTGAGCCGCTTCTTACTAGCCGTGGTCATCCTAGAACCGCCTTCTACCCTCATGTCACGTCCCGAATCGATAGCAGCGGAACGTGTCATTTGCTCGGAACGTGACAGTTAAACAGTCGTGTCAATCAGAGCATAGTCATGAGACAAGATATAATTTGAACAAAATATAATTTTATTTTAAATATAAGTTTATTACAATTTAGACCCAATAAAAGAAAAGACTCAATAAAGAAAAATTACAATGAGACACTTGACTAGACTTATCATAAGACTCAAGATAACCAAACTAGAGGGTTCACTAGACGTCAGAGTACTCATCACTCTTGTCCTTGCCCATCTTGTGTGATCTCATCATCGCTAAGATCATTACCTGAAAAATATTAGAAATAAATTGGGTGAGCGAACACTCAGTAGAACTTAATATCTCAAGCTCCAAGCTAGCTTTAAGTCAATTACTATTTATCATGCTCATGCAGGTCATGCAAGATATATAAATCGAGAACTATAATGGCAGGAGATAAATTCAAGAACTATAAGAATAGACAAGATGATGGACAATTTTCAGAGATACAAGAACAAGTAGATTGATGAAAGAATATATCAATAACTTTCATGATGAGATAACAGGTACTTTTAATAAGACGTTTCAAGAACATTCACGATGAGCAATAAGCAATATAGTAGTAGAGCAATCACTTGTACCAACACTAAGTAGGATTGGCCAATGCACTAAGGGAAAATCACGACGATATGACGGCCCCTCATGAAAATGAGTCATAGACCAATTTAGTTATATTTGGTGAATGCCAGCACCCGATCATTCATGATACCGGTACGTAGTAGAGTTCCCGGTGCCGGAGAAGTCGGGGGAGCGCGTGGGGAGGAGCACACGAGGCCTAGCGATGGCCTTTGACTAGATGGCGTGAGCTGCAGTGCAGATCATGGATTGGACAGCAATTGGGCGGGTTGTGATCACCCGGGCAGACAGCGACACGGTGTACTATGCGACGTACGCCAGGCACTACCGGGACTAGGTGTTCCATGGTGCCCACCGACTAGTACGACTTCTAAACTCAAACTCTCTCTATTATGCTTATGATTTCTATATGATGTACTAACACTTGGACTTCTAAATGCATGCCAACCCCAAGGGACAGATCGCGGAGCTGCAGGGGCTCCTCCACTCTACGATCCGGGAGCGGGACGAGGCCCGATAGGCCTTGGCCCTACTGGTGAGTTTCCTAACCCTTAAACTTACATTACGTACTTATGATTATGATTATGAGATGACTGACTCTGGAGTTGCTAAATGCAGCGAGGGGAGGGGACCCAGTGACAGGGGACCAATGCTCCTTCTTCTTCTGCACAGACGCCAGCCGACCGAGTGGAGCGGGAGGCTAAGTTCACTCGGATGGTGACACAGAATGAGGCAGCTGAGGCAGCGCTCTCCGAGCGGGTAAGTTCACCACACTTTCCCAATTGATAATGCTTCTATAAAATGTAATTGAATAATGATGATGCATGTATGCAGGCGACAGAGCTGACAGCTACCCTGGGTGAGAGTGCTCGGTTGAGAGAGGAGGTGGCCCGCCTTCGAGAGGAGCTTGAGCAGTGCCGGGCCATGGCACGGGAGGAGGCAGCCCACCTCCGAGAGGAGGTAGCGCAGAGCAAATCGGCGGATGCACTCGAGATGGCACTCCTACGGGCGGAGCTTGAGCGACTTTAGGCTACGACCTTGGAGGCGGACAGAGGTGCTACTACTGTAGGGGGAGCTTCGGGCATATAAGGAGATTCAGCAGGAGCGTATCAGGGCTCCGAGTGGTAGCCACGCCACCCACGGTTCCGTTCGCAGCTACTTTACCACTTCCTCCAGTCGGCAGAGGAACGAGGACGAGGAGCACCGTTGATGGCGGGAGCGGGAGGAGATGAGCTCTTCGATGGCCCCGCCATCAAAGAGACAAGAGGGAGGAGGAGACAGTGACAGGCTAGAGGGAGCGGCCTGACTTTGTACCCCAGACACAACTCTGTACACAGACATGAAATGATATGATATGATATTTTTTTAGTTGATTTTCTTTTGTTATGGATGAATATGAATGTATGAATGGATGCAAATGCTAACTAACTGACTCACACTGACCCAAGGGAGACACAGGAGAGCGGTGAGGAGAGAGACGTACTGACTAAGAGATGCACTTACTGAGTGGTGAGGACGTCTGACTTAGGTGAGAGACAAGAGAGAGGTGAGGACGTTCCATCCTATGAGAGAGACGAGAGAGAGGTGAGGACGTTCCGACCTACGAGAGAGATGAGAGAGAGGTGAGGATGTTCCAACCTAAGGGAGAGATGAGAGAGAGGAGGACGTTCCGACTTACGGGAGAGACGAGAGAGAGGTGAGGACATTCTGACCTACGGGAGAGATGAGAGAGAGGTGAGGACGTTCCGACCTACGGGAGAGACGAGAGAGAGGTGAGGATGTAAGGACGTAAGGAGAGAGCAGCGTACTGACTTAGTACGCAAGGATGCAAAAAGGAGACAAGACAGAGTGACAGGGAATTAAATGGTCAGGAATTGGCCATCCACTCTCCTACACGGTTTCCAGATAGACCGTTGAACGCTGAATGGTTCGTATTCATCCGCAAAATCAATTGCACGGTCAACTATAGACCGCTCTAAGGGCAGAACGGAAGACATGAGGCTGTGCAATTAGCTAGAGATCCCATTGTGTAGAGGCCCCTCTCGTCTCATTCTCACTCCCTCTCAATCTCCCTCACACTCTCCCCTTCTCAATGCGAACAAAACGGCAAGCCTCTCGCCCCATGACGACCGGAGAAGGAGGCTCGCAACCGCCATCCACCGATGCCGCCATGGAGAAGCTCACCATGGGGACGTTTCCGTCGATCCCCGAGGAGGGGGAAATGGCGCCGACACTCGAACAGGAGGCCGTCGGCGCGGTGACAGTTGGAGAAGAATCCGGGGAGGAGGTTGCGGCACCACCAGTGGTGGCGAAGGGGAAATCGGCCCGGGACCCCGAGGTAGGCCTCGAACCCACGCCATTTCAATTTTTAATTCTTGCATGTTGATTCACGGGGTAGAATAGGGGCTTTAGATGTCTTAGGATCTGGTTTTGGGGGCCCATGGGGTGCTCCCACCTGTGGGAGGGCCCTCACCGCCGCCGGGGAAGACGACGGATGAGCCATCCTCAGAGAATCGCACATCCTCAGACATGCGGTCCACATAGGGCCGCACAAACTCAAAAACAAAGGGGATCGATAGAGGGAAGAACGGTGAAAGGTTTGCCGCACAAACGATGAACGGGCCACATTGGTCCGTTCGAAGACAAAGAATCATAGAACTTAAACGGCCCATATAGGGTCGTACGTCAGGAAGTGTGGTCCAAGGGGAACCGCCCTTCTGACAGGAATGTAACTTTTATTATTTTTCATCTTATTGGTGAAATAAAATGCTTAAATCAATTCCTAAATGCATGAAATGAATGAATGAATGCAGGAAAAGTGCAGGACCCACATCTCGTGGCTGCAGGTCCGTGCAGTGTATTCAGCACTGCTGGACTTCCAGCGGGAGCGGTTAACTGCCATGGGGTTCACCCCATTTCTGAGTATCGAGGTGTGTCGATTCAACACAGCTCTGCTCTACGCATTGCACGACCGCTGGGATCCAGTGAGTCGGGCGTTCATCTTCTCGTAGGGGCACATGGTCCCCACGTTGGAGGACGTGACCAGGCTCACTGGCCTACGCGTGCACGGACTACCGGTTAGCGGGACCACTTATCCTGACTACCGGGAGATGGCTCAGGAGCTGTTGGGCTTACAGCTGTGGCGCCCTGAGAGGCAGTCGACCCTCCTACCCCAGGCGAGTCTTCAGGATAGCCTCGGGTTGATAAGGACTGGAGAGCAGTCGGAGCAGCACCTTCAGCGCTTGGTGGACTTAGCGAGGCTGAGGGTTGCAGCGGAGGTAGGAGCAGAGGCCGATAGAGTACTGTGACAATTCTTGATGCTGTTGTTCGGGCGACTTCTCTTCTCTATGCGCGCGGACGTGATGAGCTGCCGCTATTTCTTCATATTAGATGCATGCATCTTTTTATGTCCTTTATCGACATTTATTTGGCATTTGTTCATCGTCGTTTTGTTTGTTGTTCATTTATCACTTTTACTATTATTATTCTTATTGTTATTTTTTTCTTGTTTATTTATCACTTTTATTCCTTTATTAGTATTATTATTATTTTCTTATCGTTATTTGTTTAGCCATTATTTATTTATTTATTAACATCTTATAATTTATTTATCTTTCCATTTCACCCCTTTCTCATTCATTTCTTTCTTTTAGGCACCTAAGGTGCCTATACATAGTGGGTATGATGTGTTTTCTTTTATTGATTTTATTGTCTAAAATGTATAACGCACATGCAGGCAACGTGCATATGTGTGGGTTGTATTATGTGTTAAGGGGGAGTTTAATGTTAATGAAAATGGACTGCCACAGAATCGGCGAGGAGGTTTCGGGTGGTAAAACGGTGTGATGCTCGCATGGCTTAACCCGACGCGACATTTTTAGGTTTGATTATTATCATATTTTTTTATATTGATAAAGGGGTGTTCGCATGGCTTAATCGGCTAGATCGTTTGAAATGACGACCATACCGGGCAGCAGCTCTTGCCAAAGGCTTTAGCTAGGTAAAGTATAAACTATGATGGACCCCCTTTTCATCATGGTTGAAGCTCTGAGGAACATTATTGTAGCCTGATCTTTGATTCAGCTATTAGCAGACTAACCATCTGTCTTCGTCTTTCTGTGGTTCCAGTTGACTGTAAATTTTTAATGTCAACAAGGGGTCACCCGATTTTGCCTAAGGCATCCTCGCGGGTTTTCACCTCAGTTGGGTTAATGGCAATTTTTATCCTTAGTAGTCCTGTCGAAGAAGTTGACTGAGGCCACCTGGGTATCTCTATTTTTAACCCTATTTTTCTCTTTTTTTTTTGACCTGTGAGCCTTGCAGGTATCATTCGTAGCATGCTATTGTCAGGGGACGTTACCTAGAGTGTGTGCTGCTGATGGCTTGTAGCCATCGTAGCCATGACTGTGGCTCTAACTGGTTACTAGGTAACATGGAGTTCGACTGGTGGTCTGGGAACTAGTAAGCCTTGGTGGAGTATTGCTGGAGTTATGACTGTGTTCATGGTGACTCGACCATGATAGGCTAGTGAAGGGAAATTATGGGTTGATGGATTCTCATGATAAATGCATCCAAGATTGTCGTGGCACAGAGGCCAACTGAGGTGGCATGTAGGCTGAGATTTGTTGGAACGAATGATTAGAATGGTGCATGAGTTACTAGTGTATACGGGCTGACCACGATAATGTGTGGTCGGAGAAGGTATGAGCCAACCAGAGATATGTATGACTAGCTGGGATGTGTGAGATTAACGAGCCGGAGAGGTGTTTTGGCCGGGGACTAATACAGGCCCACCATGGATGTGTGGTCCAGGGGACTGGCGTAGGCCGAACGTAATGGTATATGGCCGATAGGGAAGTGAAGATTTACAGGCCACAAGGCATTGGTCGAGAACTAGTATGGGCCAATTGGAAATGCATATGGTTACTGGAAAGTGGGTAACTGGTTTTCCCAGATGGAGGAGGAGAGGTTTTTTTTTGTGTTCTCTTTACCAGCTCTGCTGCCCTTTCGGGTTTTTACCAGAGCTGGCCCCCTTTTACTTTTTTCGATGTGCTCTTACGGATTTTCACATCGAGGGGTTACCCAATTTTGTCTGAAGTGCTCTTGTGCTTTTACCTCAATCGGGTTGTCAGCCTTTTTGCCCCCAGTCGTCTCCTTGCGATGAGAACGCCCATTCTTTAATGGTAGCAATTATGCCTACTGAAAGAATAAGATGCAAGTTTTTCTTCGCGCTAAGGATTATGAGATCTGGAAGGTCGTGAGTAAGGGTCCACTCGATTTGCCTCCAGATGAAGAGTTTTGGACTAAGGAGCATATCCAAAAGTCCACTTTGAATTGGGATGCCATTAATGCTATACAGTGTGCACTCCATCCCACTGAATTCTCCCGAGTGTCTTCCTGTACCACCGCAAAGGAGATGTGGGACAAGTTAGGGATCATATATGAAGGGACGTCTCAAGTTAGAGAAACAAAAGCTAATATGTTAGTCTCTGAGTACGAGGCTTTCAAAATGAAGCCTGAGGAGTCCATATCTGAAATGTATGCTCGCCTGAATGTTATTACCAATAGCTTGAGAAGTCTAGGAAAGACCTACAATGAGCATGAGCTGGTCAGAAAGATACTAAGGTCCCTGACACCCTTCTGGCACACCAAGGCCACTGTAGTTGAGGAGTCTAGGGACCTAGCTAAAACCACTATAGATGAGCTCATTGGTTCTCTCTTGACATATGAGTTGAACCTTAAGAAGGTGGATGAGTCTAAGAAGAGGAGAAAACCCTTAGCACTTAAAGCCAATACTAGCAAAGGGTCATCCAGTGAGTACAACTGTACTAGTTCTGTTGCTAGGATGAGATCTAGAAGGGGGGATGAATAGATCCCTCCGAAAATTAAGCCCAATTTAAAATTTGACTCAAGAGGCTAAATCCAAGAGCAAGAGGATGCTCAAATAGAGACGATCTGAACAAGCAAGGGTTCACAAGAATTCAAAGTTGATTAGAACACATAAGGGTTCACAGGGAGCACAGATAGAATGCTTAGCTAAAGTATATTTATATACTAACAATGCTGAAGATGATAAAACCCAACTGATGGTTCTTGCAGACCTTGTAACAAATACTTGGTGGAAAGACAATAGGAGATCAACCAAGAATAGAATAGAACATGGCTCTCATCGACAACTCACAATCGGGCGCCTCACTCTTCAGAGATCAGACAATAAATGCAGAACTAAAGGAGAAGGACAATCACACACACAAACCACGATGCACAAAAGATTTTTAGGTGATTCGACCAGACACCAGTCTGCCTACATCCACCCCTCACTCAACTTGAGTGAGGATTCCCTTGTTTACAGCAAGAACATAGACTCAGTCTGCAAACAAACCACTGAATCACAACATGACCCAGAGGATCACTCTCCTCTCTTCTTTCGATAGAATCAAAAGGAACCGTGCGTAACACCGAGTTACTCACAACCAAAGGATAAGTCCTCTCGTCCTTTGAAACACAAAGGGAACCCTGTGACTAACACCAAGTCACTTACAACTGGAGACCCATGTCTCCCTTCCTCTGAAACCATAAAGGGGACACGTGGATTTCTCTCCCTTTTTCTGATTGCTCAAAAGGAACACCCAATCCCTAGACAAGGAATCAGAAGAACGCTAAGAAAATCAAGACACAAACAAATGAAAAACAAACTAGAAAAAAATTAGATAACACTGGAAGCAATGTACATCATATTGTACAATTTTTGGTTTGGATCTGATCTAGAGGCCAAAGGACGGATGGATCTTCAACCACTTCAGGCACTGGAAGCACTAGATGTCAAGAAGTAGACTTCGGAGATGGAAACTCTCAATCTTCTTCTTCCGCTTTCTCTTTCTCTTCTTCTGTCACAGATATACTCCCTGATTCTTCTTCTCAAGGTTCGCTCTCTCAAAAAAATGGCTCCTCTGGCTCTTCTTTGATTCTCCTCTCTTTCTCTTGACGGCGAGTCCCATTTATGTGAAACAGGGGCTCCGCGAATCCACATGGATAAGAGAGTTATTTTAGCCAAAATCCCATTGGTCCACTTGCCAAATAAGAGTATTCTTCTTCATAAAATATCTGGAAGTGCGCCAGGTGTATAAGAGTCAAGTTCCAACCAATGGAGTTCGAGATCACCTGATCCGTAATTTCATCACATACTCTGCTAGAAAGTATCAAAGTGTCGACATGCCAGGAAGATAGGTTGAGACTGATTCAATTGGTTGCCTTTGATGCTTTGACGTGCTATGAAGGCAAGTCGAGGCAGTCTTTAGGGATTGTGCTTCGTGTAGGTGCTGTTTCATCGATGCATTGAAAGATATGTCGATGCACCCTTTCCCAAACTAAACTTAGACTATAGTTGAGGCTTCATAGCTTCAACACAAGGCCCTTGGACGTCGATGTGTTGTAGAAGAAGTGAAGACCGAGATAAAAAGGTAGGTCGAGGCAGCTCTTGATGCTTCGACCTTGTAGGCTTCCAAATGCTGGTTCTTAGCTTGATGCGTCGAGGCAGTATCTTGAGGCTTCGATGTGGCAGCACTCAACTTCAGATTCTACGCTTGATGCGTCAGTGCAGCTTTGTAATGCGTCGATGCACTAGATGAGAACTGTCTTGGTAGGGCGATACATTATCCTGAGTGCGTCGGTGCAAAAGTGAAGATAACACGCTTATAGACAATCTATTTGTGCGCCCACTTTTTAGTGCGTCGATATGTCCTCGAAGCTGAATAAGATGACGAGGACTTCATTGACTTATAGCCAGCTCCTATGAAAATAGAAGATGGTGGCCAAGCCACTATTGATGAATTGGTCGAAGTGAACCTCGGTATAGAGGATGATCCTTGGTTGACTTTTCTCAGCGCCCTCTTACTACCCAGAGAAAGGGGGCAATACATAAAGCTACTCCAATAATTCCAAGATTGCTTTACTTGGAATTATAAAGAAATGCCATGCCTCAGCCCTGCAGTTGCCCAGCATAGATTGGCCATTGACCTTAAAGTCGAGTCGATGAAGCAGTCACCTCGGGGAATGAGACCAGAATTGATAAGCCAGATCTGCAAAGAGGTCGACAAGCTCATAGATGTCGGCTTCGTGGCAGAAAATCAATACACTACATGGCTGGCCAACATCGTGCCAGTTAAGAAGAAGAACGGCCAGATCAGGGTTTGTGTGGATTTTCGAGATCTGAATAAAGCTTGTAAGAAGGATAATTTTTTGGTGCCCATCACCAACGTCATGATCGATGCTACTACTGGCCACAAGGCCTTGTCATTTATGGACGGGTCGCCTGGCTATAATCAAATATGGATAGCTGAGCATGAAAGAATTCACACAGCCTTTCGATCGCCTAAGGGGATATTCCATTATAAATGAATGGCCTTTGGCCTCAAAAATGTTGGGGCCACTTATCAGAGGGTGATGACAAAAATATTCGATGAGTTGCTCTATGACAAAGTAATATGCTATATTGACGAATTAGTCGTCAAAACAAAGAAGAGGGAGGATCACTTGGCTGACCTTAGAATTATATTTGAAAGGCTGCGGCAGTATGAACTAAAGATGAACCTGATGAAGTGTGATTTTGGCGTCTCCAGTGGAAAGTTCCTAGGCTTCGTCATCGGATACAAGGGGATTGAAATAGACCCTACCAAGATCAAAGCTATTTAGGAGATGCCTCCTCATAGAAACCTGACAGAACTGCGGTCATTACAAGGGCGACTAGCCTGTATCCGCAGATTCATCTCCAATCTATCCGGGTGGTGTCAGCCGTTCCATAAGCTAATGTTGAAGGATACACTGTTCTACTGGGGTGAAGAATGTCAGAAAGTTTTCGACCAGCTAAAAGAATACCTAAAGTCCCCACTAGTATTGGGGGCACCTGTTAAAGGGAGACCGCTGATTTTGTACATAGCTGCAACCAAATACTCTCTAGGGGTAATGCTGGCCCAGAATAATGATGAAGGAAAAGAACAAGCTCTCTACTGCCTCAGCTTGAGATTGGTCGGGGTTGAAGGAGAATATACCCAAATTGAAAAGGTCTGCCTCACGTTGGTCTTTGAAGTTAAGAAGATGAGACACTACATGCTATCGCATGAAGTTCAGCTAATATCCACGGTCACCCCGGTCAAATATATACTCTCCCAGCCAGTCCTAAAAGGGTGACTGGGTAAGTGGGGCATCATCCTCATGGAATTTGATATTACTTATGTGCTACAAATGGCCATAAAAGAGTAGGCCATTGAAGATTTCTTTGCAGCACACCCAGTGTCTGAAAATTCTTCACTGATTACGGAGCTCCCTGAAGACGAGACTCTAGAAGTGGACCAAGTTCAATAGGCCACCTAGCAGCTATACTTTGATGAGGCTTCAAGAACAAAAACATCTTCGTTAGGACAAATAAGGATAAGAGCAGGGGCAGGTGTCATCGTCAAATCCTTTGAAGGAGAGGTGCTACGTACCTCTTGCTCAATCAACAAAACCTGCACAAATAATGAAGCAGAATATGAAGCTCTAATTATCAGTCTCTAGGTTGCTCTCTATATGGAGATCCAAATGTTGCAAGTGTTTAGGGACTCAATGTTAATCGTCAAACAAATCTAGGGACAGTTTGGTGACCCGATCCGGGCACGAGAGAGCCGACCACCCTAGCTCATGCCGGTTTCTCAACCGCGCACATCCGCACGCTTCTCTCGCTAAGGGACATGTGCGAGCTCGTCTAGAGTCGTAGGTCGAGTTCGTGGGTCCGTCCCGCATCACTGTCAAATATGCATAGTTGTCTAGTTATGTGCACTAAAAATAAATTGTGTGACATGAATTATCATTGAAATATGAGCATTCATCAGCACTGGTCTTTTGCCATCATCTTTGGCGGTGATCACATTTGCAGTCATCATGCCCAGATCTATAGTTGTTTCGCCAATGAGGGCTTGTATTATTTCAGTTGCAACCTCATCTCTTCTTGTAGGATGACCTGGCCCTTCGGTGAGCTTGGACGCCTCATCACGGCCTTCGGGCAACGCCCCATAGTGGCTGGTCACTCGGACCATATTGCAGGTAAATATCTGAAGCTGCCTGCTTCTTCGGATCACTCTCCTGGCTGGCTGACCAGTGAAAGTCAGTCTAGCAAACACCGAAATCCTCAGTGTAGTTTCTTCATAGAGGAGTGGCTTGTAGCAGTCCGACCCTACATCTTTCATTTCCTCTAGGTCAGCTTGTTGCTCCCAGCCTTTGTTTGCAGCATTCACAAGTTTGAAGGGTTGCTGCGTCCCCAAAGAGGTGCTTCTGAGGCCGTGGGAGTGCCCCCGAACAGCCTGAGTAATATCATTCCACCCTTCAGCAGGGAAGATCACAAGTTGTGGCACTCTAACTTATGTCAGAGATTTGTTGGCGAGTCGGCTTTGTCTAATCGTCTGACCATGCTTTTCATCATGTAGGTAGATATTTACCTGTTGAGCACAAACCTGGAATGTTGGTTTACGAGACGCCTAGATCAGCATCTTGGTCTTTTCTTTTTTATGTTCTTCTATTATTGCTGGCTTGCCAGCCACAACAGTCCTCAATAGAGTTGGAGCTGGGGCCCAAGCCTCTTTGGGCACCCAAATCTGCATGAATCTGGTTGATTTTGGGGCCAACCTTCCCTTTGATCTGGACTCGAATCGGTCCGTTCTGGTCTAGGCCAGTGCTTGGAAGGAGTTATGCACCGGCACAGTTGGAATCACCATGTAGGGTATAGTTCTGGCCTGTCGGCCGCTCATGAAGACTCGGACACCTCCGATAAGTATGGATTTACCCGAAGTGGATAGAGGGCTTTGCAGTGTGCCGGCATTCTTTTTGGCCGCTCTCCTAGCAGCCGACGTACGCCTCTTGCTATTTGAAGCGGGAGGGTCAACGTGGTGGACATAGTAGCCCACCGCTTCAATCTTCTTCGATGTCACTATTGTAGTGGCGATGAGCTTCATCTCTTAGGCATCCAGAAGTTCCATGAATGCCACCCCAAGAAGTTGGAGAAACCCACGACAGGAGGGAAGTCGTTGGACTTGATCAGCACAGCAAGGTAGCCATGCTCGGCATGGCTGGCAACGATGGGCGATCCAAAGGTGACGACCATCACGTTTGTCTAAATGCAACCCTTGAAATTTCAGATTGAGGAGGTTAGAATTTTAGGAAGAGGCCACAGGGCCCCATATCCTGGAGAAAGATGAAAGGAGGTTCTTATCTGACCTGGCTTGCCAAACTTATGGACACACTTTTTCATCTCATCTTTGTTTATCGTTTATCATCTTTTCATTTTGATTTATTAGTGCACTAGCATGCCAGTCACAGAGTGACAATTTATCCAGACTCTGAATATCATGGTGGTATGGAGCCATTGATGTGCTCCATATGACTAGTCAGAGAATGTGTGTATCATGTCGGGACTAGAACCAACTGTGTCATAAAGGCAATGATATTAATTACATCCCCTCGAATAGGAGAAAACCTTTGATTAATCGCTAGGAGAAGGGGCCCTCTTTAGCGTGCGAGTGCTGGCCGCACTTGGTCGTGTCCTAGGGTAGTTTATTCGTCAGTCCAACCCGTTCCGCATCATCTAGTTCGCATAGCGTCCCACATCAAAAAGGCAGGGGTGAGCCTCATCTCATTGGCTCAATGTGGGTCCTACGAATCCCTACCACAAAACCATGGCAGTAACAACAATGCTAGCAAGAAGAACAACAGTAGTAATGGTGATAGGAACAGTCATAATAGAACCACTATAACCGCTGAAACCATGGATCTATAAACTACTCCTATTGGCACGTAAAGCAAAACCCCGATCTCACAGTTAGGGGACTATCAAATAGTAGGAAACCCCGCGTATGCTGCCAGAAGCAATATCACGATAGCTCTGTCATGAGTGCCCATCCTCACAGACAAAGGCCCAACCCAAGACCACCCAGTCCTGAGGAAATAGTCACGACCTTGAAGTCATGAACCCTACACTATCTATGGGTGAAACCTCGATAACACTACCGAGAACCCTCAACTTGGAAGTCGGGTAGACACTTCAAAACCCCCAGAAGAACCATGAAGAAACTTGCCTCGTGTGATAGGAGTACTACCCACTAGAAGTAAGGCCTGATGCATCCACTGATGACTTAGTCCATTGTCTTAGGTGTCTCCCTACACGCCCCAGGTGAACACTGAGACACTGTACATGGAACACAAAACAAGGGTTTAGTTGGGGTCATGCTGGTCAGCACGCATCTGAAGTCCCCGACCACTTGTGCACACACTGGCTGACTGCACTACATCAGGCCCTCTAGCTGGTTTTCCTCCCAGTCTGGACTCGAGCCAAAACTGTGGGAGGCCCTACGGCAATTAGCTTAAAAATAGTCTCACTAGGGTCTAGCTCTCCACCACCCATGGGTGGGTAGGCACACGCTTGCCCAAGCTACGACTAGTGGGAAAGGTCACTTGGGGAAGGACTCTCAAAAGAAACCACCAGAGCACTGATAGGCTACACATGAGCCTGTCAGCTATAACTTGGAACATGGGGTGGCACGATGCCACCCGACTCGGGGCAGTCCACTAGGCCGACCAAAGTAACGTTCCTTGAGTGACACAACTTGGGTCAAGACCGTTGTATAGGATGGCTCCATGCCGTCAATCTGCCCAAGTCCTAAGGTCAAGAACTATGGTCAAATAATCCTTAAGGTGACACACAATGCCGAGTTCATTCCCTTTCCAAGGGAAGCTTAGAAAACCCCCTAACCCCAGGCTGGGTCATGAAACTCACAATTCATAGGCCATACACAAGGCCCACATGGAAACCACATTCCAAAGAAGCCAACATCGTGTGGGAATAGCCCCCCGCAGTCATACCAACACACGATGATGTTGAAATGGATGACAAGCAGATCTAGAGGGGGTGTCAATAGATCTATCCCTAAATTTAAGTCTACAGTAGTTAAAACAATGTGTAATTAAATAAAACAACTATGGGTCTATCAAAGGTAGTAAACACCCTAGCAAATTATCACACCAACAAATATGCAGATAGAGCAGTTCACAATAACAGCTAGCGAATTACTATAAAATGGCAGATCGTAAGAAGGGAATCTCCTAATACAATAAGAGATGAATGAATTTCAGCAATTTCAAGACAAAGCAGATAATTATAGTTAACAATCAGCCAAACATCCAGGTACAGTACTGTGGCAGAGGCTAACCACACGCAAGAGGTGGAATTCTAGATAGGCGTAACCTATCCTTCCATGTCACGCCCTGATGCGAAATGTCGGAACGCTGCAGTAGAGTTAAAATATGTTGATTTCCTGACATGATGTGCTTACGGTTAGCATTTAAACAACTCCAAAGTAACACAATATTCAAGGGAAGGAAATAATTCCCAAATAACCATTTATTTCAAAATTATTCGGGGTATTACACTAATGGATATGGTGAAGGACTAGGAAAGAAGGAAGAAGATAAGCAAGATAGGGTTTCCCGTTGATGAGTAATTGGTGATCGGTGAATGGTCTTTCACCGACAGAAGATGCTGGTTGTTGAAGTTCGAGAATGGTGAGAGCCATGTGCTAGTAAGGCCTTGGGGGGCCGATTATGATGTGTCTCTTTTCGGATTGGATCTGGGATTTGTTAGAAGTTTGTGTTCTGGTTGAGTGGGTCCAGTGTTACTATTAGTGTTTAGCTTGCCAGGCGTGAGATGGTGCATGGCGTGGAGATGATGGATTGTCGCAGCCAGTTGAGATGACTGTGTGACCTGCTTGAGGCTCAGAGATGGTTGTCCCTTGAGCAGGGCACGAGATCAGTTAGCTAGTTGAGAAGCTGATGTTTCATTGGTCCGCCAAGCATGAGGCTTTGTTGGTGGTGAGTTCTCGTAATGAGGATTGTGCCTCCTCGGTGAGCGAGATGGTGGCATAGGTGCCATGATTGATTTTCATTGTGGTTGAGGGATGCTAGACTTACACTCTTTCGTGTGTTATGCCTGCTCTAATGATCTATGTGGGTTGCGGGTTGAGCGAGACGTTTGTTCATTATCAAGGTCTGGCAGTATCCCTTAGGATCTGTGTCTTCGCGAGTGTCGAGGTTTCGACTAGAGCTCTGGGAGCATTGCCAGCTGGGTGCATTGTTCTTCCCCTTGAGTTTATAGTTGCCTCAAATTTTGAGGATGAAATTTCTATAAGGAGGAGAGGACTGTAATGCCCCGGATTCCCCAGATCTTAATCTGTGGGTCTCGAAGCGCCTTTGTGGATCCCAGAGTGAGTTTTATAGTTTACTTGGGTTTTTACCTGTTGAGCCTTCAGAACCCTGTGTAGGGTGAACCGATGTGTTGTCGAGATCCGTGACATTGCAGACACGTTGCACATTTTTTGAGGATCATGGGAAGTATGTTTCCCAATTTTTTTATAGATTCGAAAATACCAAATTTACCATTATAAATAAACCCCCACCCTCTCTCTCTCCCCATCTCTCATTTCTCTCTTCTCCCTCTCACTCATCCTTGTCTCTCCCCCTCTCCCCCGGGCGGCTGACGGTGGCAAAGGAGGGTGAGGCAAGGATGGCGTGAGGGCGTGGAGCATGAGGATCGAGGAGTGGAGGTGCGACAAAGCTCAGTCGTGAGTTCAGGGCATCGGCGGTGGTTCGCGAGGTGTTTTCGTGAAGGAATGGTAATCTCGGCGTGGGAAATCTTCGGTAGAGGTAGGGGGATAGTTCCCTAACCTATGTCCTTCAATTCCTGCAGATTTGGTAGGCCAAGGTGACCCGAGAGTGGGTTTATTTCCCGACGGCATAGGGTTCATGATCGCGAGGTCATGACTGTACTCCTAGACCACGTAGTCTTGGGTTGGGCCTTCGTCTGCGAGGATAGGCCTCCACGATAGGGTTGTCGTGATATGTCTTCTGGCGTCGTAGCCAGGGTTGTATTGCCACTCCGGTGGTTCCCTGACTGTGAGATTGGTTGTCGATTTTGTTGACACTAAAAATATTCTTATATTTTCTTAACTTCTACTTCTGCAGGTCTTAAGTTCTGATCGAGTGCTCCTGTGCTGACAGAGAAGAAAAGAAAGAAAAGAAGAAAAAGAATGGCAGAAGTCGAACAAAAGATGAGACCAAAGAAAAAGAAGAAAAGAAAAGATGCTCAGCTCTAACAGACAACCGCTAAAGCAAGACCCGAGAGCTCGGAAGAATATTCAGGACCATCCCCGAAGAAACAAGAAGAAACCTGGACAATAAGTACAAGCCGGTCAATTGGCCAACCTTTACAAAAGAAGAAAAATAAACACAATTGGGCCTAGACACACTAAATGGGCTCCAGACCAGATCCACGAATTATGGGTGATTGGGTGACTTTTGGATTAAAGAAATCCATGGAGATTGGCCATTTTCAAAGAGGAAACAAAAGTCAATTTTTGTTGGCTCGGGGCTGGCGATCGACCGGAGCTGGCTGGCGATCGACCGGACTGAGAAAACACTGTACATTTTTCATTGCTAGAAATTTCGGTCGACCGCCCCTGGGCTGGCGGTTGACCGCCAATTTCGGTCGACTGCCCCTGGGCCAGCGGTCGATCGAAATCTGGGCAGTGTCCAGATTTCATTCTTTCAGTCCCGGAACCCTTTTAGCTTCGTTCCTTAACCCCTTTAGCAGCCCGTTCTCGTCTGTGGCATCAACCTTGATAGTCTCCAAGGTGTCAACTGGGTCTTGGCCTTTATGTTCTCTTGACTTTGCTAAGTGTTGAATTCTTCCTTGAAACCAATTTTTGTTCTGAGGGCGCTGCCCCTGGAAACCCCCGCAAGGGGCGCTGCCCCCTTCACCCCCACGACCTGATAGGGCAGGTCGATCCTCGTGACCTGACCACGTAGGTCGATCCGCACGTGAGGGCGCACATTTGCGAGTTCGGACTTCACACTTAACAATTTACTTCCTCTAGACTGTGTGCTATGAAGAAAAGGCAAGGGTGCCTTGTGGTATCGGACGTGGGCACGATCATTGGGCTTTCACTTTTGCTTTCTCCACGCCATTCCTTCTTCATTCATTTGCTTACCTGTCATGAACAAAGCATCACGTATGTTAGTCATATGAGAGTGGAAAATAACAATGAGTAATAGTGTTAGCCATTATCAAAACCATGAGATACAAATGACCAATGAGCACAGGGGCACAACAAAAGTCAAATAGAAGGGTCGTGCTAAGCCTTGTTCATTCAGAAGGCACTTGAAGCCATCCTCATTCAATCCTTGATGCTTTACAAGGACATCTTGGGAGGCCGCCTCAGTCGCCTATCTTTTCTTTGTATCCTTCCATCCTTCATAGTAAGGCATCAACGGCTTCGCCAAGCCATTTCAATGCTACCCGTATTGTCAACACCTCCTCTTATAAAGAGGAGTTGCAGTTTCAAAAACTCCCTCCCATCAATTTATGGTGACTGTTGGATTGATTTGGAGGATGTTGAGGATGATAGCGACATAAAGGATGCTGGTGAATGCAATGTCCTCCTCATTTCATCTCCATCCTCCTCTAAAATATGTGGAACCCTAAAAGGGCAGTGTCAGCAACAATCTCATTACTTACCCCCGTAAACCTTAAGGGGGCCTTCCTCACCACGTAGCTTCTTAGCTCTCCTCCATGGACCCTCTTCCCCACAGCTCTAGATCTCACCCACCTCCTTGGCATGGGAACCTTGGCCCCCTACTTTGGCGACGATGCCTCTCCTACATTAACCATCTCAATAAGCCCACGTCGACGACGGGCCACCCTCTTCTGCCTTTCCTCCTCATCGATTGCAAAAGAAGAGAATGGACCTGAGGATATCATGGTCACCAAGGGTCCCTTTAATGATGCTGCCCCACTACAACATCTGAACCTTGTTGCCAAACCTTTGGACAACCTTTCTTTACATAGGCTCTCTCAACCGTGGGATGCGAATGGAGGAAAGAAAGGCCCCAAGCTCTCCCTTATATAGCCGCTGGCCATAGTATCGGTGCATTGATCGAGGGTGGAATGTTATAATGAGAATAAGATACAAATCAATTCACGCCCCTGGAGACTCATAATAGTCACCATCCATTGACAGTCCGGCCCTTGACGAGCCACGTGTCACACATTGCACCAAGGGCTTGTGGACACACTGAAAATTTGATTTAATTATTTTTAAATTAATTGTTAATTAATTGAGTCTATTCAGTTTAATCATTTCATTTATCGGTCTATATTAGTTTCAAGAGACATGCTTCCTTTTAGCAATCCCCCTGGGTGCCCAGGATAATGTTTTATGAGGAATGCTACAGAGACACACTTTTTGACACTTTTTGCCACACCTGCCACCTAATTTTCAAATCAGATGGTGGGAAAAGTGAACCTAAGTTTGGGAGTTATCCAGCTCAGTCATCCAATCATGAGTTTGGACAGCTGAGTGGAGAGTGGCAAAAATACCTGTAAAAAATGTGGCACCGTATCATTGCTTTTGTTTTATCTTCCTTTTTGTTAAATCACTATCTCCCAATGTGAATTTGAAGAGCGGCCATTTGTATGATTTTCAGATGGCAAAAGATAAGTGATCCTAGAAGTATACGGGATGTACTGAAACAAGTGTATGCCGATCATTCGACAAATGTTGACAAAGTATTCTCTAGCATAGTGGAGGTGACACAGCATCCTGCAGCAGCAGCAGCATTTGCGTCTATTATGTTCGCTCCCAAGGGACAGCTATCCTTCCGTGAAGCCATGTCAAGGTATTCAACAACTGATCCAGTCAGGGAACTTTTGTCACCTTAACTGTACATTAAGTACAGCACAGGAATATGGTGTGTGCTTCGTTATTTCTAACTATCTTCATTGCATGGCTAATGGCAGGTGCCAAATGCAAGATGTGCCTATTTGTCTGATGTATGGGAAAGAAGACCCCTGGGTGAAGCCCATTTGGGGCCTACGAGTGAAGCAGCAGGTGCCTGAAGCCCTATACTATGAGATCAGCCCTGCAGGTCATTGTCCACATGATGAAGTTCCTGAGGTATATGTAATTACTTAACTACTAGTTTTTTGATCATTTTTTGGTTTCGGTTGAGGCTAAGTATGTTGTTGTTGTTGTTTTTATGGAGTTTTTAATTGTTTAATAGATTGGACATTAGCAAGTCCGAGCCGTACCGTGGATCCGATACTCACGGCATGGTAAGAGTCCGAGTGGACTTGTACACGTACAGTACGGTATGTCAAACAGTGAGAACAACTACTGGGAAGGCCCAGCAAGACCTACATTTCCGATTTGGGCCGGCCCACGCGTTCATGTGTCCGTTCGAGAGATCTGGATCGAACGCGAGAAAGAGCGGGGACGGCCTCGCCCTTCTACTATGCAGGCCCGGCGCCCAACATCGCTTCATTTGGGCACTGCTTATGGGCTTCGATCCAACCTTCCGAGTGGTAACGACGTCCGATCCGGGCCCGACCCGGCCGTGGGCAGTAGAATCTGGAACATCTCCCCAAGAGAAGCTTCACGGAAGACCACGGTGGCTTCTGGAGAGCAAATCCTGCTTCTAACCCTCCGGTCGGCCAACTCCATTCCCCGTGGTCGCCGGAGAGGGCCCATCCTCTTCCTCTCCGAGATAGACGGGACCTAGACATGGACGTCGTAGACAACAGCAAACGGAGAGGAGTCTACCACCCCCACTCGCCGGGGCCGGAGGAAGCATTGCCGCACCGCCGCCCTCCTCACAGCCTCCCCCCACCCCACGCTCGTCAGAGCTGCGGCCGTAGTCGCCGCAGCCATCTCCAGCATGCGGAGGCACTGTTGCGCGAATTGGAAAATGCACGGTAAAGTATCACCCACGTCCTGCCGATGCCCCCCTGCCAAAACTCCGATCCCCTCTACTGTAACTCACTCCGAGTCGGAACAAGTTTATCACTTTCTTTTTAAATTGTGGAACCCCCTAAACTTGCTTCGAGTCGGAGCGACGTCCCCCTGTTTCCACTTTCCCGAACTTCTTTTTTCTCCTCCGTTCGCCGCCGCCGCCGTCGTCGGCCGCCGCCCCCCGGGGGCCGGGGGGGGGGGGGGGGGGGGGGGGGGGGGGGGGGGGGGGGGGGGGGGGGCGGGGGGGGGGGGGGGGGGGGGGGGGGTGGGTGGCGGTTCGAGATTCGGATTATCGGGCCTTCTCAGTATTCAGATCTTGGATCGTTACAGTTGGTATCAGAGCACAGTTGTGGGAATACATATGAATCATAAATAATTACAGTGGTCCACTAGTCCACAATAAAGATGTACAATCGGCACTAGCTTAGGGCATCTTATGTTTTATTGACATCGCCGTTTCCCGTGTCTTCTATCTTTTACCTCAGGGCAAGCAGGGCACCGAGGCGGAGGACTCGCTCCCAGCAGGGACAGTCGGTAGAGGCTCAGGATGAGCAGGAGGAGCAGAGCAGAGTGCCACCAGTTACCACTGAGGTAGGGGATGCAGCGAGAGTTGTCGGGGCATAGGATTTTATTTGGGGCATGTTTCAGTTCATGACTCAGCAGTTCGGTGGAGATGCTGCTGAGGGCTCGTCGTCTAGGGGTGGGCCTGGCCGTGCAGTGAGGAACTTTTTATAGTTCCATCCACCCTATTATGGCGGTCACCCAGACCCAGATGTGGCTAGAGATTGGCTTGATGAGATGGAGAGGGTGTTCAGTTCTATGAACTACTTCGAGGAGGACAAGGTGATGTTGGCTTGCAACCAGTTACAGAGTACGGCTCGAGCTTGGTGGCCTTCAGAGTGGAAGATGTCCTTTCAGTCTCGTCCACTTCAACAGATTGTGTGGAAGGACTTCGTCAAGGTCTTTGAGCGTGCTTATTGCCCATCCTATGTTGGTATGTAGAAGATGCATCAGTTTCTAGAGCTGGTTCAGGGTGACATGCTAGTGTTGCAGTATACGGCTCAGTTTGTGGATTTGGGACGTTATGCTCCCCATATCATGGAGAATGAGGAGCTAAAGACCGACCAGTTCATCTAGGGTTTGAGGCAGGAGCTGAGGGACCTTTTGATAGTGAATGCTGCCACTGATTTGGAGACGGCTTCCCATGTAGCGACATCATTGGAGCTAGATATTTAGAGCACTCGAGGACAGGTTGGCCAGGGGCAATCCCAGACAGGCCACAGCCAGCAGACGGCTACCCAGCAGTAGAGCACCTCTTACCACTCTAAGGGTAGTTTGGGAACTTCGGCATTGGCGGTGTCAGCGACAGGATCTGTGTCTTTTGGCTCCAAGGTTAAGAAGTTATTCAGAAAGAACTTTGGTAAGAAGCGTAAGGAGGGAAGAGATCATAGGTAGGCATCGGTGGGCAGTGTTTAGTAGCCGATGCCTTATCAGCGTCAGGGATTCGTTGGCAGTTCCCGAGGATCATGTCCCCAGGGTGGCGAGTCGCATCTAGGCAGGCAGTGCACGGCGCCAGTGATTTATTTCAGATGTGACCAGCCAAGGCATATGGCACGTGACTGTCCTCAGAGGTCATGTCAGCCACCCCAGTACCCTCAGCAGTAGTAGCAGTAGTACCCTCAGTAGCAGTAGTAGTTTCAACAGCAGGGGTAGTATTCGCCACTACCACGATCAGCAAGTGTGGGCAGGTAGAGGTCTCGAGGCAAGATCACACACATGACCAGGGTAGAGGCAGAGTCGTCGCAGCTTGTGGAAGGTACTTTTATGATTTTGGGTTGTACAGCTCGAGTTTTGTTCGATTATGGTGCATCACATTTGTTTATATCGGATGACTTTGCTCTGAGTGTCGAGGACCCTGTGTCCCAGATGTCGTGTGATTTGGCTATAGAATTGCCTTCTAGTGATTTTATGTTCACCCCGTATTGTTTTGAGAAGGTTCCAATGTGGATCGAGGGGTGAAACTTGCCAGGCAGACTTTATGCGTTGCACCTTCAGGATTATGGTGTGATTTTTGGCATGGATTGGCTCGAGGCCCATGGAGCGATGGTAGATTGCGGAATGAAGAGGGTCTACTTTCAGCCTCCCCATAGACCCGCGTTCTATTTGTTATCTGAACAATAATGGCATGAGAGAAAATAGTAGCATCCATAGTGAATCCTTCGGTGAGCAATGAGATTGCCCTCGACCTCGCTTGAAAAGAAACTGGCACCAAGGCAAGGGGACACTTCTTGGCAACCGTCATGGGAAGTATAGGCACATCCCCAAAATAGCCAGAGACCAGGACTCGAATCGGCATGCAGTCGATGTAATCTTGGATCTTGAAATGAACAACTGGCAATGAATCGTCCTGACTCGGCTCATCGTCTCCCTGGGGACCAGACTCGAGGGGCACCATCGGTAATATGCACCCGCTCCGTGGGGTGGAAGTAGGTGGAGACGTGAAGGGAATAGGAATATGTTCAGATGGTGTGAAGGTTTCAATGGGTATGGCATTTTTAAGTGGTGGTGGAGGAGTAGAGGTAATGGTAGGTTCTAGTGTGGAAAAAGGCAAAGGTGACGGTGGAGGTATGGCTTGCTCAGGCTCAGGTGGTGAGGAGAATGGGGAGGAAGGTGGATAAGGTAAAGGCGGTGGAGGCGATGGTGGAGAGGGTGGTGGTGGAGATGAAGATGGTTGTAGTGAAGGTAGAGATGGAGAGGGCGAAGGGAGAGATCGTGGTGCCCACTGTCGATGTATCGACACAATGTGTCGAGCGGCGTTGGGGATAGAAGTAGTGGAAGTGGTGGTGGGAGAAGAAGGGAAGGCACTGGCCTGAGCAGAGACTTGGGTTTGTGGAGGTTGTGAAGATGGGGTAGGAGATGGTGAAGGTAGCGGGGTAGATGAAGGCTTAGGTAAGGGAATAGGTGATGGAGTGGGTGATGGAGCGGGTGCCATATTAGATAAAGGATCACGGGGGTGCCTCGGGTCTTGTAGTGAAGGAGACTGCTGCTTGGGCGGTGCTTCTTGCTACTGTTGCTGCTACTGGCTGTGAAGATGTAGAATAACTTTATGAATGGTGGACCAATCAATGCACTTCTGATCTTCCAAGTCATAAACTTGCTCCTGGAACTCGGGACCATCCTCAACCAAATGCCCCAGCTGACGGTGATATTCACAGAATTGAAGCATATTCCCGGCCGCGGGTCAGCAAGCCATAGTCAGAGGAAGTGGCAACGCATGAGTGGCCATCAAAGCCCTGAAGATGTCTATGAAAGTCTCTGGTAACAGAGGATGAGGAGCCCGCTTCGGGCAAGGTGGATGCCGAGGGGTGTGAGAAGGTGGAGACGACTGTGGCAGTTGCGTAGGCAAGGGAGTGTGGCTAGTGAACGGACTAGGCAATGGTACAGGAGCGAGAATGTAGTGGATGACATCTACTTGCTCGGGGTGTGATATTTCCTTAACTAGAGGGGGAGGCAGATGGGGGTATGCGTAGGCAGAAGGCTGACTCGTGGAAGGTTGATATGTGGAGGTTTGATAGGTGGAGGTTTGATATGCGGAGGTGGATGTGACGTAAGGCTGACTCATGGAGGGCTGACTCATGGGAGTGTAGGATTGGCTTGTGGAGGGTGAAGGTTAATATGTGGAGGTCGACAGTGGAGAAGACTCGGGGTAAACGGGATCGTGGAGTTGTCGGCGAATGAAGCAGGCTCGACTGTATAGTTGTTGCCAGTAGGTGATGTCGTTGAGGGCTACGATGAAGCGCTATTCCGGCGTTGCATTGGATATCAACATCTTGATTTGTTCCCCCATCGGAATGTGCCCCAGGACTTGCGCAGCCAAGCGACGCCAGTGGTCGGCAAAGGTGCAAAAATCCTCATCGGGCTTCATCTTCTCGTGGGCCAGATCCACAACAGAGTACTTGGGCAGAACCTGGTCCTGAAACTGTTGAATGAACTTGTCTTGCACGGCTTGGAAATTCACAATCTGCTCTTACAGAAGAGAGAAGAATCAATCCTGAGCTGGGTCCCAAGAAATTCCCATAAAATTTGAGCACGTCCCTCACAACCCCCTCTCATAGCCATAAAAGGCCCATCTCCAAGATCCATCATCTTCCCTCCGGTCAACATTCATCCGCAGGCAGATCCACTTTCTACCCTGTCAGATCTGGATCTATAAACTAGTCTGTTAGAAATTCAGCCACAGCTAGCACAGGGAGACTAAAATTCTTGACACCACCTGGAGTCGAAGATCTCTAAGATAGCTTTCCAATGGCGCTGGTCTCACATTGTTTAGACGCCGGGGCTGGTCGCAGCAGCCGTTCTTGCCGGACCGCACAAGCCTATCCTGAAACAGGACAGTAGAAAAGGGAGTCAAAGATAATTATCCAAGAAATACGCTGGTGTTGATTCAGCCACTGTCGCTCCCAGAGATCGACTAGGGCCCTGCCGCCTATGTCTCGGTGGAGCGCCGCCTCCAGAAGCCTTCCAGAGGATGACATCCCTTTGGACGTCCGTGATTGCTGTCCTGCTGACCAGCAAGTCACCCAGCTGGAGCCGCCGCCTGCAACCGCCCGGAACCGTCAACGTGCTGCCCGCCAACCCAAGTTTGATGCTCCCAGAGTCATTGTGTATGTCTTTACCTCCCTGCATGGAGTGGGCAAAAGAATTCACTACTGTAATTAATTTTGTTACTGTACCGGGAGTTACAAAACTTGGCTGGGATGTCTTCCCCATGCCCCGAGCGTGGAGGTACACTCGCCACCCCTTTGTATCATTTGCTTAGCTCGTATATGTTCTTTTATGCCGCTGCATAAGTGTTAGGGTATTAGCTCGTTCAAACTTATTCGCCACTGCGAGTGAGAGAGCGTAACTATCTCGTGACCTGATCTGGGCACGTGAGAGAGTCGATATCCTCGACTCATTGCCGATTTCTCAACCGCGCAGATCTGCACGTTTCCCTCACTAGGGACGAGTCGCGAGCTAGAGTTATAGGTTCACATGCAAATGGTCAAGTCCGCGTCCATCCTGCATCAAATTGGTATCAGAGCCAAGTCGAGTCTAGGGTAGTCATTATTTTAAAAGAAAAAAAATGTCTTGATTTGCATTTCATCCCAAAATACGGTATATCAATAGACATTACCGGAAAGATAGGTTATGCCTATTCGAAAGGTAACCCCTTGCCTGAGGTTCACCTCCACCACGTACCATATATGGGTTGAGTATAGGTTTGTCTTCATGTCCACATTTTACCACTTGTCCCCATGTAGAGTGTCTAGGTGCTTGCATTAGTTTTGCATAAAATAAAAGAAAAAGAAAAAGAAAAGAAAAGAAAAGAGTCTCTTGCATGCCCTAGGATGGACGCTACCGACCGACCTCTCCATGGTCTGGTTAGGCGAGTCACCGCCCAAGAGAAGGTCTCGATTAGGCCCGTCCAAGGCAACAAGTCTGTGTCTGAGTACATTAGGGACTTTGACGAGTACCGGTTGGGATATACAGTTGGAGAGAAGAGCACCACGATCGCATTTCAGGTCCAGAGAGGTTTACGGCTTCACTATTAGTTTGAATTGCTTTGCCATGATGTGACCACTCTGGAGCATTCTTATCAGGTCGCTCTAGAGGTTGAAACATTCAAGTCAAGGTTTGATGCTACCCTTCGGTGAGCATCTACCTCTCCACATGAGCCCACGAGGCAGGATGCCACTGTCCCGTGACCCCACCCACCACAGTCGGGGAACCCTTCCCCTAGAACTCCTTTGCCACCCTCACCTTCTGATCTTTATTTGGAGTCACCTCATTTGGAGCCACCTCAGCAAGAGCTACCCATGTTTCTAATGGGAAAGCTATTCATCGCCGAGCCACTACTTAGTTGGCTCAAGATAGGCTTGGTCCCTAGACCGCCTTGCTACCCATCCATGGACCCTACACTACTTTTTCACAGCAATCTCCCCCTGATTCATTGTAAGTTGCTATCATCAAAACAAACACTCAATCATCAAAGCCAAGATGGCACAGCAAGCTACGCCAGGGATATTTGAAGAAGAGACATACCCGCCAGGGGGCATAGAAGCCATGAAGAATACATCCCAGTTCCGGGGCATTAATGAGAAAAGAAGAGCAAAACAAAAGTTATGAGGCAGACGTGGTCTTCACACCTGTCTTATCACATAAAGAAAGAGGTGAAGAATGGTAAGAAGGTCTCGAGACAAACACGGTCTTTTACCTTTGGCCTTTGGCCATCCACCCAATAAACCTCCCACACGGTCGGCATCACGACCTTTCATCCGAACCAAGGGCATTCCGCCAACGGGGCGTTAAATCGACTACCATTTTCACCAATGGGGTGTTTAATCGACTACCATTTCTGCCAATGGGGTGTTAAATCGACTACCATTTCCACCAACGGGACGTTAAACCGACTGCCATTTCAGCCAACGGGGTGTTAAATTGACTACCATTTTTGCCAATGGGCCGTTAAACTGACTAGCATTTCACCAACGAGGTGTTAAACCGACTAGCATTTTCACCAACGGGGCGTTAAAATGACTAACATTTTCGCCATCGGGGCTTCAAGCCGACAAGACACCCCGCCATTGGGGCATTACACTGACAAGACACTCAACCATTGGGGCTTCAAACCAACAAGACACTCAGCCATTGGGGCTTCAAGCTGATAGATGTTCAGCTATCGGGGCATCAATCTGACAGATGTTCAGCCATTGAGGCTTCAATCCGACAGATGTTTAGCCATCAAGGCTTCAAGCCAATAGATGTTCAACCATCGGGGCTTCAATCTGACAGTTGTTCAGCCATCGGGGCTTCAAACCGACAAGACACTCAGCCATCGAGGCTTCAAGCCGACAGATATTCTGCTATCGGGGCTTCAATCCTACAGATGTTCAGCTATCGGGGCTTCCATCTGATAGATGTTCAGTCATCAGGGCTTCAAGTCGATAGATGTTCAGCCATCGGGGCTTCAATCCGATAGATGTTCAGCCATTGGGGCTTCAAGTCGACAGATGTTCAGCTATCGGGGCCTCAAGCCGATAGATGTTCAGCCATCGGGGCTTCAAACCGACAGATGTTCAGCCATTCGGACTTTAATCCTACAGATGTTCAGCCATCGGGACTTCAATCCGACAGATGTTCAGCCATCGGGGCTTCAAGTCGACAGATGTTCAGCCATTGGGGCTTCAATCCGGTAGATGTTTAGCCATCGAGGCTTCAATCCGGTAGATGCTTAGCCATTAGGGCTTCAATCCTGCAGATGTTCAACCATCGGGGCTTCAAGTCGATAGATGTTCAGCCATCGGGGCTTCAATCCGACAGATGTTCAGCCATCGGGGCTTCAATCCGATAGATGTTTAGCCATCGGGGCTTCAAGCCAACAGATGTTCAGCCATCGGGACTTCAAGCCGACAGATGTTCAGCCATCGGGGTTTCGATCTGGCAGATGTTCAGCCATCGGGGCTTCAAGCTGGTAGGTGTTCAGCCGTCGGGACTTCAATCCGACAGATGTTCAGCCATCGGGGCTTTGATTCTATAGATGCTCAGTCGTCGGGGCTTCAATCCAATAGATGTCGATCACTGACAACCAAGCCAACAGATGATCAGTCGTTGACATGCAGGCCGACAGATGCATAACCATTGGCAGACACGCCGACAGATGACCAACCCTTATTTTGTAAAACTCCCTCCTCCCTTGCTGCAACACCAATTTTGTACCCAAAAAAAAGAAGAGAAAAAAAAAGAAAAAAAAAGAAGAAAGAAGAAGAAGAACAAAAGAAAAGAAAAAAAAAGAGAAAAGGAAAAAGAGAAAAAAATAATACTAGATTCTGCAGGAGACGGGAATGATGAAGATCTCCCAGCATCTTGTAGACCAAGCACAGTGCGGCGGGGCAGATAGACAGTTTCACACGCCACGCCATCAAGCACGCCGGATATATAGCTTCGGCACGAATAACTGTCTCGTCCCCCTAAGGGAGAGCAAATGAACATAGCCAAGAAGTCAGATAGGTTGCACAATGTGTGATAGGATCCACCTTTGTCGGGTTAGGGCCACTTTGCCGCCCTTCCAGAAGAGAAGGGTCCAAATGGGTCTTTCGGCGGGCCCACTTCTTCTTGGAGCTACCCCGACTAAAGGAAAGTCCATATATTACCCCTCGCCTCCAAAGAAGTATTCTAGCCACAGTCCCATTCGCACTCGCTTCCTCTCTTTACGCGAGCAGGTGTGAGAAGAAGAAGTCTTCGGGGCTTCCTGAATGGACACCCACAGTGTCCGATACACTTTCATGAGTTACCTATATGCATACCGAAGATAGTAGTAGCCTTCACCATCAGAGCGATCTTTGAGCCAGTCAGGCCAGCACACCTCTTCATACGGTTCACCGTCAGTGGGAAGACCTGACAACTGGTGTAGACTCCACAAGTCTAAAGAAGTCTCCCCTTCTACTATATAGAAGGTGTTGTACTTGGGTCAGAACACCTCTATCATCCCGTAGCATAAGCCCTTGGAGATCGGGTATCAAAAGCAAGAAGCATAAACACTCTGGTACACCCCGGCTCTCATCAGAATGGCCCCATAATTCTGAAGCGCATGCTCAGTGAATTCCATTGCTCCATCGCAGAATACGTGGGCATCAGTGGCCTTCAAGTCTGTGAACCAGCCAACAGCAACTTGGTGCTTTAACCTGACCGCCAAGTAATCTAAGAGGAAGGGTTCCTCTCTAAACCCCCACTTCAATGGAGCCAGGAAGAGACCGAACGTGTGCTTCCCTTTATGGAGATTCCCCGCTGATAAGTCCCACTTGGCGGGAGTGAACCCTGGAGTTCGAGTCAGCATTCCCTGGTCGGGAGTCAGCTCCGATACGCTAGTTACGGCCCTCCACTCGCGAGCTTCTCCTGGAAGATAAGCCGGCTCACCTCGCACCACTGAGTCAAGCAGGCTGTTTCAGCCCAGAAGTATATTGTACTCAGCACCTCGGACAGCCATAATATCTCACTTCCCCATGATGTTGATGTTGGGGTGCTAGGCTCAGATTCAGAGGGGGGGTGAATGAATCCCCTTCTAAAAAATGTTGCCCAATTAAAAGTTATACTAGACACAGATGCGGAATTAAAACCAATTAAGCTCCACAGGATATGAAATTCGATGGTGCTCTTAATCACGTAGATGGACTGCTAGATACTAGACCCTTAAGCAAATCTATGCTGTTGACAGACCCCAATGAAGCATGTGTGTACACAACATCCACAATTTCAGAATCGTTGATGGAAATGAGCCTAACCATTCATCTACTGTGATAGGAGACAATCAGATAAGTGATTAGATTGAAAACCTAGGCATGCATCTAGCAAATCAGAATAAGCAATCGAACCACGGGACAGATGGTTTTTTAGGTGGTTCGGTCTTCCAGACCTACGTCCACCCCACACTCCAACTAGAGTGTGGATTACCGCTACCTAATAGCTTGAACCGCTGCGCATGATAGCTTGCGTCCGCTGAGCTTTACAACTGGCTTACAAACCGCTGAGCACCACAGCTTGTTGTCCAGAGAAACAAATTCTCTGCAACCGTTGAGCAACACAGCTTGCTTACAAACGTTGCCTAACAGCTTGACTAGAGGAACACTCTCCTCTCTTCCTCCAACTCGGAGGGCAACCACTAGTGACACCAAGTCACTAGCAACCAGAGACCGAAGCCTCTCTTCCTCCAAGCCGGAGGGAACTATGTAATTTTTCTTTTTTATTGAAGTCAAATGGAGTTAAGTGAGTTTGAATAGTCATGCACTTGGATTTCTATCATTAATGGAAGTGAAGGTTGGTTAAAATTATTGTGCAATTACATCTTGTGTGTGATTGACTTGCGCTCTGATTATTCCTGCTTGCAAGAGACTTACCATGCCGGCTGTTCACGTTTCCTGAGTTCATCTTCCATTGTATTAAAGGCTAGGGGCATGACAACTGCAGGACTTGACTGTCTATGGGTTACACAAGAAAGAACATGAAAATAAGATTAGAAGAAACAAAGTGCGCGTGTGGGGGGAAGTATGATCGCCAGAGGTCAGGTACCTCAAAATGGAGGGGAATGATTGCGTCTCATCTCCGAACTGAGGGATTACGTGGGTTCATTATTCCTCTTCCTTCGACAGGCTGAAGGAGAGAGCTTTCCTTTGATGGTTACCCTGGCAAAAGAGAACAAAACAATGGATCAAAACAACGGTGGTGCAGTATCAGTCTGTTGCGACAATAATGATGAATTCATGGGCAAAAACACATCTGGTCGGTGTTATTTTAAAGCCCTTTTGAGGATGCAGAGGGATAGACAGATGATATGATGAATGAAGATTTGCACAAGGGTTGCACTTGGAAGATGACTACAGACAAAGATGAATGACGCATGCAAATACTACAAGAACTAAATGAGGAAGAAAATCTGGTTGAGAAAAGGCGTATTGGTAATGCTAGTGGCAAGCTTCGAGGGGGAGTTTCTCCAGGATGATGACGACGTGAGCGAACGGCGTGCTGGAATGACCTTCCGCGTATACTCGAATGCCAGGAGACTCGACAGGCTCTTCTTGGCGTTGATGCCGTCGTGAGAGAGAGAGAGAGAGAGAGAGAGAGAGAGATTTAGAGAGATATTTGGAGAAGATGATATATAAGTGAAAGTGGAAGATAGAGAGGGGTGAAAAGCTTTAAAAATAAATAATAAAAATAGAGAGGGGTGGGGATAAAAGCTTAGTCATTAAAAATAGAAATATATATGTATATACATTAAAGGCCTACGTAGGTGCATGGAGTAGAGAGAGGTAGAGAGAAGAGAGATTGAGAGAGAGAGAGGATGAGAGAGAGAGAGATCGTGGGGAGAGAGGAAGAGAGAGATAGAGAGAGATCGCACCTGGGTGGAGGGAGACAGAGAGAGAGAGTTAGATAGAGGACAAGTGCGACGAGGCAAAGAGAGACTGTAGAGAGAGATAGAGAGAGTGAGCAAGCTGGTGAGAGGGAAAGTGTGGAGGCTGGGAGATGGGTCATGGTTGGTTGGCCAGTGTCGCAGGGGATGTGGTGACGGTGGTAGAGTGGTGTCTACTACATGTGTGCGTGTGAGACAGAGTGAGGCGGATGGTGGCTCACGTGTATGGCATAGGCGGAGGTCGGGAGAGGGGTGCAGGTGGGGTGGAGGTGGTCTGGAGAAGCCGCTATGGTGAGGGGCGCGCAGGTGGGTAGTTAGCAGAAGGAGGGATGCTCAGTGAGGGAGAGAGGGTGCGACGAGAGGTGGTCTAATTTCTTATTTTACTATGTTCAACTTTATGTATTCCTCTATCCGTAGAGTGCATTGAATGCATAGAAATGGCTATACAAGATGTCCCTACATCACTTCTTGAAGTATCTCCCATACAATGGGTTCTTTTTCTCGAATTTTACTTTTAGCAATCCCTATGTTGGAAGGGGGGCTCGCAGGTGTGGGAGGAGTGGTCTGGTACGTGAGAGGGTTGGTGGTGGAGAGGAGGCTCCCCAGTGGGGAGGCGAGGGGGAGAAGCAGGGAGAAAGAGGGAGAGAGAGAGTTAGCGTGGGTGAGAGGGGGGGCTCGGCTGGTGGTGGTGTGCCTAGCGGGTGGGAGAGGTAGGAGGAACTTAGGTTCGAAAATGAACTCAAGTTTAGTGATAGCTTCCAGTCGGACCTGATCCAACCTTTTACAAATCACCATTTCATATACCAGAGAATCGAAACATGCGGGCATACAGGATATGTGTACTTATGCATATATGGGTATACATGTGCAAACATGAATAGGTAAATTAGCACAAAGAAAGCTATTTCTTTATTCTAAATTGCATGCTAACGTTAGTGTTCGACAAATGCATATGCCGTATACAATCATGAATGCTTATGCATCATTTTAAATTAAGTGCTGGTTGGTCAAAGATACACTATCATTGTATTATTCAAATATTTGCCTATTTATTTCTCTGTCATGTTCTGAGGAGATTTCGACAGCATCTCCCCCATCCCGAAGTATGTCGGGGGAGGTATAAGGGATTCATCTACGAAGTATCGAGATAGTCCCATGACAGATGGTTAAGCGGCAATCCCAAACCTCATAATAGGTGAAGGAGTCCAAGGGCCAGCCTTCTAGGAAATCCCAGTCACCCAAGAGGTCATCCGTTCATGCTTTCCATTCATTATGGAATTATCTTTATCATTGCGGTGCATGCATACCGGTTCATAAGAAACCGGTGTGGCCGCATTCTGATGGGTTCACGTATCACCGGGACAATGTATGTCGGGATGGCATTTATTATTGATTTATTCCCTTTACTGGGTATACGACTCTCATGATTCGTCATGGGTAGCTGTGACATAATACGGAATTAAACCCTAAGTGCCCACGGGAATTTCGACAGCATCTCCCCCTACCTCGAAACATGTTGGGGGAGATATAGAGGAGGCACATCCATAGCAAGCTGAGACAGACTCCGTAAGGGTCGGGCATGCCATAATGACAGCTCGGACCCCCAATGGATGGTAAATCTCTGAGGACTCATCCATCGACAGACCCACATCATCCAAGGGTCGTAGGTCATGACTGCCAACTATATCAACCAGAGGACCATGACGGCATATACATAAGGGCTCTAGGGAGCTCAGGTATAACCATGGCCAATGGGTTTTAGGGAATCGGAGCAGTATATGCCTCTAAGGCTATTTATTATCCACTCAGAGAGTGGTCGAAAACCCCGCTTGTATGAAGGCGAGGGGAAGAATCATCATTTATACCCATTTCTACTGACCGGGGGTCAAGCTAGTGTCGGACGCACTTTTTCTTTAAATAATTAATTCCCATAGCATCGTTTTATCTTTTAGTGATTTATTTAAGTGCATGGGCATGACAGTCACTGGAGTGACATTTGTTTGGGCTTCAAGACTAGGAGGGTCTGAAATCACGGGTGCACTCCATCTGACAAACCAGACGATTGTGGGTATCGGGTCGGGACTAGAAATCCACCATGCCATGAAGGTCACGACGTTAATTTTATCCCGTTGGAGAGGAAAAAATCTATGATTAAATGCTAGGAAAAAGGGGCCTTCGGGCCATAAATTGACATTAACTAAAGAATGGAGTGACAATTCCAAACTTCAATAAAAGGCATCTCCCATTAAGGAGTAGACAGCTGGATGAAGCCAGTTAGTGGTTAACCAAACCATATTCGGATGAGAGTCCCAATTCGTAAGTTCAATGTATGCCAAGAATATGGCAAATTTAATGTTCAGGATTAGATCCCAATGGACATCTGTTTAAACACAGTGGGCTATTGGCCTAGAACGGGATTGAGCTATGACTGTGATGGGATGACCCCAAGGTTTAAGCACGACTCGCAGAAGCCACATTAATATCCCCTTGCATAGGGTCCGAGGGAGGTAAGAGCTCAAGTTAAATATCATCGGCTTCTTAGAGGAAGGGTTGATGTTTATGAATATTTATTTCTCTATTATCATTGGGTTTCAAACCATTTTTGACTACTATTGCTAACGATAAACTAGACACCCTCAGCGATTTGATGAAGTTCCAAGTGGTTAGGGAGGAACGGTCCCAGCATTCGCATTCAAGGCCCCCTCCCCCCGTGGTTAGGCCTCCCGGTGGACAGCCAAAGGCCATTTTATTCTTCAGGACGACCGCATTATTCACAGCGCGATAGGCGAACCATCTCACCCCCTGCCTCCCGCTGTAGAACAAGAGGCCTCCTCCAACCCTCGGAGAAGGAGCGAGGCATGGCCGCCCATCCCATCGGCAGACACCACCGTCCCTATCATGTGGTGGTAGGAAGAAGGAGAAGAGTTCGTTGGGAGCCTTCTGGTGTCATCTCGTGCTCACCCAGAACTCTCTCTTCAACTCTGGGACTTTGAGCAGCGTTTCGCCAAATAAGAGCGAGGGCTTTGGGCTCTGTAACATAGCTCCGCAAGTAAAGAGGCAATTCTCTCTCGAGATCCTAGAGGTCAGGTTATCCGTTAGGATTTCACTCCCAGCCTTCAAGTCCTATGGTGGCCTAGGCGACCCAGTCGATCATTTCGACAGTTTTGATGCCCTAATGACTTTGCAAGGGACATCAGACGCCATTAAGTGCTGATCCTTTGTCACCACCTTGGTGCAAAGAACTCAGGCCTAGTTCTGAGCTCTCGCCCCCGAAAGCATCACCAACTTTCGACAGTTTGGGAGATTATTCAAGGAGAGTTTCACTGGAAACGGGCCCCTGAGGTCGATAGTGGGACTCCTGGCACTCAAATAGGCCCCAGGAGAAAAGTTGCGGGCTTATGTTAACCATTTCAAAGCAGAGGCCCTACGCATCCCCCACCTTGATGTCGTCGCCGCCATCACCGCGCTGATCGGGGGGAGCCCGCGATGAAGACCTTCGGTGAGAATTGGTGCTCCATCCACCTGCCACCCTTGCCAACTTAGTGACCTTGGCCCTGCGTCACGTAAAGTGCAAGGAAGTTCTCACTGCCTGTCAGGATCTTCCTGGCCAAGGGAAGGAGGTGGAGAGGAAGCGCCCATCTGAGTAGGCCTCTGGACAAGGAAAGCGGAGGAACCCGGAGGCAGGCCGAAAGCATCCCCTGCAGAAGTTTGAGTGGTATACTCTGCTTACTACTCTCATTTATGAAATTTACTAGGAGATTAGAGACTCGGGTTTGCTTCATTGGCCCGAGCCGATGAAGGCTGACCCATGCCGTCGCAACCGTCGAAAGCACTGCCAGTTCCATGATGACCGTGACCATCACACTGGCGACTGCCAACAGCTCAAAGATGAGATTGAATTCCTTGTCCATCGAGGGCACTTGGCCCAGTATGTAGCCGAGCGTCGGGATACCCCGCCAGACCCCTCAGACGTGATTGACGATCGCCCCCGAGAGATCCACATCAACGTCATATCATGAGGGTCGGCCTCCCGGGGAGATACGAGTCGAGGAAGGAAGCACCACGCCGAGCAAGCTGGTCGGGCTGTAGAGCCTCCCAAGCCCGTAGCCCCACCAAATGAACAATAATCTCTGGAGTTCTCCGACTAGGACTGAGAAGGGGTAGTCACCCCGCATGATGATGCCCTTGTAATCTCAGTAATTATAAATCATTGTAATGTAGATAAGGTGCTGGTCGATAATGATAGTGCACCGGATGTTTTGTCACATGATTTTTTAATGAAGATGGGTGAGAACCCATCAAAATTATGTTGGGTATGAACCCCCCTTTGCGGGTTCAACGGTCAAGTGGCTTACCCCAAGGGAGTCCCGAACCTACCGGTTACTCTCGGAACTCCCCCCAAAGTCATAACCTTCGTGGCGAACTTCATTATGGTAAAGGGGATAACAGCCTACAACATCATTTTTAGTCGAGGCATCATCGGCCTAATAAAGGCAGTATATCCTCAATCTACCACGTTTTGACAAAAATAAAATTACATTTTATAACAATTAAATATTCTATAGAGTCTAGTCCACAAGTATAGTCAACAGGGAAAAGAACATACCCAACACCGAGTGAAGACTCAGACTGGCGAGCTGGCAACTAAAGAACCTCCGATTGGAATGTTCCACTCTGAGGATAATGCCACACCTGAAAAGTTAGGGGTGAGCCTCATCTCATAGGCTCAGTAGGAGTCCCACGAAACCCCACTACAACAAAAGCGGTAACAGAAGTGCATCACAGAAATAACAATAGTAAAGGAAAGCAGTAAGAGCAATAACCATGGAAGTAGCAGAGTAAGAACGTCAGCACGACATGACGATGGTGACTAGCAGCAGAAGACCGTCAACCAGGGGAAACACACACACATGCCCTCTACATGACCCCGACCCCATAGTCAGACAGTTTGTCCTAGCCGACGGAACCACAGACAATGCCACACGGCCACACGCTAAACCAGCACCATCGGGAGAATCTCTCGATCCCAAGCCAAGACTAGCAGAAGAACCATGCCCCCCCCCACACAGGGCGACACCGGTCCCTCATCCGAAAGGGCCACGACAGTCAAGTTGGTACCTCCACCTTCACGGCATAGGGAAAGAACCACGCTGACACAGAACAGAATAGACTGAGCCGTCGACACAGTAAACTACACTGAGGAAAACTCACATTGAAACCTCTCAGGTGATAGGAGTACTAACCCCATTGACAACGAGACCAGATGCATCCTCCGACGACTTATACTGCAACTTCATGTGTCTCTCTACATGCCCCAGGTAGAAATTGAGACACCAACATAGTACCACCAGGCAAGGACTAGCCGGGGTTGTGCTCGTCAGTACGCATCCACTGCCCCTGACCACGTGTACACACAAACCATCTGCTCTAGGTCAGTCCTCTAGGGGGTTTTCCCCCCAGCTGGACTCAGGCTGCAAAGGCAAGGGGCCCTCAGGTAACCAGCCTAAAAATCACTACACGGGACAAGCCTCCACCACTCCCAGGTGGGTCAGCACATGAACGTGTCCAGGTCACCTACATCAAGTGGGTCGAGTCATTAAGAACTCACCGTAACTACGCCGATCCAAACCAAGCCACCACGAGGTGGCTCACTAGCATGACAACCAAGGACCACTAAACGGACAACTAAACCAAGACTGTCGATCCACAGACGACGAATCAAAGCGTAGGATAGAAAACCAAGGACCACTGTCCACAACTCCTACGAAGACACTTACCCGCGATCACAGCCCTCAAGCGGGAACACCTTCCACGATTCTGGAACTCACGCGGGGACAGTCGACATGAGCAGCCCAACTCAAGGAAGACAGTCCACAGTCTACTATAGACAAGGGTGGTCCACACTACAACCCAAAATCAGCAGAACACATAAAACCACACAGACACGCATTCCGTGAAGCCACCCCTCCTACGGATATCCTAGAACACCAAAACTCAGAGCACTTAATCACTCGGGTTGAAGAGGGCTGGAAGGCCAGGGGCCTAGTCACCTAGGGTGCTAGGCGGCCAGACCATTGGCCACCCAACAGGCCTAGGCAGCCAATACACTAATCGCCCACCCCTGGGCACCCCAAGGCCTGGGCGGCCACACCTCTAGCTGCCCAAGGTCCAAGGGGACTAGGCGGCCACCTCGATGGCCACCCAAAAGGGCTGGGAGCCACAGGTCTGGCCGCCCATCCTAAGCCCTGCAGGGAACTTGGGCGGCCACTGCTCTTGCCTCCCAGGAGCCTGGGCAGCCACCTCTTTGGCCGCCCAGACCATGGGCTCCCTAAGGATGAGAAACACGTAGTGCGGCCAAACTACTGGCCGTCTGCACAACTGGGAAGCCAGGGGCTTTGTAATGTCCCAAATTTTTTCCACCTAGAACAGAACCTACCACCCTCTCACCTATGTCCCCCCCTCTCCCTGCACCTCCAGCTCTACCCTAGCATCCTTCCACACCTCCCCCACATCCCCTTCCTGCCACTCATCCATCCCCCCTTCACCAATCATCAACCCTTCTCCCCATTTCATAGTCACTTGGAGCTACAGTGGAGTGCCTGTTCGCAGCTGAGGACCTACAGAGAACCAGCATCTTGTAGATCCAGACATGACTTCATCCCAGCGTCCCTGGATGCACAAGTGGTACTGTCAGAAGTATCTCCCTGTACTCTTCGCAGTGGCGGTGGTCTCGTCCCAGTCTCAGCTCGTGGCTGCCCGGAGGAGCCGATCTCCCCGAACTGTGCTTCTTCCCCCTGATAGTCAACCTAAGGCAAGTTGCAGAAGCTCCCACAGCCAAACCCCTATAGTTCTAGAAGCAGGCCTTGGCTAAGAGCTTCTGCGATGAGTCTACTTCCAGCACCAAGAAACGACACCCCGTTCGGTGTCTGGAGCAGTGAGTTCTCAATTTTCTCCCCTGGGTGCGCTGTTCTGTTCCCTCTGGGACTGAGCAGACACCCGATCACTGTTCGGGCCCTTGATGTGTACTTCGACCTCCTCCGACAACACTGTGGGTCTCCGTTGAAATAGGAGTCATCCACGAATCCAATGGTTCTGATCTCGTCTGATTTAGAGCTCAGGAGCGACCGTGGTAGCCTCGTCTTCCTGCTGCTGTGGTGCAGAAGCTGTTAGAGCCAGAAAGCAGAGGCCCTGTTCACGACCCTACCCCGACCAGCACCGCCAACCAAAAATTCCCCCAAAATTTGGACGTCCTCCTGGGCCAACCCCGGAGATTTTGTCGCTGGTTTCATCACCGACAGAGTTCAAGGGAGGCCACAGCGGCGCTGACATCGCCTGTCTGTCCCCTGTTCTAGAGAACGGTAGAACCGACAATCTCCCTCCATTTGGTTTCCTAGTTCGGCTTTCCTCTCCCCGCCTGGCCGGCTTACAGCCCCTCCCTGTGGGAGGTAGTGTTTGGATGTAATTCTGGTTTTCCCTCCCCTCGTTCATGGGGAGTAGTGATGTAATTTTTTAAAACAGGTTGAAGCTTCACCGGCGTAGCGTATGGGGAACCAGTGCTGTCCCGCTCGTCCACGTCTCCGAACGGGGCCGATTTCTTCAAACTGGTCACGTAAACACTCTACCCTTGCTCACATTTAGTGCCTTGTTCTTTCAATATTAGTTCATAGCTCCGTTGGTCCCTGAGAGTGAGTGCCCGGTCCATAAGCTCCATTGCTTCGAGTGGCTGCTGTGGGAGAGAGTGTGACCCGTGCCCTCGGCATCCGGTCGGCCCCATTGAATTGGGCCTCCATACCCTTGGGAAGAACCTTGGCCTTGCTAGCCCTCTACCAGCAAGGGCCCAGCCCTCACAACCTCGACTCGGCATCGCCGAGTTACCCCGGGTTTTGAGAGAGCGTCGAGTGAGTGGTCGCCGATATCGGTCCGATTCTCTTGCAAATTGTGCTTGTTTGTTTAGGTCCAAGGTGCACCGATCTTGTGACTACCACCCCTAAGGTGGTGTCACATCAATTGATATCAGAGCAAGTTTAGACTTGTCTCTATCAAGTCTAAGTCCTAAGACCATTGCATTGAGTCATCCATCCATCAAGTCTTTCCCCTCCCTTGCATGTCCACCCGTAGTGGAGCCATTTATCGACCCGATCCATCCTCTTCGGTTCCCCCCATGGATCCCAATCCCCAAATCAACCAAGATTCCCATAGGGAGGAACCCCAAGGCCAAATGAACCGAGTGGATGCTTCCCTTGCCACCATCCTTGTCCAACTAGAGTCCCTTTCCACTCGGCTTGCTCGGCTAGAAGAGAATGAGCCCCACCCAAGCTAAGTTGTACTCTATATCACCGAGGCGTCTTTTGAAGTATCGACTCAGATCTTGAAAAGAACTCTGAAGTTAAGCGTGCTTAATGGGGAGTAGTACCAGGATGGGTGACCTACCCAGGAAGTCCCCCATTCTGGAGCTGATCACTGTCAGAAAGGGATAAAACCGTGAGACCGGTAGACCAAAGCGGACAATACCTCGACGGTGTAGAGTTCGGGGTGTGCCCGAATGGTATCAGAGCTATACCCCAGTCGGAAGTGTGGGACCTAAGTGCCATGCAGGGTAAAGTGCTACGCTATGGGAGCCACCTCTTCAACCTGTAATGGGACAAAATATTACATAGCGGGAGCCACCTCTTCAACCTGTAATGGGATAAAATATTACATAGCAGGAGCCACCTCTTGAGCCTGTAGGAGCCACCTCTAGAGTCCTACCTGCCTAGGGAATTGATTGTGTGATTGCATGCTATATGTGCCCAGCGACGAGGACGTAGCCTATATAAGTGGGGTAGATTGTAACACCCTCAAATATATCTAAGTTGTAGTCTATATTATTGAGGTGCCTTTTGAAGTATCGGCTCAATTTTTGTAAAGAACTCCGAAGTTAAGCGTGTTGAATGGGGAGTAGTATTGGGATGGGTGACCTGCCCGGGAAGTCCCCTATTCTGGAGCCGATCACTGTTAGAAAGGGACAAAACCGTGAGGTCAGTAGGCCAAAGCGGACAATACCTCGACGGTATAGAGTACGGGGGATGATAGAAGAATATGTTCACCCTATTTTTGGCACCACCTGCACCCGGCCAACATTGGAGCCAGAATTAGTAGATTGGGCATTGTTAATCGGGCTGAGTGTTTTGATCTTTCGGAAAGGTGGGACCGTGTGGATGGACCCCTATTATCCATTTCAATTTAGTCAGAATTTTTGCTATAACCAGCTCATTCTGCCTTCCTCGGAGTAGTTTGCTTTGCTGAATAGGGTTCGAGCCGGCCTGGCAGCAGTGGACGAAGCCCATACCTGGTGGGATTATTTCCACCACAGAGAAGTAGCCACCTTCAGAGTTCTAGACCTTGGGCGTTTCCCTCGGGTGACACTGTTGGGTCCCGCATGGTGCAATCGGATCTAGAAGGGGGGTTGAATAGATCCTATCAAGAACTTTGGCCTATTTAAAAACTCTTAGCTACCAAAAGCATAAACCACTCCTATAAAGTAAATGAATCACTTAGACACAATACACAAAGAAATTAAACAGAATGGCTTAAGAGGAAATGGCGATCCAAAGACTACACAGGTTGACCTATGTGAACAAGGTGTTTGCTTGGAGCTAGGCCAAGTCAACTGGAATGTATGCTATGGTGATCAACCAAAGTGCGTGTGTGTGCGCACAAGGTGATCCTCATTTACTGGAGCAGACTCCCTAGTGCATGTGTGCAAGGGTGCAGCAGGCAGCCAAGGGAATGTGAATGGACGCAAGGGTTAAATGATATGCAACAAAATATTGCTTAAGAGTGCGATGGAAATAGCTCATATTACAAACGATGAAGCGAGCACACACCAACCTATGAATGGGGATAGAGAATATGGAGTAATCACACAAGTGCACAACCCACAACAAGGGGATTTTTAAGGTGGTTCGGTTTCAAACCTGCAACCTACGTCCTCCCCCCACCAAACCCGGCGAGGCTTTACTACACACTGCAAAGGCAGCAATGGGGACAAGCACCCCCCCCACACACACGAGGACGAGGTCCTCACGAGGACAAGGTCCTCACACTACAATTGCAACAATGGGAATGAACTCCACACACACACGAGGACGAGGTGCTGATAGTCACAAGCCCGTCGTTGAAAAGTCGTGTCACAATTTCAAAAATATTTGCACTCACTCATTTTAAAGATTGGAAGCATAGGATGCTGTGTTACACTGGAAACTAACTAAAAGATCACTTAAGAAACTATAAACAGACTCAAACCAGAAGGAGATGAAGAAAGCTGGTTGAGACTACGGACCAAGACAGAAACACGGATAGCATCTGCATTAGAAAGATCGCCAGAGCATGATGTGTTCTTTGCACTGCTTTCAATAATCTAGTTAAGATGGTTTATCCATTAGCACAAAACATGACATTAGGAAATGAAGAGAGATAACGGGGAGACACAAAACTAGACTTCGAGCAAACTACCATCCTAAAAATAGTGTGTGATCTGCTACTCCGAACGTTCATGTTTGTTTCCCCAAAATGCCGATTGGCTGCAACAAGACAAATGCCACTAGTTAATTCCCAAAAATTAACATGTTACTAAAGAAGGGAGGAGGATTAAAGCAGTGATACCCTCCCCATGCTTGAAAAGCTTGAACACTTGCCTTGCACTGTTCACAATCTCCTCCCTGAGACCTGCAACGTAGATCACCCTCTGCAGAACAACTAGGATTAGATAACTCAAAAGGACTTTCCAAGGCAATTGCTTTGTACGTAGGGAGCTAAGAGGGTTTCCCGGATAGCAGGCCTTCAAGCTCTCATGGATCTAGAGCTTCTGGTTCTCCAGTGTCAAGAGATCAGTGATCTCTTCGCTATAGATCTCCATGTAAGAGACCCTAATTAGGAGCTCCCTCTCTTTGGTCTGATTATGTAGTGGTAGCACAAGAGAAAGGAAAAAAGTAAAGAAAGCCCTGGGAACAACAAAAGACCTCAAAATCAGATGAACATAGCAAGAACCATCTAGATGTTGTTGAAGACGTCGTTAACAACCAGTTGGATGATCCCGGGGTCATTCTAATAGCCGTAGATCGTGTATGTCTTCCCACTGCTGTTCTACCCATACGCAAATGCTGTCCCTAGAAGGTACAAAAGGTAGCAGAATGGTAGAAAATTTGAAAAGGGAAACAAAGGTTACGCATTCTAGCTTGTGATTAATCGAATCAAGAGGAACGGATCAAGAAAAGAGGGAGGTCTACCTTTGAATCCATTGATGGCAGCCTCTATGATGGACTTTGTGAGCACCTCGTGGACGGCGGCATTGGTGGATCTCTTGTCGAAGACATGATCTGCAACTAGATCAGGATCAACGATTCATTAGGAATTAGGGCTTGTAAGAGAAGGTGGGGAAGAATAGGGGCGGCGTGCACCGAAGGCGAAGGAGATGCTAGAGATGGGCATCCTGAGGGGGCGGAGGGTGATGCAGTTGTCCTCGGCCCACCATTCCCATTTGCCAGGGCTCTGTTGGGCGATCAAGGGGCAGAAGCGGACGGCCACCGAGATCCTCTCCATGTTCGGAGGCACCGAGTCCCAGCGGCGATGAAGAGAGGCACTGAGTGGAGTGAGAAGGGAGGGGGTGGCCATGTGGGTGGAAGGGCGGGAGGTTGGCAACTGTATGTAGTGGTGTTGAGTAAGGCCGGGCGACTCCTATGGCTGCTGAGGAATAGTCCACACTGAAAATTGAGGAGAAGGGGGCCAGGGAGGTGATGAGGCAGAGGGGTGAAGGATTAGATGGATGCACACTGGAGGTTAAGGAGGCAAAGAGGCAGAGGGAGAAGATGATGAGGAAGAGTCTACGGCTCGCGGGAGGGTGCTGGGAGGTTAGAGGAGGCAGAGTGGTGGAGAAGATGGATCAAGGGGGATTCCACACGTGGGAAGATCGAAATGTCGATCGACGGAGGGGTAGTTTAGTTTGAGCGGGAGCTCGCAGCGCGCGGGCAAAAACTTTTTGGCGGCATTTTACTAGATTTCTCTTCTCTTGTATAAATATTTTGAGGCAATTTTAAAACGCCCCTATATAGAGTTTAAGTAAAGAATAGGCTTAACACTTGGGTGCCGCCTCGAACCTAGGTCTATATAGGGTGTGGAAAAATTACTAAAACACCCCAGTGACCTAATTATGGCCTAGTCGCCCCCTAAGACTCTCCACAAACAGACCCAACGCCTCGGAAAGTTAGGAACCCGGTCCTACTCCCGTTCCAACCCAAAAAATTTCAGGAATACCCCTGACCTGGTAAAATTATCAAAATACCCCTAGGAAGGTAAAATTACCAAAATACCCTCAGGGTCAAGAACCCCAACCCCCTGACTTCAAAAATGCCTACGGCCCCTGCAATATTACATTCATACTCCTAAACTCTAGGGTTTTGCCCAAACTTTAGAGGCTTTTGACAAAACCCTAGCCTAGTCAATGTGTTGGTGGTAAGTGAGTGGTCGCGGCGAGTCACCCATAAAGGCCTGCCCTCAACATCCGAACCAATAGAGGGGATTTTAGGATTTCTTTGATAGTCAAGTAAAGGTGTTCAATGTAAATCAACACAGCCTGTGGTCAGTGGGGAGAGATCCAACACTCGAACCCAAATCATCTGATACTATGCGCACTCACGGAATGAACCTCTACACATAGAGGGAATGTTTTTTTTCAACAAGAACATTTCTAAAAATCACCTATTTTATCTACAATAAAATAATTCTGTGGTCTCACAGCCGCACTACTAGTTCCTTTGCCACCCATTGGCCACTTAACTTGTTCACCTTGGACAGCCCAGCCGGCCCAAATGAACCCCTCGGCCCATGGCCTAGTTCCACCCATACGGCGCGGTTCGAATTTGAATTGACTGCCAAGCCATCGTCTTCCTCCTCCAGCAGGTGGTTGGGGTGCCCTAGCTCCTGCAACTATTTCCAACGTGTCTGCATCACTAGCCGAGCCAACACCTTGACCACAAATTCGGTCTTGCCGATGGCCAGGCTGATGACCGGTGGGACCCCAAGGGGGGAAGAAATGAAGACCAGGGCTTCAACACAATTCAACGTCCCCTTCGGAAGCAAGCATAGCATGCCGGCCTCCACCCTTCCAAATGACCAGAAAACCAAGCCTAGCTCGGCTTCCTCCCATAAGAAATGGGCACCCTTGGAAACTTGACTCAGACAAACATCCTTCCAGGCGACAAAAATGTCCCTCTCTCTGGGGTCCAAGGTTAAGCTCGCAAGATGGAGCCTCGGCACACCAGGAAACCTACATCTGCCATAGTTGTCGCTCCCTCTGCGCCAGTGCCATGACGAGAAGGCCATCCTTGTGTGCTCTTCTTACTTTCCATGGACTGCCCGAGCCCAGCTCTCGTTCAACAGGGCCCTTTCCGCCTCCACGTCTAGCTCCCCTTAAAGAGGGGATACCCAAAGGCATCTGGCAAGTCACTCCGTCCGATCTATCATGTTGTCTGTGGAGATGCACCCAGCGTTGAGGCAGTCCCCTTTCCCCACTGGAGTCTGCGAGACAGCTGGCCTCCTTAGCTTCACGGCCACCGCATATGAGAGTCTCTTCATTCCCCCTTCCCCCACTGGACTTTGTCTCCCTGCCAGTTCCCTGCAAAAGTGCTGCAGGTGCCCCAGACACCAGTAGCGGTAGCAGACTGGCCCCTAAGGACCCCTGCGTTCTGTCGACATCGTCGATGTCGCCCCTCCTCTACCTCCGCCAACTATCACTCTATTGCCCCTGGACGAGGAGGCGCTAGGTAAACTCTAGCTATGACCTCCGCCTCCCAAGGGGGAACGGTTCACCCCGGGCAACCACACAATCTGCAGAGCTTCTCTCTCTAGAAGCAACTAGAGAAAGAAAGTGCATAATATGCTTTAGTTTCCCATTGAGACAACATTTCATTAAAACTATAAATAGATCAGATATGTACATATTTCATTAAATATGTCAATAACACAATAAAACCTACATCCCTTCCACATTGGCTGTCTGTAGAGGGACGTCCTTTCTGTTCTAGAAGATCTTCTGGACAGTATCTCTGATTGGTTGGATCCAAATGACGGTTGCCTCAAAAGATGACCTTTCCCACATTTGTAATCTGACAATCCATTGACCAATGAGATTGATGTGGTAAGCCAATAATGACAACGACAATAGATTGTCCCAGGAGCCATTTCCAAACTTCAGCTTGCTTGGAGGAGCTTGTGGAGTCGACTTCCCAGCATGGTTTTCATAGGCGTCGTCTTCTGAGCATGATTGCATCGACCCCGAGCAACATTGCCATAGCCTCCCGAGCATGAATGCATCAACTCTCGAGCATGATTGCCATAGGAGTCCGAGCTTTAGGCTTCATAAGATCTGAGCTTCGGCTTAAAGAAGTCCGAGCTTCGGCTAAGGAAGTCTGAGCTTTATCTTAGAGAGGTCTGAGCTTTTTCGAGCTTGGTCTGAGCTTTTGCTCGAGATGTGTGCACGATGGAGTCGAGCTTTGTGAGCTTGTCCTAGCTTTGAGGCGTCAATCTTGACCTTATAAGGCGAGCTTGAATATCCGAGCTTGACCGTACTTGACGGAGCTTATCCGCACTGGAGTCCGAGCTTTGTGGCGTCAGTCTCGACCTTATAAAGCGAGCTTATAAAGCTTGAGAGTCCGAGATTGACGTCAGGCTCGACTTGTAAGGCTTGAATGTACGAGCTTGGTTTCATTGAGTTCGAGCTTGTTGTGCTTGATTAAGTCAAGCTCGACCCTCGATTCTCCATTCCAGGACCAGGCTGTGTCAGGCTCAATCTTGTAAAGGTTGAGCTTGGTCCGAGCTTGTCCGAGCTTCAGTCTTCAAGAATTCCGACCTTAGTTGCCAAGGGTCTGCTTTATGATTCCAAGCTTAATGCAGAAGTCCGAGCTTCTCTAGAGCTGGGCTCGCAGAAGTCCGAGCTTCTCTGGAACTGGGCTCGTAGAAATCCGAGCTTCTCTGGAACTACCTTCGCTTTAATATATTCGAGCTTTGTTGTCACTGCTCGGCTCTTGAGGATGATTTCATGAATTCGAGTTTGCTACAGTTGCTCGGAGCTTTGACAAATCAAGCTTGCTACAGTTGCTCGGAGCTTTGACAGATCATGCTACAGTTGCTCGGGGCTTTGACAGATCATGCTACAGTTGCTCGGAATGTCAGCTACAGTTGCTCGGAGCTTTGACGGATCGAGCTTGCTACCGTTGCTCGGAGCTTTGACAAATTATGCTACAGTTGCTCGAAATGTTAACTACAGTTGCTCGGAATTGCTACAATTGCTCAGACAAAGCTTCGGCGGTCGACTCTCAGAGGCCGACTCTCGGACCTGGCTGCGGTCGCTTGGACCTCGACGATCGACGCTCGGACCATAGCTCCTTGCTCTTGCTGTTCTCCCCATTCGTTATCAACTTCTTGTCAATATGAGGAGAGCCTTTTGCTCCTTTGTGTGAGCGCATCAAAGCTTCCTTATATGCACTGCCATTTCTGCTGCTATTACAGACATGAGCTTGCTGGCTTGACTGGTATTGCTGATGTTGGCCTTGTTTGTGCCCTTTAGTTCACTGCATTATATCTCATTCCATCATTGCATGATATCTTCACCTTGCTTGACTTTATTTGTGTTTGACCAGAACTTACAAGAACGTTGACATCATCAAATCTGAATAAGACTCATCAATGAGTCATAGGCAGACATCATCAAAACAATAGAATCAAGCATGTTTCACACATGCCCAACATTCTCCTCCTTTTTGATGATGGCAACTATGAAACATTGTGAGTTCATTATGCCAAATTTTATAGATCATGCTTAGAAAATTTCACGTTTTAGTAGATGCATGCCCAAACTAGGTGTTTTAAGTGTTACGCCAATATCTATAGGAAGGCAGATGAGGAGTTTCCCTCCCAGGGAGCTGCATCTGATTGGCTAGAGTATAAAGGAGTTCTTTGAACAATAGATCTACTCCCCATTGGCTATCTATAGAAGGATGTCCTTTCTGTCCTAGAAGATCTTCTGGACAGTATCTTTGAATAGTTGGATGCAAATGACGGTTGCCTTGAAAGGTGACCTTTCCCATTTTTATAAATTGTCAGAACTATTGACAAGAACGATTGATATGGTAACCCAGTGATGACAAGGATAGTTGCCTTCTCAGGAAACTTTTCCACATTTGGTGGCTGACCTAGTCATCTCCAAAAAGATTTGTGCAGATCTGTCATGATGACAAGGACACTGGTTAGTCCTAGAAACCTCTTTCGGACTTCAACTTGCTGAAGACATTTGTGGGGTCAACTTTTGAGCTTGGTTGCCAACTCTACTTCATGATGTTCGAGCTTGTACATAAAGACCGAGCTAAGTTGCCACAGGCTCGATTCTGTATCCGAGCATGATTGCCATATGCTTCCGAGGATGATTGCATCGACTTCCTCTAAAATCTAAGCTTAGTTGCCATAGGGTCAAGTCTGCTTATCGAGATCTGAGCTTAGGCATGAAGACCGAGCTTAGTCGCGTTGAGCTTCATGGAATCCAAGCATAGATGTCTGAAGTCCGAGCAAGTTGTATGAGGCCTGAGCTAGATCAGTTGAGTCTAAGCTTAGTCATGAAGACCGAGATAGTTAAATGAGGCTTTAGCTATTTGTCAACCTTACCTAGCTATTTGTCACCCTTAGTGCCTATTTGTGTGCCTTACATGACTATTTGTCACCCTTATCTGCATCCTGTTCTTTTGCCTTAGGGTCGACTTTGCTTCATGGTGTCTAAGCATCCGCTTAGTTGCTACACGCAGTCCGAGCTTTGGTTGCCCCAGTAGTTTGACCTTCCAAGCTCAGTTTCAACAAGCCCGACTTGATTACATCAGGTCCGAGCCACCAAGCTTAGCTTCATTGAGTCCAAGCTTGTTTATATGGCATCCGAGCTCAAATGTATGAGGACCAAGCTTGGCTGCATGACATCCGAGCTTTGTTTTCATCAAGTCTGAGCTTTCTTTATCAGGTCTGAGCTTATTTGCTATTTGTCTGCACTATAAAACTATTTGTCACCTATATTTTCTATTTGTCAGCACTAGGCAGCCATTTGTCACCGTTAAGCATCTATTTTTCACCCTTAACATTGAGATACCGTCGCCTTAGTTGCTTGGGCTATCGGGTGGCTGTGGCGTCGACTCCACGAGCATTTAGAGTCGACTCCCCTTCTTCTCATTTGAGGGCTTTTAGCACTACCACTCATTTTTTACTATTTTTGAGTTATTTTTCTGCCTTAGCGCCTATTTGTCACCACTAACCACTTATTTGTTACCCTTGTTTTACCACTACTAGCAAGAGTCTTATGGCGCCTTGAACAACGACAGGCTTGACCTCTTGAGCTGGGCTGCGACATGCTCAGTTCGCCATTCATGCTATAGTTGCTCGACTTGCCGGAGTACTTGGAGTGCTCAGTGTGCTCGCTGTATTTGCTCGAGTGCTCACCACTTGTGTTCGCCATTTGTGCTCAAAATCCTTGCAATAGCTCAGGCAGAGCTACAGTTCTTCGAACAGAACTACAGACACTTTCTTCATGCTTAAACTATTGGCATTGGCTGCTGGCTAACTACTTGCTTGGCTTTTGCTTGATGCTGATGTATGCAGTAGAGTGGATGCCATGAACCCATTGCATCATATCATATGACACTATGCGCTGACCTGAACTTCATGCATGTTGACATGATCAAATGTAAACAAGACTTATCAATGAGTCATAGTAAGACATTATGAAAATAATAGAATCAAGATTCATTTCATTCTTCTTCTCTATGTTACAAGTTATTGAATTCCTACATGGAATTATCTACATGATGTGCTTGTTACGTGCTTGATCGGCCAATTCCTAGATATACTATGTCTCTGTTCTTCTTATTCTGAGTACTTTGTTGTCATTATTCCTTTTTATTTCATCACATGATATTAATGTAAATGGTTAATTACTTAAACCTTGCCTGCTATTACCTACTGAGCATTCGCTCACCCAATTTCCCCCCCTTTTTCAGGTAGCTCCGGTGATGACTCACAAACTGATGGGGATGGGCAGGAGTGAAGACCTTAGAGCGAGCCAGCTCGAAAGCCTTGTGGAGTTGTCCCTAGATAGTTTGAGTCTGAGAGTTGTAGTATTATTTAAGAGCTATAATTGAATAATTCTATCGTTATGTAATTGTTTAGTTGGTGGATATTGGATCTTTATGTTTCCTTAGTCGAAATAAATGGTTAATTAAGTTTAACTCCTTCCCTTGGTTATTGTGTTATTTTGGAGTTGTTTAAATGATAACCCAAAGCACAGCATGTCTGGAAATCAACATATTTTAACTCTCTACTGTTACGTCCCAATATTTCGCGTCGAGGCATGACATCGATGCTGTGACAGTTTCAAACAGATATTATCAAAGGAAACTTCAGATATCAAATATGTTGGTACCCTAGTTTTGACAATGACAGTCTATGAATCATGTTGGGATTGAAATGCATAAGAGCCTTCATATTGAACAAACTACATTTTTGTCTAAGTGTCAAAACAAAGGTTGATGCATATATAGGCGCTTAGTCACTAAGGTCGATGCATATTCAGGGCATAAACCACTAAGGTCGATGCACATTCACATCTTCTTCTCATTCCGTCAGTGCACCATTCTGCATGAAGTGTGATAGGTCAATGCACATCTTAGGCTTAGGTCTGAAAGGTCTATGCATAGTTTCATACTATGGTTGAAAGGTTGATGCATGTATAAGTCCTTCATCACTTCAGGTCAATTCATCTTTACTTTGTCGAAACAAAGGTCGATGCATGTTTCTGAAAGTAGTAACAAAGGTCGATGCATGTTTCTACAAGTAGTAACAAAGGTTGATGCATGTTTCTACAAGTAGTAACACAGGTCGATGCACATTGCATCTCTCTGTATAGCAAGGTCGATGCACATTGCATCTTGTATAAAAGCAAGGTCGATGCACATTGTATATCGTGTAAGGTAAGGTCAATGCATGTTTTGTAGCATGGTCTACATGGTCGATGCACATTTCTCAATATGCCTTGTAAGGTCTATGCACATGCTGCATTCAGGTCTATGCACATTTTAGAGTCTATGCACATTTAGAAATCAAGGTCTATGCACATGTTCAAGTCTGTGCATGTCCACAGTCTGTGCACATGATGCATCAAGGTCGATGCACATATATAGACCAAAGTTGATGTACATCTGGATTCCAGTCATCAAGTCTGTGCATCATTGTCTACATTCTAAAGCATTTGCATATACATTCATGTCATTGGTCTGAGCATATGTCTTCTCTTGTTATTGCCTAAGTATGCACTTTAGTGAATAAGGTGTTTAACTAAATGTCTGTCTCTTGATTGACAGGATTAAGGCAAACCTCCAATGTTTGAGAGTAGTAAAAATTCAAGTAGGGCACGTGATCCAAGAATTTAGTTAGTGAAGCATGTGATACAAGGTTAATTACTGTCCAAGAACACTCAGTCACGTGTTCTCACCTCATCCTCCAGATCTGACACGTGGATCGCTAAAGCCACCTATCACGGAATGAGCCTTTGGCGGGAATCTTCCCTCCATGGGCCCGAGTGAATCAGTGTGGGGTCCACCCTAACTGATTTCCTCCTATATAAGGGGATTTCTCTGAGACTGAGACTGGATTTCATGCTATCCCATGTGCTTATATTTTGGCTTTGAAAGTGGCTTTAATGTAAGCCCTCTTTGCTGATGGCAAAGGGGGAGAAGTTTTGGGGAGATGTTTTGATGAGTCATTGCCTATTTCATTTGATACCTCCCTTTAAGAAATAACTCATGAGGAACTCACAATGACTCTTAGTTTCTATCATCAAAAAGGGGGAGAATGTTGTGCATGTGTGTGTACATGCATGATTCCTTGGTTTTGATGATGTCTCCTAATGAGTCATTGATGGCCTTAATGATATCTGAATTGAATTTATAAGCCATTGATAAGTTCCATTTGCATTTGTTCATATCTAAATTGATGAGCCTAATATGCACTCGATGATGTCAAAGTACATGTAGCTCAGGTCAAGCATGTGAAAACAGAAGCCAACAACTCAAGCTAGTTTAATTAAGGAAGCTTTGATGTGCTCACACAAAGGAGCAAAGAACTATGTTGTTCTAGTTGATTATGCTATTTGGAGTCGACTCCAAATGGCTTTTGAGTTGACTCCAGTAATCCTTAGCCACCCACTAGCTATATGTGAATAAAGGTGAAATATGGCAAGCATCAGTGACAAATGGCTTGGCCAGGTAGACAAATGAGGCCTCAAGGGTGTAAAATACCCTCCTAAGGGTGACAAATAGCTTGGCACGAGAGAAGAAGTGCTGAGAAGAAGAAAAACAATACCAGCGTCGACGTAGTGCTAAAGTGGCATCGACGCAGTGAAAGTGCCAACCTCAAACTAGATAAAAGAGGCAAGGGCGACAGCTAACGAGCTATAAGGGTGACAAATAGCTCATTAGAGGTGACAAATGGCCAATAACGGTGAAAAATAGCTCGTTAGAGCTGACAAATGGGTCACTGCAATAAAGAATGAAGAACGCTTAATTAGATTTAATGGAATGAGCTATCCAAAGGTTTTCTAATCTTCCCATCTCGATTCTGGAGGATTGTTATCCATTGGACGACACTGATTAACCTCTTTCAAGATTAGAATACAAGATTAATCTCCAGTTCTAATGGTCCTCACAATGATGGGTTTGAAAAGAAGCTGTAGCATCTTTTATATGGAGTGCAGTCAATCTTAATTAGCAGCTCATGTCTTCAATCATGGCAGCAACAGCTCATTAAGGTTCAGTAAAGTTTAAATGGAATCTATGGCTGTCTATCAAGCAGAAACAAGTAGCTCTGGCTAGCATGAACAAGCTAGCAGCACATTCAATAAAATGGCGATGCGCAATTTCCAGCAACAAGACAATGGACTTCTATAGTCCAAGATAGCAGTCCAGTAGAAGTCATTCCAGCAAGAGCAGCCCTTATTCAATCAAGATTCTTCTATGGTTTTTCTTGAACTCATTCCAGCACCAAGAAGACAAGAGTGAAAAGGAGCTAAGGAAAAGCTTTCATGTTGATGGAGTCGATGCTAGAAGCCCTTGGGTCGACGCCAAGGCCACCCGTGAGCCAAAGGTGTTGTGACCCTGTGGTTTTAATGATGACAAACACTATGGTTGAGTTGATACTTTGGCATGCATTAGTTCTTTATCTCATGAAATTGTTTGGCATCATAGTGCTCATAATGATTATTACGTTGTGACCATGTGGTTCTCCCATGGTCTTGAAGATGTCAGATCTGTGCGTATGTTTGCATTGTGTTTAGAATGTATTGTGTTTGCATTTGCACTTAATTTGATGTTACACTTGCCTTGATGCATGGTGCTTGTTAAGTTACTGTGATAAGATGTGATTCTTCACATTCATGCATCCTATGCTTTCACTTAAAGTCAGGTCAAAGAAGGTTGGTCATTAGTCTATGCTCATTCATGCATTTTGTCATACAGATCTAATGCACATCCATGTATTCATAGTCATGTTTAATTTTACCCGAATGGCTTTTGTTAAAAAGCTGCATTTTTTTGTGTCTATCCATTTGCTCGGCCAACAGCCATCCTTGATCCCCTTTGGGTCGACGCAGCATTTTGCGGGGTCGACCCCCCCTTTCACAACCTGCAACCCCCGGGACAGTCATTGCGTTGACGCAACCTTCTACCACGTCGACTCACTGTAAGCCCTTTGGATTGCTTACGGCCCGTAGAGCCAACTTTCCTTTCATCCTGACCTGCATTCATGCATGCACCATGATTCGCACTAAAAAGGGTATAATCAAGTGAAATGAAGCCAAAAAAGGGATGATAATAAGAAAGGAATGAACAATAAAACGCTTTAAAATCTAATTGCATTCTATCTTGGGTAGTCCCCGGACCTACAGTAAGGGGGAAAACCAGAGTCGCCTCATAGTGTGGGTTCGGACACAACACTCATCATCGTCTGATCAGTTAGACAACATGCACCAAGGGCTTCATTGAAGCCCGAATAAATCATCACTTTGTGATTGGCACAGCCACACACTTAATAAATGAATAAACACACCAAACGAACCAACAACAGAATAAACAAATAGACATGTCAAAAAGTGCGTCCACATGTCAGGCACGCTCGGTGGCACCAAGACCACCTTTCATCTTTACGCTAGGACCAAAGGGCCCGACGGCCCCTTCTTAAAATGCTAATTATTTGGTCTGCAACTGTAGGTGCCATTCCATCGACTTCCATGGCAGTCTCATTCTGCCCACTCATGGTGGAGGCCCACGTGAAGAATGGCTACCTGGCCGTCCCTCATAGCTTTGGGAGCTTCCCTCTCGTCATCTGATTTTCAAATTTCTTGGGAGTTGCCTTCGTGGATTTACTGGACATGGAGGGACCCGACGTTAGGGAAAGCAATGCTCCCATCCCGATAGTCATCACCACCAGATTTGCTGCTGAACATGCCCCAGCTAGGGCACTTAGTTGCTATGTACACCATGTGCACCCTTCTGTCGGCCCATCCAACAGGGGGTCAGTGTCTCATCAAAGGAGGTCCCGTAGAAGTCATGTCAACGTTGTTGCCATTGAAGGCCAGGTTTTGAACTCCGGCAAATTAGTTGTTATCGAGAGCGTCTGAGTACACCTGAACAACCGTCGAGCTAAGGCAATCTCGGACCAGATCATCCCAAACGTTCTCGTAGGGAATTCATTTAAGTCACTTGAGAGGATGAACAGAGAGAAATCCAACATGGCCCAAAGGGCGAACAATCCACCGGTCCCGACATCGATAGAAGCCAAACAAGTGTGGGTGCCTAAGGGTGCCCGAATCGCCTCATCTGCCCAAGCAAGGCCAGAAAGGGCCCATTGCAAGAGGTAAAGGAAGGAAGACTAGACTGAGCCAGTAGTCCCGATCCACCAGCCAACACTTGATGCACCAACACCGTCAAGGAGCACCCACCACAAACAATCCAGACGTGACCACAAGGTTGCCCGCTCAGGGCGTTCAACTTATGAGACCATTGCTGAAACTAGGGTGATGTCACCTGCCTTCCCTTCCACATAAGCGCGAGAGGGAACAGATGAAGTCATGAAGAATTATTTGTACAACCTAGGGAGCACCCCTCAGGGTCTTCAAAGGTTGTTGCGGGCAGTACTAATTCCCAGGAAGATGACAAAGCCCGATCTCCGCCTAGTGCAGAGTCGAGAAATGTCCCAGAGGATCATCATTGATCCCCACCTCAGAGGTAGGCAGAGGGATGGAGATCCGTCTCTGAAAGATTGACCTTCCCTAGCAAGCCATCAAGGAGGGCGGCGATAAGGAATAGCAGCATGCTTGTTTACACCTGCCACATGGCCATGGTGTTCATCCGTTACGGAGCCTTGTCCATGGAACATGAAGAAGTGGCCAGGCTCACCGAGATGCAAGGCCCTCTCGCCCGAAGGAGGAGGGTGGCAGGCGAGATATTACAAACCCTAGCCGAAGGGACCGATTCTGAAGAAGCTGTGGTACCCCTAACTGCCAATGTTGTCACTACTGGGGACAATAGCGGGACCACGTCCACCTCATCTCTGGAGACTCTGATCAAAGAGAGGGGAGGCACCCCTAGCCTCTCCATATAGGACCCCACCATACTGTTGGTCTTACAAAGATACCAGCAGGAAATTGAGATGCTGAAGAAGCAGTTAAATGAAAGGAATGTTTAGCCTTCGACATCTGGGCAAACTGAAGCACCACCTTAAATGCCCTGGGGCAACGGGCAAACCTCTGAAGCTTCTCCACAGGCAGCGGTGTCTCCACCCATACCCAACTACGCTGTGGGCACCCTTCCCCTGTAGCAACCACGTATGACTGCCATTCTACATCCACCTTTCCAATTCTAGGGCTCCACCGCTCCACCACGGGTGATAGTGCTGACAACGCCGCTTGCATAGCTGGCCTACTTCTATCCAAGCCCAGCTGACCCAGCAGTAGTAAGAAAATTAATGCTAGAACAAATTATAGAAATGAAGCTGGCCGAGAGGGGCGATGGTGATCATACTCCATTTGATGTGTATCGGGTTCCTTACCCACCTCACCATACTACAAAGAAGCTACCTCTAGGCATCACCAAGGCCCCAAAGTTTGAAAAGTTCAATGGGCAGGAGTCTCCTAGGGAGCACATAGCCTATTATGTGAATGTGATGGGTGACTTGGCCGCAGATGAGTCATACCTTCTCAAGTTTTTTGGGTCCACACTGATGGGGCTGGCTTTCGAGTGGTACTCGAGTTTGGCCGTGGGTTCTAATATGGACTAGCCCGACATGCAGAAGAAGTTCAAGGAAAGGTTCTACATCGCCAAATGGGAGGTGACGATGGCGGAACTCTACTCCACCAGGTAGATGAGTGATGAATTAGCCCTGGAATATATCAAGAGGTGGAAAAATCTAAGTATGAGATGTAGACGTCCCCCACACTAGGAGGACATAATTCAAATCTGTAAGCAGAATCTCAAAAGGGTAGTCCTGAAAAGAATGATCAGCTCTGAGGTCCAATCATTCGACCAACTTAACAATATTGTGGCGGAGATCGAGACATTTCTCTCTCGTTATTCCACGACCCTTGTGACATCTAGTCAGAAGGCAAGGCATGTTGAAAGCGGCCAGTACCTCAAGAAGTGCACACCGTGGATTTCAAAGCCTTCGAAGAGCAACAAGGAAAAGATAAAGAGACACCTAAGCCTCCCCTGGCCATGCTTGCCAAGCGGCGAGATGGTCCCTCCCTACGGGAGAAGAAGAAGAAGAAGTTATACTCCTTCGCCCGGGATAAGACTCGGGTTCTGTTCAAATGGGCCACCAAGTAGAATAAAATCACAATGTCAGAGCCAAAGAGGCCGGGTGACTTGAAGAGAAAAGATGACCCTCGCTTCTGTCCATATCACCAAATGATTGGGCACACAATCGAGGAGTGCTACGTCTTTAAAGATGTTATTGAATCATTAATCAAGAAAGGAGAACTACAAATGGGGGAGTATAAAGTTGATCCCCCGCAGCCACATGAGATGCCCAACTTAGCAACAACAATCAATATGATATCCGTGTACCAGCAGCTCCCTGAAGAGGTGTCGGAGGCCTACACCTGGCATACCTATGAGGCCTACGTCTTAGCACCAGCCCAAAACCAGGGAAGCTGGCGAGCCACCCCAGAAAAGATAAGAATGAGAAAATTAGCACCCTAGGCGAACCCAGGAATTTAGACAAGCGGCGTGATGCCTAAGCCAGCTCTACTGGTAGTAACCTCGGTGCGGTTTGAAATGGCCCCTCGAGTTGTCATCAGGAGGCCTACAAACAATAAGAAGAAACAAACCCCCATATGGGTACACAAAGAGACCAACCCGGCACTCGAGCAGCTGCAAGCAATTATCGACGGGCTCGATGAATATGAACAGCTCGATATTTGACCTATGGAACTGAAGGAATATGTCCCATGGGAGCAATTTAAAGTTCCCAAGCTGGCCCCAGAGGTGGAAGCCGAAGCAGAGGAGCCACCCCTATGGGGTGAGTTTTTGCAGGAGCAACTACCAGCCACCAAAGAAAAGAAGAAGAAGAAAAGAAGATCAATGAATAAGAGGAAGGGAGTTGTTGTCTCCTACAACACTCTAGCTTTTGAAGAAGAGGAAGAAGAAATATGTGTCGAGTTGGAAGAGGCGAATCAAGCTAAAGCGTCTAATTCCCAACACTCCACTAGATCGGGAAGGAAATGGGGGTGCCAAAAGACCTATGAACATGTCATGTTAATTCTTATTCTCCTAATTTCTCTGCCAAAAGACCTATGAACATGTCATGTTTTAATTGTGATAAAATAGGTCATAAATCTGCAGAATGTTATTTTTCTGGTAATTAGAAACAAACTTCTCATGCATACAACAAAACTCATCACACACATTCATGTAAAATTCATGCTGCTGTTGATATGCATTTTTCTTTTTTTTTAAAAACCCACTCCCTTCACTCTCCTCTCACTCGCGCTCTCACACTCTCTCTCCCATTCTCTCTCCTTCTCTTGCCTTCTCGCCTCCGGTTGCAGACGGAGGGGTTCGTGGGTGAGCTGACGACGTCGGGAAGCTACTGAGACGAGTGATGGAGCGAGGATCAGGTTGGTTTTGGTGCAATCCCGAATGGTGGATTCAAAGTCGGCGGTTGAGCTCGCGTTGTGGTTTTCGGCACAGTTTAGTCGTCTCAATGCTCGATTTCTTCGGTGGAGGAAGGGAGACAGATCGCCACTTCCTCCTGCACGTTTTCCCTGCTTCTGTGAGTGGTTTGGTGCTCGAACAGGCTAGATCGGGCCAGTTTAGGTAAAATTGTTATTTTTGGGATTTGTAGGGTTTGCCAGAAAATGGTGACGGTTTGTAGTATAATTACTGTCAAACTGACCGTCGAGATGTTACGATCCCATACCCACCAGTTTCGTGTCGATCGGTTGTCATTAGGGGTCGGTAGGAGTCCGGGAACCTCGGTGACTCATTTTCGATCGATTCGTCAGAATCACCCCGATCTCGCATTTTGATGCGTGCATGTGGCGTTTTTAGCTTACAGACGCCTTCTGTGGTCGTGTGGCTTTGTTTCCCCTGTGCTTCAGCGTGAATGGGGCGTGGAACGAGTCGATTCGGCCATTCCACTATTTTTCCCACCGTGACGGTGTAGCGGTCGTTTTAGTGACCGTTAGAGGTCTCTGACGGCCCTACGATAGATCACCACAGCCGTTGGTCATTTCAGGTTCTTTGTGGCTGGTTCAGTGTGACAATCTAATTCTAGATGATCCTGACACGCCTATGGTGGAGCGTCACAGCCGTGTCGTTCTCGAGGTTTGTGTCAATCATTTGGCTCTGACGGTCGACTCCTTGTGCGTCAGAGTATTGTGGCGCGTCTTCTTTCGACCATCACAATTTGTTTGACTGAGTTTAACTGGCTATGTCGGTTGGCTGTAACGGCCCAACCCCCATGCGCCCGGGTGCTGTAATGCATCCATATTGGACCATTACATGCTGTTCGTCCAAGTGTATGTTTTAGGTCTGTTCGCCCTGACTGCCCAATCTGGGTGCGTCAGAGCATGTGACGCGCCTACAGTAGGCCGTTATAGTCCTGTTGGCCATGATGGCCAGTTCTATTCTGTGTCCGTTCGTGTGTCAGTTTGTCTTAGGCTTGTGGTATAGGGCAGTGTCTGTATGCCAGTAGTCTCTGGATCAGTCGGTTCAGGTGACTCGGTGTGGTCTCTTCCTTGACTGTGACAGTTCCCTAACAACTCAATCTAGAAATGCCAGCGTCCTTGTCTCTGGTCGCGTAACAACTATTCCTTGACTGCCGGGTTTGCCTAGCAGTCGAGTGATGGTTCACTTTGCCCATAATGTCATCCTCCGGTGGTTCTGTTTGTCTTGGCTTGATCTCATGGTTTACCCGTGACCCGTGGATGTTTGTCGACATCCTATGAGGGCTGTGACCATGATGGGATGGCCAAGAGTGCTTGTGTATGATGTCGTGTCTGTGTGTGTGTCGTGTTGGGTTCCGGTCAACCCGAGGTCACCCAGTGGTTGACAGGTAACCTTGTGTGTCTCGATGGTCATGTCCAGTTCGAGACATGGTTTTGGCTGCAGTGAGGTATCATCTTACCTCATTCTGCATGTCCAGGTGTGCTGAGGGTCCTCGGTGTTCCCTCAGGTCTCTACATGTCGTTTCCTCTAATAGCGTCGTTCCCTCTGGCTTAGGATTAGACCGATTGGCGGCTTGGTCCGCTATTAGTGACGATCTTGCCTTCGAGTCATCTGACTCAAGGATCGTTACGTGAGTAGGTCTAGTTGCCTTGTCCTGAGTCTGTCGGCAGTATGACGGCCATGGGTGAACTGCGCTGGAAGAATCATGTTTGCTGCAGTACTTCGCCATGTCCCTGACAGGCACCGCCTTCCAGTGATATTCCAGGCTAAAGCCTAATTCAGTGGCTGATTGAGTTGATATGCATAAAAAGTTTGTCGACCGTTTCTAGACGGTCGAACGTAAGGTCCCTCTGGCAGAACTCTGTCCCCTCAGACAGAGAAAAGGTGAGACCGTGTTAGACTTCAAGCGATGGAGGGACGTTAGCATGCGCTGCGATAATCCTCCAATGCCCGAAGACTCGATCACCATATGCCACAGGGGTCTGTTGGCGGAAGTCAGTGAAAAGCTCTTGGGCTCAAACATCAGAAGTTTCGACCAGCTGAATACGGTGGTGGCGGAGATTGAAATGTTCTTCGCTGATCACCTAGCACACGTTTCTGCCAAAGGCAAATCCTCCAAAGATCACCCGACCAGCAGTAAGGTGGTAAATGTTGTGGACTTCTCCACGATGAATGGAGACAAAGGGGAAGGAAAATCAAAGGGCAACGACAAAAAGCCCGACCCCAAGGCAAGTGCGTTTTTGTTAGCGGAGCGTATGAAGACGCCCTATTCCTTCAATAAAGAGCATACCAAGATGCTCTTTGATTCGTGCATGAAAGAAAAGCTCATCACCCTACCGGATCCACAGAAGCCCTCAGAGGTGGATAAAATAGATGACCCAACTTATTGTGTATATCACCGAAGGTTGGGTCACATTGTCGAGGACCGTTATGTCTTTAAGAACATAGCAGAAGAGCTTATTCAAAAAGGCTTGATAAACATGCTAGGGCATGTGGTCGACCCGTCTCAGCCTCACGCCTGGAGTCGACCAAACTGTTCGGCCAATGTGGTCTACATGGTGGCGACGGTTTCGAGTTCTAATGCCTCCGAGACTGGGCCTTTAAATCAAGAGCCCAATGTCGGTCGCAGAGCCGCTCCGTTCTCACTCCCTGAATGCGTTGTGCTGTGGAGGACTATTCGGAAGATCCGAGGGGAGATCTGGCAGCTGCAGTTAGAACAAAGGCGTCTGCGGTGATTCTTGGAAAGCATTGATGAGCAGTTGACCACCTTCCCCTTTGGCTCATTTGCCAGGGAGCTAGCTCCAACCCATATACAGGAGGCATGTGTATCACCCACTCCGCTTAGGGGTTGGCTCTCCGAGGAATCTTCTAATTCATTTGAAGGCGAGGAGCCGGAGAAGCTATATTCTTTCCCTCACGAGAAAACCCTGCACATCTTCTTCGAGTGCCGGCGAGAAGGCCTATTAAACCTCCCAGCGTCACCCAGCCAGTAGGCATCGGGTGCCGCATTACACCAAGGCTATTGTCCATACTACGAGGTCATAGGCCATATTATCCATGATTGCTAGCCCTTCAAGGACCTCGCTGAAGGCTTGATTAGGTGAGGAGTAATCAATATGGGAGACTTCTTGGTCAACCCGCTACAGCCACATGCACGGGAAAGCTTGAATTTCTCTATCATTGTCATACATGTCTCGGCTGCCTTTCAACCCCCGGAGCCGAAGGAGGAAGGAATCAGTTCCCAACTGCCCCAGTCCACATTGTGGTATCCAGGGTGGCGACCCTCTCATCAGTGCTCTTTCCCCAAGGAAGACACTGAGAAGATTTTTGACTAGTTTATGGAAGAAGGTCAGGTAATGGCACATGATCCGCCGTCCTACTACAATGAAACAACCAAGAGTCATCCCCGTTATTGCAAATATCATGCCAGGGTGTCCCACCCCAATGAGGAATGCCCGAAAGTTCGGGATTGCATTGAAGTCCTCATCCAAAAACGGGAGATCGATGCGCAGGGGAATTCGACGGCGAGGCGGCGTCTTAAAGAGGTCGCTGAGAAGATTCTCCGGCAAGGAGACCTTTCCCCCATTTGTAACTGACAACTCCATTGACCAAAAGGGCTGATATGGTAACCAAATGATGACAATGATAGATGCTTATCCTAGGAACCTTTTCCATGCCTCAAAGAACATATTTTTGGATGGTTGCGGTTGCTATTTTTGGTTCCTGGAAGGATTTCAAAGAGTACATATCTGACAGACCATTTTCAGATGGTCCTTGGGTGCATCGATGCAGCGCCATCCATGCGTCAAAGTAGTAGTTGTAAGTGGCCTGTGAAATGGCTTCTGTGAAGAGCCTGAGGTCGACCTCCTGTAGAGGTGAGGTCGAAGCAGTGTGGCAGGATAGAACATCCGCGAAAAGGAGTCGACACTTCTGACTTGAAGGCTTGAAGAGGTCGGAGCACCATCATGGTGAGGCCGATGCAGCCAGCAATGATTGCTTGTAGACTGGCGGTTGACAATCGTGAGGTCAAAGCACCTGATGATGAGGTCGAAGCAGCCATGAAGCCTTGTATGAAAGGCTCGTAGGGGAAGCTTGTGGATTCGACACATCTCAAGGGGTGTGTCGAGGCATCGACTTGTAGCTTGGGCTTTTCTTCTTTCTTTGTAGACCTGAGGTCAGAGCAGTGACATGGTGAGATCGATGCAGCCAATGACCTGAGGTCGGAGCAGTGAAGCTGAGGTTGATGCAGCATTTTCATGCCTAGACAATTAAAGACTGTATCATGAGTTTCTAAATTAATTGGCCAATGACTTATAGTAAAACATCATCAAAATATAATTTACTTAACAACCCGCACCAGCTTGCACCATCTCCGGACGCAGCCGGTGTCGACCCCACACCTCTCTCTCTCTCTCTCTCTCTCTCTTTGCATGCAGCACCGGCGGCCACACCTTCACCTGATCGACCTCTCTCCCCCTTGCTCTCCCTCTCGCCCACACTCGAAGCCCTCTCATTCTCCCACTGCACATATACTTTATCGCCTCGGGCCTCACTCCCCCCTCTTCCCAGCTCACACACACTTCACCGGCCACACACCCTTCCCTCGTCCAGCGTACACACCACACTGCTCTCCCCTCTGGGTCCCCCTCTTCTGCCCACCATCACAGCCCTCATCTGCTCACACCCACACACATCGCTGCATCGGCGGCCTTCTTGCTCCCCTCACCACTGCATGCATGGCATGCATGCACTCCACCCTCCACCGGTCGCTCTCGCCCCACCTCTACACACACACACCATCTCTCCTCTTTAAACCACTGCTCTCCTCCTACGTTGCTCCCCTATCCATTCTCTTCTCTCCCTGCTCTCTGCTATCTCTTTCATGCGCACACCTCACTCAAACAAGCTCACCCTTCCTGCTAACCTTTCTCTTCTCACGGTCTCTCTCTCTCTCTCTCTCTCTCTCTCTCTCTCTCTCTAACACTCCTCTCACCGTCTCACACACTCCCCTCTCTCTTTACACGCACAACCCTCTCTCTCCGTCTCACCTTTCTCTCTCTCTCACACATAGTTTCTTATATTTATTTTTTCTCTTATCTTATGATAATTCTCACCTTTCTCTATTTATCTTTCTCTCTCTCTTTATCTCCCCTCAGTTCTCTCTCTAAAGCTCACTCGCGGTGGCATCTACTCCAAGTTGGGCGGCCATTCAAAGGCCCAAAGGCATAGGCGAGGGCGACTTCATCTCACTAGCTACATCCCCTCCTTAGTTCTTTAATTTTCAATTTTAGTTAGATTTTATTCCGAGCGTTGTCCTTGTCATGTTCTTGAACTTTTATGCATTGTAATCTTCTATTTCGAATTTTAAGCAAAAGTTAGTGTGATCATCTCTCTAAATTTTCGGCTCGCTCTCCCTCTCTCTCTCACACTACTTCTCTTCTTTATCCCTCCAAATTTCTTGAGATAGACTCATTTTTGTTATAGGGGAACATCAGATCCTGGAACACGTGAATGACCAGCCAGTTCTCGAGATAATATAGCATAGATACCATATAGTAATGCATTAAGGGACACATGGTACAGAATACTTACTTGACTTACCTGACCTGGACTATGGAAGTGGAGTGATGCTACAAAAGATCATGAACAGAGTTTTGCAATCATGTATACCATGAAATAGGATCATTCAAGCCACAAGATTATCAATGAGCATCTAATGCAGTAAAAATAAGACTAACAAGTTCTTTCATTATTTTAGCATAGAAACCGTCTACCTTAGACCGCCATACGTCAACAAACGATCCAGACAAGATCACAAACACAATGAGAATTTGAATCTCATCGTGGTCTTGAAACTGGCCAATGGGAGACCACCAAAGGGATACACGATCGTAGGGCGACCGTTTAAAGGCAGATGGGTTGTCACCGTAAAATGGTCTAAGAAAGACCGCCTTAACACTGAATGGTCTATCGATAGATCGCCTTTAGATCCTCGATTTCAAAAAAAGAAACCGATGCCTCTCACCTTCTTCCTCAAACCTTCCATTCAACCACCGAACACTGCCGGCCCCCATCTTCCCTCCCCTCTCTCATTCCCTATTCTCCAAAGCTTACCCCTATACTTTCCATACCCTTTATGCGCTTCAAGAGGCAAGTCCTAAGCCGCCTAGCCCGTTGGATGGCTGGAGAAGGAACCGCATCGCCGTCGCTGGCGGTGAACCCCACGGAGGAGCTGGTGCCACCACCGGTCGAGGTGGAGGGAAGAGACCCCCCCGTGGTCGTCGAGGCAATAGCGGAGGTCATACCACCACCGGAGGAGACGACGACGGTGATCGGGAGGCCAGCTGGTGGAGTGCGATCATCCGAGGTAGGTTGCCGAAAAACTCCCCCCATTTTCATTTTAGGGCATGCATGTGGGTCTAGATGGATGAGAGGGGGCACACCACCCCCTGGGGATGATTGCAAGGCCCCTAAGGTCGTTGACAATGGCAGGAGAGAGCTCGGGTGCCGTTGGCCATAGCGGGTAGAAAATGGTCCTAATAGGGACCGCCTATGAAAGAAACGGTCCTCCGTCTGGGGGACAAAATGGCCAAAACCAAACTGCCTGAAAAGGCTAAATGGTCCATGGGTGACAGCTTAATAGGAGTTGAACAGGCATGACGTTAGGGGGATAAACGTGGTGTAAGGCAGACCATTGAGGGGGGTAGACGGTCCTCCTAGGGACGCTCAAAAATTGAACCATGGAGAACAAAACGGTCTCCAACAGATCGTCCATTAGGCAAAACGGTCAAAGGATGACTGTGCAAATTCAGACCAACGAGAGGGCTTAGGGGGAATAGAAAATGGTTTGATGGGGGCCGCTGGTGATTCAAATGGTCAATAAAAGACTATTAAGGGGTTAAAATGGTCTAGTAATGGCTGTTACCATGACAGACTGCACCCTCTTTTTTTTATATTAATGCAATGCATGAATGATGGATGTAAATTATTTTAATGCATGTAGGGAAAATGCCGAACACGGATCTAATGGCTCCAAGTCCGGGCAATGTACCTGGCACTATCAGACTTCCAGAGGGAGCGGCTAGTTGCCATGGGATTCGGAGAATTCCTCGGCATAGAGGTCATGTAGCTGGACACCGCCCTCTTGTATGCCCTGCACGACCGGTGGGACCCGGTCAGTCGCGCCTTCCTGTTCTCATGGGGTCATATGATCCCGGCGTTGGATGTAGCAACCCTGAATTTCGAAACATAAAAGTCTTAACAAAATATTAAATGGTGACTTATTTAAAGTCATCAATTAAATAAATGACGGACATCAAAACCGGCGTCAATTGATCTGGATAAAATGGTAAGAATCCTATTTGGAATATTCACCAACAGGTAAAAAAGGATCTTTTTGTTCCCTAGCCAGGTAGGATGCCCGAGCCGGAGGTGAAAGGGTCTCTTTGTTATCTAGCTGGACAAAGGGTCTGAGCCAAAGGTAAAAGAGTATTTTATTAACTGATCGGATGAAAGGTCCGAGCTAGAGGTCAAAAGGTCTTTTTGTTGACTAACTTGACCAAAGGTTCCAGCCAAAGGTGAAAGGCTCTTTTTGTTGACTGACTAAACAAAAGGTCCGAGTAAAAGGTCAAAGGGTCTTTTTGTTGACTGACTGGACGAAAGGTCCGAGCCAAAAGTGAAAGGGTCTTTTTATTGACTGACTTGATGAAAGGTCCGAGCCAAAGGTGAAAGGGTCTTTTTGTTGATTGACTAGACAAAAGGTCCGTCCAATGGTCAAAGGGTCTTTTTGTTGACTGACTAGATAAAAGGTCCAAGCCAAAGATAAAATGGTCTTTTTGTTGACTGACTGGACAAAAGGTCCGAACCAGAGGTCAAAGGGTCTTTTTGTTAACTGACTAGACAAAAGGTCCGAGCCAAATGTGAAGGGGTCTTTTTGTTGTCTGGTCAGATGAAAGGTCTGAACCAAAGGTAGAATATGAACGTTAACCCAACGGGATGTCAGAGTCAACAAATCCTAGTTACATGGTATGTCTAGGACGAGGGTCAGAAATAGACACTGTTGTCATCTCGACACCATGTCAAAACTAACTAACCTGGGAGAGATGTAGGGTCTGTGCCAGGGTAGAATATTATTGTTGACTTGATGGACAGTCGAAGTCAGCCAACTTGGCTAAGACGTGGGGCCTAAGTTAAGGGAGGAATATAGGATATGTGTCGACCCGGTGTCATGTCGAAGCCAACGAACTTAGCACAGACGTGAGGTCTAAGCCAAGGAAAGAATATAGGATATGTGTTGACTTGACATCATGTCAAAACCAATGAACTTGGCAAAGATGTGAGGTCTAAGCCAAGAAAAGAATATAGGATATGTGTTGACCTGACATTATGTCAAGGTCAACAAACTTGGCAGAGGCGTGAGGCCAAAGCCAAGGGTGAAATATGAGATAAGTGTTGACTCGACGTCAGGTCAGAGCCAACGAACTTGGCAGTGTCGTGAGGCCTAAGCCAATGGTAGAATATGGGATAAGCATTGACTCAACGTCATGTCGGAGCTAACGAACTTGGCAGAGGCATAAGGCCTAAGCCAAGGGCAGAATATGGGATAAGTGTTAACTCGACGTCATGTCGAAGCCAACGAACTTGGCAGAGACGTGAGGCCTAAGCCAAGAGCAGAATATGGGATAAGTGCTGACTCGACGTCATGTCAAAGCCAACGAATTTGGCGAAGGCGTGAGACCCAAGCTAAGGGAAGCACATAAGATAGGTGTCGACTTGACAGAATGTCGAAGTCAACGGGCTCTGCCCCAATAGAAGGTTTGGGGTGAGGGTTGACTAGAATGTAGATGTGTGAGAGGCCTAGACCCAGGGCTAAATATTAATATCAACCCGACGAAATGTTGGAGTCAACCAACCTCGCTCAGACGAAAGGAGGTTAGCCATATGGTCGAGCGTCTATTAAACAATCTGCAAACCGTGGAACCCAAGGTACCAGGTCGATGGCACGTAATCCAAGGAAGAGAGAGGACCAGAATATTCTGACACGTGGATGCCAATTAAGCACATTCTTTCAAATCTTTTGGGCGGGAATCGTGGTTTCCACACGCCCATCTCCCTGGAGTAGATATATATATATGAGGCAAATTCGAACAAAAAGAGTGAGTGAGAAACTTAGAGTCATTGCAATAAAGAAAAGAGGGAGAGCAGAGCTGAAAGTAGAAAGCAAGAACCAGAGCTGAAATTTCCCACTTGAGATGAGACAACAGTCCAGACAGTCCATGCCCAAGATCACATCAAAGTCCTGAAGCGGCAATGCATAAAGCCTAGCCGGCAAGTTTCACCCTTCCACCCACAAAGCACCTTCTCAAAACAATACGGGGTGTGCAAGAAATCGTCGGTAGGTAACTCCGCTGCCAAATCACAGGACATCTCGACCACCGGGTCCTCAACACTCTGAGCAAAATTCTCCGATATGAATGAATGAGATGCACCAGAATCGAACAAAACTCGAGTCGCATAACTCAAAATCAAAATAGTACCTTCTACCAACTGCGACGTCTCAGCCTCTGCTCTAGTCATGTGAGTCACTCTGCCTCAGGATCTCTGCCTCCCTACGGTAGCTGACCGAGTCAACTGAGGAAACTGCCCCTGTTGTTGGTACTGCTATGGCTGTGATGGTATCTGCTGGGGCTGAAACTGCTGTTGCTGTTGGAGCTCGTGCGGTTGATGCGATCTCTGAGGGCAGTCACATCCCATGTGCCCCGACTGGTCACATCTAAAATAAATTCGGGCGCTGAGCACTGCCTGCTTGGATGGGAACCGTCGCACTGAGGACACTCGTCCCGAGAACCACTCACTGAGCCCTGACGCTGGTAGGGTGTGGGCTGCTGAAGACTACTCACTGACTGCTGCCCCTTCTCTCTATGATCCCGATGCCTCCTGCCAAAATCGGCATCCCTAAATAGCTTCTTGAGCTTAGAACTGAAAGATGACGAATCTGCCGCTGACGGAGATGCCCCTGAACTGCCCGCTGAGAGCTAGACAGTACTCTACTGCTGCACGACCGTCGGCTGACTAAGACCCGTCTACGTCTGACCTGCACTGCCCTGCCCTCGAGTCCTCTGCAAATCTCCCTCTAACGCCGCTATTGCTCTACAAGCCGTATCCAGGTTGGCCAAACCCGATGCAAGTAAGGGTTGCCACAACTCTGATCTCAATCCCCTGACAAACTGCTCGACCTTCAATTCCTCATCCAATATGATATGAGGCACATAATGGCCCAACTCAATGAACCTGGATCGATATTGCATCACTGTCATATCCTCCTAGGTCAACTCTAGGAATTGGCACATCTTCTACGACTTGATGAATGATGGACAAAAGGCACGCTCGAAAGTCGTGACGAACTCCCGCCAGGAGATCTGTTGAAGGGGACGAGACTATAACGCTGCTCCCCACTCTGTCGTCCACCAGGATCGGGCTGACCCCTGCAACCGGTGGCAAGCCAACACCACCTTCTCCTCCTCAGCACACTCCATGGAACTGAAGATCCTCTCCAAATCATGCAGCCAATCTCTAACTGCCTCTAGATCTGACTGCCCATTGAAAAGGGGCGGTTGGAACTACAAAAACTCCTTCAGTACCCGACCATGGCCACCCCAAGACGACGAGCCCTCGAGAGCTTCACCCTCCTGCTACTGAAGAACATACTGATACATGCCCCTGATAAACTCATCTACTCCAGGAACTCGCACCTCTCTAGTCGTGCCATCTGGAAGCGTCGCTCTACTCTGCTCCTCCTGGCCCTCACCAAACTCTCCCTGCTGGAAACGAGTCTTCCTGCTCGGCGTCATAACTCTCCTGGCAACAAGGAAACAACCACAAATCAATAAAACATACGGTGCCCTAGGCCAGTCGCCGACTGTAAAGGACATTCATGAACCTTCTGGACTACTACAGTCATTTCGGATTCTCATGTACCTCCACAACCTTGCTCTGATACCAACTGTAACGACCTGAGATACAAGTATCGGAAAGGAACTGCCGTGACTCGAACCTCGACCCGCCACCCACGAGTCCAAAGGTTTAGAATGGTTAAAGGATGGTGTGAGGGTACACAAGAAGCTAAAATAACTGCAGAGATAGCACAATAAATAACTAAATAATAATATCGTATCTGCAGTTGCCAAAAAAGGTGGAGATTTCACACGTTTTGCAGGCATCTCACATGCTGATTGGCAAAGCCACTGACATGGCACTGCCGCCTTACTGGCTTTCCACTTTCCATGCTTTGAATGACTTGTCATTTCGTGTGTCTCTATGTGAGGAAATGGAGTAACTACTCTTAGGGAAAGGTACCTACCTTTCACATTTTTTTGAGGGGAGAGTCAATTAAGGCAGGGGTTCCCCCTTTCGGCATATAAAAATGTCCCAAAGCGCGTCTCCACCTCTCTTCACCGCTTAAGACTTTCTCTTGCAGTCTCTCCTCTTTCTCCCTTCTCATGAAACATCTGCCTTGCATGCTGGGAGGTTATCAGCAGAACATGGAGGGTGACCTGGAAGACGATGACCCTAGCGGCCGTAGGGGTGTTCTTGCTACTCTAATGTAGAAGAATGGTTAGCGATGGCTCTCAAACATCAAGTGGTAAATCAGCTCTGATCTTTACTTCTAGAGCCGGGTCGCCTTTAAGGAAGACCGATAGTAATTCACTACCAGGCCCTGATGTTGTCGGTTCATCCTCGGCTCCCCTGACTCCTATCTTTTTCCCTTCCGGCCTTATGGCATCGACCGAGATTACATAGCACCTTCTAGCCATTGCATGGTCGGGATCAACAGACTTTACATAGCTAGAAGGTCTAAGACAAAGTGAAGGGATCTTTTTGTTGGTTTATTTGTCCAAGTTTATTAGGTTTATTGAGTTTATTGAGTTGTTTGTTACCCTGCCGACGAGTCGCCTCCACTAGCCACGGGGGTGCAACCCCCAAATGGGAATTCTGATGCTCTCCAAACCCTCAACATAAAATTGGATATCCTTGTGGAATTAATGAGGACCCAGGTGGCTTGGGAGGAGAAGTCACACCTTCCCTGAGAAAGCCCCCCCCACCGTGGAGAAGCTTCCCTGCAAACAACCAGAGGTCGCTTCACCCTCCGAGGACGATGGCTTGCACGCAACAGGTCGGGAGGACCTTCATAAGCCCCTCCTCCTGAACAAGAAGCCTCATCCACCCCGTGGAGAGAAAGGCCTGGGATGCGTCAACAGCTCCCAGAGAATGATGCCCCTGAGGGACGACGAGGCACCCAGCAAGGACGCCCCCCTAGCCCCTTGGTCCAGCGGCGACCAGAGTTATCGCTCCCACTATGAGACTTCGAGTAACGTTTCACAAAATAGGAGCGCGCGGTGTGACGTGTACTGCTCGTATTTTCGAGGGGGCTCCCTGTGCTATTCATCTCGATTCTGCCTTTTCCCCTAGCCTGAGCTTTGCTCGGATGGTCGCTTCTTGTCCCATTCTCCACCCTAGCCCGTCGTGCCGTGACAAGCACTGAGGACTTCTTTGCACTCTATGTGACGTAGGGCTAGGGCCACCAAATCGCTGAGAGAGGTGGGGGGAGGGAGGACTAGCTCTCGCCGGAGGTTCTCATCATGGGTGCCTCCGGTCAGTGTAGTGATGGCTGAGGCGACATTCAGGTGGGGGATGAGCAGGGCTTCTGATTTAAATCGGTTGATATAGGCCTGAAGCTTTTCCCCCTGTGCCTACTTTAGTGCCAACAGCCTCGCAACTGACCTTAGAGGGTCACTGCCGGTGAAGCTTTCCTTAAAAACTCGTCTGAACTGTCTGAAGTTGTGAATGCTGCCAGGGGTGAGTGCTCAGAACTAGGCTTGAGCTCCTTGGACCAAGGCTGATGGGGACATCACCCACGATTCCCTCTGGCTCGGCACCTCTCTCCCTCTTGGAGAGGGGTAGGGTGCAGTTCGATGACTCGACAGGTCCACCCCATCACTTGGGCTAGCTTGCAAGGCATCTTGATGTATCACTTTCTTTTATTGAGTCTATATGATGTATTTTTCCTGCTGGATTTTCCTCCCAAAATGGGTTTACTCTGTCGACGTACCTTCTGTCCCCTACTGATCCAGCCTACAGTGACATCTCCCTTCTTCTTAGGGGTAGTGCCGGTCGCCGGGGGCAACTCAGTCGCTCTTGCTGTTGCTGGTCGGGTCTCATCGGTCAAGAAGACGACGGCTGAGGGTGCCTGGACCTCTGTTCGTGCTGCCGCCCGGGTTCGCCCGGTTTAGAAGACATCTGTTGGGGGTGTCAGGCCCTCAATTTCTACAGCTGGTCGAGTCAGATTGGCCGCAATGAAGGCAACTTCTGAGGGTGCCAGGCCCTCTACTTCTGCAACAGGCCGAGTCAGGTCGGCCAAATACTATCCAATGTTTGGGGGTGTCAGGCTCTCGACGTCAACTACAGGCCTGGCCAGCCAGGCCATGAAGAAATCCATGGCTGGAGGTGTCAGGCCTTCAGCCCTCCCAGTTGGCCGAGTGTTCTCGGTTAACCACGTCACTGCCGACATCGCTCCTCCCCAACGGGGACAACGCCGCCGTCGTCACCATGGAAGCCGTTCTGAGACGGCCGCCGCTACTCAACGGGGGCAACGCCGTGCGCGCAACAAAGCACGCTCGGCAGCTGCTACTTCATGCTTCGGCAAGACTGTGCTTGTTGGAGACGTTCGCATCAGGTTCGAAGGAGGCGAGCCGATCATGCCCCGGGATCGACAGGTCCCTACCATTCCTACCTCCAACAGATTCGAGGTCCTCCGAAAAGTCCGGGAGGAAGGGGCGAAGGTGAAAAACTTCGTCGCGCCTCGGCCCAAGCTAGCAGCCCCCAGAGTCAGATCTGGGGGCAACCGAATTGAGGAGCAACAGCTCCAAATGAAAAAGATTTGGGTCACCAAGGAGGAGGCCTGAGCCATAAGACGGGCCAGATCTGAAAAGGCCCCCCGCCAGTCTGAGTTACAGCAAGTGCGGAGCCGGGCTACTTATCAACAAGGCGAGTCTTCAACCTCTCACAAGGCAAAGACTCATCGGCAACCAGGGCGCAAGCGCAGCAGAACGGTCAAGCCAGTACGCCTGACTTCCTCCTGGGCTAGCCCGGTGCATTCGGGCGAGGACCGCTTCGAGCAGGAGTCCGCCCCCCGAGTGTCTGTTTTTGACAGGCTAGGGGGAACACCGAAGCCAGGGCGACACTCCCCGAGGAAGAAGCGAGTGGCCCGGGTCACAGATGACACCATAAGGGTGTTCACTTGCTATGCTTCTTCCACTGATAAGCAGCCGGAGAGCGCCCAAGAAGACCTCAATCAATCCCTTCAAGCTATAAGAAGGTCGAGGCATGTCTCTCGGGTTGTAGCTCGGTTAGAGCCAACCCTTCCTGCCGGGACATCACAGCTCGACCCAACACGACAAGAGGAGCGTCAAGAAGACGCTCACAGCATCAGTGGAGATGGCGACCCCCTGCATGAGGAGGGTCCTACCGGCGAGGTTCAAGCCCTCACCTTGGAGGAGCTCCGGCGTGAGAACCAGGAGCTCAAAAACTTGTTGCAAGCACTCTTGCGTGAGGAGACTTCGGTCCAACCAGCGACGGCGCCTCCCGGTATAGAGCAACAGCCTTCCCTTTCTTCGGCCACGATCAACACATCAGCCGTTGCGACTAGGCCGCCTATGGCGTTGGAGGTCGAGGTACCACAACAAGAGCCCAACATGCGGTTCTCCGCCACCTCTACTGAAAGCTTGATGGCTCAAAGGCAGATGATCGAGCGGATCGTAGAAGCAAAGTTCGCCCAACACGTTGAAGGTGTGGCTACTGTAGATCTATACAATGTTCCATATCCCCTTCACCACCAATTTAAAAAGCTCCCTCCAGATTGCCCAAAAGTCCCAAAATTGCAGAAGTTCAATGGGCAGGGTTCGCCGCCATAGTCACCCCTGGTTGTGCTTCAGCAAAGCAGCTTTCAAAGTATGTCGGGGTTTGCAGAGCCGTGATGACAGCTTGTCTTGTTTCCTCGTCGAGGCAAAGTATATCCCAGATAGAGAAGTGTGCCGGGATTCTCTTCAACTGCTTCACTATTATGCTGGTGCTTCTGACATTGGATAGCCTCAGTTCTTTAGACCTTTTACACCTGCCTTCATGGTGCTCTTGAGGAGCTGGCTCAAGAGGTAATTCTTCTTTTTCTTCGGGTGCCCCCTGAACTCGCTGCGTCAGTCCGGCTGGCTCTTTTCCTTGTATAAATTCGGCGAAGCTTGGAATGATTGCTTGGTCTTTGTCTGCTGGAGGAGATACTCCTGAGGTTAAGGTAGGAGTGACCTTGACCCTCCATTGTGACTGCGGGCGTGGCCACCTGCCCTCTCGAGATGCCAGAAATTTAGTGAAGGAGAGAACCTCCTAGCTACTTGCACGCTCAGGTAGAGCCCTAGTGGAGGAGGAATCTCTGCCCCTTTGACTTTAGGCTAGGGAACCTAGTATGGTGGTTCACCATGTAACATGATGTTATGGCAGACTTTGGGAGGATGCCCCCATTTTCTTCTCGACCTAGTAGCATGTTGAGAGGTGGAAGCTTCAACTTGATTTGCCTCCATTGGCATGAGACATATCTCTTCATCTTCCTCTTTGAAAATTCAGACTGTTTCGAACAGAGCCGCAAGGGTATTGCAAGATACGGCAAGGCCTTTCCTTTTATTCTTGGATTTCTTCTTATTTTTCTTCACAGCAGACGGCTGCTCCTTTGGAGGTTCATCCCATATGCCAGGTTCTTCAACTTCAGCTTTGGCTTCAGCCTCTTCTGTTAATTTCAGGGATTCAGGTTGCTCCCAAGGGATGTATTCATCCAGCCAGACATGTCGGATCTCGGGCTGTTTATATTCATCTATCTCGTTAATGATTTCTTGGAGTCGTTCCACTGTCAGGCTGGCTTCTTTATGCACACACATGGGGACGCGTTTCTTTTTATTCATGATGAATCTTCTGATGACCAGTTGAGGAGCCGTCTCATGCCAGACAGGGGCCATAGCCAGGTGTTCCGGCTAAGGTGTGACACCCCGTATATGAATTCTCGGGCCACGGTGAGGCATTGCCCTTCTTCTTGCTTTTGTAGACACTGTGTGCCAATTTCATTGATCTTCTGCTAGCGCTAGGATATTGGCCTCATAGGTGTGTTGAGTGTAGGCTTCCGTCAGTTCTTTGGGTAGTTGCTTGTATAGGGATACCATATTAATTGTTGCCCTAGAGTGGGCATTTCATGTGGGCACGGAGGATCGACTTTGAGATCCCCCATTTGCAGCTCCCCTTTCTTGATTAAAGACTCAATAGTATCTTTGAAAACATAGCACTCCTCGATAGCGTGCCCGAGTATTTGGTGGTATGGGCAGAATCGAGGGTGGTCTTTTCTTCGGATATCCCCTGGCCTCTTCGGCTCTGGGAGAGTGATTTGTTGTGCACCTCTTGTTTTGATGATGACAAATTATAAGTCATTACATCCAATAACTCATTGGGTTGGTCCCGTCCCTTTTGGAGTTCTACAGCGAGCGTACCTGTCGACGCATCATGACCACGCCATCGAGTCCTGCGAGGCAGAACTGCACAGGCCATCGGCTGTGACCTCCTCCACCTTCCAGTGACATCAGCTCGATGTCAGACTTTCAGGCGTCCTTCGGCATCCTCCAGGCTTCGTCCAGGCGTTGACAGCACCACGATTGGACGTCGGAGCTAGGCGTACGCTACGGAACAAGCAAGCGCAGACCGGCAGTTTGGTTTCCCCTCCCCTTGTTCCCCCCTCCTGCGCGAGGGTAGTGCATGTAATGGTTTGCCCATCCCCATGTGACATGAACTGCGCAGGGGATCAACAGACTTGCCGGATGCTGTATCAGTCTGACGGGCCGCGCGTCATGTCCGATGACGAGGAACAGGATCAAGAAGAGGCGTATGTGGAACAGCTTTTCAGCGATGCGAACTTGCAAGATATGGACTATGACGCATTGCTTGAGGCTATCGAAAATTACCCAGAGCGCGCGGCCATCGCCTTCGGCATGGCGTTGGGACGCTCTTGGGCTTATCGCATGATGGAAGGGGAAGAGACATGAAACAGGAACGCTTGCCGCATTCAATCTCCCTGCCCCTGGTGGGAGCCATGGCGCTGGTGCTATGGGGCATTATCGCGGGGCTAGTGCATTGGGTGCAGTCGTGAGGCACTACTACACCACCAAGGCGAACGCCGTGCGCGCCCTTCGCAATCGCTACAAACGCCCCGAAAGGCATGTGGTGTTTCGTGAGATAGGCGCAGGCGGGGACAAGTATCAGTGGATGGTCTGGATTAGCCCGCGTCGCAAGGTGCGGACATGAGATGGCATGTAGTCTTGGACCGGCTTAAGGGGCAGGGGGCCGCGCGTGCATGTGTGCTGGTGGAGGCTCCCGACTTCCTAGAGGCGACGGGGCGCGCATACGAAGTCGCCATGGCTCCCGAGTATGCGGACACTCACGCCATTGCCGCTATCACGGCAGGCGACATACTAGACCGGCAGGCCACGCTCCAAGCGCTCTTGCGCGTGGCATCGGGTTACGTCACCAGCGAACGCCTCTTGCGTCGTATCGTGGGGGTGCTGGGATGATAGCGGGCGAGCGCGTGACGGCAACAGGTATGGAAGGAACGGTTATAGGGTTTTGGGCTGGTATGGCGATTATCCTATGGGACGGAGGCAAGCGGCCCAAATTCCATACCACTGACGAGTTCAACCGAACGGGCCGCATGGCGTGGCGCGTTGAGAAGGTGAGGCGCAAACAGTGATACCAAGCATGATCCTGGCACGCGGGCGGGATCACGCAACACAAGGCCCGCGCAACAATGAGAGGGCGCAACATGTTCGCCCCAATAACGTACCTGCCATGGCTCATAATCGAAACGCTATGGGAGGGTATCTGCCTTCTATTCCTTGTCGCCGTCGTGATATGCGAGCGGGCGCTGGGGGTGGAAGGCAGCGACTAAGGAATTGGGCGACTAGGGGTTAGTCGCCCAATTTTTAGGGGATAGGATCGTACCGGGCGGGTTGCGTTTGCCCGTGTGCGGGCTTCCTAGAGAGCAAGATTATTACAATCCGGAGTGATTCCTGCCGGTAACGGGTTTTTAAGAGGTTTGGGGCATTGTGCCCTGGTACGCGGTCCCGATCTTGGGGGCGCGGCTTCACAAGGGAGTATCAGACCATGCAACAGCACCCCGCCCTTTGGGCATCAACGTTCAAGTGCATCAGCAACCCCCTCAAGGCGGGCGACGCGCTCACGCCCCCTTACAGGTGCAGTCCTGCGACCCTGGCGCTTGAGCATGAACAGGAAGTTGCGAGCATAGAGGTGGACGCCTATCTGCTCGCGCAACCCCGCTCCCTGGTGGAGGCGCTGGCGGACTATGTGAGCCGTCCTGGCCTTGGCATGGGCGAAGTGCTGATCCGGATGGATCGGGCGCGGCGGCTCACGGGGCTAAGGGTGATCCAGGGAGGCAAGCGCGACTAGGCTCCCTGCTAGAGGGTTACGGGTAGAGGGGCCGCGAGGCCCCTTTATCGTATCTGGGGTATCGTATCCATAGTGGATACAAAGAGGGGTGAGGAGGGAGGGTGGAGGGTTACGGGGCAGGGGTGACACCTGCCTATAAGCAATATTCTGAAAGTGCAGAAAGAGAATTTCGATACTTTATGCCACGAAAAAAGTCGGATTAGACTAAGTCCTTGAGACACATTCTTGCCTTATAGCTTAACACGTTGTAACATATGGTTATTATATAGCTATATCAATGACTTATCCATATTGGTTACTCCAATATTCACTTTCTTTAACTTGAAAACTATGCTTAGGGGACGGCGACGCCTCCCAGGACACCACCCCTGCCCCATTGTGGGTATGTGCCAGATCGGGAGACAAGCAAGAACCATGCCAACCCGGATCGTATCCACTATGGTTAACGGCGGACCCCTACGCGTTAACCTTAACACAGTTAACAAACTCCTTAACTATCCCCCATTAACCATGATATGGTTAACACGCCACCCTTAACCCGTAACCCTGGTTACGTTAACCATATATTGGTTAACACAATGACCCGTTAACCATATCATGGTTAACGTATGGAACATTAACCCGTGTTAAGGTTAACGGGCGGCCGGTGATTTTTAACCAATTCAGGGTTAATGGCTGCGGGGACCCCTATGGGGCTTCGGGGTGCGTGTAGGACTTTTGTCCTACCGATCCAAAATTTTTGCGAAAATCGGCGGACTTAATTCCTAGGCAAAGGCCCGAAATCCTAAACCCTGACCACTTTCCTAGCTCGCCGCAGCACGGGACCCGGTATCCGCTTGACTTTCCTCGGTTCACGTGGTTAATTACACACTCCAAAAAGCGCGGTATAAGAATGAAACGGGAACGCCTGGACGACTTCACGGAGCGCGCGATCCGCAGCACGGAAGCAGGGAAACTGATACCCCCGATTGTGTACCTCCCTCGTCGGCTGCGCGGCCAGAAGGTCCGGCTGACGGAGGACAACCTGCGCTATACCGTCGAGCCTCCGACCGTGGCGCAGACCGCCGTCGCCATCCAGCACGCCGATCCCATCGGCTTCCTCATTGCGATCATGCACGGCCAGCCGATCCCCGAGTTCCGGATCACGAGGCAGGGCGAGATCGACGTGTATTACAGCGTGCCGGACTTCGACGTGCGGACCAAGGCCGCGCGCTTCCTGGCGGACAAGCAGACGATGACCCGCTCGCGGATCGACCGCGCGGGCGAGTGGCGCGGCAACGGCGAGGCGCTGCGCGAATACGAGAAGATGGTGGCCGACGGCGCGGCGCGAGCCATCGCCGCCGACAACGAAGATGTTGTTGAGAGCCAGGAATAATACAACATGGCCTACAAAAAACCCCCGGAACGCAGCGAAGCCGAGTGGCTGGCCTACAAGAACTGGCTCAACAACCCCGTGCAGGCGGTGAAGGACTGGTTCGGCGCAACCCCTGACGACTGGCAGGGCAACCTACTCACCGGCTTGTTCAACGGCCAGTATGATCGAATAGCCGCGAAAGCCGCACACGGTCCCGGTAAAACGGCAGTCGATGCCTGGGCCGCGTTGATCTTCCTGAATTGCTATCGTGACAGCCGCGTTGTGGCGACCGCGCCGACGTTCGCGCAGTTGCATGACGTGCTGTTTCCCGAGATCGCGCGCTGGCACAGCAAGATGAACAAGCGGATCGCGGACGAGTGGGCGATCAGCGGCGGGCACATTCGGCACAAGGGCAACCCCAACGTCTGGTTCGGCGTCGCGCGCACGTCCAACAAGCCTGCGAACCTGCAAGGCTTCCACGGCACAGACATCCTCATCTTAGCGGATGAGGCGTCCGCCATCCCGCCCAATGTGTTCGAGGTGATCGAAGGCGCGCTGTCGGAAGCGGGCGAAGACGGCAAGACGGCAAAGCTGTTGATGGCCGGAAACCCGAACTTCAACGGCGGCGAACTGTTCGACGCTTTCAACAGGAACCGGGATATGTATGAACGGTTCACCATCACAGGTGATAGGAGCCTGTTGAAAGCACTCGGAGTAGAACAAGGTGAACTCCATAGGGACCATGGCAGGGTCTACTACTCGCCGCGCGTCAAGCCGAAGTATTGCGACAACATCGCCAAGAAGTACGGCAAGGACAGCGCGGTGTACGACGTGCGCGTGCGCGGCATCTTCCCGCGCGCGGCCGACGACGCGGTGATCCCGCTGGAATGGGCCGAGCGTGCGCAGCACCTTGAGCAGCCGAAATGTGATCCGGTCGCGGATTACGTAACCCTGGTCTGCGATCCCTCCCGTGGAGGGGCCGCAGAAACAGTAATAGGAAACTTCCGCAAGGGCGTGTGCTACAAGATGGCCCCGCACAAGACCACCTCGACCACGAAGATCATCAACTTGATCCACGAGGAAGCTCTTGCGCTGAAAGCGCAAGGGTTACGGCTCGCGGAGATCATCGTGGACGAGCCCGGCATCGGCGGCGGCGTGATCGACGGGCTGCGCGAACTCGGCTACAGCGTGCGCGCGTATGACGGCGGCAAGCCGATGGTCAAGGGCGTGGACCCGGAAGACGAATGCCGCATGTTTGCGAACAAGCGTGCGCGCGACTATTGGGCGCTACGCCGCAAGCTGGAAACCGGCACGTACCCGATCCCGCTCGACGAGACGCTGGTGAACCAACTCGCCTCTCTCAAGTACACCTACAACGGCCAAGAGAAGGTCGTAATCGAGAGCAAGCAGGACTTGAAGGACCGGCTCGGCCCGGACGCCAGCCCTGACCGTGGCGACGTGATCGTGATGGGATCGTGCCCCTGGTACACGGCGGGCGCGATACACGCGGTCCTCAGTGTGGATGACTTCGCGGAGGGTGAGGACACCGACACCGCCCGCTACGCCGACGCGATGGCGGAAGGCCTCGTCTAAGTGCGGAGCAACAGGGCCGCGAACAGCGAAGCTGCCGCCATGTTCCGGTCGTGCAGTTCGTTCTGGTAGTAATCCTCGGGCTGCCACTGGCCGGTGTAACTCGGCACGCTCTCCTTCGCCGCATCCAGCTTGCGCTGCGCGTCGATAGCCGCGACCAGTTCTTCGAGGAACGTGTTCGCCTTCACGTCGCCCTGCGGCGCTCGCTTCCCAAAACCGTATTCATAGGTCGCCATCATGTCTCCGATCCGCGCTTGTTGCGCGCCAACCGCCAGTGCGTGATGACCGCGTGGCCGATGAAGGCCATGATCGGGTCACAGTTCAACCACTCCCGCCGTCCTTCAAACACACAGTCGATCTCGCTCCCGTCGTTCGGGCAGCCGGGCGGCAGCTTGCGGGCATAGGGATCGGGGACTTCGGTATAGCTGGGCCAGTCTATCGCGGCCCGCGCCGCGATCTCACCCGGATCGTGAAGAGGACATGGGGTGAAAATCTCCCCGGCCAATCCTGTACAAAAACACGGTATCATGTCTTCTGCGCCTCCCGCGCCGCGCTCATAAGCGCGTCCAGCTTTTCCCGATGCAGCTTGTTCTGGAAGTGGTAGGCGCGGCCCGCGTTCTCCCACGCCCAAACCGTGCGCGGGCTCTCCCCCATTTCCACCGCCATCTGCGCCTGAGACAGGCCGCATTGGGTTCGAATTATCGCGGCCTCCGCGCCGTCGAAGGCAGGGGGATCGGTCATGTAAACGCCAGTTTTGGTCTTCCAGGGCATAGGAACCTCGCAAATATGCGAAGGGTCATACCTCGCAAATATGCGAGGCGTCAAGCCCTAATAACACACCGATCGCCATGTGGTATTTTGAGAAAAGGCAGGAATAGGGTGGTTTTTGCCGACCTCCCCTCCCTCTCCTAAATACAAGTTCTGGCAAGTTGGAAACTCAAATTTTCGCAACCTTCATTTTCCCGCGTGCGCGTGTTGACAGATCACCCCCTGCCATGCTCTGGTCCCCTTGAGCCGGGGCGCGCGTCAAGCCCCATAATGACTAGGACCGATTATCCCCCTTCTCGGTCCACGTGTCCCGGCTCAACTTCCAAAAGATTTGACCGTCCCCGCCGAGTGTGGTTCATTGCGTTCGGGCGGCGTGAACGGCTAAAGGCCGTTGGACTGCTGGGGCGCAAGCCTCGCCGGGACCTAGGCCACGCCGCCCACGCTTCCTCAAAACGCGACCCTTAACCCTTTCTCCGCTATAATGCGAACAGAAGGGGTTTCCATGAAATTCACAGACCGTATCCGTGCGTTCTTCGCGCCCGCGTCCGCCGACGAGTTCGCGCAGGGCCGCCCGCGCGCCATCGAAGGCGAGGACATGGTCCTCGGCAACGACCTCCTGGCGTCGATGACTTCGGTGAAGGACGGCGGCATCTACTTCCTGCCGACCGACGAGATCATCAAGCGCAAGGGCTGGTCGATCTACAAGGAAATGATCCACGACGATCAGGTGAAGTCGTGCCTGTCGTTCAAGAAGATTTTGATTGCTGGCCGCACGTGGGAGATCGCGCCCGCCGACGAGAGCGCCGAGGCGAAGAAGCAGGCTGAGTTTATCGAAGAGGCGATGCGCCGTATCAATCTCGACGAGCGCTTCAAGGATGCGCTGTCCGCGTTGGAGTTCGGCTTCTCGCTGGGCGAACTGGTGTGGAAGCGCGACACCTGGGAAGAGGACGGCAAGCAGTACGTCTTCCTCGACAAGATCGCTTTCCGCGATCCGGAGCAGATTTACATTCGCGCGGACGAACACGGCAACGTGATCGGCGCGCAGCAGTACAATACGAACGCTGTCGGCAAGGGCAAGAACACCATCGACATTCCGGCGTCGAAGATGTGGCTGTTCACGCACGACAAGCGCTTCGGCAATAACTACGGCAACAGCGACCTTCGCTCCGCGTACCGTCCGTGGTGGGCCAAGAAGTTCATCATCCAGTTCTGGAACGTCTTCCTCGAACGCATGGGCTCGCCCATGACCACGATGAAGTACCCGCAGGGCGCTTCCACCGAGTTGAAAGAGACGCTCAAGAAGATCATGCGTGGTCTTTCCTCGAAGACCGAGATACTGATCCCCGAAGGCGTCGAGATCGACTTGGTCGAAGCGACGCGCGGCGGCACGCCGGGCTACAACGACGCCCTGCAATTCCACAACAACAGCATCGCGCGTGCGATCCTGATGGTCGGCCTGTGGGGCCAGAACGAAAGCACCAACTCTTCGCAGGGCAACGGGCAGTCGTTCATCCATTTGCGTCTGCTGTTCAAGATGGCGGACACGATCAGCCAAGCGCTGTCGAAGTCGCTGTTCGATCAGGTGATCGCGCAGTTGCTCGCGCTCAACTTCCCCAAGGTCGTCGCGCCCAAGTTCTTGTGGCAGGACTACGGCCAGTTCGAGGGTCAGGTCGTCGCGGACGAAATTCGCCAGCTTCACGCGGCGGGCATCATCGACATGGATCAGAAGGACGTGAACTACGTCCGCTCGATCATGGGCCTCCCGATCCGCACGGCGGACGACGAAGAGGACGAAGTGATCCGCCCTGCCCCCACGCCTCCGCCCGGTGGCGGCGCGGCCAACGCACCCCCGAAAGCCCCGCAAGGCAACGACCGCGCGGGCAAGGGTGGCGCAACCCAGGAGAAGGGCAACGACGCCACGAAGGACAAGCCGTCGTTCGCCATCGTCCTCAAGGAACTGACCGGGATCGAATAACATGAAAATCTTGGTGGCGGGGGCTGACGGCGAGATTGCACTTTTGGACGCGGCGCTCTTGAAGGGTCGTGACGGCGAGAGCATCAAAGGCGATCCCGGCGAGAGCATCAAAGGCGATCCCGGCGAACCGGGCCGCGATGGGGCACCCGGCAAGGACGGCGCTGATAGCTTTGTTGCCGGTCCCAAGGGCGAGCCGGGTCTTCCCGGCAAGGACGGCGCGGACAGCCTTGTGCCTGGGCCGAAAGGTGATCCGGGTCCCAAGGGTGATCCGGGTCGCGACGGCGCGGACAGCCTTGTGCCTGGGCCGAAAGGTGATCCGGGTCCCAAAGGAGACAAGGGTGACAAGGGTGATCCGGGTCGCGACGCTGTATTCCCCGACGGCGCGAACGAAGGTGACTTCCTTACGTTCGGGCCTAATGGTCCGGTGTGGTCCAAGAAACCCCCGCTTGGAGAGACTGGCGGCGGTGGCGGTTCGCGTACGAAGCTAAACAAGATCAACGCGCGCCTCGACGCACTCGAAGCGGGCGGCGGTGGCGGTGGTGTATCGAGCGCCTATGTCAACAGCTTTTATTTGCTCAAGAGCGACGCGACCGGCTTCGCAAACAGTTCGGATGTGGCCTCGGCTTTCGCTGCGTTCAGCGGCGGCACGGGCGCTTCGAGCCAGTGGGTGATCGACAACTTCCAGCCCATTGGTGACTACGCGTTGTTCTCGGACCTCGCGGTGTACGCCACCAGTGCGCACGTTACCAGCGGCTTCGCGCAACTCGCGGGCACGAAGGCGGCGAGCGCCGACTATGCACTGAACTCCGCGCTGGCGACCTACGCTACCAGCGCACACGTGAGCAGCATCGCCGCCACGATCATTCCTTTCGCGCAGATGATGCGCAACATTTCCATCGGGGTATAAGATGTTTCTCGACACAACCACTCGCAAGCTGCAACTAGTCCTCGTTTCTGCGCCGGTCACAACGCAGCCGTCGTTCGTCACAAGCTACGCCGACCTCACGGCGACAACCCTGACCCCTGCTATGAACGCTGGTCAGGCTAATGGCGTTACTGCGGTCGATATAGTGGCTGCGCCAGCCGGATCGACGCAGCGCCAGATCAAGGCGATCACGATTTACAACGCCGACGATGCGAGCATCTATGCCATCGTTCGTTTAAACGATAACGGCACTATCCACAATCTTGTTAAGATGGCACTCGCGCCGGGCCAGAGCCTTATTTATAGTGAGAAGGACGGTTGGATTACGATGCCGGGCGGCGTAAACGGTTTCGTTCCGCCCCCGCTTACTACAGTCCTTACTACGTCCGGCACATACATCACCCCGACCGGCGCGAAGCAGCTTCGTGTTCGCATGGTTGGTGGCGGCGGTGGCGGCGGTGGCTCTGGTACTGCTGGTTCGATGAACGGCGGCGCAGGCGGTGGCACAACCTTTAACAGCGTTACGGCGAACGGCGGTAGTGGCACATCCGGTAACGCGAACCGAGGCGGCGCAGGCGGTACTGGTGGTTCTGGTACGGCGAATATTCGTGTCCCTGGTAATGCTGGACAATCTTCGGATATTAGTGGTTCCAATACTTATGTCTTCGGCGGCGCTGGCGCGGGTTCTATTTTCGGGGGCGGCGCAACTTCGGGAAGTGGCGCTGGAACAAGTGCCGCTGCGAATACTGGTGCTGGTGGCAGCGGTGCTGAACTTGGTGTTGTGAGTGGTGGTGGTGGTGGTGGCGGCGGCTCTGGCGAATACGTCGAACTTATTATCGACAATCCCGGTTCTTCTTATGCCTTTACCATCGGTGCAGCCGGTACAGCCGGTCCCGCTGGTACGAGCGGTTTTGCTGGCGGTGCTGGCGGTAGCGGTCGTATCGAAGTCACCGCCCTGTTTGGCGGCGCGGAGATAAACTTCGTCCCCGGCCAGCTTCGCGGCACCTCCACCAACGACGATGCCTCCGTTGGCAATGTCGGTGAATATCTTGAAACTGAGGTTCCTAGTGGAACAGGACAAACCCCTGCATCCGGCGCAGTTGTAAATATTGCAACTAGGGTCCTCGGCCCTGGCGATTGGAATGTTTGGGGTTTGGCTGCTTGGGGCTATGGCGGCGGACAAACTGCTACCTTGGGCTGGGGATGGCTCAATACTACGAGCGGCACAATGCCGACCGCCCCTAATAAGGGTGCTATGTCCCTGCTGTATGTTAATAATGGAGCGGGCGACGGCATTATGATGCCTATTGGTCAGCGTCGCTATACTTTGGCGAACACAACAACAATTTATCTTAGTGGTCGTACAGATTTTACGGGCGGGGGAAATGCCGACGCTTATGGTTTTATCGGAGCGCGCCGCATCCGCTAAAATACTGGACCCGTATGGTTAACAGGGGTACAATGCGGCTCAGATAGAAGGGGTCCATCAATGATCGGTTTTGTTCTCGGCGCAGTCGCCGGTTGGTTCGTCCGCAAGTATTGGGACCAGATCAAGCTGTTCATCACGGGCTACAAATAATGGTCGCCAAACGCTCTTACCCGCGCAACGCGCAGCAGCGCGCCGCCAACGCGGCCCGCGCCGGTTATCCGGCTGGCGCGAGCAAGCACGGCATCCGTAACGTGCAATCCGCGCACGATGCGTTCCTGTCCACGCGTCCCGACACCAACACCACGGATGTTGCGTCCACTCTCTGGGGCTACTAAGTCATGGCCGAGAAGGGGACCATCAAGGACCGTGAGATTTTCGCACTCGGCAAATGGCGCGGCTCGCAGACCGTGACCGTGACGCCCGAGTACGTCTCGAAGATGATCCAGTCGTACATCGAGTTGAACTCGAAGGTCCCTGGCTTCGCCATTCCGATCAAGCTCGGCCACAACAAGCGCGTGGGCGAGCCTGCGTTCGGCTATGCAGAGAACGTTCGCTTCGACGCCGCGACCGGCAAGGTGATGGCCGACTTCACGGACATGCCCCCCGAAATTGTGGATCAGATCGAGAAAAAGCAGTACAATACGGTTTCTGTCGAAATTTGGCCCAAGGTTGAATACGCCGGGCAAACTTTCGAGAACGTTTTGAGTGGCGTCGCGCTGCTCGGTGCGGAATGGCCCGCCGTTAAGGGGCTCAAGCCTTTGTCGATGTTTGCCGAAGACGGCGGCACGACCATGATTACACTCTCCCAAGAGGACGATACCGAAATGCCGAACTTCACTCAGGCCGATCTCGACACCGCCGTTGCCGCCGCCGAGGCGAAAGCAACCCTCGCCGCCGAAGCGCGTGTAACCGCCGCCGAGCAGGCGCGTGATGCCGCGCAGGCCGCGCTGGCGTCCTTCACCGATGAAGCTGAGAAGTCGGCGGTCGCCGCCGTGATCGAAGCCGCCGAGAAGGAAGGCAAGATCGTCCCCGCCAACAAGCCGGGCATCCTGGCGATGGCGGAAGCTCTCCGCCTGTCCGTGGACCCCGCGAAGCGCAAGGAAGCCCTGGCGACCTTCAAGACCTTCGTTGAAGGCTTGGCTCCCAAGGTGGACTTCTCCGAGAACGGCAAGTCGAAGCAGAAGTCCGAAGCAGAAGGCGGCTCCGCCGCCGATAAGGTCGATGCCGCCGCCAAGGCGCTGATGGCCGAGAAAAAGGGCCTGTCGTATCGCGACGCCCTGGATCAGGTCTTCGCCGCCGATCCCGAACTGAAAACCGCTTATGCAGAGGAAAACCGCTAATGTCCTACTCCAATGATGCCAAGGCGGAAGCCTTCGTCGCCTCGGGCGACCTGAGCGCCCTGCTCAATCGCGTCGTGACGCAGCTTGGCACCGACCATATCGTTGGTGCGGGCCTCGCGGGAGCGGGCTTCGGCGTTCTCCTGAACGCCCCGAAGAATGGCGAACACGCTTCGGTTGCGACCGATGGCGTCACGCTGGTTCGCGTGGGCGCGGCGGTCACTGCCGGTCAGTATCTCACCAGCGCCGCGTCCGGTTGGGCCGTCGCCGTCACCTCGGGTGCGGGTCAAGAAGTCCTCGGCAAGGCCCGTACGGGCGCTGCTTCGGGCATGTTGGCTGCCCTCGACCTGTCTCAGTTCTACCGCGCGAACAGCGTCGGCAACTAATCCACCAGAAGGACTATTCCAATGCCCTTGCAGCAAGGCCGCGATCTCCATATCGACGTTCCCCTGTCCAATTACGTCATCGGTCGTCGCCCGCCCGGCTACATCGCGGACCAGTTGGTTCCGGTGTTCAACGTCTCCAAGCGCTCGGACGTGTTCTTCAAGCGCAACTACAAGGAGAACATTATCTGGCAGCCGAACCTGACCGCCCTGGCGGAAGGTGCGAAGGCCAAGGAAGTGTTCTTCTCCGTGTCGAGCGACACCTACTACGCTCGCAAATACGGCCTCGGCACCTATTGGGTGACGGAAGACGAAGTGAACGCCGACGACGTGATCCAGTTCGACCGCGACAGCGCCGAGTTGGTGACCGACCGTCTCCTGATCGACTACGAAATGCGCGTCGCCGCGCTGGCCGCTGTCACGACCAACGTGTTCACGACCACGCACGTCCTCACCGCATGGTCCAACGCCACTGGCTCGCGTCCGTTCGACGACCTCGTGAACCAGATCGAAGCGTTCCGCGTGCAGAACGTCCTGCGCCCGAACGTGGCTGTCATCCCCGAGCAGGTGATGGCGAAGCTGCGCATCAACGACCAAATCCGCGACCTCCTGTTCGGTGATCGCGGCGGTGTCGCCACCAACGACCAAATCGCTGGCCTGCTGAATATCGGCAAGGTCCTGACCCCGGAAACGATGGTCAACACGCAGGGTCCCGCCGAAACCTTTGCCGGTTCCGGCTCCCTGTCCGCCGCCTGGGGCAACAAGGTGATCCTGGCCTACACGTCGCCCGCGCCGGGCCGCATGGTGGACACGTGGATACAGGCGTTCCGCTGGACCAATCCGCAGTTGGGCGTCCCGTTTGGTATCCGTCGTCATCCCTACGACACCAAGCGTATGCGTCAGGATATCGACGCCATCTACTACCAGACCGAAAAGGTGATCTCGCCTGAGTTGGCCTTCGTCGTGGACAGCGTGATCTAATCCTCGGCAGCACCCGCGCACCTCCCCCGCGCCAAGGATAAGGCCCGTCAGAAATGGCGGGCCTTTTCTTTTGTACCCCGAAAAAGTGGATCGCCCCTGCCCTGTTGTGCTAGACAGTGCGCGCATAAGGGGGACTTCCATGAAGATTATTTTCGCTTGCGGTGCCATGTCGTTTGGCCCGGAGACGCCCAATCGTGCCAGCCTCGGCGGCTCGGAGACGGCGGCGTTGATGCTGGCAAAGGCGGTCGCCGCGCGCGGCCACGAAGTCACGATGTTCTGCAACCTGCCGCAGCAGGGTGCGCCGGACTTCTTCCCCAGCGGCGAAAAGCACGAGGACGGCGTCCGCTACGTCAGCCTTGAGAACTACGGCAACTTCGTTACCGCCCACCCGCACGATGTTCTGATCGTGCTGCGCGATCCCAAGCTGATCTCTATTCCGTCGTTGTCGCGCAAGAAGGTGCTGTGGATGCACGACATTGCGACGAAGCGCGGCTACGGCCAGATGTTCCAGCAGATGATGTTCGCCTTCGACGAAGTGTGGGCGGTGTCCGAGTGGCACAAGTATCAGATCGCGGAGACGACCGGCTATCCGGAAGAACGTATCGTCGCGCTCCGCAACGGCATCGTGAAGCACGACGTTATCCACGCGGGCAAGATCGAGAAGCAGTTGATCTACGCGTCGCGCCCCGAGCGTGGCCTGGAAAATCTCGTGAAGCCGGGCGGCGTCATGGAGCATCTTCCGGAATACACGCTCACCGTGGCGATGTATGAGCATTTCCCGGAGCATATGCGCGAGTTCTATCAGTGGATCATGGCGAACATGGACCGTTTGCCGAACGTCAAGTTCGTCGGCGGCAAACCCAACGCCGAGTTGCGCCAGATGATCGCGGACAGCGCGGCCTATATCTATCCCACGCAGTTTGAGGAAACCTCCTGCATCCTCGCGCGTGAGTGCCTTGAGCAGGGCACGCTGTTTGTCACCACCGCTGTCGGCGCGTTGCCGGAAACGCTGGGCGACGAGGGTATCTATTTCGAGGAATGGCTGCACTCGCAGGGCATCAACGAGCCGGAACGCGGCAGCACCGGCTGGTGCAAGCTGTTCGCGCAGTTCTTCCGCGACACCATGGCCCGCAGCGATCTCTCCGATATTTCCGCCAACATGCAGCAGCGCGGCGATCTCTATTGGGATGGCGTGGCCGAAATGGTCGAACCCCGTCTCAACCCGCCGACCCCTGCCCGCTTCTCGCACCTGTATTCGCTGATGCGCGACGGTGATGCGGTTCCGGCGCTGGCGCTGTGGGATAGCCTGGAAGGCGATATCACCGACGAGGTGGCGACGCTCGACAAGGAGTTGGCCCTGTACCGCCGTATGCGCTCCATGAACCTGGGCGACTATTACGACGAACTGTACCGCGAGAAGGCCGGTGGGCCGGAAAGCGAACTACACTTCCAACTGGATTGCGTTGGTGCGCGCTATCAAGTCATCGCGGAGGAAGTCGCACTTCTGCCGCATGGCAGCACCGTCTTTGAATACGGCTGCGGTCCCGGTCACGTGATCGCCCCGCTGGCGAAGCGCTTCCCGAACATCAACTTCATCGGGTTCGACTTCTCGCCCGCCGCTGTCGCTGTCGTGAATGACGGCGCGGCCGAGCATAAGCTGAACAACCTTACGGCGACCGCCGTGCTGGCGACTGTCCCGCACGACAAGAAGATGGACCTCGTGATTTGCACGGAAGTTCTTGAACACGTGTTCGAGCCGTGGGAGTTGCTGGAAGAAGTCGAGAGCTACGCTAAGCCGGGTGGCCGCGTCGTCTGCACCACGCCCTTCGGTGCGTGGGAGCCGATCAGCTATGACCGCAAGGGTCACTGGCACGAACGCTATCACTTGTGGCAGATCGACCGCCAGATGTTCAAGGACATGGTGGGCGAAAAGCCCAATGAGCGCAGCGCCTTGCTGGTCCTCACCATCGACCCTGACCTTCGCCCGCGCGGCAACTTCGCGTTCAGCTACGATGCGGATCACAAGCCGATCAATCCGGTGGACCCGCTCGCCAAGGCATACCGCCACCACGCGCGCCACACGGTCGCCGCCGCCGTCCTCGCCTACAACAACGAGGACACGATCCTGCGCCTGCTCAACAGCATCGAGCATAAGGTGCAGTACGTGCAGTTCGCGCACGGCCCGTCCACCGACAAGACGCGCGAGCGCATCGACGAGTGGTTCGGTGAGCGCCCGTGGATGCGTTACAACGTGATCGACGTTCCGAAGATCGAGCCGTACAAGTTCGGCTTCGACGACGCGCGCAACGTCAGCTTCCGCAACCTCACGGGCGACAACTTTGAGTGGTTCCTGTGGATCGACACCGACGAGTATCTGGCCGGTGACTTCCGCCGATACCTGCGCGACAGCGCACTCGACGCCTACTTGGTGGCGCAGCATCACTTTACCACCGAGCCGCGCGGCACCCCGGCAGAGATCGACCGCCCTGCCCGCCTGTGCCGCACCGACCGCATGTTCAAGGCATACGGTCATATCCACGAGCATTTCGAGATAACCACCCCGGACGGCAAGCCGGGCGGCCCCGGCAGGGCCATCCTGTTGCCCGACGTGGATATCGGCCACACCGGCTATGTCAACGAGGAAGTCCGGCGCGGTCGCTTCTTCCGCAACTTCCCCTTCTTGGTCTGGGACCACGAGGGCGAAGGCGGGCAGCGCAAGCTCCACCATTTCCTGTGGCTCCGCGACATTATCCACCGGATGCGGTACGACGAGGCGAACCGGGTGAAACTGGCCCACGAGGCTATTTCCTATTATAATGAGCATCAGAAGGACATGTCGGCATTCGGCCCCGGCTTGTTCATGTCGCTCCAATATCTCTCCGAAGCCAACGCGGTCCTTCAACGGGGCGTCGCGGTCGGCGTGGCCCTCCAACTGGAAGGCCGCAACACCCAATTCCAGGGTCGGTTCGAGAGCTACGAACAGGTCGATCAGGTGATGCGCCAGCTTCTTGAACCGGAGTTTGTGGATCGCAATTCGAGGTACTACTGATGGCCTACCCCTACGCGACCGAAGAGGACGTGTTCAAGCGCTACCCTCCCATTGAAACCATCGTGGGTAGCGGCGAACTGTTGGTGTCCACGGTGGACGTTGCGTCCGTGTACGTCGCAGACGCGCAGGGGTATGTCGATGCGTTCCTTCGCGCGCGGTATGTGACGCCGCTGACGAAGGAGCCGGTCATCACTCAAGTCACGACCGACATTGCGATCTATCGCATGATCGAGGACCACGCTCCGCGCGTGCCCGATATGTGCGAGGGTCGTATGGTCGCGGCCAACTCGCTGCTCTGCATGTTGCGCGACGGCGTGATGCTTCTCGACCCTGCCTCCAACACGCTCGTCACCAGCGGCGGCGATCAGGACGTATGGTCCACCACGCTGGAACAAGATGGCCCGGTCTTCCGCGCCAGCGAAGCCAGTTCGCGCTATCCGTTCCGGGGTGACGGAGACTTCTAATGCCGATCAGGGTCGAGCTTCGCGGCGGGTTAGAAGCCAAGAAGTTCTTGCAGAACGTCGAGCGCGCGATCCGCGATCAGCAGCCCGTGATGTTCCGCGCCATGGGCGACGTACTGGTTGACGACGTACGACACCGCATCATCAGCCGCAACGGCGGCCGGTGGGCTCCCGCGTCGAAGTGGTCGAAGGCCAAGAGCGGTTTTGAATTTCCGACCCTCCTGGGCGCGGAGAAGTACGTTAAGGCGAGGGTCACTTCCAAGGCGCTGAAGATCGTTTCGACGGCGCGGGGTTGGTCCCTCACCCAGCATCACGACGGCTTCGTGAACAAGCTGGCAGACGCGAAGGAAGAACGGGACGAGTTTGGACGGGTGGTCCTCCGGATCAAGGACGGCCGCCCCCTAAACCTCTATGTGGAAATGCGCCGGAAAAGGGACGGCACCTCCACGCCGCGCGCCGCGCGCTTCGCCTTCCGCCCTCAAAATCCGGGCGTCACCCCTGCCCGCCAGATTTGGCCCCGAGAGGATCAGGCCATTAAGCTGGTTGAACCTATAGCCAGCCGGTGGCTGGCCCAGATCATCGCTAGAGAAGGTGGGAGCATCGTCCGTGGCTGAGTTCGCAAACTATAACCAAATCCTCGAAGACATGAAGAACGCCGCCCAGGCGGGCGTGCCGGGCTTTAGGCGGTACACCGTGGACGCCGACGACAATGACTTCCAATTCCAGCACATGCCCATGGTGGACTTCCGGCTTCGCCGGAACGCTCCTGAATTGGTGTCCCAGCAAACCTACTACAATGCCATCCAGATCGAGGCGGAGATTGCCTGCTTTGACATGACTTCCCGTGCCAAATGCGCTACAATGCGAAATGATCTGACTGCCGCTTTGCAGGGCTTTTTCCAGGCAAATCCGCGTTTTGGCGCGTATGTGGACAGCACTGTGGTCGGGCCGGTCGAGTTTGAAGTTGGGGAAACCAAGGCACAAGGCGAGTTTATCGCGGCGGCTGTGGCTACCTTCACCGTTTTCTTCTATTCGGAGCAATAATCCATGTCGAGCGGTAATGGTGGTCAATTCGCCTTCGCCAAGATCGGGTCGCTTTACAGCAACGTGAACACTGTGAACCAGTGGGGCGACTTCACGTCGGAAACCCTGGAACACAAGATCGACGAACTGGCGTCGGCCTCGATCACTGGTCGGCGTGACGCTCCCGTGTCGCTCAAGGGCACCGAGCGCGGTGACGGCGATATCAACTTCGAGCCGAACCCCAACGTTATCGGTCACTTCCTCAAGGCGTGGTATGGCACCCATGTTGCCTCGCTCGTGACTGCTGCTGGCTCGAACGGCGCGAATGCGACCGTCTATTCCGGCGCTCCGCAAATGTATCACCGCTTCCGTGCCAACCAGTTGGCCGACAGCGACCGCTCCTTCTTGGAGCCGTACAACTTTATGATCTATCGAGACGTGGGCAGCGCGTGGCTGTTCAAGGGCGCGATTGTGCCGACGCTCAAGCTGGACATTCAGGCCGGTCAGTTGGTCAAGGCGACCGCGACCGTTATGGCCCGCACGGTGGATCGCATCCAGCGCACCGCCGCGATCCAGTCGCTCGTGTCCTCGGGTGGCAAGCCTTGGGTCTGGGACATGGCGTCCATCGAACTGTCCACCGATAATTCGAGCGCCAACCTCGCCGCGCGTAGCGACTTCGAGCAGATCACCTTTACCTTCGACCTGCCGCATGAAGGCGTCGTTCTGTTGGACGGCACCAAGAAGTACGGCGAGTTCTCGCCGTCCGACTTCCGCCGCCTGACCCTGGAAGGCACCATGTCCTTCCGCGATCAGGACGCCTATGACCGCTTCACCGCATACGAGGAAGCGCGCCTGCGCGTGACCCTGCTGAACGTCAACTCCCGCCAGCTTCTCGGCAACCCGGCGTCTGCCGACCCTGCGGCGTTCGCCGGTTACTTCGGCCTGCGCATCACCCTGCCCGCCATGAAGTTCACGGCTTGGTCCGCGCCGATCAGCGGCCCGAACCGTCTACAGGCGAAGTTCTCGGCCCGCGCCGAATACAGCGAAGCGGAAGGCATCGCCTCGCAGGTCGAACTGAACAACATCGTTTCGAGCGCGGATTACACCACGCGTTACTAATCGCGCACTACTCCCGAGGTGACCGGCGCGCACCGGCCCTCGGGCTTTACTTTCACCAAGGGGGACTACAATGAAAACCAATTTCTCTCTCACTCAGGAATACGTTCCGGAGTGGAACAAGAACAAGTCGCTGCCTGAGAAGGAGCAGCTTGTTGCCACGCTCGCCATGCCGACCGTGGAAGACACCTTCGATATCATCGAGCGCTTGCAGGCCAATGGCGTCTCCGCCAGCGCGGCCGTTGACAGCACCAGTGTCAGTTTCCAGCGCGCTCGTTCCATTGCCGCCGAGGCAGGGAAGTACATTCCGAAATACGTCACGCTCAAGGGCGCGGAAGACTTCTCGGTAGAGGACGCGATCAAGTATCCGCCCTACTTCTCCCTGGCCGTCGAACTCCTGTTCGCGCTTGTGCAGTTCGCGCAGCCGAATGAGGCCGACGAAAAAAACTAATTAGGGCTGCCCGTCTCAGCGGACAGCCCAACGGCCACTTGATGTTAGACGGCCTCACCACGCGGCAACGCATGGTGGACTTCTACCTCAAGTGGTTTAGCCGGGTTTACGCACCGACCGACAGCGGTTGGGTTGTGGCTCGAACTCCTGACGGCCAGCCCATCACCAAACAGGATGCGTACTTCTGGTTCTCGCTGGAAACTCTGGCGCGCGAGTTCAACACTATTCGCGCTCTGGAAATGGCAAAGATGACTGGTAAGTAGCCATGCCTATGATCGACATTGGCCTGATTATCACAGGCGTCAATCGTGCGACCTCTGGTACTCGGGGTGCAGCGAAGGACTTGGACGATCTCGACCGCTCGGTAAAGAAGGTCGGTGAAAGCTCGCAGCAGACTGCCAACCGCCTCAAGGCCATTCAGGTGGTCATCGGCGGCATCATCCTCAACAAGACCATCGAACTGACCCGCTCCTTCGTGGCTATGGCCGCGAAGGTGCAGGACGTTGACGTGCGCGTTGCCGCCTGGGCGGGCGGCTTGCAGAACGCCAGCAAGATCATGTCCGGCTTCAACGCCTCGGTCGGCGCGGCTGGCATCGACATGGACGTGCTGGCGCAGTCCTTCGTCAAGCTGCGCGCTGCCGGTATTGGCGTCGAGGAAGCGCAGAAGACCATCACCAATCTGGTGGACGGTATCTCGGCGGTCGGCGGCGGCAACCTCGCTGGCAAGCTCGAAGGCGCGGCTACCGCGTTCCAGCGCTTCGCCGCGAAGGGCACCGTCTCGACGCGCGAACTGAATGCAATCATCAACAGCACCGGCCTCAACGTCGGTGAACTCGCTCGCGCGGCTGGCGTGAGCGTGACGCAGTTCTATGAGCAACTGCGCGACAAGACCATGGCTTCCAGCGAACTGCTGGACGCGTTCAACAAGGCGGCGCAGGAGAAGTTCGGCGGCTTCGCCTCCCTGCTCAACAACACGATCAGCGGCGCGCTCTCCAAGTTCTCGGCCGACCTCGACGAAGCGTTCGGCAATCTCGGCGGCGCGGGCATTAACGTGCAGCTTGTCGCGTTCATCCAGAACCTCAATGCCGCCGTGGTCGAGTTCATCAATTCGATCTCGAAGGAAGACGTTGCGCGCTTCTTCCAGATGTTCCAGAACGCCGCGCCGACCATCGCCAAGGTGGTCGATCTTATCGTCATGTGCGGCAAGGCCCTGCTCACCGTGGCCGACGCCGCGTTCCGCTTCGCCAATATCCTTCCCGCCGCTGCGGTTGAGTTCGGTATTCTCGGGTACGTGCTGCTCGGAAAGAAGGGTGCGTTGCTGCTCGGCCTCGTGGGTGCTCTCACCGGCCAGCTTGGTAAGTTGCGCGATCAGGTGGTGTCCATCGCGGGCAACTACGACAAGGTTGCCGCCAGCACCGGCAAGGGTTATCAGGGCGTCCTCGACCAACTGAACAAGCAGTCGCCCGGCACGCCGATCAAGAACATGTTCACCGCTGCGGCGGGCGCGACTGTGTCGTGGGCGAACAGTCTCGATCAGAAGTTGATGCCGAGCATCGACAACCTGATGAAGCAGTCGAAGGACTTCCTCGGCGGCTTCGGTAAGGGAAGCGGAGACAACTTTATCAGCAAGCTGTTCGGTACGCCCGAGCAGTTGAAGGCTATTCAGGACGGCCTGGACCGCTTGGCGAAAGTCAAGGTCGGCAGCACCGGCTTGACCGAGACGCCCGAGAACACCGAACTCGGCGCGACCCTCGCCTCCCTGCGCCAAGAGACTGCCAACCTGATAGACCGCATGACGGGACAGGACAAGCTGTTGCAGATGCAGACGGCGGGTGACGAACTCGGCCAGAAGATGCAGCAGATCACCAACCAGACGCGCGGCTGGAACGACCAGCTTGAACTCGCGGCGGTGAAGATCGCCACGTCGAAACTTCCTCTCCAAGAGAAGGTCGCGTTCACGCAGGCGCTTGGCGACTTGCAGAAGCAGATCAACATCGACACCGACAAGGCCATCGCGCAGGCCAAGGTTCTCAACGGCCTCAAGCAGGATCAACTGCGTTTGGCGCAGGAGATCACGCAGGGACAGATCGCGGAGCAGGCTCGTCGCTTGCAGATTGAAGCCGCGCGCATCGCCTCGCCCGGCGCTGGCCTGTTGCAGGGTACGCCCGGCGCTCAGTTGTCGCTCGCCGTTGACACGCAGCGCGCGAACATGAAGCAGACGATCCTCGACTACGAGCAGCAGATCAACGACCTGCAAGTGCGCGCCGCCACCGACGTTGCGAACGCGGACCTGTATAAGCAGACCGAGGATCGCATCCGTGGCCTGATTAACCTGACCACCGAGTTCATGGAGACGCTCACCGCCGAGGCGGCGTTGCAGGATCAGTTCTTTACGCAGCTTGGTCAGACCTTGGAGGGTACTGTTGCCAGCGGCTTGAGCGGCGTGATCCAGGGCACCGCCACGTGGGCGGACGTGGGCCGTCAGGCGTTCGGCACCATGATCGACATGTCGATCAAGTATCTCTTGCAGCTTGCGCAGATCAGGCTGTTTGAAAGCACCATCGGCGCAATGGGCGGCGGTGGCGGCGGTGGACTATTCTCCCTGCTCGGCTTCGCCAACGGCGGCATCCCCGGTGTGGAAGGCGGCAAGAAGATCGGCGTCACGCCCTTCGCCAATGGCGGGCTCACGCAGGGGCCGACCTTGTTCGGCCTCGCGGGCGAGGCGGGCCAGGAGGCGATCATGCCTATCACGCGCGTCGGTGGTAAGCTGGGCGTCAATGCTTCGGGCACTGGCGGCAACAACTACAACTTCACGATCCAGGCCATCGACACGCAGAGCGGTATGGACTTCATCGGCAAGAACATTGGCAGCATTCACGCTGGATTGCAGCAGCGTAACAACCTCAATCGGAGGAACTAATGCTCCCGATCTTCCCTTATTCTCCGATGCCGGGCGGTATTACGCGCACCGCGTTCTGGAACGAAAACAACTTGAAGTATGACAGCGGCGTTCAGCAAGGCTTCACGAACTTCTCGAAGCCGTTGATCCAGTACACCATCCCCCTGTCGGTTTATAACGAGATCAAGCAGTCGAGTGTGTGGCCGTTCTTCCGGGATACTACGAAGGGAATGGCGAAGCCTTTCCTCATCAAGGACCCGTACGATCAGTGGGTGCAGCCGGTAACGGTCGTGCGTAGCGGCCTGACCAACGCGGCGACCGTCGCCTTCTGTGACGTGAACAGCTACAGCGTTCGTGTGGACACGCTCTACATCGGCTCTCTGAGTTCTGTCCTTTCGGGGTACGTTCGCCTGGGGGTGGAGTATAATTACAGCGTCGATGACGGCGTGCTTACGGTCAATACGAAGGCCAGCGGAGACGTGTGGACCAACGGTCAGACCGTTAGCTACTACAAGAAGGTCAAGTTGCAATCCGGCTTCACGGAAAGCGCCGCGATCTGGAACGTGTTCGGCGCGTCTCTCACCATGTCGGAGCTTCCGTAATGCCGACCAATTCTCCCAATAGCGCCTTCTATGCGCGTATGCAGGAAGAGTTTATCGACCTTGTCGAACTGATAGACATTGAACTGCCGGGCGGCGGGGGCCGCTGGCATTTCACAACCTGCAACCAGCCGGTCCTGTATACTCTCTCCGGCGCGCCTACCACCTACACTCCGTTCTCTGGCGGCACGCCCACAGGTGTCCAGCAGGACAACAACCTGGGCGTAACCGTCATTGACTTTGTTATGCAGAACTCGATCCAAGCGATTGGGGAAATGGTCGCGAACGCGGACTTCTCGCTGGCCGCGCTCAATATCGGTCGCGTCTTTGCCTCCACCCCTGACCTCGGGCGTATGCCTCTTTACCTGGGGCAGGTTGGCGACTTCTCTTACAACCGTGCCGAGGTCAAGGGTCAGGCTCGTAACGTCTGGAAATCCCTGAACGTCCAGTGGCCCTACTACCTGTATCAGGATACATGCGCGTGGCGTTTCGGGTCGGCGGGATGCGGGATTGACGCCAGCAGCTTCAATGTGGCGATCAATACGGTGAGTGTGTCCAGCAGCACCGTATTGGATATTCGTTTCCCGACAGGCACTCTTACGAACAGTTTCTCGAATGGTCGCTTCGATTTTGGTAAGCTGACGGTCACGGGTGGGGTGAACAGCGGTAGCGTCCGCACGATCCGCTCGCACTCTGGCGACATGCTTTCCCTTTCCTACGATCTGCCCAGCGCAAACTTCGCGGATATCAGCTTTGTGATCCGGCCCGGTTGCCGGAAAAGAATGGTCGAGGACTGCAAGTCTCTCTATAATAACGACACTAACTTCCTTGGTTTCAAGGATATCCCGGTACAAGAGAAGGCATACTAAGGTGGATCGCGCTGACGCCATCGTGGCAGAGGCGAAGTCTTGGGTGGGGACCCCGTATGTGCCGCGCGCTCTGTTAAAAGGCGTCGGCGTGGATTGTGGCGGCCTCCTGTATAAGGTGTACGAGCCGTTCTTCGGACCCTTCCAAGCCTTCCCTCAAGACTACAGTTCTGATTGGGCTCTCCACGTCCGTCAGGAATTGTATCTCGACTTTATCGCTCCGTACGTGAAGCCCGCCCCTGCCCCCGTTCGAGGCGGTTTCTCGGTCTTCCACTTCGGTCTGAATTACGCGCATGGCGCGATTTACATTGGCGAAGACTGGTACATCCACGCCTGGGGACGCCAGCGCCAAGGGCGCGTAACACAGACTAAGCGCCGCGCGATGATGAACATTGGTGACACTCGGGCCTTTCCGCCCAAACATTTCGAGCCGAGATAATGGCAGCAGCAGTACCGTATCTTATCGTAGGCGCAATCGGATTGATCGGCCAATGGCTGCTCGGCCCGAAGTCGCGCGCCAACGACCAAGCCCCTTCGCAGATGCCGAGCACAAGAACGCCCGCCGTCATCGGCGAAAGTGTAATGCCGAAGAACGGCAGCACGTGATGCTCGCACAGCGAAAACATCTCGATGTCCTTCACGATCACCATCTCGTCGTAGTCCACATCGAACAGCGCGCCGCGCAGAATCTCCACTGGATCCTGGTCGTAGCCCTTGGTGAGAAACGCCATCGACTTCTCTACCCGCGACGGTGTCGCGAGGAGACCGTCGCGCGATGGGTCCTCGCCCAGCCGCGACAGAATCTCGCGATAGATCTCCTGGCTATGCATGTTAAGTGTTCGAGTGAGATCTTCTTGAGATCAACGAGTTAAGTGTTTGAGTGCAAATCTTATTAGAATAACAAATCACTGAACCATCGGGTTTGATTCCGCAAGACTTTAATTGGGTTTTGAGTTTTGAATTGAGCAATTTTTTAAAGGGGATTCATTCACCCCCTGTGGACGTCAAAAAATGACGATGACGATCATACGGCACCCGCGTCTACGCGTTTGAGCGCAAGTCGAAGACGGGAAGGCCGAACAAACCCATACCTCACCTGATCAGGACAAGAACTCACTTGGCAGTCCGCTACCCATTAAGGAAGCCCCCAGGCAGAAGATACAACCATAATTCTCCGACCGGCCATCCCGATGGCTGAATCAAAGAAAAGCTGGGAACTCCAGCACAGTCTCAGCATCCACCAGAAGGTACGTAATGTCTTGGACCGAAGTCCAGAGACTGCGAATGAAACATCGTGGAGGCCACGCATTGTGACTAAATCATTCTACGGGTGCCAACTCTTGTACGAATGGCCGCGACTCGACGAAGAATCACTTAGTGCTTAAAATGGTGTGAGAAAGCTTTAAACCGGTGCGGGAATACCTTAAAATGGCGCCACCCCTCTTGCTTCCCTAAATATGGCGCGCTCACCTTTGGAGGATGCCCCTCCTTGGCTTTTGTTAAAACAGCGTGCCCCACTTGATGTTGCTAAAACAGCGCGCCCTATGAGTTATTAATACGACGTGGTGATTTTGAAGGCCTATTCTGATGCAGGTTAAAACAGTGCAGTCACTATTCTACCACGCCGTTTTAACCCCCCATTCTCAAAGCGCACATTAGACTATTCTCTGAAGTCTTAACCCGGTGTGCAACCTCGCCATCCCGTCATCAATGCAGTTCCCTGTTTCCTACGAATGGCATGACGATGAACAAGCTCGAAATAGTGAAAACATATATTTCGATCCAGCGGGCAACTAAGCATATCCTTTAAGTGGAAATTCTCGAGCCATGCACCGCCGAACACTCATCCCGTCGGCTGGCAGCCCACATCCCTGCAAGGCATGGCGATGGCAACGTGGCAAATGAGGAGGCTCGACAACAACATCGGAGCGACGTGGGCAAGCGTCCGGCGCACTCATCTTCGAACAAAAGGACTTGCACATTCCTCTCGGAGATCTATATATCAAGCAGTTGAAGAAACTGGCAGAGGCTCTAGTGGCTCTCCGGTGGGCAGGAAGAGAAGAAAGAGGACTCTCTGAAGGGGTTGGCTCTTGACTGTGTGCAGGCAGAGAGAATAGAAGAGAGGGGAGAGAGCTTTCGAGTGAAGGAGAGCCCACCTGAAGAGTGCATCAAGCTACACCACATCGGAGAGGTGAAGAAAAAGAGAGGGGAGTGAGTGTGAGAGGTGAGTCGGGGGGGTTCTGTGTTCTTTCTTCTACCTTCCCGTCAATGTCTTCTTCCTTCCCCCTTACAATGTAATCCTCTTCCATCAATCAGATGAACTCCCTGTGTTAAAAACTTCTCCCCCCATTTGTGAGGATGAATAAGAGAAAAGCCCTTTTGTTAACTCAATGATTCTTGTTTCAGTCCTCTGCTCCCCTTCTTCACCCTCAATCATCCCGGACCTCTGAGGGCCGCCTCTCCATGGCGTGACCCTCAAAGAAGCCCAACCGATGGATGAACATCTATGCCCTTATGGCAAACACTTGTCCCGCTTCAAAGAATCATCGCCCGTGAGTCGTGGTCGCTCTTGTAGGCTGGCCCTCAAGCGTTCCACACTCACACTTGGGCTAACGGACCGCCGTGAGGCCGCTCCGCATTTTGAGAGTTTACCCAGGAGTAATCCGTGTGGTAACTTTCGCTTCTCTCTGGCAGATCCCGATCCGGGGGAGGTGCTGCCATGTCGGTAGAGGTGACTATGCTCGAAGCACCATTTGGCGTAGTGCACGTCAAATCACCCCCGACGTCCCGACCCTGGCATCAGGAATCGCTCTGGCTCCCAGCGGTAGTAAAAGTCCCACCAGGCTGCTGCAAGTAGGTGGGTATCCCTGCCCCTGTACTGTCTGCCCATCAAAAGGAACTCCCTGTTCGGCGGGATCCCCTGGTCATACCCGAAGTTCCTGGCAAATCGATACGGGTAGTACGGCTCCAAAAAACTTATCGCCGACCGGTGCAACGTCAACACTACTGACCGGGTGCTCAGTATCCACTCAGTCTGTGGCCTCGCATCGGCTGCCCCCTGACCGGGGTGGGTACTGGTTGCCCCTCCACCTGAAGTCCCCAGAAAAAGATCGCAGTCTCTTGCAGCACTATCAAATGGTAACCCCTCCTTGCCTCGGGTGGGCAAGTAGCAAAGGGCTCTCCTGGCCCCCTCCAGTTGTGCGTCTGCATCCCCATCTGGCTAACCAGTGAAGTGAAACAGAAGCGGTGCCGTCAGGTTCACCACGGTCCCTCACATCACCAGTCCTGGAAATAGCAGCCCGGCCCACACACTGAGATAGTGGGTCGGCAGAAGTATACTCCTCTCTCTCGATGCTGAGTGTGCCACCAGAACCCCCAGTCTTAGGTATATGTTGGCTAGCGCAGCAGGAGCCAGGGCCAACTATCGCCCCTCTGCCAAAAAATAGGCCGGTCACAGCAACTCAGCTCTAAGTAGCCCATCCTCTCCGTGTGGAACCACTAAAGTCGCTAGCCAATACGCCAGGTACGCTGCAAGGTGTGTCACGTCTGGCAGACCATGGGAATTCCACCCCTCCTGTGGTGCATACACATATCTGGAGTACGTCCGGAAGCGTAGCTCCACCTCCGTGTACTCCTCCCATGGAGTCTGGTCTTTGGCAAACTCCTGATAAAAGTAGAATGGCCCATTGTAGAAATGACGGACCCATACATTCAGTGGCACTCTCGGAGTCTGTGCTGCTCTGTCTCTCCCTGCCAGAGCCAAGTCCCTTCAGGTCTTCAGGAGGTACCGATAGCTGAAAGGTACTTGGTACCTCTCCTGTCTATCACTGTGACTGTGGTGGAGGTCATCCAGCACTACCTCCTAGTATCCCTCGCCGCTGATCGGTAGTCTAGAAATCTTGAACAGAGATCACAAGTCCAATGAGGTCTCTCCCTCTGCGGTGGCCACCGTGTTCCAACGGTGATTGAAGCACTCTAGTAGTCCCTACAGCAACCCAGTGTAGCAGGGGTACGCGTACAAGGTGACAATCACCGCGTACCTGATCCTTGCTCGCTCCAACAACACCCGATAGTGATGGATGATCCCCATCAGCCACTCAGTGGCCCCCTGGCGGTAGTAGTGTGAAGGGATTACAGCCCAACGACCGTACCAGCTCGTGACGGTCTACCTCATAACCCCATCCAGCATATTGTGGTCATCATATCCCTCTCCAGCATACTGCAAACCCACAGGCTCCAGCACTAGTCCGGCGGTCCCTCTATCTCAGTACGGTGGTGGCCGTGCAAATCCCAAGAAGCGGGCCCCAGCGGCACAACTCTGACCCCTAACCTCTCTGCCCCACCAAATAACCCTAGGCACTCAGCATTGGGAAATTGTCACTACCTCCAGTAATCCTCTGAGAAGCTAGGGTAGCTGTAGAAGGCTACCCCATGCAAGCTGTCCCTATCGATCAAGATCGCTCGCTCAAGCCGATGACAGGCTCCAGGAATCTATGAGTCATCCTCCTCCATGCTAGGTGGAACGTAGCTTCGGAGAAACTCAAACAAATGCCAATCTAGGGGGAACTCAAATGGATAGCCCCCGCTCCTGTCATAGGTGTACATGCCGTCGGCCTCCAGGTGTTGACAGATTTTAACCCATCATTAGCAAACACTCGTATGACAAAACGTCAGGGGCACTGCCATTATCCACTAAGATCCGGTCCACGTTACAATGGTTTATCATGGCCGAGATAATAAGGGCATCATAATGAGGGGTGACTACTCCTTTAAGATCTTGGTCTGAGAAGACCAAGGTCTGCTGGTCAGTCACCGGCCAAGCCTTAGGGGGCTCGGAAGCCCAGGAGACTCATTCAGCGTGACGTTTCCTTCCTCGACTGCTATCTCCTCCTGAAGTGACTCCTCCCGAGATGACATTGATGTGGACCCTACAGGGGTAGTTGTCAATGTCTTCTGGGGGGACTCCGTAGTCTTCTTGTCGCTCAGCCATGTACTGGGATAGGTGGCCTTGGCGTATAAGACTCTCGATCTCATCCTTGAGGCATTAGCAGTCCCCAGTGTGGTGGCCATGGTCATCGTGGAACTGACAGTGCTTTCGACGACTTTGGCGCTTTGGGTTGGCCTTCATTGGCTCGGGACAGCGGAGTAGTCCAGAGTCCTTTATTTCTTGATAAATTTGGTAGACAAGGACAGATAAAGGAGTGTAGTGCTCGAACTTGCGTGGGGGTCCCTTTCGATTGCCCTTTATATTCCTCCTCTTCCCCTACCCGGAAGGTTTTTCGGACAACCTATTTCTCTCCCCCTCTCGTCCCGAGCTTGCGGGATCTTGACAAGCGATGATCTCATAGTCCACATGATGCAGAGCTAAGGTCACGAGATTAGCGAGGGAGGAGGGAGGGTGAAGCACCAGTTCTTGCTGGAGATTTTCGTCGCAGGTGCCTCCAGTCGGTGCGATGATGGCAGAGGCCACATCCAGACGGGGGATGCACAGGGCTTCTACTTTGAAACGATTAATGTAAGCCCATAGTTTCTACCCTTGTGCCTGCTTGAGGGCCAGTAATCCTGCTATCGACCTTGGAGGGTCGCTGCGGGTGAAGCTCTCCTTGAACAGCCGCTCGAATTGTCGGAAGTTGGTGATGCTACTGAGGGCGAGTGCACGAAACCATCCTTGGGCCCCCTGCACCAGGGTGGTCATGAACGCACGACACTTGACAGTGTCAGTCGCTCCGTGCAGTGTCATTAGAGCGTCAAAGCTGTTGAAATGGTCGGCTGAGTCACCCTGGTCATCGTAGGGCTTGAAGGTTGGGAGGAAGACTTTTGGGGATACTTCGGCCTTCAAGATTTGGTCAGAGAACGGGGATTGCTCCTCATCCTCTGGGGTGGAGCCTTTCCGCAGGGCACAAAGAGCATGCTCCTGCTTGGCAAAACGTCGTTCGAAGTCCCGCAGGTGGAGAGATAGCTCTGGTTATCAGGTACCCGGGAGGCTACGAGCTCGCCTTGGGCGGTCATCCCGCCATTCTTCAGCATGAACATCTATTTTTGAGCGGTGCTGAGGCAGCCCAGGTTTCTTTCCTCTTGGACTAGAGAAGGCTTCCTGCTTTGGAGGCGGGGCTTGTGAGGGCCCACCTGGCCCGTGGCGAATAAGCCACCCACCTTGGAGGGTGAAGTGGCCTCCAGTCGTTTGTCAAGAAGCTTCTGTGTAGGGGGGAGTCACCCGAGGCGGTTGTGACCTCTCCTCCTTGTTGGAATGAATGAACACATATCTAGAGGGGGTTGAATAGATCTACCCCAAATTAGAATCTATAGTAGTTAAAGACAATGCGGAATTAAGACAAACTGCTGTAAATCTATCAAAAGTTGTAAACTCCAGATTAACATATTATCAAACTAATAAGTAATCAGTATGCAGAGGATTTCAACAATTATTATTTGAACGTAGTTAGGATACCAACAATCAAGTACTAGGTGGAGGTATGATCTACAATCCCTCATGCAAGGTATGACCATCCTAATTGGCGCCCATCTTTAAGAAACATTCGTACGCCAAAACATCAGGGGCGCTACCATAGTCCACTGATATCCTATCTATATTACAATGGTTTATAGTAGCCAAAATTACAAGGGCGTCATCATGCGAGGTGGATACCCCTTCCAGGTCTTGGTCGGAGAACACCAAGGCTTGTTGGTCACTTGCCGGTGGGGGTTTAGGGGGCTTGGAAGCCCGATAGGCTCGCTCAGCGTGACGCTTCCTTCCTTGGCTGCTGTCCCCTCTTGAGGCGGATCCCCTTGAAATGACATTGATGTGGATTCCACGGGGGCGATTGTTGATTTCTTTCAGGGGAACTTCGCGATGCTCTTGTCCCTCGACCACGTACTGGGAGAGATGCCCTTGGTGGATGAGCCTCTCGATCTCATCCTTGAGTTGTAGGCAATCCCCATTGTGATGGTTGTGGTCGTCATGAAACTGGTAGTGCTTTCGACGACTACGGCGCCTAGGGTCATCTTTCATTGGCTTGGGTCGATGAAGGAGACCCGAGTCCTTGATCTTTTGATATATTTCACAGACGGGAGTGGACAAAGGAGTGTACAGCTTGAACTTTCAGGGAGGCTCCCTGTGGTCTCCGTCTCTATTTCTCCTCTTCCCCTGGCCCGAGGCTTGCTCGGACGGTTGTTTCTTATCTCCTTCTCGCCCTGAGCTCACTGGATCTTGGCAAGCGTTAAGGACTTCTTCGTACTTTGCATGATGCAGAGCCAGGGTCACCAAATTAGCGAGAGAGGAGGGAGGGTGGAGTACCAATTCTCGTCGGAGGTTTTCATCTCGGGTGCCTCCCGTCAATGTGGTGATGGCCGAGGCCACATCCAGGTGGGGGATGTGCAGGGCTTCTGACATAAAGCGGTTGATGTAAGCCCATAGCTTTTCCCCCTGTACCTATTTTAGCGCCAACAGTCCCGCAATTGACCTTGGAGGGCCACTGTCAGCAAAGCTTTCCTTGAATAATCGCCTGAACTGTCTGAAGTTGACGATGATGCTGGGGGTGAGTACTCAGAACCAGGCTTGAGCGCCTTAGACCAAAGTGGTCACGAATGCTCGGCACTTGACGATGTCGGACACTCCGTGCAGGGTCATTAGGGCGTCAAAGCTATCGTAATGGTCGACCGGGTCACCCTGGCCGTCATAGGACTTGAAGGTCGACAGTAAGACTCTCGGTGAGACTTTGGATTTCAAGATTTGGTCGGAGAATGGGGATTGCTCCTCGTCATCCTAGATGGAGTTCTTTTGTAGGGCGCGAAGGGTGAGCTCCTGTTCGGTGAAATGTCACACGAAGTCCTATAGGCGGAGGGACAACTTTAGCTGTCGTGGAGTCGGAGGACTGTTAGTATGTCCCCAATAGTTGCCCCGCCACTCCTCGGCGGGGGTGTCTACTTTTGAGTGTTGCTGAAGTAACCTGGATTTCTTTCCTCATGGATTGGAGGAAGCTTCCTGCTCCAGAGGCGGGATATGCGAGGGCCCGCCCGGCCCATTGTGAATGAGTCACCCACCTTCAAGAGTGAAGTGGCCTCCGGCTATTTGTTGAGAGGCTTCTGCTAGGGGGGACTCACCCGAGGAAGTCGTGACCTCTCCTCCCTAGCCACTTGGGTCCTCATCAAATCGACAAGGATATCTAACTTGACGTTGAGGGTCTGGAGGGCATCAGGGTTCCCGGGAGTGGGTTGTCCCCCTATGGCTGGTAGAGGTAAGGCATTAGCTTGATTATTGGCGTTGGAGAGGGGGCCCGTGGAAGAGCGGGAGGGCACATGTTCCCCCTCCGCGGTTGTCGGTGCCTTTCCTTTGTCGCCGATGTTTCTCCTACTGGAACTTTTTCTCACCATATTGGTTCTTTGTACGTTTCCCACAGACGACGCTAGGTGAAGAGGGGCCCTAGCCGCCCCACCTCAGCCCCCACATGCCCCAACCCTTCCAGGGCCCCCTGCCCACTGCGCCCCCCATATCCACCATCTCACAGGATCGTCCACAACTGCCCGGAGGCTTCCACGTCGTCATCCTTGTCCATGCGTTGAAGCTTCCTCGACTCTGCTACCTGTGGATTTAGGACAGATCCTGAGGCCCAGTTTGCAGACCCCATCTCGACCCCATACGGTGTGAACCAGTGCAAACACTCTTCACAGACATCGTACTACTTCGAGTAGTCTTCACTCTAGAAGTGGTCCTGCCCTGTTTTGACCTCAGCACTGATCGCGTCGCCTATTCTTGTGCGGCTGCGCCAGATTCAAGCAAGAAACTGAGGATCATTTGGCAGAGGCTGCACCGCCATCCACGACATGATTCAGCCTGAACTCTCTTCTGAGAGTTGCTTCTTATCCGAGCCCTTGATGTCCCAGAGGTGGTCTTGCCCCATTCTGACGTCAGCATAGCCCATGGCTCCATTCTCCTGCAACTGCATAAAGTTGGTGCGAACCAGTCCACCCAGAGAGTGCAGCAGGCTTACCGATCGTGTCATGCCTTCCTATGCTGGTTTTTGGGCCTAGACTTCTTCATCAGAGTCGGAACTCTCGACGTCCTGAAACCATTCCAAGTGGTTTTGTCACGTTCCACATTCGATGCTGCCCGTGCCGCCTTGCTCAACCTGACTGTGTCTGGATGTTCACCCAGAAACCAGAGTGCTACCAAAATGCTGACCACGCCCAGGTCGGTGCTCTGTTGGTGCTCAACTTTTGAGGGTATGTAGATCTGCCTGTTAGTCATCCGACCCCACTGGTCTTGCGTCGTTCGGAGTCCGGTGGAGAGCGCACCGCCCTCTGTACGCTGACTGCACAGATCGAACCTGTAGGATAGATTCACACAGGCTGTCTTCCATGGCCTGCCCCACCCTCCAATGACCTCAAAATGGCGCCAAACTCCCAGGAGCACCTCTACACTTCTCAAGCTTCGTCTGAGCACAAGCGGCGTCTAGTTCTGATCCTCGTGTGCTGTGTACCGCTCGGATCAACTCGGTTCTGTCCAGCCAGGCAGACTTGGGACAGCAGGCCCATCTCCCCTTCCTTGTGATTTCCCCTCCTGCGTGAGGGTATTGCTGTACCATGTGCCCCTCCCCGAGTCCCCCCTCCCTGTGTGGAGGTGGCTTTTCATGTGCTTGTACTAGCGCGGTTGACTGGAAGCTCCACCGACGCAGTGTGCTTGCTGGGTGCGCATGCTCCCCGACGTGCCCACGTCTCCGACCAGAGCCTATCCTTCAGATGGCTAGGTACGTTCAGTTGTCACTCCTCCTTTTGCTTATCTAGTATTAGTTCCAGTGTCGCACCGGTGAGACGAGTGCCTGTTCCAAATGATCCACCAAAATGAGTGACTTGCTGCCGGTGAGTTGAGTGTCCATCTGATCCAGTCCCCTCGGTACCGGTCTGCCTGGTAGAATCCGCTGCCCATCCCCATCTCCCCAGGTGGCCTCCACCACCCTCCTCGCTGTTCGGATCGTGTCTGACACCCCACGAGCTGCTGCTCGCCTAGCCACCACTCGATACCCTTGAGGGGTTCACTCTTCGCGCGTGTGTGATCGTCTTTCTATCTAGGTGTGTGTGCTCACGAGTCTGCTGGCTTTAGGTCTCAGTTCCCTGTCCGGGATCGTCCCGCGTCACTTGGCCTCTGCCGGGTTAAACAACCTGGAGAGGTAATAAGCTGCCTGCTCTTTGCCTTCGTCATCCACTTGTGCTAAAATCACCCCTAGGGAGTTCTCAATGACAGAAATGTATAGGATCAGGGGTTTCTCAAGGATAGGAGGTTGCAAAATCGGGGGATTAGATAAATAAACTTTCAAATCTTCCCTTGCCTTCTCCATGAAGGAAAGGATCCTTCTAGATGCCACCTAGGATGTTGACCAGCCCCACATGGGCCCTTAGGACTTAGGTGGTCCAATGGGAAAGGATTGAGGGCCCCCTTGCTGGACCTACTAACATTTTACACAAAAATCTCAAAGAATCTAAGGGACTGACACATTGGCTTACAAAGTCTTACAATGGCGCATATACTTTCCCAAGGATATAAAAGTAAACTAAAAGGACACAAATGTAAAAATAAAAGTGAGTGCTCGACGTTGATTCCCATCACAAAGCCAGCATGGTTTGCTGATGTGATGATTTTTGGAGTTTTGTGGTCGTTTCAGTGCGTGAGAACTTCGGTGGAGGTAGGGGGATAGATGCCCTACTCTTTTCCTGCATTTTCTCGCGATTTGGAGCCGAACGGTGCGTATACGAGCGGGTTTTACCTTGTTTCGGCGAAAAGCACGTTCGGGGGTGTGTGAGCCGTGTTCGCCATTTCAGGCGACGGTTTGCAGTTTAGTTGGTTTCATTCGATCCCTGGCATGTCTAGATGCCATCCCCGTTGATTTCATCACATTTGGTTGAGATTTGGGGCCGGTAGGAGTCTGGTTTCCCTCGTGAGTCATTTGGGTTAATTTTTGAAAAATCACCCATATTGTGTCATTTAGTGTGTGGTTTCATCCCTTCCTGCTTGTGGAAGGATCATAGTGTGATTTTAGGTGTATCCCCGTCGTTCTGGAGATGATTGGGGCGTGGAACGGGGGTTTTCCACTGATTTTTCTAGTTCTCGGGTTCAGCATATTAACGTGGAGCTCCCAAGGGACGCGTCTATTAACGCGCTATATCATGCCACCACATTCATGTAAGAAGATGAACAGTAGGTCAGTTTGGCGGTTCGGGATGGGGTCCAAGTGTTGGACGCGATCCTAAAGAATGCGACCATGGTGTCAGTCGCGATCTTCATTAATGCACTCAAGGTCTCCACCGTGTTCTTGGATTAACGCATTGTGGGCTATGGCCACGTCTATTGATGTGACCCTAGCATGTGCTGGGTCAATGCGTTGACATGCTGTGAACGTTGGATGCGTTCTGCTGGCATCGCGACGCATCCTTTAGATGTGTTCACTAACGCAACGCATGTGTGCACCACGTTCATGTCTTTGGTTTTCAGGGTGTTATGTGAGTTGTCTCGGGCTCCGGTGAACCCAGTATTCGATGCCTTATTGGCGTTTGACTCAACGGATGCCTTGGGTGTTCCGTGAGAGTCAGATATGTGTGTAGAGGGATTCCGGAAGAGTAGTCTCATCCCGAGTAGTGTACAGCATTTCTCATGTGTTTATTGGCTTGGCTTCGACCCCTTGGTTAGCCTATTGTACGTGGATGTTGTGGACGTCCTATGAGGGCTGTGACAGTGTTATAGGGTGTTCGAATGTGCCATTGCACCGAGTAGTGTTTTGTGTTTATTCGAGGGTCATTATGATTTCTGGTCAACCCGGTTCTGACCCAGTGGTTGACACGTGACCTCGTGAGTGTCTCGGCTATCCTATATGGATCGAGACTCTAGTTTTGGACACTTAGAGGTATCATCTTGCCTCAGTTTACGTGCCTATCTAGTCTGAGAGCTTTGATATTCCCTCATTTGCAGTGGTTTGTATTTTATCGTGACTTTTGGCTTAGGGACTAGGCTGATTAACAATATGTTGCCATAATGTGTGATGATCTTGACCTGAGTCGTGTGACTCAAGGATCGTTGTGTGCAGGTCTAGTTATCTATCCTGAGTCAGGCAGTTATTTGGTGTGCTACCTTGCGTTTCGTAGTGCTTATGACAGGTGAGTGTTTACCCTATCCATACTTCAGAGTTTCTTTCAGAGAGTCTCTGTGTCTAGTGAGCCTCCACTAGTCGGAAGTGGCTCAAACAACCAAAGGGAAAAATACACCAATACAAGATAAAGGGGCCCCAGAAGATCAAACAATATACACCAAGAGGCCAGAAGTAACATGACAATCAAACGTGATCACGCGGGGGGCTGACTGAAGTAGAGCGTCGAAGAGAACCCCTGGATCGAGTACGCGGGGGCCTGGAGGGTGGCCTAGGACGATCCGAGACAGGCTGACCAACCCAGTTGCGATGCACTTGGTGGAAGTCCACTGAGGAGGATGGTTCATAACCAGGAACAGTAAGTACCTGGTAAATGATAGGGGGCCGGAACGAACCATCAGCCGAAGAACCCATAGAGGCATCCAAGGAGGAGCTTGAAGATGATGCCGTAACCGAAGCCATAGGGGGGGGAACCCGTTGGGGAGGGGCAGCATCAGCACGCTGCCGGACGGAACGCCGAAGAGCCTGAGTGAAGGAAAGACGAGTAGCACCCAGGGCAGCAGGTGATGACGATGGTTGGGACCCGACTTTCGAAGGAGAACCATCAGTAGGAGAGTTGGAAGGGGAGACCACAGCAGGGGCAGCACACGGAGCAGACAGCGGTACTCTGACCTGGGACCCAACCTCAACCCCAGCCGGAGGAGAATGAGCATAAGGTACAACAGCTGGATCACCAAGGTCCACCGAGGGAGGAAGAGCAGCAGAGCCCTTGGCGGGAAGCCAAGGAACAGCGGCAGCACTTAGCCCAGGAGACACTTTCTTGGATGGAGACAAGCCAGCAGAAGCAGCAAGAGCGTCGACGCCTTCAAGAGAGCCAGTAGCCAAAGAGACGCCTATAGGTAAGGCCTCAGAAGGAGGTGCAAGAGGGCCACCAGCTACATGATCAGGGGGGGCTCCGCCATCAGCAGGAATGTTAGCCACAAGCAGATTTCCATGAATGGTAGGACCCGCAGCAATGGTAACACTAGGAGAGTGAGAAGCAGGATGAATGGCCCCATCAATAGCAGCAGCAATCAAAGGAGGCTTAAGAGCTGCATTGACATGATCACCCAGGGAGCCCGAAAGCCCACCAGAAATAGCAACCGAAGGAGACATAATGACATCATTAACATGAGCATTCAAAGGAGACACCGGTTGAATGGATGGTCCTTGAATGGGGGGGTCCGCAACAACAACTCCTCCACAAGGAGGAGTCGCATCGACATGGTCCACACCAGCAGCACCCTAAGGGTGCAGGGCTCCACCAGCAGCAGCCAAAGCGCCCGCATGAGAGGCCTCCATAGCAGGTTCAGGTGCAATAAACTCATCATTAATCGGAGTGATCAAAGAAGGCACCGGTTGGGAAGACACCGAAGGGCCAGCGTGAACGCCCTCGCCCGCAGGGAAACGAAGAGGCTGGGAAACGGCCCTCCACACCTGAGCCGCCGTGCGTGGAGGAGAACTGCCACCCGATGCCGGAGGTGCACCGTCGGGAGCATCACGCGCATGAGAACCCAGAGCACTCTTTTTGCATTTGCTGGCGGAGTGGCCCAGACGAGAGCAGGAGGAGAAAAACATGGGCAAGTGAGGGAAAGCAATCGGTTGCCAAAAACCATCCGAACCCATCCCAAACCATACACGAGCAGGGACAGGTTAAGACACATCCAAGAGGACGCAAACTCGAGCATCATGAGAATGGGCAAGCAAAGCCGTATCAGAGTCGACCTGTAGAATAGTCCCAATACTTCCTGCAATGGACTTAATCATGGGGTCCAAGAAAAAATTTGTAGGAAGATGGGGAAGCTCAATCCACACCGGGACAATGGGAGAATCCACATCCGGAGAGAACTCCAATGACCATCGAAAGAACTTAAACAACCTCCCTTGGATGAGCATGGAACCCTTAAGCAAAACCTTAACAAAATCCTCCCAACAGAGGAACCTGTGTGACATTCTACCTATGGAAGTAGGAAGCATACTTCTAGGGCGGCCATAGATCTATGATATAGATGTCACTTTTCTTAGGAGGATGAACAATTACATTTTCACCCATGAGGGGAAGAGGATCCAACTCAACCCTTCACCATCCCGTCCCCTCCCCAAAAATGAACCACCCTCCCTAGAAGGATCCCCTACCTCGTCCTCCACTCCAACCCCATCCCTCCCTTCGCCAAATCCCACCCCGTCAAATCCTAGCCCTAGTGTGACCCTTGGGACTATTGGGAGCATCCACCTCATCACTAAGTAAGAATTCAAGGAGGAAATCAATCAAGGGGCCCAAGTGTGCGCCATAGTCATTTGTCTTGGGGAATCCACCCCAACCAACCCACACCTGGTAGAAATCCAACAACTCCTTGAGGAGTTCTACAATGTATTCCCGATGAGCTCCCCGATAGGCTACCACCCATGCGTGATGTGCAACATGCCATCGACTTTGTACCCAGAGCTACTTTACCCAATCTCCCCTACTATCACCTCAACCCCACTGAGCATGCTGAACTTAGGAGGCAAATTGAGGAGCTCATCAAGAAAGGCTTCATCTGCATTAGCAAGAGCCCATGTGCCATCCCGACCCTCCTCACACCCAAAAAGGATAGAACTTGGTGCATGTGCGTGGATAGCTGGGCCATCAATAAGATTACGATCAAGTATAGGTTTCCCATCCCCGACTAGATGACATGCTAGACATGCTTGCTGGAGCCACCATCTTCTCTAAAATTGATCTCAAAAGTGGCTACCACCAAGTTCAGATTAGGCCTGGGGATGAGTGGAAGACTGCTTTTAAAACCAAGGACAGCCTTTATAAATGGCTTGTCATGCCCTTTGACCTTTCCAATGCACCCAGCACTTTCATGTGCCTCATGACCGAGGTCCTCCACCCTTTCATTAGCGACTTCCTTGTCATCTACTTTGACAACGTCCTCATATATAGCCAGTCCAAGGAAGCCCACCTTGATCACCTCAAACAAGTTTGCACCGTTCTTAGGAAGGAGAGTCTATTTGCCAACCTGGGAAAGTGTCACTTTATGACCAATCAACTAGCCTTCTTGGGATTTATTGTTTCAGCCAATGGGGTATCCATGGACCCCGAGAAGGTCCAAGCCATTCTTCAGTGGCCCGAGCCCAAGACCCTCCATGACGCCCAGAGCTTTCATGGGGTAGCCACCTTTTATAGGAGATTCATTCATGAGTTTAGCACCATAACTGCTCCTATCACTGATTTCCTTAATAAGGGCACCTTTGTATGGACTAGGGCAGCATCCAAAGCATTCCTAGAACTCAAGAAAAAGATGACCCAAGCCCCAGTCCTTTGTCTATCAGACTTCTCTAAAGTCTTCGAGGTCACTTGTGATGCATCCAGGGTAGGCATTGGAGACATTCTTAGCCAAGAGGGTCACCCCGTAGCCTATTTCAGTGAGAAACTTTGTGAGGCTAGGACTAGGTACTCGACCTATGACAAGGAGCTATACGTCGTGGTCCAATCCCTTAGGCATTAGAGACACTATCACCTACCTAAGGAGTTTGTGATTTTTTCGGACCACGAGACGTTGAAGTATCTTAACACCCAACATAAGCTCAACGCCTGACATGCTCACTGAGTTGAATACATTCAGGCTTACACCTTTGTCCTAAAGTACAAAGCAGGTAGTGAGAATCGCGCTGTCGATGCACTAAGTAGGCGGGTAGCCTTACTCTCCACCGTCTAAGTGGAAGTCACAAGATTTGAGTGATGGGGGCATCTCTCGCCCTTCATATTTTTCAAGACCCGGTTGCTTGCCAGCATGGCTCCATTGTGTCCGTCATATTTTTTTGAGTCAAGTCGTGTAATTTTCTGAGTCTTGTGGTAATGTGGATACTTGTCCACAAGGAGTGATGTGTCCCAGAGGTAGAGGTGCGCACGAAAGTGGCAACATCTTGAGAAAAACACAGAAAACTCGAAAATCAACGAGTGGAAAACACCGGGTGAGCCATGGCGTTAGTGGTCAAAATGCATGGCTAGAACCCTCACCGGTTCGGGGAACAGGCGGCCACTGGATGGGTGAAAAAGGGGCTCACCAGATCAAGAGGGAACTGGGGCTCACCGGATAAAGAGGGAAAGGGGCTCATCGGATCAAGAGGGAGATGGGGTGCACCAGATCATGTAAGTGACAAGTCACCGGATCGAGTGGCCATGAGCGTCACTGGATCGTGAGGGGCTGGCCAGGGGTCGCAGTTTCAACAAGCGCACGGGTGCACCGAATGAGGGAGCAGGGCATCCCACCGAATGGGGGTTACACCGGATCATGGGGAGCTAGGGGTGCACCAGTTCAGGAGGCTGCACCGGATCGCCGGAGGTTGACATCATCGGATTAAGAGGGTGGCGCGTCACAAGACTGGGAGCAAGTGGAATGACCGTTAGGTCAGCAAGGCCAAAATGGCCACCATTTCGCAGGGAAGAACAAATGAGAAGGGAACGGTGGGAGGGGAGACAGTGAAGGTAACCCTTCTGGAGTTCAGGGTGGCAGCTTCACTCATAAGGTTGGGAGTTGCTCCGGACTTCACGACCTTGTAGGGGGACAGGCCGTGGATGCCATGGGGAGAAGAGACTGGGTTCGGTATTGGGGAGAGCACGAAAGAGTCAGAGGAACACGATGGAGGACACCAAAGGAACCCGAGTGAACGTTGAAGACGACGACAATGAAAAAAAAATGCAGGCATGAAGCGAAAGGAACACTCGCAGACTTTTATTCCTCACAAAGCAGAGGAGCCCGGAGGCTTATACATTGGGAAGCGAAACAAGAACAAAAGGGGAGAAACAAAAGAAACGGTAGAGAGACAGAGGTACAATGAGGGAGGGGCGTCGGAACATGGGCTCCTGCCCCTCAAGAACTTCTCCTCTCTGCTCCCTCCTTATCTTCTCCTGGACTCTATTTCTCTCTTCTTACCTTCTTCTCTTCTCACAAGTGGTCCGAGTAGCAGGCTCTCTTCTTCTCTTTCAGCTTCTGTGGGAGGACTCCAGGAAGCCCACCTCCTTTGTACATCTTGTGTCTTATTTGTACATGGGCCCCTCCTTGGTAGCCAAGTGGGCGACAGGAGGAGTCAACAGATCTTCAGAGATCATGTGCAGTCACGTCGGCTGTCCAAGCCTGGGACGCGTCGAACACCAGTACGTCGTTGAAGCTTCTCAACATGTCTCTGCTGCACGCCAAGGCAGGGACCCCCGGATAGGGGTAATGTCCGATGGTTCTTCAAAAAGAATTGCCTGCAGTTTTCATAGAAGTGTGGCAACGCCACCATTTATGCCGTCGCCGGAGCCACCGTATCGAGATGACCAAAGGTGCCACCAGACCACATGGGTGGCAAGGCCACCGGTTCAGTGGGGTGGCATAGCCACCGTATCACTTGGACACTTGGGTGCCACCGGATGAGAGCCTTGTACATGCCACCGGATCATGGTGGTGGGAATGCCACCGGATGAGAGGGCCACCGGGGCCACCGTTTAACTAGCCTGGCCACCGGACCAGCAAGCCACCGGATGAGAGGCTCAAATGAGCCACCGGATGGGACACGGGCGGACACCGGATATGGAGGCTTGAAGGGCCACCGGTTATATTCTTCTGCTGTTGGATAAAGACAGTAGGAGCTGCCACCGGTTAAGCTTGATGAAGAGACTGTTGGGTAAATGGGGAAGAACCCTTGCCGGCCAAGGTGTGCCATTAGCTCCCGATTTAAGCCCATAACTCGACAGTAGTTCAAACCCCCAGGAAAGGCGGTCACCTAAATAAAAAAAGACAGAGAGAGAGAGAAAAGAAAGAAAGAAAAATAATGAAAGACGCCCTCTTAAGGGTTTGCCTCAGTAACATTATCACATGCCCCAGACTCTCCAGACTCACGTGCGGCCACAGTCTGACTGGAAGAAGGTAAGGCTTCAGTCGGCTCCCCTACACAGTCTTCCACCGCTGGAGGGACAGCAGGCAGCCGTGAGCACTGGCACCAATTCCTCAGCCTTGGCCTCTTCACCGCCTATCCCCTCCTTGCCATCACCAGCCTCTGGGCTATAGGGTGTCGATGGAGGAGGGAGAGGCGGCACCTTGAGGCCAAGGTGCTTGGCCGTAGCCACGATGGTAGTGCTCCAGCCCTCCCGGAACCCGCGGTCATGAGCAGGACCAAAATCTCCAAGGCCACCGTGGGCAGCTCGTCCCTGTAGGCCGGAGAAGCGTGAAAGCTCTCCACTGCCTCTTCGCCAACAGTGGACATCGATGACCACAGCTTAGTAAGTTCTTCTTCAACATCATTGGTTAAGGCCTTCAGGGCCTAAACCTGCGCCCCCAGCTTGATCACACGGGCTTCAGCTGCGTCAGCCTGAAACTAGAAGAAGTGTCGGTCCCACTCCATCCCAGAGAGGACCAATCCCTGCTGGACCAGTTGATCGCGAACCCCGACGTTGTCGGTCTTTGATGCCTTCAGGCGATCTTTAAGCACCTCGCAGTTAGCTGAGAGCTCCGCCTAAACGGCTTGGCTGGCCTCTAGTTCTCAAGCAAGGCCTCTGAAGTGGTGCCTCCACAGGCCGAGGGCACCAATGACCGAGCACACGCCCTTCGCAGCTAGGGCTGTCAGCTCTTTCTCAATCTAGGGCCCAAACTCTCCAAGGCGCTCATACCATCGAATGCTCCTCCCCATGAGATCGACAACCATCATGATCCCTGCCAGCCCTGACATCGCCTCTTCAGGCGGTAAAGGCTGGCCTCACGGAGGGACCTCCAACGGAGGAAGATGGTCAGCGTCCACCACCAAGGGGGCCTTGCCCTTGTCACGCCTTCAATCTATAGAGGTAGGCACGGGAAGAGGAGTGGCCGATTCTCTGACCGACGACGGCGGCGTAGCCGCAGGAGGCAATTCAAACGGCGATAGCGGGACTCAACCCTGAGGCGGAGTAGAGGTCCTACCTCTCTTCCTCGAGCGATGCTGGCTGTCCAGCACTGCCAACTCATCCACGAAAAGTGGGGGGAAGCTACCCCCAGCCATGGCAGATTCCCCCCTTAGACGTCGGTCGCCCCTTCGGAAGCAGCTTTTTGGGGGCTAGACCCTCCACTGGTCGCAGATGCTACAGCCAAATTTACCAGGGGAATGCCTGCAGGGACTGGATGATGAAGCCTCCCCGGAGCAAATGCAACTTTGACCTAGGGGGCAACGACGGACACTTGACCAGCCCCCAGCATGATGTGATCCACAGGGCAGGGAGCACACCGCAGCAACCTGACAATCTCGTAGCTCCACGGTGGGACCTTCGGCGCCCCTGAAAATAGAGCAAAGCTGGTTAAGCGCATATCACCACCGGTAGAACCCAACGGAGAACTAAGACCAGTATCCTGCGACAACGAAGGACTCAACCCTAACTCCCGGAGTAACTTCGGGGTCAACACAAAGTCCGTATCGATGTGGGGGTATCAAAGGATAGCATCCACCTTCTTGCGCTCCTCGGCATTGGTCGGAGGTTTCCTATCGGCCCAGATAGGAGGAGTGCCCCTGAACCTCCAACTGCTAGAGTGGTCGTAGTCCCTAGACTCTACAATATACACGTAATGTTGCGACCAACCCTTGAGGTTGGCCGCAGAAGCAGAGACTCAGATGAAGTTCCGGCCAGGTCGGGCCTTGAAGTAGAACCCCAACTGAAAATAACAGCGGTGCGGAATGTAGCAACAGCAAGAACAACAACAACAACAGAAGTAGCTGCAATAACAACAGTAGAAAACATGATCGTACACGAATTCCCTAAACACGACAGCCAATGAAACCATGGCTCTACAACTACTCCGATCGGAATGGAAACCAACACCTCGATCTCTTGGTCGGGAGACCACCAGACCATGAACCACCCTAGTCACACTACTAGGAAAACTCCACGACACCTCTGTCGTGGAGGCCTGTGCTCACACACGAAGGTCACGATCCGAGAACACGGTCACGACCTCACCGTTGTGAACTCTACGCCGTCTAGGGGAAAACCCTCGGTGACACATCGAAAATCCTAGACCTTGGCTTTGAAAAAACACCCGAAAACTACACGCAAAATCACGTGTCACAGATGAGAAATAGAAACTCGAGTCACAACAAGCTTACGTCAAGTGACGGGAGTACCTGCCCATTAGAGCAAGGCCGGAAGCATCCATTGATGTCTTAGTCTGCGCCTCAGGTGTCTCCCTCTGGCCCAGCGGGAACTGAGACACGATACTAGTAACCACAGAATAAGGACTAGCTGGGGTCACGCTCGACAGCGCGGGTCTGTAGCCCCGAACCATGTGTGCACACACAGACTATGCGCTCTAAGTTGGGTCCTTTAGCTGGTTTTCTCCCCAGCCCAGACTCAGGCTGCAAAGGCGAGGGGCCCTACAATAACCAGCCTAAAAAGTATCTCTCTCAAGAAAGCTCTCCACCACTCCCGAGTGGGTCTGCATGAGCGTGTGCAGGAAAGCCACAACTAGTGGGAGGGGTCACTAACGTTAATGCTGAAAACCACGCATTCACCCATCGCAGGTAACACGGAGTAACAGGTGGCTCGGAGCCACCTGACTCTGGATAGCCCACTAGACCTACTAAACCCAACGGTCTTGAGTCACGCGACTCGTGTCAAGATTGTAGCACATGGGTAGCTCCACGCCGCCAATCTGCCCTAATTCCTAGGTCTGAAATCACGATGACACGATTCCCAAGCTAGCTCACCAGTCGTCGAGTTGATCCCTCATCCAAGGGACGTACGAGAAACCTCCAGCCCCAGGCTGGTTAACTGGACTCACAATCCAAGGCCACACACATGGCCCACTAGAAAACCACCTTCTGGAGAAACCCACGTCATGCGGGGAAGACTCGCCTCTCTCATGTCGACTCCCGGTGACTCGTGGGAGTGTAACACGAAAACTCAAAATGCACACACGGTCACCTGGACCCTCTAAATATATGGGCACACAAATCGAGATAACTCGAGACCTATGGACATCCCAAAAACACGAACATAGAACCCATGGGTGTCTAGGATATCTAGGAGGCCTAGGGTCGACCACTAGGTCACAACCGGTGTTGTGCCCCTTGGGCTTTGATGATGGTGTGTGGTTTTGATGATAGCAACCTTCTGAGTCACCACATAAGATTGCATATGCATTCATAGTTGTTCTGCATATGATTGTTGCATATAAGATTATATGTGCATTCATAGTTGTTCTGCATATGATTGTTGCATGAATGGCATTGTTGCATTATTGCTGTTGTCAGTTCTGGGTTGATGCATATTATCTTGCTTGCTGCATTAGGACTGTGCATGTCTTCATAAGTGTTTGTGCATTTGCACTATCCAGCAAATAGCTTGGGTCGTGTTTGCTTGGGTAGGAAAAGGGTCGACCCATTGGGATGACACTTTCCTCCAGGGGCTTGAGTGGCTTAGACTCCGTGTTTGCCTGTGCATATTATAGCTTTTGTTTTATAACAACCGTGCAGATTTTAGTTTAGTTCATACACATATACACATTTATCTGCACTTCCAAGTCCATGCATGTTGTCAGGACTTCTACTCTAAAATTTCAGGAGACATAGTGAAGGAGGTCGAGGAGGAGGTTGTGGCCGATGAGTAGTTCTGGTTTCCTCTACGATCAGGGTAGACTACGAATGTTTATTTTTTTCATATTGTGGACAGATTGTGGTTTGGTGATCTTGTATGGATTTTTATGCATTTGGACCATGGACATGTACCCTTTTGAGATTATGAATGGTTGAGATGTTATATAGGTTTCTTGTAATTGTGGTCTCTCTCTTTCTCTCACATGTGAATGTATGCATGTTTATATATTTGTGCTTCCGCGATATGTTCGACGTCATGGTTCGTGATCTGATGAAAAAAAAAAGGCTATAAATTGAGAATCAGATCTCGGGGCGTTACAGAGTGGTATCAAAGCACGAGAGACAAATGATGGTTACAACCATTCCAATTGTCGAAATAGTAGGGGAAGAGATAGGCTAGAGTGAAAAAGGTAGAGTACATTTAGACCCACTTTAAACAAACCCTCACTCTTGAAAATTGTTATCTTCTTAGAGCTATGCTGCCAATAAGGCAAAGGGATCTTCCCCAAGCAGATGAGAGAGGATCGGGGGTGGATGACCCCAATATGGTGAATGATGGGGCAGTCAATGCTCCAACGGTTAAGGGCGGACAAGTGCCCAATGTAGGAATTAATCTCGAGGGATTCATGCAGAATTTCCAAGGACTCATGTAGGCCATGCAGCAATAGATGTTACAGCAGCCAACACCGGCACCATGCTAAGATGTACCTACGATTGACCAATTTCTGAAGCTGGAACCTCCTTATTTTAAGGGGGAGAGCCATCCAGAGGTAGCTGAGTCATGGCTTAGCGAAATGGAAAAGAAGTTCAGTGTGATGCGATATCCCGAGGAAGTGAAGGTGAATCTGGCGGCCTATGTATTGCAAGATCAAGCTGATCTATGGTGGAAGGCCAAGTTGAAGACCACCTTCGTGGGGCACAATGGTGACATATTATGGGAAGAATTCCTAGCGGTCTTCCAAGAATAATACTTCCCTAAGCATGTGCGAGACACTAAAGAGCAAGAATTCTTGAGCCTCGAACAAGGAAGCATGACAGTGGCAGACTATGAGGCCAGATTCTCCGCTCTGGGTCTGTGTGCTCCACACATATTCGATGAGACACGTCAAAAGGTGACAAAATTTGTCAACGGTCTGCGTAGCAATATCTGACGATATGTGGCCACCCAAGATCCTGACTCCTACGCTACGGCACTAAGGCTTGCTCATCTAGCTGAGCAACAGAATGCAATGTAATAATTAAAACCATAAACATTTAAGGGACATATTAAGTTAGGTTCTAATGAATACCCATGCATAGGTTCACCGAGGAGCAGAAGATGATGGGCAAAAGGCCTATGCAGGCAGGAGGAAGGTAGGAGAAAGGGAAAGTGGCACGCCCGGAGCCAGTAGCAAGGAATAGGCTGGGGGTTCCATTCTCCGTCGATTGTGGGCACACCCATCTAGGGCAGGAGTGCTAGAGGACAAATGCCAAGTGCTACGAATGCAGCGAGGCTAGACATTTTATGAGGAACTGCCCTAAGAAGACTCAGCAAAAGCCAGTACCACAATAGGAGAAGATTCAGTACAGAGGGCAAGTTTATACACCAATGCAAGAAGAGGCGGACAATGCCCATACCGTGACTGAAGGTACACTTCTTGTAGATAATGTTTATGCAAAGGTTTTGTTAGACCCGAGGGCTACTCACACATTCATATCCACTAGTTTTGCTAAGCAACTAATGAATAGACCCAAAGCCACATTCTTCAGGGAAATGGTAGTCAGTACACCAATCGGGAAACAAGTCCACACCAAGCTTGTGATCCCTACTTTAGAGGTCAAAATCAATGGGAGGATACTGCTAGGGGAAGCTTATGATTTTAGACGTATAGTTTCATGGATAAAAATTGTTAAGCATGTTGTACGTATTGATTAATTAAGGTAAACATAAGGATAATAGAGTGTACAATAAGGTTAGATGAAAACTTCCAAAAAGTTATATGTGGAGTCGGATGACTAGCAGATCTAGAGGGAGGATGCATAGATCTACCCTAAATTCTAGCCAATTTAAAGCACTTAAGATGCATAATTAAAATGCTAAGGCAAACACCACCAGTTCAACGAGATTTCACTCCAGATCAGGAAACTGTCAACCAGATGAAGCTGTACTTGGTGGAGGTTCGAATAAAGCTCTCCTCACACAAGGTTAAGTTTTCCAGATAGGCATTACCTATCCTTCTGACTAAACCTTTTAATATAAAGCACTGGTTGAAAGTTCAAACCGAAGCGAAATATATCAGGAATTCAGAAATCTGTTCTAAGCATTCAACTTGTTGCAATATGAAGAAGAAGTAAAAGCACAAACAAGAGCATATGCACTGCAAAGAGGTTTTGAAGGTGGTTCAATCTCAATCCAGAGATCTACGTCCACCCCTTACTCAATTGAGTAAGGCTTCCGCTGACACATAACTTGAAAATTGCTGATCCACAGTTTTGGGGAATAGATCCCTACAAACTGCTGATCCACAGCTTTGGGGAATAGATCTCAGACCGCTGAGCCTCACAGCTTGCTCTGCTGAGCCTCACAGCTTGCTCTGCTGAGCCTCACAGCTTGCTTCTAGGGAACACTTCCTTGCCACTGACACACAGCTTAAGAAAGCGTAGTAAAACAGAAAATAACAAGATCAAACTCAAAGAAGAAACTCAAGATGATCTGTAGCTCACTTCGAACAAAATGACTCTGGATTTGATCCAGAAGTCGAGACAAATAAGACTCTACTCACAGATCTCTTGAACACTCACAGCTCTCAGACTGCTTCTCTACTTTTTGATCCCCTGGTTTCACCTCAGCTCTCAGAATGATTGGCTCTTCCCTCTCTTTTCTCTCTACTAAACTCTGAAAGACTTAGAACTTCCTGCTTCTTCGATGTGCTTCACACTTCCTTCATTGTTCTTCGTTTGAGAGCTCAGGTCCCTTTTTATAGCCAGTTGAGCACGAACTCTGTGGTCCCCAGCAAAATCGAATTGGAAGCGTGGATGACACACTCCTGCCCAAATTTCTTATCCAAAAAGCACACTTCAAGACCATGTGTCAGAAGTGGAGGATGAGACGATCCAATGTGGCAGAGTGTTAGTTCAGCTTCATGCCTTGGATCACGTGCCCTTGATCAGCTTCACTTAAATTCACATGCAAGATATGTGATCCGCCATTTTGTAGTTCAGGTGCTCAAGCATATGACATGGTTAATCCTTGATGTGTTGGTTTGACCTATCAAGTCAATATTAGAGATTATTAGTAGTCAGATCAATATAGGACTTATGAAGATAAGTATTTAAAGAATAAAATCTCATATGCTCCATAAGTTCAGACAAGAATGAATGCCCAATCTTCTTTGTATCCACTGATGTTTAAGCAAGATGCATTGACAGTGAATGCTACAATAGTTGCACAGACTTGACTTCAGGCAACTGAAAAATGTGCACTGACCTGATAGTGCAATGTGCACAGACCTTATGTTTCTATCTAATATATGTCAATCGACCTTACATGCTATCACTAACACATGTGCACCGACCTGACCTTGCTAAATATAAATGTGCACAGACCTTATGCCTATCCCTAACACATGTGCATCGACCTTACATGCTATCGCTAACACATGTGCATCGACCTGACTATGAGTACAATCAAAAGGTGCATCGACCTTACATGCTATTGCTAACACATGTGCACCGACCTGACCTTGCTAAATGTAAATGTGCACAGACCTTACTTCCAAGGTGAGGCGAGGGTTCCCATTCACGCCTTCATTGTGAAAGGAAGTGGATGCTCCACCCCAGGCCATCAGGCAGGCATTTTCATAAATGGAAGCATGAGGTTACAGAAGTGAGAAAGGGGGAAGGGGGAAGGGGGAAAGCATGAGGCACCTAAACTTATAGAGATGAAAGGGGCCACATACAATGAGATGGAGGAAAACCCAAAGATAGCATAGGAGTGGTAAGCAACCATTAGAAGTCACGATCCTGGAAAGAGGAGGTAGAGCTAGAGCGTGGAAGAGATCACCGGGGGGCACCGCCATCCGTCCTCGAAGCCGACTGTGAGTGATCCCGGTCAAAGGTGCCCACGAAGCGCGCATGGGCAACCGCAAGGTCATGGAACCTCTCGATAGGCTCGAGCTCGGGGATAGTGAGCACCTAAATGATCTGAGGAAGGTGGAGACCATCATCAGGAGACGGAGGATGAAACACCACGGTAGGAGGCACAGCGGCGGGAGCTGGAGGAGAAGCTACAAATGGACTGGGTGGTTCCCGATTAATTTTCTTCTTCAGTGCTTGAGTGAAGGAGAGGCGGGGGGAAGCAGTCGTAGCAGATGGAGAGGCTTTGGCCCAGTCATTGGAGGCTGTCGAGTTGAGTGACCTCTCCCCCAGGGACCAAGAAGTCATTGTCGAGTTTAGTCCTCCAGTTGGGGGACTGACAACAAGAGGGCCCTTGCCATGAAGAGCGGAGGCCAACGGAGCTGATGAAGACAGCAAGGTCTCAACAGCCAGGACAGGAGGGCCGCCAGTAGGAGGGAGAAAATCGTGGATGGCGACCACCGCGGTGGGAGACCCAGACCCCGAGTCACCAACGACTGGAGGGGATGAGGGGGGGAGTGGTCCCAGGATCACCCTACATCTGATAGAGCAGCAGGAGGAAGTAGAGATGCATCAGCTGGAGGGCCAGCAAATAGGCCAGGCACTCTGGCAGGGTCCTCCACTGGGAAGATAGGGGCGATGGCTGCCGGTGGGACAACCTCCAAAGCAGGGACCACAGCAGCCAGCGCGACATGTTGAAGATCCCCGCCCTGCCAGAGGGCACCAAGCAACGCAGGGGGAGAGGGGTCCACCCTGCATAGGACGGGTCGACCCCACCCGACAGTACGGCAGGGAGAAGAACTAGAGAAGTCGGGGGCGGTGCAAGAGGCCGCTCAAGATGGGTGGCTGGGGGCACAGTGGCTGGAGAAATCAGAGGCAATGCAGGGGACAACGCAGCAGTACACGACAGAGCAGTGCCGAGCTCCTCATTGGGCGAAACACCAAGGTCGCTGCCAGGAGCACCCAGACCAATCCCCACCACTGAAGAATGTGTAGGGCAAAAAACTGGAGAAGAAACACCAGCAAGTTGAGGGGCCAGACCAACCAATGGAGGAGCAGGGGACAGTGGCTGGACAGCAAGATCAGGCCGGCTCCCTATAACACCGGTAGGACACAAGGCTTGAGCAGAGGGTGGAGCAGGGCCCTTAGCAGCAAGTAGAGGTAGTAGCCTGGCCCCACTGCCAGAGCTGGAGCCACCACCCCCACCTGCATGCTGCGGAGCCTCTGGAGTAGGTTGGAGGGGAGCAATAGTGATGTCCATGGCTGGGCGCCCATGGCGGCCAGGCTTGGTAGGGGCATCTACGAGGAGTGGCCCAACCGAAACCTTCTTGCACTGGGCAGGCGAATGGCCAAGGCACTTGCAGGCGTTGTAGAACGAGGGGCACATTTCATGATTCATGCGTGTTTTTCCCTGGTAGACCTACGGAACCCTATGTAGGGCAAACCGTTGTGTTCTCCTACTCCGGGATGGTACTAGTGCGACGAGCGTGTTCTGAGGATCGGGAAAATAAAATTTTCCAATTTTTCATATTTTTTGCAGTCCATTCACTGCGTTGACGCAGACCACGCCAGACTCCTTCTTCAGCTGTAAACAAGAGAGGGCGCCGGAGGTAATTTGATGAAGACGATGATGCTCCCTCCCTCAGATGCCTCCACGTGGTAAGATCCCAGTGATCTCTAGAAAGAATCATCTGGTCGTGTGGAGGAAACGTTCCCGCCATAGGATGAGCCCCTTAAAGCATCCACGTGTCAAAGTAGGTTGTTATACATTCCACGTGGCATGATCTTTCTGGGATAGTCCTCCTTGGATCACGTGCCCTGAACTTAAGTTCCTTAAGTTCCACGTGGCAGAAGCTCCAGGCTGCTCTCCTTGTTTCACATGTGCTGCTATGTGCACAGACTTGGAACTTATACAGATCTTTGAAACATGTACCGACCCGACCCTGTGCCTTTGAAATCAAAACTTGCACTGACCTTGTGCTGTTGAAATCAACACCTTCACCGACCTTGTGTTGTGCCTTTCATAAGTGCTCTGACCTTATGTGATATAAGGCAACCTGTGCACGGACCTAATATAGCATGAAGCAGAACATGCACTGACCTTTTTCTGCCATAGGTGAAACATGCACCGACCTTAACTGTATTGTATTCTTCAGCTGCACTGACCTTGTATGATGAGGCGAGAGTGTGCACCGACTTGCACTAAGAAGCATTTTGTCAAACACTATGTGGTCAAGGGTCATAGTCAATGTGCTCAGACTTATATGCAAACATGCACTGACCTTGGATGTGAGGGTGCACTGACTTTACAAGGCATAAAGAGAAATGTGCATTGACCCAGTTTATGCACAGACCTTAGGTTCAGCCAAACAAGATGTGCACTAACCTTAAGTTGCTATGAATAAAACATGCTCTAACCTTAGGTAGCACACAACAACAACACATGCACCGACCTTCCATATGCACATTAGGAAATATGCACTGACCTTGTATGTAGACAAATGAAATGTGCACCGACGTTAGATGTGCAGGATGGCCTATATGCACCGACCTTATATGCTTAGCCATAAGAAAACGTGCACCGACTTCAACCTTTTGACAACTAGACCTGCACCGACCTTGAATGCATGTGAACAGAGATGTGCATGGACCTGTCTAGCACAGATGCAAAACCTGCACCGACCTTATCATGCCATATGCAAGATATGCACCGACTTGCTATAGTATGTGCATGGACCTTATGTGCAATGTCTATCTAGCATCGACTTTCACATGCTCTACAGTAACATGCACTGACCTTAGATGCAAAGAGCAAAACGTGCATCGACCTTACTACATGCATGGGAACAGTAAGATGCACCGACCTTGTACTAGCATGCTCAGACCTGACAAGTGCATGTGAGCAAATATGTACAGACTTTGTAATACATGCAACCTATTCAACCAAATGCCATGCACACAGGTTATTCAGTAAAATGTCATGTGCACAGACTTTATGCAGACGAGTTGACTTTATGTGCACAATATTGACTTTGTGTTGACTTTTGGTTGACCTGTGATGCGTTGACTTATATGAACAATTGTCAAGACATTATGCAATGCTTATATAGAGACATCCACAAACATGCACATAGACATGCACGAATATGCACAGACACCACATATAAACTGAGATGCACATGTGGAATCATGCAAACACATATAACATCATACATATGAGTCATAGTGTTTGTCATCATCAAAACACAATATCCAACAATTTCTAGGTCACAGGAGTATTTCGGTAATTTTATACCATACCCTATATATGTATATATAGACCTAGCGTTAAGATGATACCCGAGTATTGGACTGAGCTGACAACACTCCCAGACCGAAAGGATGACAAATGGTTTGATAGAAAGTGCACGTCTGTCAACTTGGCCGAAGGAAGGGATGTCTCTTATGCAATCTCTCATGTCTGTGCAGGTTTAGATTTTGGACTTAGAAAAAATCCTGCTTGATGTATTGAGCTAGTGCACATAAAGTCTATGCATGTTTTAATGTTCATGCATAACCGTGCATATCCTTACCTTATGACTTGTGTGTCCATGCACATTTTGCATAGTGGTAAAGTCCATGCTTGTTGCACACTTTTAAGCAAAGTCCGTGCAGGTTACAAGTCCATGCATGTTTATGTTTGTGTGGCAAACAAGTTTTCTCTTAGGCATTCATAGTCCGTGGACATCCTCTTCAAACAAGGTTCATGCATACTAAGTCCATGCACATTCCTTGAACTTTGACTATACAAGTCTGTGCACGATGTCTGATTCAAGTCCGTGCATATTGTCTACAATTCATGACCGTGCATGTTTTCTTCTAACAAAATCCGTGCACTTTGTTCTTAAATCTAAGTCCGAGCTCATTGTTTAGACATAGTCTGTGCACTTTGTCCTATACTAGTCCGTGCACATTCTGTTTCTCAACCAAAGTCCATGCACGTTTCTTCTCGACCAAAGTCCGTGCACATTTTCTCTCTAACGAAGTCTGTGCAAGTTTCTCATACATGCTTGCTGAGTCCGTGCATGTGTTAGCATAAATACGAAGTCCGTGCACGTTTTGGTTTGACCACTAAGTCCGTGCATGTTTTTCGGTAGAACACCAAACTTCATGCATCTTCCCTTTTGGACTGAACAAAGTCCATGCATGTTTTCAATCTAAGTCCGTGCACATTCTCTTTAATACAAGTCTGTGCATATTTCTCTTATGCACACTTTGAGTCCATGCACATTTTATCTCATGTATGAGGAAGTCCATGTTAGTTACAACAGCATAGTGATGTAAGTTCGTATATGTTGTCATTTCTGCATATGAACCTCGTATATACCATTTCACTGCTAACCAGGTGTTTTTTAGAATGATAGGGACTTCCTGAGAACCAGGAGCAGTGCTCGTAAAGCCTGAGGAGGGGCACGTGATTCGAGATGCGAAGATTCTGACATGTGGCCAAGAATTTCCTGAAGCTTCCTGGCGAGAGTGTTCCCTCCACACGCCTGGGGCGCGAGTGGGGTGGTCCTAGACTGAGGATATATACACACCATCACGGTGAAGAGAAAAAGTGTGTGTGTGTGTGCGACGAAGAGCTGAGGAGTTGCAGAGCATAGTAGAGAAAAGTAATTAGAGAAAGCAATAGAGAGCACGAGAGATCTGTAAGGAAAAAGAGAAGAGGAGATTCTGAGAGAGAAGAGAAAGAGAGAGAGCAGCAGAGAGCTAGCAAGAAGAAGAAGAAGAAAGAGGAAGAAAGAGAGTGAGAGAGAGTTTGTGAAGCTGATTGAAGATCTGCTCCAACTGGAATTTGGATCAAATCCAATCTAGATTCGCTCTTGCGAGAGCTACCTCTGTGTTTCACTTTCATTTTGTTATATTTTCTTTTGTTGTTTCATTTTCCACTTTGTTCTTTCGATCCTCTAGTTTGAGGTCGGGTCCCTCCTATGGACTCAGGAGAAGGGAGACTTGGTGTCTCTGATTTTCGAATGACTTGGTGTTGCTCGTGATTTTTTCCCTCTGGTATAGAGGAAGGGAGATCTGTTCTCCAGGTTACGAGTGACTTGGTGTTGCTCGTGATTTTTCCCTCTGGTATAGAGGAAGGGAGATCTGTTCTCTAGGTTGTAAGTGACTTGATGTTACTTGTGGTTTCCCTCTGGGTTTCAGAGGAAGGGAGACTTGGTGTCTCCGGTTGCAAGTGGCAGCTTGCCACATGTGGGTTCCCTCCGGTTTAGAGGAAGAGAGGCTTCGGTCTCTGGTTGCTAGTGACTTGGTGTCACTAGTGGTTGCCCTCCGGGTTGGAGGAAGAGATGGCCTTTGACAACTAGACCTGCACCGACCTTATTCACCATACATGAAATGTGCACTGACCTTATACCTCTGAGACTAGAACTTGCACCGAACACAACAATAGTTGCACCGACCTTAGTTTAGCTATATGAAAACCTGCACCGACCTAAACAGTAAGGTGCACCGACCTTCTGTGCAAGGAACATGAACTAGCATCGACCTTAGTCCATACTAGCACCGACCTAGTGCAACATGCACAGACCTAAGTGAGTGTGCTACAGGAACTAGCACATACCTTTGCAAGGGCTGCATACAACTAACATTGACCTTAGTTGCTGCCAGCACTGACCTTACATGCAACCTGCTAAGTACTAGCACCAATGTTACTTACATGCAATGCTGCTAGCATCGACCTCAGTTGTGCACAGAATGCTGCTAGCACCGACCTTAGTCCAGTCCAAATAGATGTGCACCGACCTTGATTACTGTGCAGACTAGATGTGCATCGACTCTCATATAGCAGTATAAGAACCATGCACAGACCTATATGCTCAACATTCAGACATGCACTGACCTTACCTGTTTCAGACTGAAATATGCATTGACTTTACTTGTCGAAGACTGACTTACATTTTTGAACAGTTGACCTTACGTTGAAAAGGTGCATTGACTGCGTTGACTATTACATGTATGTGCATACAACCTGTTTGATAAAATCACATGCACACAGAAATGACATGCACACACTCCATGGCACAACAAACATTCATTATTAATGCACAGTGCAATGACCAGATGCATGATCAAATGGATATTTTATCAACATTCAATCTTTCATGCAAACACATGATGACTTATAGTGTTTGCTATCATCAAAATCTCGGGGACACAACAATGGTATCCACCTCACCTGCTGAGCATTACTTCTTAGCTGTAATTTCCTTTTATGTTTTTCACTTGATCTGGAAACCGTCCCTGCTGGTTTATGTGTAGGAAATCGTCCCTACCTGTTTATGTGTAGAAAATAGTCCCTACCAGTTTATGTGTAGGAAACTACCCCTGCCGATTTATGTGCAAGAAGATAGACAAAGGGTTCTCCCTGGTTTGTAGTTTGGGGTGTTGTCCCCAAGTGGTGCTACATTCACAGCAAGTGGAGAAGCCTCACCGATTTGGTGAGGGGTGGATGTTGGTCTGCGGGTTTGCAGACTGGACCACCTTAAAAACCCATCGTGCAGTGATTCGTTCTTGTGTGATTGCCTTCATTTCCTCTACCTTCCCTTCACAGGAACTTATGGTTTTCATTTCAGTATTTCTGCTTCAACCAAACACTGCACATAGTGTGAAGCCTTTACTATTTGACAGCACTCTTGCTGTTTGAACCAAGGCTCACACACTCACCTAAGAAAGCGCTATGCTGATTTATGTCTATGCATGTAAATCTTAGGTGGTTGACTTTTCTCTGGCTCATAAGCTATTTGTGATCTTTCATATTTCAGAAATGTACATAGCTTCTATGGCGCATTTCTTGTAGATTTGATAGTTGTCCTATGAGTGGTCTGTAAACTTTGGTTTGCACCTTTTCTTGAGCTTTCATATACTCATCCCAAGGAGAACATCCCTCTCCTAGCATCGTTCAGCAAACATGTGCTTGTGATGAAGCAGTCTTGTCTGACTGTTGGTTGTTCATGATGCATTCTCTCTGGTGATTAGCTCTCATTCTTGAGTAGCTTAATACCGTGTGGATCTATAACAAGCACTCACATGTCCAAACATCAATGCTATATCCGCTGTGTTCAAACCAGAAGATTGTCTGGTGTAAAGATTTTTAGAGGGTATTTTTTATTAGGGGATCTATTCAACCCCCCCTTCTAGATCCGGTTGCACCCCTCGGACCCAATACACCCCGCCATAGCCATGGCCCTCTCGAGAATTCACCTCGCCACCACTCCCAGATGGGCCGACACGCTGAAGTTTCGTCAGGCTACGACTAGTGGAGGCTCACTAGACATAGAGACTCAAAACAGCGAAGTACTGATAGGGTAAGCACTCACCTATCGCACAAACTATGAAACACAAAGCAGTATACAGAACTGCCGCTAGACTTAGGATAGACAACTAAACCTACACACAACGATCCTTGAGTCACTCGACTCGGGTCAAGATCATCGCACATCACAGTAACATACCATTAATCAGCCTAGTCCTTAAGCCAAAATCATGAAGAAACACAAGTCCTCGGCCTCGAGGCTGCACATAGGACTCTCGATTCAACATAACACATAAACACGAAATACGAGGGATCATCAAAACTCTCAGATCACATAGGCATGCAAACCGAGATAAGATGATACCTCTAAGCATCCAAAATCAGAGTCTCGATTCATACAGGATACCCGAGACACTCACAAGGTCACGTGTCAACCACTGGGTCACAACCGGGTTGACCAGAAATCATAATGACCATCGAAATACGTAAAACATTGATCGGTATAATGGCACTTTCGAACACCATATAACACGGTCACAGCCGTCATAGGACATCCAAGACATCTGTGGATAATGGGCTAACCAACGAGTCGAAGCCAAGCCAACAAACATGGAAGAAACAATGAACATAGCTCGGGATGAAGCCACTCTTTCGGGATCCCTCGACACACAGATATGACTCTCACGGAACATCCAAGGGATCCGTCGAGTCAAACGCCAACAAGGCATTGAATCATGGGTTCATCGGAGCCCGAGATAACTCAATTGAAACATTGAAAACAGAAGACATTAACGTGTCCAAAGTTGGCATCGCGATAGTAAACGCTCCCCTATGGAGTGTCGCGATGACACCAGAACGCGTCCAACACTCACAGTGCCTCAACGCGTTGACGCGGCATAAGCCTGGGTCATGTTAATAGACGCGGCCATAGCCTCGAGCGCAATAACACAATAATGCAATCGTGACCTTGGGCGCATTAACCAAGATCGCAACCTAAGCCTGGGTCGTGTTCTTTAGGATCGCATCCAACACAAGGAACGCTTTCCCAACAGCATACTATTCATCACCTTTGATGAACGCGACCACACGACACAACGCGTTATATTGATAACGTGACTAATGCAACTAGTGCGTTCTCATCACGGTGCGAAAATCATAGATATTCCCAAAACTCGATCTTTCCACGCCCCAATCGCTTCTAAATGACGGGGAAACATCCCTAGACATGATATACACCTTCCACAAGCCGAAAGGGATCCAGAAGACTACAAAATGACAAAGAATGGGTGATTTTCCACAAATCCACCCAAATCGACTCACGAGGGTAACCGGCCTCCTACCGGCCCCAAATCATGGCCAAACACAACAAAACATGTGGGAATGGCATCCGAACATGCCAGAGGTTCATTTCCTACCATTTAGCGCGAGAAACATCACTTGGAACGATGATTCCATCGCACACCTGACAACATGCTATAATTCCCCAAAAAATTAGAAACCCACTCAAATGTGCACTAATCAACACGAAATTCAAGGAAAAGTAGAACAAGACGTAAGGAATCTATCCCCCTACCTCCTTCGCAGATCTCCCAAGTCAAAAATGCCGAAACCATCACACGAATGCATGTCGTGACACTTTGAATCCATCGAGAGATCGCGCCAACGCCGCGTTCCATTCCTCGCACCATCATGATCCACGGCACCTCCACGCTATCTCCATGTCATCCCCGGAGCCTTCTCCGTTTGTAGCCAGAGCAGAGGGGAAAAGAGGAGAGAGAGAATGGTGAGGGAGAGAGTGAGCACGGTGGAGAGAGGAGAGTGGGGGGTTAAAG